>OX578146.1:126122362-126747362 GCA_951213105.1 Amaurobius ferox | reverse complement strand
ATTTTTATTGTATGCAATCTTGGGACATCTAAAACATGTCAGAGTCGCACAATGTTCGAAGCAAGACGTGTTCGGTCTGAATAGGACGCTCTGAGAAAGACGTGCTATTCTGTGTAGGGAAAACAACAGATCTAGGTCGGCCACAAATAGTATGAAATGTAGTAATCGGTTCTGAAGGCAAGGAATTATATGAAAACAAAAAATGTTTTATTCAGTATTAATTATTTATTTTACACTTGAAATTTAAATCAATTTTTCTTTCTTGCTATATTTGTTTAGCACAGATGGAAAGATACATTCATTTTTTATATAGTTTTATTTTATTTCATTTGACAAATTTAGGTCCATTAAATTATCTCCCGCCTTTTACCTTATATTATGCAAATCGCTAAACCTACGCCGAAGATGATACTAATTAAAACTTTGCATCAGCGTCATCAGTCACTGCAAGATTATTCGTATGCACATGTGTGAAATTCAACACTACGTCTACAGTGTTAGTGAAAAAGTAATAAAGGTTTATGTATTGACAGTATGGGGAATAGATTGCCACAGTGAAATAACTAATTCCCTATAACAGGGAAAAATGTGCTTAATTTATCATTCATCAACATCCGTTGACCATAGTTTTGAGGTCATTATCGTTCATCAGCACGGTGCAGGCGATAAAATGATCAGTCATCACAAAACACTAGAAAAAAATAATTTTAGGATTTTTCTGATACAAGTATTGTAACTTCAAACGCAGTAACGATTGAGGGCGCTTTTTCTCCGTCAATCTTTAATAAAATTCTAAACGCTTTGGAATACAGTGAATCAATTTTTCTTGCGTTTACGTAATGCCCTGTTATAGGGCAGTAGTCTCTCTGTTATAGGAGTGCATTCCTGAGCGTTTAGAATGTTATTAAAGCTGGACGGGGTTAAAAACGCCCTGATCATTACTGGATTAGAAGTTGCAATTCTTTTACTAGAAAATTAAAAAATCCTTGCTTTAAGGAGTTTTCTGCTCACTGCTTATCTCATCATCTGCACCACGCTGACGAGTAACATTGACGGCGAAACCATTGTCAACGAATGGTGATGGATGATCAGTTGAGTACTTTTTAATTTTTTTATTATTACCAGTGCGTGTTTACTAAGTTTGTTTAAGTTAATGTAGAATTGAGATGACTACATTACTGGTTGAATAATATTGTTATTCAACCAATATGATGATTGTTAAGTTTTAACGACTAGTGAGGCGATCGATGCGTTAGTGTTTTGATGTTATTATACGCATTTCCTTACAAAGAAGGTCTCCTGACCGTCACACTTCAATTTTAACTAAATTAATTCAAGTGATTGTTTATACTTAAAAAAAAAAAACTATTGTGTAAAAATGAACAACTTAATCAGCCCAGGACGATGTAAATTAAATTTTCAAATTTCTTTAAAATATCGCCAAATGTAACCTTTTGGCACCAGCACTTAGCGAGAATCCTATCAGCTGACAAACCTAACTTGAAAACATTGTGGAAGTTACGGGAGCCTTTTCATTTAGTTTTGTTCATTCACACTATGGCTTTACTCTTCATAGCCAAAACAGCACTTGTTTTCGCGACGCGACTTTCTTTTTCCGATTTTTAAATTGTTTTCTGAAATTTGTGAATATTAAATATATTCGCAAATCTCAGATTTTTTTCCCTCTTATTGTCTAATCTCGATTATAATATTTCGATTTTTGCTTTTCGTCGCAAATTTGGGCAAATTTATTTTCGCGAATTTTAAGGGGTTTTCAGAAATTTCGCGAGTATTAAATATACTAAATCCTTGGACCTTTTAGACGACTAAAATGGTATACGAAGTTTTGAATGGCCATTAATTTTAAAATTGATAAGGACATGGGTTATTGAAATAGGATTAGAAATTGAAATGCAGTTTTAGAAATTAATTGATTTAAACTAAAACTATAGGACTTATTCAAAATATTTAGATTTTAAATAGTTATTGTAAACACATTGGACTATATATTCCATATCAGAGTCTTGTATGTTTTTCTATATCTCTCTCCTAAAAGTTTTTATTTATTTATTTTTGTTTTGTTTTGTTTTAAGAATAATATTTTTTTCGCCAAATGGTGATAAAGACTATTTACTGTTAACCTAGACGAATTTATTATTATTTTTTTCTGACATTAATATGAGTATTAAGCTGTTAATTTTTACGTCATGTGTTAGAACGCGACATATTGTAGTAATAGATGATTTTTTTTTTCTTTTTTGTTGCAATCGTCGTGTGATGGTCAGAAGACCTTCTTTATTATAGATCAAATACGGTTTTCATGAAAATGGATTAATGATGAAAGGAAAGAAAGAATACTGTGTGGAATAAATAGGAAAGGAATTAGTATGTACACATATTTAAGGAAGGGTGCTTTTTTACGGAGTACTTTCCTACTGAAAATAGCTCAGAGTTGCATATACGCAGGAAGCCCGTCAATGCCATGTAACCGGGGTTTAAAATTGAAGTTTCGTGGTCAGTTTCATAACAGCTTGATTGCTATCAGGAAACACTGACCGTTAGTACTCCTGACATTGAAAAAAAAAGTGATTAGACCAAACAGCCATTGAGAACCAAACATATCAGGAAGCACTGACCGTTAGTACTCCTGATATTTTGGTGCCAAGACATCAGGAAAGAAACCTGACTTTAATAATTCAAATTTGAACTAATAAAAAGTTAAATTTAAAACTGATAATTTAATATAAAAGAGAATAATTGAAATTATATTAACTGTGTCAAATGAAACTTATAATAATTATATATTGAAAGGTAAATTAAAATTATGTAATAAATGGTGATTAATCAAAATTAATAAATTTTAATCAGGCAAAGAGGTGTGGACCAATGTGGAATGTGGAAGACCCAGGCCGTCCGACTCATCCGAGGATTTGAGTAGCTGGTTGGACGACCGGGAAAGGAAGCTAGCAGGTGCCGACTTCCAAGGACAGCGACCGCTCTGGAGGTTTATTAAAAATCCAGTTTTTTAAACTTTAAGAATAAATTCGCAAGACAGACAGTTTTACAGACAAGAAATACGGACATAACGAAGACAGGTACTGTAAACAGACACAAATATGGACACGAAACATTCAGGAAAACATCAAGGATAATAATAATGAGACATTGCACAACATGATATAGATGATGAAGTAAATACAAAATGACATGGGAGGTTGATAATAAAAGATGAAAGTGTTTTCAATTTAACAGTAGTGTTATCAGTTATCATATTTACAATTTAATATATACAAGTTTGTACAAACAAAACCAGGAAAAGGGGAACAGCAGAGGAATCTTCATTGATCAGGAAAGTTAAAAGCAGTAAAGCCCGACGAACTTGTCAATTTACTTTATTGGAAATGTCTCTTGCAATGAGGACACAGTTCTTAAGATAAACAAGAAAGATCAATCATGCTTAAAGCATTGATTATGAAACACTTTCCAACTTCAATGCAATTTTATTTAAAAAAGTCGAAAATGCAATACATTCCTCGGTAATATTTTAAAACTTATCACAATACTACATTGATTTATTATATTTGAAAACTTAAACCTTCATTGAAAAAAATGAACTTCATTCAAATGACGGCATTGAAATATAAATTGCGTGGTTTAAATATCTCTAAAATGCAATACATTCCACGGTAATATTTTTAAATCTATTATAATACTACGATAATTTATTATATTTGAAAACTTCATCGAAAACAACTGAAATTAATTCAAATGACGTCATAGAAAAAATAACACGCCTGAATCTCTCTATAAAAGCAGGATTTCATTCATAACTTTCTCCATTTCATTCATCACAATACTATAATAATTTATTTTATTTAAAAATTAAGACCATGGAGCTACAATTCATAAACTTTATGCTTAAAACTTCATCGAAAAAAATCGTCCTTCTGTTTATAAAATCAATTAATATTTCATTCATATCAGCCATGCAGACTCCATGGATTGAATTATTTTGTGTTAAAGAAATACAGTAATTCTAATACAACTCATTCTACATATTTTGCTGTTTACATTTTACATAGGTGAAAAATAGGCTTAGTTATATAAATAATCAAATTTGAATGAGAATTTAAACTCAAATATATTGTCATTGTGTTGTTTTACTATGTAGATGCACAGAATTTAAGCAGAAATAAAGTAGTTTTAGGATGGATACAACACTCAATATGAATTAAAAAGAACTTTAAAAAATCACGAATTTGAAACAAGATGGATGCCATATATCATTTTGAAGTGGGTCATGTGATCGTTTCATATCATGGTCACGTGATCGTTTCATATAAGATGTGTAATTATTATTTTAATTTTTATTTAAAAAACTACTGAATATATTTAGCTGAATTTTTTTTTATATATTTTATGGAACAATTTGACTATTACCTAAAATTTTCGAAGCAATTTGTGAATTTTAAATCCGCTTAAAAAATGTTAGAAAAATTAGGTCCCATAGGGCTCAATGTATTTCATTTTTTCAACCCGGGTTCAATCCAAAACTAATTGGGTGATATTATTCATTTATATTCCCATAGGTCCTACAGACCGTCTGAACAACATACTAAAATTTCATTTTGATTAAGTCATTTTTACGGCAGTTATCGTGCTAACGGACAGACAGACAGACAGACAGACAGACAGACAGACAGACAGACAGACAGAATGAACAAAGTCATAAACACTTTTCAACTTTGTTGTAAAGTGTTAAAAATGGATTGACTGTTGCGGCTGACACTGGAAAACCAAGCCGCTTCATTTCCAGGAGCAGGTTTAGAAAGATGAAATTTCTTAGTTAAGGGGCAAGAGAAAACAAAGTGATCTACGTCGCCAAAAGAGTTGCATAAGCAGTTCGAGGATTTTTTATGTTTAAAATAGTATAAATAATCAAGAAAAGGACCATGACCAGTTAAAAAATAGATTAAGTATTTATTATGAATTTGGGTATTTACGTTAACTTTGGGGAGATAATTTAGAATTCTGGCTGGGTCATGAGTCCTAGGGGAGATATATTCATTAAGATACTTTTGCCAGTTTTGAAGTAAGAGATTTTTGCAAAAATTAGTTAAACGAGAATAGGGGAGAGGAACTAAAAAAGGGAAACCGGAGGAGGATGCTTCTTTAGCGTGGAAGTCCGCGACTTCATTTCCCAGAATGTCAGCATGGGCCTTGACCCAAATAAGATTAAAAAGGTGTTTAGAGCGAGAAGCAGAGTTTTTGATAGAGTTAATGTAGTTAGATTTGTTTTTAATTGATTTAAAGACCAGGATTGATGAAAGGCTATCCGAAAAAATATTTATTTTGGAGAAGTTATCAGTTGCCCAGTCAATGGCAAAGTTAATGGCCGCGATTTCTGCCTGAAAAACTGTGTTCCCATTGTCAAGTTTGAATTTAAAAACTTCTTCTAATTTATCATGATTAAATAAACAAGCAGAAAAGCCAACATTATCATCAAGTTTGGAGCCGTCGGTATAAAAATTTAGATGGGAGAAAGAGGAAGGATTAAGGGGTTTAAGGATGACAATGCGGTTTGAGGGGGAAGAATTAGAGAGAGGACGATTAAAGTCGAAAGAAGAGGGGGAGGGAAGGGAAGGATCAGAGAACGAATTGATACGAAGTTTCCAAAAAAGGAATTTTTTGTGAAGAATATCAATTAAAATGTGAACAGGGGGAATACCGGTAATGGAGAAAAGAGAAATGCTCGAGGTTGTTCTAAATCCGGCAGAGATTTTAAGAAGAAATATCCGTTGTAAAGAAATAAGGTTATTGATTTGAGCCCTAGTGAGAGATCCCCCCCAGATACCTGACCCGAAAGTAATAATTTTTTCAATAACAGACAGGTACCAGATTTTAAGAAAAGATTTGTTGACCCCCCAGTTGCCCCCCGAAAGTTTCCCAAAAGTAGAAGCAAGCCTAAAGCATTTCTCTTTTAGGTAAAATATATGGGCGCTCCATTTTAAATTATCATCGATGATAAGACCAAGGAATTTAAGGCTTCTACTAAGTTTAATGGGAGAGTTTTGGATTTTGATAGAGGGATTAATTTTCCTTTTTGATCTAGTTTTATTAAAAATGATGCAGTTGGACTTTTCCGCGGAGACCTCAAGTTTAAGAGAGGAAAGGGAGTTTGCAATAGAATTTAATATTGAATTGGTCTTGCGACCAAGAGTAATGATGGAGTTTGAATAGGTAACCACTGCGAGATCATCCGCGAAGGCCTGTAAGTAATATTCATCATTGTTAAGGGAAAGAATTTTATTAAAATAAATGTTCCATAGTATGGGGGAAATGACGGAGCCCTGAGGGGCACCTTTAGAAATAAATTTTGAAAAAGTAAAATTGTCCTCTATAAAATTAATTGTTCTTGAGCTGAGATATGAATAAATGAAGGATCTGAAAGTAGAGGGAAGATTAATTGAGTCAAAGGTGAGGGGAAGGATGTTCCAATTCACGTTATCGAAAGCTCCACGGATGTCCACAGTGGTTAAGGAAACATGAGAAGAGGATTTAAATTTATCAATGGTACTGACAAGCTGGTACGTGGCGTCTTCGCAACTGTGGAGCTCCCTAAAGCCATATTGCAGAGGGTGAAGTGAATTTCTAGTCTTCAGCCAGAAGTTCAATTTGTTTATAAATATTTTTTCTAATATTTTCCCAAAAGTTGGGAGAAGGCAAATAGGGCGATAGGATGAACATAAAGCGGGATCCTTACCCGGCTTATTGAAGAAGATGATTTTGGCATTTCTAAGGGGAGCAGGGAAATAACAGAATTTGAAGCAGGAATTAATGAGAGAAGATAAAAAGGAGGGGAAATGTTTAAACAGGGTTTTCCATATATTAAAATCTAAAAGGTCTAAACCGGGAGCTTTATTATTTTTTAGGTTGTTGAAGACCAGACATAACTCTTCCTCAGAAACCGCCCCCAGCCCTTCGGGAGGCAGAACAGTTGCAGGAAAAGAATTAAAAAAGGGGTCATCCTCGAAGCAGTGATCCAAAAGACGAGAGATTTTAGTATTGTAATTAAGGTTAGGCTCGCCTGGAAAGAGAAGTTGAATATTATTAATTTTATTGAGTTTTTGGAATGCAAATTTGAAGTGGCTGCCAAATTTAGAGTAACAATTAGAACAATAATTTTTCCAGGCGTCATTTTTAGATTTATTAATAAGTAATTTATATTTAGCACGGTTAATTTTAAGTTTAAGTTTAGCGGCCGAAATAAGGTCGGGGGCAGCAGAATTCTTCTCTAGCGATTTAACTCTCCTGGCAAGAGCAGTGACAAAATTCCTGAATTTAGCCAGGTCTTTAGTCCACCAGGAAAAACTAGGTTTCCTGATGGATTTCTTTTTTTTAATAGAAGAAAAGGCGCAGGATTGAACAGTGTCTAAAAAGGATTTGACAAAGGAATCAAGGCTGTATGTGTCAATTATATCATTAGCTAGAGATTTAAAACGGGTTATATGGGGTTTAATTTTAAAGATGAATTTGCCAAGGCTATACGCGGTTTTTAAGTGAAAGGAATTATCAACAGGGGTATCGATGTTAATTTTGATTTTAATAAATTTATGATCGCTAAAGGATTCATCCGTTAAAACTTCCCAGGAGTAAATAGAGTCGAAAAAGCCAAAAGATACTAAAGAAAGTGTGGACCAATGTGTAATACAAGAGAGGCAATATAATGAATGATTGCAAGAGTATAAATTAAGACTAATGGTATTATAAAAAGAAAAGAAAACAAATACTCTTGCTTAAATAAGATGGTGAAATGTGTTTACTTTTAACGAGGGATGAAATGTGTTTACTTTTAAAGAAATGATGACAATTAATTACAGAACAGCTAAAGTCAACATAATGCAAAATTTAATATTTAAGTCTCCGTACTGTGAGAAAGAACATATTTTTGTTTAAATAATTAATGTAACAGAATCTTAACTTTGTATACTTCTGTATTGATGTACAAAAATATATAGCATTGTTGAGCTGAGTGATATATTTGAAGATTAATTAGCTTAATTACATTCTACTCTGTTTTTTTTTGTTTTTCTATTTACATATATATATACATATAATAAAAGAATTTTTTGCCCACTTTCAAACTCTTTATTTTGCCTCTAGTATTTTTGAATTTTATAATTTCATATTTTTATTTCAGCAATTATTGAAGTATTAGTAATTTAAATTTAAAACTAACCACTAGATAAATAATTCTGAGTGATAGACCATGTTTAATAATTATTAGATGAATTATATGGTAATGGCTGTTTGGTCTAATCACTTTTTTTTTCAATATCAGGAGTACTAACGCCCAGTGCTTCCTGATAATTACTAAATAGCTCCAATACATAAAGGGCAAATAAATACTCACCAAAAGCATATCGCGAGTTATATGCAGCGCCTCCCCTGTACGCCTTAGAGTGGTCTTCCTGCCCAGTCCTGATAGAGTACCTCGGGTTCTTTTGGTACCGCATTGAAAGATCTGTCCACACAGTATTCCTGGAAGGGCACACTCTGGGTCTGTACTCGGAACTCCTATCGTGCAAGTAGCCAAGGTCTGCGTGTCTGTAGTTAGGACTGGTGGACCTCTGAAATACAGAGAAAAAGACAGGGATGAAAGGTCAGTAAGTAAAGAGATGAGTTCAGACTCAGTTTTGAGAGCCGAGCTCTTCCGAGTCCGAACTGTTCTATATAAAATAGAACCTGAGTCCGAACTGTTCTGCATAAAATAGAACTCGAGTCCGACATCTTCAGTGTAAAATAGATCATGAGTCCGAACTGTTCCATATAAAATAAAACCTGAAGTCGAACTGTTCTACATAAAATAGAACCTGCGTCCGTATTGTTCTATATAAAATAGAACCTGAGTCAAATTGTTCTATATAAAATAAAACCTGAGTCCGAATTGTTCTATATAAAATAGAACCTGAATCCAAACTGTTCTATATAAATAGAACCCGAGTTCGAACTGTTCTATATAAAACAGTACCCGAGTCAAAATTATTCAATATAAAATAGAACCAGAGTACGCCAGAACCCGAAAAATATTTTTGATTTTCCTTCCGGTATCCTTTCTGCCCTTCCTAGACGTACAGACAGACACCTTTCCAAAGATGTTAGAAATGTGTTTAGGAGATATTAAAAAGTATTTTTCCGTCAAAATATCGAATTGGAAAATTTTCGAGAGCACAATACTTTATACAAGTGGTCTCTAAATTTTTTCGATCGAGTAACCTTAAGAGCTATTTGCGTACCCTTATATGGTAAATATGGTAAATACAGATGAGAAATTAAAAAAAAAATTGGTTTTAAACTGATGTTGGCCCTAATGCGGAGATTCCGCATTAAAATAATGCAAGTGTTTTTTTTTTTTTAATGGGAATTTTAGTAAAGTAATATTCATATAATCATAATAATATTAAATTCATGATCGCATAATTTAAAAATACTAGTAAATATTTGTTATTCTTTAATTAATTTTCTTATTTTTTTCTGTCAATATGAAATTTGTCTTCGGAGAAAAATACAAAAATAACATATTAAATTTTCTTGGCGTACCCGACATATTGACTCGCGTACCCCGTGGGTAACTCGTACTCCACTTTAAAGGTCATTACTTTATACGATGGCATTAGGCAATAAAAACTGCTACATTTGACTACCAGAGAATCACACTCGTGATCTGCGTTTTTTAAGTGTCCAATTATGCAGAAAAATTAACTTACGTAATGTCCATCCTGGTATAAAGGCCACCCCAGGGCCGAGTTCGGTCTATCGTAGGAAGTCCTGGATGCATATTTGTCCGAAGAATGGTCCCTTTTAGAGGATTTCGAAATGGCTATGCGTGGCGTCAAGTACTCGGATGGTGTGGCGTAAGAGGATGGCCTGGAGGAGTCATACTGCCCCCAGGAATAGGGAGTCGAATATTGGCCAGTCGTTGAGCTTCTTCCTGGCGACCGGTCGTTGTGGATAGACCGAGCCGGAAGCTGTAAGATAAAATGAAATATTTAGATACACTCTGTTGCAGAAAAATATATGAAAAATATATGCACCCATAAGAAATTGAGCTACAGCCGTGAAACTCGACGTGTATGTATCGTTTGAGGAGATATGCAAATGATTATAATTTGGGAGCAAAAACCGTTTAATTCAGAAATGGTAGCAATAAAAAGATGACATTTTAATAAGTGGTAAATCCTCCCCTGGCAACTATACAAGCTGATATTTGGTGCTGCATAGAGTCAATTAAGTTGTTTATATCCTGCAGAATATTCTGCCACAAATATTGCAACTGATCAGCTAATTTGATATTCTGAGAAGGCTTCGATTGCAGTCCCAGAATGTCCCAAACATGTTTCATTGGTGACAGGTCTGAGGACCCTGATGGCCAGGGGATGGTATTAAATCCCATAAGACATTGTTGAGAAAGTCGTGCAGTATGTGGTCGAACGTTGTCTAGGTGGTAAATGAAACCTAGACAACTTGACAGCATACCTTCCCGGCCGTCCAACTAGTTACTCTAAGTCCTCTGGACGAGTCGGACGGTCTGGGTCTTCAACTTGACAGCATAGGCAGAATATCGTCAACGTATAAGCGATCCTTCAGATTGGTTTGCAGCACAAATAGAGGAGATCGGCTGTCCCACGAGATGACTTTCCAGACTGTTACACAATGTTCAACAACAATGTGGGATCTGAACGCTGGCCAATCCTCCTCCACATACGTATACCGCGGTCATCAGCACTGAAAGAGAAGCGGGATTCGTCGTTAAAGACAACATGCCTCGAATCCGATACTGTCCAGGTTGACAGAGATCGGCACCAATCCAGACGATTCTGTCTATGTTGAAGGGTCAGTGATAGGCGCCGTTATGGACGTCAATACCTAATCCCACCTTCTGTCACTCGTCTTTGAATAGTGTCTCTTGATACAGGATGCACGGAGGATGGGAAATGCCTTCGAATGGCTGACAGCTACACCATTGGTGGGAACATGGTTCCTCTCCTGGCTGCACGATGCTCCCGAGCAGTTGTCTGTATGGGGTGTCCTGGGCCTCCACGATGATTGCACGTGCCTTCTGTGATTCACTGTTACCGATACCGAGCAACTACTATATCGCTCCGACTAAAATGGCGACTGATACGTCTGTTGCGACTAACAAGCTTCTCTTAGGTCTATGATGAGACCTCTCCCTAAATCCGATAATTGTTCGTAACACCATCGAGTGCGTCTCAAAGGCATCATTGTATACATCTTGTAGTATCAAAGCAGAAAATTCTGTTCTAATTGCCCGTGAGTGAAAACACCGGTCGTTTTAAATGCTGCACGATGCGTCGCTCTCATTCGCATTACATGAGTCCTATAACATCACTGGTGCTGACAGTTTGATCATTTGCATAACTCTTAAAGCGCCATTTGCATGCCGAGTTTCGCGGTTGTTGCTCAATTTCTTTATGGGTGCATATATATTGTTTTGTGACAGATTAAGCTGCGACAGGCAAGCTAAGTTCAACATTAGGTTATAATGAACAAGCTAAATTCAATTAAATATATGCTATAATGAGATACTTTACGTTTTAATATTGCAGAAAAAGGTTAGTTGAATTCTGGAGTGAACGAAAAACACATTTCAATAATAAATATATGCTATATTGAGATACTTTACAGTTTACGTTTTCAGAAAATGATTATTTGCATTCTAGAGTGAACGAAAAACACATTTCAATAGGAAGACCTTTTGAAATTTGCTACTTTAGTTTTCTTACCCTATATCGCACGAAAAGAAAAAACGAAACTATATTTTTAAAGTTCCTGAACTCATCTTGTCTTCTGTTACTTAATTTTAGAGGTGAAAGCCGAATTTATTTATGATCGGCCATTCTTTCAATATGCTTACAACGCGAACAGATGTTCAAGGTTGCAACAACAGAAAGCCTCCACCTTGGCTTCTACTCGCGAAAGCTAATACTTCCAGCACAGATTGGGATAAAGTGTTCCCATCTAAATATAACCCTATTCCTAAAGTACGAACTGCAGTTCATTTTCTTCCGCAATTTATCACCGCGTTTTACATTACAGCTGATATTCTTCTTTTGAGTAATGCCACTGTAATTTTTATTGGGGTACGAAACTCCCGAGTAATGGGTTTTTTAGAGAACTTGCAAAAAAAAAAAAAAAAAAAAAAAAAAAATATATATATATATATATATATATATATATATATATATTTGGAGTATGTGTCTCCACTCGATTTTCTCGTACATTCATATTCCATTGTTTTTATTTTTATTTGTATCACAAGCATTATAATGATTTAAAAAAAATAATTTCTTTTCTTTAGACTTCGCAGTTATTCTTTTAAAATATTTTCTAAAAATTCTTTAAAAGTTTCATTTTTAAGGTTGGGAGCACCTTACTGACGCCGGTGAATGGGTTATATTTGGCTTATTTGCATTAAGGTAAGCTATTTTGGTACCATTACAAACTGCATGGTTACATTTATGAATTCCCCCTATACACATACATACTACCATCATTATTTCGGGAATAATGCTAGGAAAATTTTAAAATTCTAATCATTCGTGTTCCAACCACGAGAATGACTAAAACTACTATCTACTTCCAGTTTCACACAAAATGTATCTACACATAAAGTTTTGTGTGGTAGGGGCATTCGTTTTGAAGTTATCATGTTTTCTCTCTCTCTCTCTCTCTCTCACTCACATATGCGCGCGTCTTTCCAAAAGTGTTCGAAATGGGAATAGAAGATCTTGAAACGTGCTTAACCATCAAAATCTTTAACTCGAAAATTTTCAATAAAACAATACTTTAATAAGGAAGATTGTGAAAATAAGTAAAAAACTATAGAGTGAATAAGTAAAAACTATAGAGTGAATAAGTAAAAACTATAGAGTGAATAAGTAAAAACTATAGTGTGAATAAGTAAAAACTATAGTGTGAATGAGTAAAAACTATAGGGTGAATAAGTAAAAAAGTGTGAATAATAATAGTGTAAATAAGATAGTGTTGTTGTTGAGACCCAGGCCGTCCGACCTACCAGAAAGGTTGTAAGGTAACTGTTTGGACGGCCAGGAAGTGCCACCCAATTTAGACCGGAACCCAACGGGGGAGGCATCTACAGGGACCGTACCCTCCTACCACCAATCTTTCGGAAGGACTTACGGACCCACATATTTAACGTGATCGTACTCCGCGTGAACACGACGGCAGTTCTGGCAGTGGCTGGAATCGAACCCGGGCCTAACGAGTGCAATTCCAGCGCGCTAACCACTGGGCTACCGCGCCCAAATAAGATAGTGTCGAAAGCCCAGGCCATCCGACTCATCCGAGGACATAGAGTAACAAAATAGATGGCCGGAAATAAGGTAGTGTGAAAAAGTAAAAACTGGTGTAGTCAGCGTGACTTTCCTTACAAACTGAAATTAATTTCTTCTTAATTTCGTTATTTATATTCATTGAATTGAATGTTACCACATAAAATAATACATGATATATGCTTATTTCACATAGAAACTAATTGTCAATTTTAAAACTTTTTAAGTGTTATTGGGAGACTTGACGCACTTTCCCTACAAATTAACAATTTCGATATTGTAGGTAAACAATAGCATACATTGGAGTCCTCTTATAATTAAAAAGCAGGGGTAAAAGGCAAAAAGTCCAAATCATGTGTAAATGCGATTACGATGGCATTGCACTTTTTTTCCAATAATTTAAATATAAAAAATAGAAACTGTTGTACCTTTCCCAGTGAAAATATTTTCTAACGTTAGTTTAATTCTGTTACTGTTTTCACTTAAAACTGCAATAACATTATGTTTTCATTTACTTATGCAATTCGTTATTTAATCATTCCCCTGTTTCAGTTGATTTCTAGTGGTTTTTCTCCTGTACTGTTTTTTTAAATGTTTTAAAAAAAATTTCTCTAATAACTTATACTGAGCAGGTTTTCCTGCTCAGGGAGAAAACCTACTCAGTATAAGTCATTAGAGAATTTTTTTTTTCACTTGCAATTTTACTTTTGGCCAATGTATATTATAGACTACAACTACCGTTTTATGCTTCAATATCCTAGAATATTTTCATCTGATAAAACTATAAAATGTTATTAAAAGCAACATAAAACAGAAAATAATCTCAATCGGTTTCAAAGGCAATAAACAGCCTTCTTTATCATAACAAATAAACAAGAAGCGAGACCTTCACTCGACAGAGCAAGTTCGGCACTGACGAGTAAAGGTTGTGCTCCTTGTTTGTCCCGACGAAGAAGACAGCCCGTCCACCCTATTCATTTTGTGTTGTATGTTGTAACGAGGTTTATATAGGTGCATTCCATTAGAAGCAGTTTGAGCTATATCCATCTGCTTACGTATACTTTGTACAACATTTAAGCAAACTTTTCAAGGCCATGTTGCCCATAAAAGTCTTTCTCCAGCCACTTTGATGAGGAAACAGCAGTACCTAAACATCGGACGGACCACTCGTCTAAATATAACTCCCCCGGTGCAATTTAAAATTATGGCTCGCTTCTTCCCCTTTATCCGCAAGAACTCCAGAAAACATTTGCGGAGCAGTAAGTCGGGAATTAAATACGGTCTGATAGGACTCTCATTAAGTGGTCCGTGTCACTTTTGAAGTCGACACATCTTGAAGACGTACACTTTGTGTATTCAGCTGCGAGTGGCGGGGGAAATGTTGCCATAGTATTGTTATTTGGAGCAAAATTACCGTAAAACATTAGTTCTCAGGATCTGCTGAAGATGGAGCTCAGATGATGATTGATTTGGATTCATCATTATATTCTGAAGGGGGGATTACTAAAGATATTTCCACTTCCAATTCTTTTTTCATTTCTGGTTCAAAAATTTCTTATTTTACTTGAAACATCTAATTATTAAAATTGGCTATAAATAGAGCTCAGATGAGGACTGATATAGATTCAGCATTATATTCTGAAGGGAATAGGGAAGGGGGAGGGGGTACTAAAGATGTTCCCACTTCCGATTCTTTTTCGATTTCTGGTTAAAAAAATTTTTTTACTTGAAACACTTTATTTTACTGAAAATTAAGATTGGCTATAAATAGAGCTCAGATAATAACTTATATGGATTCAGCATCCCATTCTAAATGAAGTAGGGTGGTTCACTGGGAATTTTTCGCTTCCGGTTTCTTTTTCACTTCCATTTCACAAATTTTCCCTGAAATAACTATTTATCAAGATTGGTTACAGATAGAGCTTACATAATGACTGACATGGATTCAAATTCACAGAGGGTAGGGGTTGCAATAAGAATTTCCACTTATATAGTTCTGGAATTAACATGTTGGATTCAAAAATTTATATTTTCCTTGCAATATCTATTTCTCAGGATCCACTATAAAGCATACATGAGGCCTATGGACTGATCATCAAATTCCAGAGGTTCAGGGTTACTAAGGATTTCCACCTCAGGTTCTTTCTCCCTTCTGGCCCAAAAATTTTTTTTGAAATGTCTGTATCACAATGGATTAGCTATAGCTAGATGATAACTGATAGGACTTCAACGTTAACTAATATTTCCACTTCCGGATTCTTTTCACTTCTGGTTCAAAAAATTTCCCTGAAGCGTCTATTTCTCAGGACTGGTTATAGATAGAGCTTAGACGATGAATGATATGGATTTTGCATTGAATTCCAGAGGGGTTGGAGGAGGTTCACTAAGGATATCCATTTCCGGTTTCAGAGATTCGTATGACTGTATTTATGACTGATCAAAAATGCGTATGACTGTACGAAATAAATATGCAAAAGAGAATAAAAATGCTTAATAGTTGCGCCAAAAATGAAGTGTATATACCATTTGACACCATATGAAGGCTTACTCATAAATTACTTGTTTTGAAATGCTTTTGAGATAACCATTTAAAATAAATCGCCTCGTCTTCAGATTAGTTATATTAAAATTTAGTATTCTATTCACATATCTTTTCAAAAATGGATTCTTTCTATATCCTTTAACATTTTATTGCCCGGACTAATAATTAAATTCCCAGTACAAGACTTCAAATGTTTTAAATAACCATTTTGGAAAATACTTAAACCTGAAGCTGTTATAACTTTAAATTAAAAAAGAAAATATCTGTCTGTGTATGTGCTCACCGCAGCGATAAACCCCAGCGACGTATAGCTAGGAAATTGGATGCAGCGATAATTACAGACAAGTCCAAAGATGCCGAGAAGTTATTTTTTCTTAATTCGATTTACTTTTTTGGCTGTAAATATTTAAGTGGAATTTTCAGAAAATTTTAACCATTTTGCTTCAAAGAATAGGGATAAAGCCGATTTTACGATATTACATTTTTTACAGATTGACTAGTGCGATAATTTGTTTCAGAAAACTGTGATAAATAGACAGTGTTCGAACTTTCTCAATTTCATATTTTTATGCTTTAAATAGGATATGCAGGTATCGTAGTTCATTGCTTGTGGTAATCTGTTCAAAACCATATGCGTTTCTGACAATAATTATGTGAGTTGGGATATTATACAAAGGGGGTTTTCATTTTATTTTATTGCATCATTTTTGGGAGAGAATTTTTAAATTATTCCATCAGTAAGAAAATTGCCCGAGGATGCTGCAGGGGGGGGGGGGGGGTGTGTAAGATTATTTTTGCACGGGTCGCAGTCATTGTTTATCTTGGAAGCCGTGCTATCTACACAGACGGTATGCTTAAGGCTCTTATACTCTCCTATACTATAGAGTATTTAGGAGCCCCTAGGTATGCTATGCGGGTCTACTAAATACATCTCAGAGTTTTTGCAAAACGCTACCAGACTGGTTGCCGAAGGCGGCTAATATTTCAATAGATAAGTCTGTGTTGTCAGTTTTAATTCATTTTTTTTCTTTCTATATAATTCATAGTATATATATATATATATATATATATATATATATATATATATATATATATATATAAATATATATATTTGAAATGTAATAATAAGAATTATGTAAAAATAAAAAAAATAAAAATACAATTCATATTTATATATATATATATATATATATATATATATATATATATATATATATATATATATATATATATTTACATATACATATATATACATATATATATATATATATATATATATATATATATATATATATATATATATATATATATATATACTTTATTGGAAAACTATTTAATGAGATCGCATATTGGAAATAGTCATCGATTTGTGTATGTTTGCATGTCTCTGTGAAACGTATGCGCATCTGGCTCGAAAAGTATTCGTCCGATTTTCATGTAATTTTGGTTATTAAATGCTTTGCACTGCTTATGATTAAATTTTAATACAAATCGTGAACACATAACTTTTTTTTGATTGTTTGTTTCAAAATAGCCCTCAAAAATAAAAATAAAAATAGTCTTAAAAATATATAAAAACTATTTTTAGCGTTACATCTGAGTAAGCTTCTATACAGTTTTTGCATCCACTCTGTTGAGCCCGAAAACTATCCTACCGAATTTCATGAAATTATTTCAATCAATTATGCGCTTCTTTGATATTGATTTTTGGTATGATTGTGAAAAAGAAAACAGGCCTTATTTATTTATTTATTTATTTTTAAATATCGTTAAAATTAGTAAAATCTAAAATAACACTAAAAAAACGATTATATAGTAAAAACTGTATATAGTATTAGATACATACTTTTGATGACAAAAGTAATAAAATGAATCTAATATCTCCCCATCAATCTAAGATAAACTGTATCAATATATTTCAGTTTTTTTTTTATTTCGTCGACTTCTTTTAAAATGCACTAAATCGCGGAATAAAAAGAAAACATTTTTAAACTGAATATTAGCTGTTGAAAATAAATATTTATTTTATGAGATATTTTGTGCAATAAAACATAAATAATTATATATAAAAAACATAAAATAATTTGAGATATTGACATATATGTCGAATACATGCGTACACTGTACACAGACGATTTTCAAAGTGCAGTTAATTTTGCTCATTTTCAGATAAAATACACATATTTTCACCTTTTCTTAAATGCATATAAGGTTTATTTTATCACATTGGTTACCTATAAGCACGAATAATTGTTTAAGCAAATTTTCTTTTATTTATCTAATTCTATTTCCATAATACACTCCAAAATTTTGCAGCGAATTAGTGGTAACATTTATTAACGCAAATACTTTCAATTTTGATTCAATTCTGCTTCGCGGATTAGCAGATACTTAAGTGTGGATGATTATATACGATATTTTTCATTTTATATTTTTCTGTCGCTGGCTATATCAGATACTTTTTAATATCAATGAATAAAAATTTGTTTTAAATGTTTCACTTGCATGTGATCTCAATTACGAGCAACGTGGAGTGCCTCTATACCAGACGCAAAACAAAAATACATTAATTATGATGAATAAGATTTCAGGGTTGGAAAAATTCTGCAGGACCCCAGAGAGTCATTAAACTGGAAAAAAATATCTTTTATAACATTTTGGAAGATATCCGGAGCAGGTATCTTTCAAACTTTATCTAGCAGATTGAGCTTAACCAATCATATTTTCATATATACAAAACGTCGAAAAAATAGAATCAATTTAAATGATATTTATTATCATGCGTCATATTCATTACCAACATAAGACGTACTGGTATTGACTGAACAGTAAAAGAAGATAGAATCAAGTTAAGGGATATTTATAACCATGCGTTATATTTATTACCAACGTAAGACGTACTTATACTGACTGAAAAGTAAAAAAAAGATAGAATCAAGTTAAATGATATTTATTACCATGCGTTATATTCATTACCAACATAAGACGTACTGGTATTGACTGAACAGTAAAAGAAGATAGAATCAAGTTAAGGGATATTTATAACCATGCGTTATATTTATTACCAACGTAAGACGTACTTATACTGACTGAAAAGTAAAAAAAAGATAGAATCAAGTTAAATGATATTTATTACCATGCGTTATATTCATTACCAACATAAGACGTACTGGTATTGACTGAACAGTAAAAGAAGATAGAATCAAGTTAAGGGATATTTATAACCATGCGTTATATTTATTACCAACGTAAGACGTACTTATACTGACTGAAAAGTAAAAAAAAGATAGAATCAAGTTAAATGATATTTATTACCATGCGTTATATTCATTACCAACATAAGACGTACTGGTATTGACTGAACAGTAAAAGAAGATAGAATCAAGTTAAGGGATATTTATAACCATGCGTTATATTTATTACCAACGTAAGACGTACTTATACTGACTGAAAAGTAAAAAAAAGATAGAATCAAGTTAAATGATATTTATTACCATGCGTTATATTCATTACCAACATAAGACGTACTGGTATTGACTGAACAGTAAAAGAAGATAGAATCAAGTTAAGGGATATTTATAACCATGCGTTATATTTATTACCAACGTAAGACGTACTTATACTGACTGAAAAGTAAAAAAAAGATAGAATCAAGTTAAATGATATTTATTATCATGCGTCATATTCATTACCAACATAAGACGTACTGGTATTGACTGAACAGTAAAAGAAGATAGAATCAAGTTAAGGGATATTTATAACCATGCGTTATATTTATTACCAACGTAAGACGTACTTATACTGACTGAAAAGTAAAAAAAAGATAGAATCAAGTTAAATGATATTTATTACCATGCGTTATATTCATTACCAACATAAGACGTACTGGTATTGACTGAACAGTAAAAGAAGATAGAATCAAGTTAAGGGATATTTATAACCATGCGTTATATTTATTACCAACGTAAGACGTACTTATACTGACTGAAAAGTAAAAAAAAGATAGAATCAAGTTAAATGATATTTATTATCATGCGTCATATTCATTACCAACATAAGACGTACTGGTATTGACTGAACAGTAAAAGAAGATAGAATCAAGTTAAGGGATATTTATAACCATGCGTTATATTTATTACCAACGTAAGACGTACTTATACTGACTGAAAAGTAAAAAAAAGATAGAATCAAGTTAAATGATATTTATTACCATGCGTTATATTCATTACCAACATAAGACGTACTGGTATTGACTGAACAGTAAAAGAAGATAGAATCAAGTTAAGGGATATTTATAACCATGCGTTATATTTATTACCAACGTAAGACGTACTTATACTGACTGAAAAGTAAAAAAAAGATAGAATCAAGTTAAATGATATTTATTACCATGCGTTATATTCATTACCAACATAAGACGTACTGGTATTGACTGAACAGTAAAAGAAGATAGAATCAAGTTAAGGGATATTTATAACCATGCGTTATATTTATTACCAACGTAAGACGTACTTATACTGACTGAAAAGTAAAAAAAAGATAGAATCAAGTTAAATGATATTTATTACCATGCGTTATATTCATTACCAACATAAGACGTACTGGTATTGACTGAACAGTAAAAGAAGATAGAATCAAGTTAAGGGATATTTATAACCATGCGTTATATTTATTACCAACGTAAGACGTACTTATACTGACTGAAAAGTAAAAAAAAGATAGAATCAAGTTAAATGATATTTATTACCATGCGTTATATTCATTACCAACATAAGACGTACTGGTATTGACTGAACAGTAAAAGAAGATAGAATCAAGTTAAGGGATATTTATAACCATGCGTTATATTTATTACCAACGTAAGACGTACTTATACTGACTGAAAAGTAAAAAAAAGATAGAATCAAGTTAAATGATATTTATTACTATGCGTTATATTCATTACCAACATAAGACGTACTGGTATTGACTGAACAGTAAAAGAAGATAGAATCAAGTTAAGGGATATTTATAACCATGCGTTATATTTATTACCAACGTAAGACGTACTTATACTGACTGAAAAGTAAAAAAAAGATAGAATCAAGTTAAATGATATTTATTACCATGCGTTATATTCATTACCAACATAAGACGTACTGGTATTGACTGAACAGTAAAAGAAGATAGAATCAAGTTAAGGGATATTTATAACCATGCGTTATATTTATTACCAACGTAAGACGTACTTATACTGACTGAAAAGTAAAAAAAAGATAGAATCAAGTTAAATGATATTTATTACCATGCGTTATATTCATTACCAACATAAGACGTACTGGTATTGACTGAACAGTAAAAGAAGATAGAATCAAGTTAAGGGATATTTATAACCATGCGTTATATTTATTACCAACGTAAGACGTACTTATACTGACTGAAAAGTAAAAAAAAGATAGAATCAAGTTAAATGATATTTATTACCATGCGTTATATTCATTACCAACATAAGACGTACTGGTATTGACTGAACAGTAAAAGAAGATAGAATCAAGTTAAGGGATATTTATAACCATGCGTTATATTTATTACCAACGTAAGACGTACTTATACTGACTGAAAAGTAAAAAAAAGATAGAATCAAGTTAAATGATATTTATTACCATGCGTTATATTCATTACCAACATAAGACGTACTGGTATTGACTGAACAGTAAAAGAAGATAGAATCAAGTTAAGGGATATTTATAACCATGCGTTATATTTATTACCAACGTAAGACGTACTTATACTGACTGAAAAGTAAAAAAAAGATAGAATCAAGTTAAATGATATTTATTACCATGCGTTATATTCATTACCAACATAAGACGTACTGGTATTGACTGAACAGTAAAAGAAGATAGAATCAAGTTAAGGGATATTTATAACCATGCGTTATATTTATTACCAACGTAAGACGTACTTATACTGACTGAAAAGTAAAAAAAAGATAGAATCAAGTTAAATGATATTTATTACCATGCGTTATATTCATTACCAACATAAGACGTACTGGTATTGACTGAACAGTAAAAGAAGATAGAATCAAGTTAAGGGATATTTATAACCATGCGTTATATTTATTACCAACGTAAGACGTACTTATACTGACTGAAAAGTAAAAAAAAGATAGAATCAAGTTAAATGATATTTATTACCATGCGTTATATTCATTACCAACATAAGACGTACTGGTATTGACTGAACAGTAAAAGAAGATAGAATCAAGTTAAGGGATATTTATAACCATGCGTTATATTTATTACCAACGTAAGACGTACTTATACTGACTGAAAAGTAAAAAAAAGATAGAATCAAGTTAAATGATATTTATTACCATGCGTTATATTCATTACCAACATAAGACGTACTGGTATTGACTGAACAGTAAAAGAAGATAGAATCAAGTTAAGGGATATTTATAACCATGCGTTATATTTATTACCAACGTAAGACGTACTTATACTGACTGAAAAGTAAAAAAAAGATAGAATCAAGTTAAATGATATTTATTACCATGCGTCATATTCATTACCAACATAAGACGTACTGGTATTGACTGAACAGTAAAAGAAGATAGAATCAAGTTAAGGGATATTTATAACCATGCGTTATATTTATTACCAACGTAAGACGTACTTATACTGACTGAAAAGTAAAAAAAAGATAGAATCAAGTTAAATGATATTTATTACCATGCGTTATATTCATTACCAACATAAGACGTACTGGTATTGACTGAACAGTAAAAGAAGATAGAATCAAGTTAAGGGATATTTATAACCATGCGTTATATTTATTACCAACGTAAGACGTACTTATACTGACTGAAAAGTAAAAAAAAGATAGAATCAAGTTAAATGATATTTATTACCATGCGTTATATTCATTACCAACATAAGACGTACTGGTATTGACTGAACAGTAAAAGAAGATAGAATCAAGTTAAGGGATATTTATAACCATGCGTTATATTTATTACCAACGTAAGACGTACTTATACTGACTGAAAAGTAAAAAAAAGATAGAATCAAGTTAAATGATATTTATTACCATGCGTCATATTCATTACCAACATAAGACGTACTGGTATTGACTGAACAGTAAAAGAAGATAGAATCAAGTTAAGGGATATTTATAACCATGCGTTATATTTATTACCAACGTAAGACGTACTTATACTGACTGAAAAGTAAAAAAAAGATAGAATCAAGTTAAATGATATTTATTACCATGCGTTATATTCATTACCAACATAAGACGTACTGGCACTGACTGAACAGTAAAAAAAAAGAAATATTATTTCATGATAGACTTCCATTTCTTGAGATTGCAGACTTCTTATTGGTTGACCTGTAAAACAGGTTTCACCTTTAGAAGTCTTCCAAGACTGGGAAGTGCGTGTGCGCATAGATTCCACTCCGAAAATAAATGTAGCTATTTTTTTTTCCGCGATATATCGCTATATTAAAAAAAAATTAAGCGAAATGTGGCTCAACTCGACTTTCTCATACCAGAATTCATTTTTCTTTTCAAATTTTACAAGAAAATTTTTGAAAAATCGTTATCGTGGGTCCAAATGATTACAACTATAGCGTGTTACCCTTCACTTTAAAGGGCTTGAAAATATCTTTCGAAGGATACCATACTTGACAATGTACCTCCCTTGGGGAGGGGGGACTAATGGCATCACGAACAAAAAAATGTGTATCACTGCTATTTTTCCCAACAATAATTGAAACTATTAAGTTTCGTGATCATTGAGCCATAAATCTTTTCATGCATGATTATATCAAATTGTGTCATATGCTGCCATTTTAAAAAATTATAAAATATCGAATCCATTTCGAAGTTTTCGCTCGAATTTAAAAAAAATTCTTTCCAGTTCTAGATTTTTTGATAACAAAGCCGGATATAAAGTTTCGTGAAAATCTATTAATATGTGTGGTTGCTATCCTGTACACAAGAAATCGACCACAGACATCAGACAGATATACAGACGACATCACTCCAAAATAGTCAAAACGTGTTCAGGTGGTTATAAAATATGTATTGGCATCAAAATCTCGAAATCGAAAATTTTCCTAAAAACAACACTTTCTCTGTACTATATTCTACAGTATGAGAAAGCAAAAATTCCTGCTATTTTTGACGTTGCATCTATATAATAAAAGGCAATGTCTGTGTGTCTGTCTGTCTGTGTGTCTGTCTTATACACTATACGTTTCGCGACCGCGCGTCGGAGAGCTACGAAATTTGGCAATCGGAGACCCGGGGGGGAGGGAAGGGGACACGCGAAAACCGATTTTTAAAATTTTAATTATTTTTTTATTTATTTAATGTTTTATGCGATTTCGACCGTTTTTTGCCCTTTTTGCCCTTTTTTCTCCACGATCCAGACATCGTAGAAAAAAACAAATTACACCATCGGAAAGAGCAGAGAATTTCGAGTAAAAATATATCAATTTCAAATCTGAATTTCGATTTCTAATATTTTTTAAAGATTTTAAAACAAAAGTCACTTTTTGCTCAAGAAAACGATTTTTGGTTTTTAAATTCTCGCATCGTGAAAAGTACTCATAATTTCGACTAATAATTTACATTTTCAGAAAGGTCAAACATCTGGCATTCTTACAAGTCCAATCTGGTCCAGAAATAATGAAAATTGCCTTCAGGATGGCAATTTTAAAGACGTCATGATTTTATATTTCTCGGCGTTCCGCTCGGCGTACCGCTTCGTTTCTCCCCCGCTGAAGCAGGGAAGGTGGTGGGTGGGGACGTCAAGGTGGAGGTGACGTCACGGTTCTGAATAGAGCGCCTTTGCTCTATATAAATTATTATATTTATATTTTAAATGATGGGACGATCTGGATTTTTTAAATGTATATTTTAACTTTTGGATATTTTAATTTTATGGATATTTTAAATGATGGAACAATGAAACAATGGAATGAGGATGATGGAATTAAGCATATGGTCATTTTAAATTGCAAATTAGCGCGCGGGAAGTTAGCGGTAGGCCCGGGTTCGATTCCCGCCACTGCCAAAACTGCCGCCGTGTTTACGTGGAATACGATCACGTTAAATATGTGGGTCCGTAAGTCCTTCCGAGAGGTTGGTGGTAGGGGAAGGAGGATACGGCCCCTGTGGATGCCTCCCCCACTGGGTTCCCGTCTAAATTGGGTGAATATGTAGAAAGTTATGGAGATTGTCGCGGAGGGCGCGGCAGCCCAGTGGTTAGCGCGCGGGAATTGCACTCAGTAGGCCCGGGTTCGATTCCCGCCACTGCCAAAACTTACGCCACGTTCACGCAGAGTACGATCACGTTAAACATGTGGGTTCGTGAGTCCTTCCGAGAGGTTGGTGGTAGGGGAAGGAGGGTACGGTCTAAATTGGGTGAATAAAAAGAAAGTTATGGAGATTGTCGCGGAGGGCGAAGTAGCCCAGTGGTTAGCGCGCGGGAATTGCACGCGGTAGGCCCGGGTTCGATTTCCGCCGCTGACATGGAGTACGATCACGTTAAACATATGGGTCCGTATGTTTTTCCGAGAGGTTGGTGGTAGGGGAAGGAGGGTACGTTCCCTGTGGATGCCTCCCCCACTGGGTTCCGGTCTAAATTGGGTGGCACATCCTGGCCGTCCAACCAGTTACCAGGCCCGGGTTCGATTCCCAAAATTGCCGCCGTGTTTACGCGGAGTACGAGCACGTTAAACATGTGGGTCCGTGAGTCCTTCCGAGAAGTTGGTGGTAGGGGAAGGAGGGTACGGTCTAAATTGGATGAATAAAAAGAAAGTTATGGAGATTGTCGCGTAGGGCAAAGTAGCCCAATGGTTAGCGCGCGGAAATTGCACTCGGTAGGCCCGGGTTCGATTCCCAAAATTGCCGCCGTGTTTACGCGGAGTACGATCACGTTAAGCATGTGGGTCTGTAAGTCCTTCCGAGAGGTTGGTGGTAGGGGAAGAAGGGTACGGTCCCTGTGGATGCTTCTCCCACTTGGTTCCGGTCTAAATTGGGTGAATAAAAAATAAGTTATGAAGAATATCGCGGAGGGTGAAGTACCCCAGTGGTTAGTGCGCGGGATTTGCACTTGGTAGGCCCGGGTTCGATTCCCAAAATTGCCGAATAAAAATAAAGTTATGGGGATTGTCGCGGATGGCACGGTAGCCCAGTGGTTAGCGCGCGGGAATTTCACTCGGTAGGCCCGGGTTCGATTCCCGCCATTGCCAAAACTGCAGCCGTGTTCACGCGGAGTACGATCACGTTAAACGTGTGGGACTGCAAGTCCTTCCGAGAGGTTTGTGGTAGGGGAAGGAGGGTACGGTCTCTTTGGATGCCTCCCCCATTGGGTTCCGGTCTAAATTGTGTGGCACTTCCTGGCCTTCCAAGCAGTTACCTTACACCTTTCTGGTAGGTCGCGCCAACGAGTTTGCCACGGTCAGAATTTTCAAGGGTAGCGAACAGGCTGGTCGCCAAAGGCGGCTAGTTACGAATAAAGGACAAAACGTATAGTTCTGAAATTTTATATATAGACTATAATTAGCACATTAAGATTAAAATGTAATTTCTACTGCGGTTAACATTTATGCATTATTTATTAATTCTTATAAACAATTAAAGTAATCACGAAAACTAATTTTTTATGATCACGATTGTTAGAACTTTTATTATACTAACCGTGTATTTTTTAATTAACATCGTTTAATTTGCTTACATTTTAAACCGTGCGCGTTGTACAATCTGTTAAATCTCGATCCGTTTATTCGTGTTCTAGGGCACCCCAAAACATGTAAATACCTCGAAAATACAAATTCGAATGTTTGATTCCATTGCAATACCTTTTCTATGTAAATACTTACAATTGAAAGGAAAGCGTAAAAATCCATTACTTGCACACATTTTTCAAACACCCACTTTTTTCGCTATTTGATCTAAATTGACCTTGACAAGTTCTATTAACATGTGAAACATAAACACATTCATAAGTTACAGGTTAGACACACACCGCATATATTTAGATCCGAAGTCAAATACTTCCGCTACCGAAGTAGGTGATAGAATGAGTTATCGGCGTAAAGGGAGTATTTCGGTAAAGGATATACTCTTAGGCAATATGTTTAGACAGAAGAATTTTTTTTGAAGTATAATTCGTCAAACAAAGAGCATGGGTACTGGGTTAAACGTTTTAAAACGAATGTCCAGGGAAAATTTCTTTGTAAATGGAAATATACTCTCTATTCAAAGCATGATTTTTGTTACAGATTATCAAATTTCGATATTGTGGGAAAATAAAAATACAAATAAGCGCTCTCTTTTACTTATAACTCTTTAAAATCTTGATAAATCTAAATGGAAATCTTAAATTTTGAATAATTAGAGTTGTAATCATACGAAGGGCATAAAATATCCCTTCTAGTTTTTATATAATGTAATGAAACGCAAAAATTTCATAGCGATAGAAATATTTGTTCTGCGGTTATCGTCTCTGCAGACGCAAAGAGAGACGGGCAATTTTTGCAAAAGTGGGTTCAGGAGGTCTTAAAATGAGCTTATCTGCCAAAACGTCGAGTAATAAAATTTTTGGGAAAATAATTTTTTATCTATAAAATGGTAGGAGAAAGTAATGAAATTAATAAACCGAAATACAACGAATATTAACGAAAAGGCACCTACCGCATTGTGGTTGTGTGCATAATTTCCGGATTTCGTGCTGTTTCGCAGTGGAGCCTGGAAGGAAAAGAAGAAAAAAAATTAAATTTTCTGAAGTGAAATAAAACTTTAATGAAATTATATTTCTATACATATTATACACTAATATAATGCATATTTTTCAATCTGACATCAGAAATAAAAACAAGTGGCAAAAATCTTGGGTAGCAGATCCACGGGTAGCAGTCCTAGACGAAGCTTCATAGACGATGGAGATACCCGTTCCACTAATGTAAATAATTTTCTAACTTCTGCCCTATATTTTTAAAGTGCAGCCTTTTCCACTTCTGTTTTTTTCTTGCAAATGTTTGTCATACAAATAATAAATATGCATCAGTAGGTACATAAATGTACCCCATATATTTACATTACTCAGACTTTTCTACAAACAAAGTTTTCTCTTACTTCCTTACTACAATAAATTACCCGACGTTGCTTGGCTCTTAAATAAGCGCCCGTTACGTAAATAATGCAGATACAAATAAGACCACTCTCAATTTTCAAATCGTCTGTTTTGAACCAAAATAATTCGCATCTTTCGTTTCAATCTAAATTCTTTAGAATCCTTTAGTTTCAATGCATGTGTAGACGCGCTTCAATTTTCAAAGCATGCGCAAAAACGTCCACTGCTCCCCATAGCAACGCCCCATATCAACCGCAATGCGGAAGAAATAATGGAATCGAAAATCTTGTTTTTTATGCTTTAGGTTAAAAATTAACAGAAAATCAAAAAATAGAATAATTAAAAAAAGAGAGAATTTTGTTAGATTACGAAGAATATACACCCATATTTTTGACAAACTGTAGAATTATGCTAATCTTTCTTTTTTTGGATGCGGCGAAATAAGAAATATTTAATCTCTCGTCTAAAAGATTTAAATTCTAAAAAAAAAAAAAAAAAAAAAAAAAATTCATCCATTTTAGCGCTATTTTTTCTAATTTGGTGATGTTTTCGTGGCAACATTTTGAAAAACTCGACAAGTTTTATCATCAAGGTGAACCTTTTTAAGAATACGTGCTACTTATTTTAAATTGATATAACTTTTTCCACAAATTTAACTGAATTCAATAATTTTTTAATAATTTATCTGCAGACGTTATATATCTCGAAAACGCTTTAAGCTAGCATTCTAAAGTGAGAGTCATTTGTTTTCTAATGATACAAGCTCATTTTTAATGATTTTTTCAAAAATTAATTAGAAAATTCGAGGGGGGGGGGGGCTTTTGAACATTCTATCGCATTTAAAATGAATAAGGTTACACCATTTACCTATTGTAATAATCGTACCCAATTTTTTTCAAATTGCTCCCTTCGTTTGTGAGATATCGCTTCCACAAACTAACTGATATACACACACATACACCACCTCAGAAACGTTTGATTCGAGTTGAAGAATACTTGAAACGTAGTCTTCCGTCGAAAGCTCGAATGTTCGACCTAGTCACAATACTTTCCCTATACATTATATATAAGGGAAAGTAACTAGAACTAAACAATATTTTTGTCATTCTCGTGATTAGAACTGGACTGATTCAAAATTTAAGATTTTCATAGCATTATTCTCTCTTAAGAAAATAGAATTACGTCATACTACATTTGGACTAGCCATAATACATAACTATACTCTAATAAAACCATTTTTACAATCTCAAGAATTTCGCGATCAATTTCGCGCGAATTTTCTCAGGCGTACCTCCGACAAGACTCAAACGTATCGCCGCATGTCTGTTAGAATGTCTGTCAGAACAAAAGAATATGAAATCACAACGCCCCGTTTATTCGTCGGATGTCCATTAGCGGGTGCCCGTCAAACGTCCACATCGTTGTGGCGCCTTCCTAATTTGCTGTGGTCTTGATAGCTGAGTAGCCTCTTTTTCAAAAGGGAAATCGCCAGAATTAGAGCCATTTAGTGGATTTAATACGCTTAAATTATCTTCGAAAAGCAGATGAATAATCAACTTATATGAATGAATTCATTCAATGTGAAATAGAAAAAACAAAACCTATACACATCCATTTAAACGCCAATTTTCTTTCAAGGATTTGTTTTTAAACTCGATGAACACTTTACAATAGCTGAAATGCAAGTCTATACTCGGATTCGAAGTTCTCATACATTTATATCCTATATTGGTTATATCTACAAGGTTTCTGTTATGAGCGTGCAAAATGCCTTCACGTCTCTTTTGAAAACCGCCTTTACAGGCAGCCATTCCTATGACGAGAATTTAGGGTTGTTATATAATGAAGTTCTGGTAAGGGCTGGCAGATTTGGCGATGTATCGCCAATTTGGCGAATTTCGGAATGCTTGAGAACCCTTTCGAAATAACGAATATTCTATGAAATACGAGCCCCTTCTGGAAGTTTCTACTGAGAGTATATAAAAGGAGCCATCATTCAGTTGGGGCAGTTGACGTGGATTGAGCTACATTGAATTGTGAGATACATCAATGTTTTGAGAATAGTAGCGACTGTTTTGTGAAATGGAGAATTTAATGACTGTTTTATTGTACCTGACAGTTGTTTAATGATCTTGACAGATAGTTATCGAGGTATTTGCTGTGTTTTGTTCCTATTTACGCTGTGTTTGTAAATAAACGTGTTAGTTATTAGGGATGCAACGGATGTCAATTTGGCCGGATATTCAACCTGAATTTAAAACCGGACATCTGACTGACAGTACAATTTTCTTTTAGAAATCCTAAATAGTTACTATTTCATTATTTCTATTCATAGGTGCAACCAGGGGGGTGGTTCCCAGAAGCCTCAATTTATATGAAGAAATAGTAATTTTTGTGCTAATTTCAAGGTTGTAATTCTTTATAGAGCGAATCCCCCCCCCCCCCCCCCCCCTCCCCAGAAAAAAATTTTAGTTGCGCTACTATTTCTATTTCATTTTTCTTTTCATTTGTCTGGGGTTTTTACACGATTATAGCTAAGTTAAATTCTTAATTCAGAAGAAATACACATTTCAAAATTATTATTATATTTTAAAGCATCTAATACAAATCAAAACCAAAACCAGCAGTAGCCACGAGACTATTAATACTTTTAAAATGGCCATTAAAGCTTAAGCGTTAAGTGTTTGTATACTTAATGATTATCAACTGGTTATTAATATAATTACACTTGTTAACTTCTTTATTTAGTAGCCACTGCTTAAAATAAAATTCCAGTTTTGATTATAGCAACTAAGAATTTAAAAACCTTATAACCCTTTAAATTCCTATATAATATCACATATAACTTGATAAATAATAGAAATAGAAATCATAAGTACTTTTAATTCCAACATTATAATTTGTTGTAATGATGTCAATAAATTAAGAAATGCTATATATATATGTTCCTATATGCAGTGGAAAACAATGAAATGTCGAGCTTTTCATCATATCAATGGACATTAATTCAAAACTGTTTAACTCCACTTCAACCCTTTGAGGAAATTACCAAGCAAATAAGTTCCTTAAAATCATTAATTTCAGAAGTAATTCCTATGGTTGTAACATTGGATAGATATTTGTTAAAATCTGAAGTATTTGGTGTTGGAACAATAAAGGATACATTAAAAAAAACATACATGAACGTTTTTCAAACGATACAGCTGAATGAACATTTTTCAATAGCTGCCATTTTAGACCCAAGAATCAAAATTCATTTTTTCGATAAAGATCAGGGTTATGTTGAAATGATTAACTAATAACAGTAACTTCTTTATTATTGATAATGAAGAAAGAAGTTCAAGCTTTGAGTTCTTCTGAAGAAAACGAAGACTAGCTCCTAATAGAATCGAAATTTCAAAGTAATGCAAATTCTAATCTTGTAAATAATCCTACATCGTTTTGAGATTGCTTTTTACTGAAATAATTGTTGATTCTAGCATATCACAATCACAAATGCAACCAGATGACGAGTCAGCTTACTTTGAAGAGTTGAGAAACTATCTTTCACAGCCAGTAATTAAAAGAAAAATGTCACCATTTGACTGATGGAAAATGAATAGGAGTAATTTTCCTTATTTATCGCAATTGCTAAAAAAGTATCTTGCCCTCACCATCAAGCAGTGTATATAGTGAAAGACTGTTTTCTAAAACAGGAGTCATTTATGACAAAAAGAGAAATAGAATTCTGCCAAAAAATGCAGAAAAACTACTCTTTTTCAATCATAATTTGAAAATTTTAAAAGGGGAACAATTTTTTAATTTAAAAAGAAAATATGACGTTTGAAATATTTGTGTCTTCTGAATATTTAATTACTAATGTAAAACAAAATAATAATAATGCTGTTAACTGGAAATTTATTTTTAATTTGTAATGTAAATCGTAAGTTAAAGTAATATTCATTGTCAAAGATATTGAATGTAAAGGAGAGATTTTGAATTTATATTAAGTAATAAAATGACGGTTTAGTTTAAGAAACTATAATAAAAATTGAGTAACCTGAAAATTTTAATATTACTATTAATTGAGTTATTAAAAATAATGATTTTGCATATTATTTATATGACCGGGTATCCGACCGGATAATCCTAATATCCGGCTACTGTCAAATATTCGGCTTAATAGCCGGATGGGCCGGATACACGATGTTTACCGGATATCCGTTGCATCCCTATTAGTTATTCAGAAATTTGGACTCATCCTTGTATCCCAAGAGTACACCTACGGTTCCAAAGAATAAATCGTAACAATATCCTATATATTGGTTACATCTACAAGGGAAATTCCATGTGAAATCAAAGAATAAAATGTATATCCTCAACATGATATTTTTAATGTTTTTAAAATTGATAGGGTGTTTGCAGGAACTTAGCAAAACATACATATCAAATATTATAGTCAGGTATTTCTTTGATTCAAGAAATATACGACCTTGAAATATTTTGACTGACTAAATTTCAAAAAATCATATTCTATCGCATAAGATAGTTTCAAACATGTGATTTGTGACATTCTAAAGCATCTTGTGTGTATTATAATAATTTGGTGTGAAAATAATTCAGAACATTTTTTTTATTCTCTAGGTCAACAATATAACTTTTGATCCTTAACATAAAAAAAAAACAGCAAATTTAAAATTTTGAAAAAAAAAAGTTGTATTGCATCCTTGTTATTTTTAGCTGAAGTATGATAGCTTTGAAAATGAGACCGCCACTAGAAAATCATTAAAAAATACATAATGTTAGACCTACTTCATGAAAATTTTCATAAAGATGTGAAGTAAAAATGTGCAAATACATGCAAATGGTTTAATAATGAAATAAGATATGCATTTGTTAAGAACACACTGTTTCTGACCTGAAGAAGGGACTCATAATACCCCTAACTGAAAAACATTCGACGGTGACGTAACTAAAATATTCCATTGAAAGTAGTTCTCGCAAAGAAAATGTTCTGTTATAGGGGCTGGTTCAACTATCAAATATTGATATCACTTCTCTGCAGGAAAGCAAACAACCTACTGGTTGATCCGGAACTGAGTGTCGTGACTACACAAATACAGCGCAAAAAGCAACAAACTGCTAAATTTTAAAAGCATTTATATTAGAGTTTTACTTTCTCTGCAGTACATGGTAATGTATAGGGAAAGTATTGAAATCGCAACTCGAGTTTTCGACGGATCTACACGTTTTGGGATCTCTAGAACAAGAAAACACTATTTTAGAGTCACATCCGTATGTGTGTCTGTCTGTGCAATACGTGTATCCACTCTAACTCAAATACTAATGGATCACTTTTCATAAAATTTAGTAGGTAAGTTACTTGTAGATGACTCTGGTGCTGATTAGTTTTGGGTAAGATTCGGTATAAAAGACCTTTTTTTGCGAATCGGACCGCAAAAATTGAGTGTATTCACTCTAGCTGAAAACTAATAGATCAAATTTTACAAAATTTGGTAAATAAGCCATTTGTGGGTTTCTCTGGTGCTGATTAGATTTTGGTATGATTCGAAAAAACATAACCTGTCTTTTTTGCGAAATGGTGGGCAAAAATTCTCAAAATCTAAGATAAAGAACTATATATACTCAAATATATCAATTAAATGCTTGTTTTCTATGTAGTATGTAACGATCAAAAGAATAAAACCAACCCCATTACACTAGGACTAGCCGTTCTTGAGGTATTTTAGTTTTTCACTACGCCACCTTTAAAAATAAGTCCAGTTACCAAATGAGAACGAAAATTGAATTAAAAGTGCAAATTCAGTGTCATTTTAAATAATTATAGGTATTATTTTGTGCAATTACACTCAATTTAATAAATTATTGAAGAAATAAAGAGAATGCGAATATGAGTCTGCAAGTCATGTGCTGCCCACATCAAATTGTTTTTTCTTTATTATGTTATTATACGCAGTTATAACATTTTCATTCATTCCGACGTCTTTAGCACACCCAATAAGTGGGTTGTCCCAGAACAAAATTATTGAATAGAGGTGTTGAACTAGCCGAAACATACCATGTAGTAAAAATTATACATTTTTTACTAAAGTAATAAAGTATGACGTGAGAGGCGATCTCTTCCCTTTCGTCGTTATGACTTCTGGGGTGGTCGCACCCTCTCGCTTTATGACGATATGCTATACTACTGAAACAGCGCAGTTGCGAATCCATTAACATCCTTTGTACAGACGAGGCATGATCCAAAGAACCTTGAAAACTTTCAACGGCCCATTATGAATGGCGCTTGACCAATTTGTCGCTGTCAACATGACTCACTCAATAGTATATAGCGTTTAGTAAGAAAATCGTTGTACCGAACGCAACGTATTACACAATTGCTTGCGTCTAGGTTGCGATTAAAATATTAGCATAGTAGTAATTAAACGGCTAAGTTGAAAGACCGAAAGTTTATTCTCTTCAGAAACATTTAAGATCTAGATGAAAGAAGCCAAGTAATTGCTTAGATAAAAAAAACATAGCTTTGCAACATATCCTCTGGATTTATGGATGTATTAAACAGGTCATGTGACGGACGCGTAAACAGGAATAAGATAATTAATAAAGTTCTAGCTATTCCAATAAATAAAACTGCTGCTTGGAAAAATATAACCTTCTAATATATTCTTGAAAAAACAGGCATAAGATAATTAGGGGACTTCAATTGTTTCGAGAACATTTTGAGCCCTCTTACTCAGGTCAAAAACAGTGTTTGGTCTTTCAACTCATAAGAAACATGTGCAGCAATTTGCCTATTTTCTTCTCACGTTTTAATATGTAATTAATGCGTAACTTAATATTTTTAGTATAACAAAGGATGCATAGTCTTTATTAAGTGAAGGAAATATGCAATTTTTTATATATAGCCTCTTGTTCACATGTGCTCCACTTCTGGGGCATATGTGAACGTTTTTTTTGTTTTGTAAATTCACATTTGAACCAGAGTTGGAAAAAAGCCGGCTAAAGTTAATAAAAGCCACGCCGGTGGCTTTTATTGGTTTTAACCGAGCTTTTTTGAACAATTTTTTTTTTTTTTTGTAAAAATGCATGAAGGATTTTAATTTTAAATTACACATTTTTAAGTGTTCTTTAACTAATTTTAAAGACATTTTATTGGGTTAGAATTCAATAAATAACTTTATTTCTCAATAATGAAAACATTAATATTGGAATACCTGCTAGTGATTTGTTGGTTGCAAAAAATCCAGCTAAATTTTAAAAAGGCATACCGACTGCTTTACTTCGTTTACATTGGCCTTTAACACATTTTTAACACTTTACAACAAAGTTGAAAAGTGTTTATGACTTTGTTCATTCTGTCTGTCTGTCTGTCTGTCTGTCTGTCTGTCCGTTAGCACGATAACTGCCGTAAAAATGACTTAATCAAAATGAAATTTTAGTATGTTGTTCAGACGGTCTGTAGGACCTATGGGAATATAAATGAATAATATCACACAATTAGTTTTGGATTGAACCCGGGTTGAAAAAATGAAATACATTGAGCCCTATGGGACCTAATTTTTCTAAAAATTTTTAAGCGGATTTAAAATTCACAAATTGCTTCGAAAATTTTAGGTAATAGTCAAATTGTTCCATAAAATATATAAAAAAAAATTCAGCTAAATATATTCAGTAGTTTTTTAAATAAAAATTAAAATAATAATTACACATCTTATATGAAACGATCACGTGACCATGATATTAAACGATCACATGACCCACTTCAAAATGAGATATGGCATCCATCTTGTTTCAAATTCGTGATTTTTTAAAGTTCTTTTTAATTCATATTGAGTGTTGTATCCATCCTAAAACTACTTTATTTCTGCTTAAATTCTGTGCATCTACATACTAAAACAACACAATGACAATATATTTGAGTTTAAATTCTCATTCAAATTTGATTATTTCGACAATTAAGCCTATTTTTCACCTATGTAAAATGTAAACAGCAAAATATGTAGAATGAGTTGTATTAGAATTACTGTATTTCTTTAACACAAAATAATTCAGTCCATGGAGTCTGCATGGCTGATATGAATGAAATATTAATTGATTTTATAAACAGAAGGACGATATTTTTCGATGAAGTTTTAAGCATAAAGTTTATAAATTGTAGCTCCATGGTCTTAATTTTTAAATAAAATAAATTATTATAGTATTGTGATGAATGAAATGGAGAAAGTTATGAATGAAATCCTGCTTTTATAGAGAGATCCAGGCGTGTTATTTTTTCTATGACGTCATTTGAATTAATTTCAGTTGTTTTCGATGAAGTTTTCAAATATAATAAATTATCGTAGTATTATGATAGATTTAAAAATGTTACCGTGGAATGTATTGTATTTTAGAGATATTTAAACCACGCAATTTATATTTCAATGCCGTCTTTTGAATGAAGTTCATTTTTTTCAATGAAGGTTTAAGTTTTCAAATATAATAAATCAATGTAGTATCGTGATAAGTTTTAAAATATTACCGAGGAATGTATTGCATTTTCGACTTTTTTAAATAAAATTGCATTGAAGTTGGAAAGTGTTTCATAATCAATGCTTTAAGCATGATTGATCTTTCTTGTTTTTTAAATGTTATTGCTTTAAATAATGAAATATTTTATTTTAGGACAATAGTTGCTTAATGATATATTTTGTTAGTTAACTAATTTTAAGGACTTTATTGATATGTAAGAGTCTTATTTTTACTCATAAATATTTAAAATCATGCATAAAGTCATTTAATAAAAAACACTAGTTATCACTATTGAAAACAGTATTGGGAATAACATATGCATGAACAACTCTTTTGAATAGCATCAAGCTTTTCAAAAATTTATTTTAACAAGTTTTAATTTGAGAACAATTTTTAACCTTTTTTGATTGCTCATTCTTTTGTTCTAAACTTAGATGCACCAAAATTTCTTCAAATATTATCTCCTTCTAAATTCCTTTTTCAACATTGAACATTCTATGATTTAATCCCAACCCCAAATCTTTACAGCCAACAAAAACAAAATATCACACTGAAATGAAATAAAAAAAGAAGCGCTCTTACTTATAAACTGAAGTGAAATAAAGTTAAGAACAAGTGTTTAGTTTTGGTTTAGATCAAAGTGATGTAGTGCTTGAACTAGCTAGCTAATTTAATGTATTCTACTCAATGTATATATATTTTTTCTTTTAGACATGTTACCTTCATAGTATTTTTCTAGTGGTCATAAAATTTTGTGTACTTGGTAATATTTAATAGAAGTTTATAAACATTTTAGTTAAACACATTTAGGAGTGCATCAAAGATAAAGTAATGCAAATTTAATGTGAATTGGCTGTAAACTACCTTTTTTTTTAATAAGAGCCGACTTTTTTTAAGCGGTTAAAACCAAAAAAAATCGGCCGGCTTTTTTTGCCTGGCTAAAATCCGGCAACTCTAATTTGAACTATCCAAATCTTCAAAGACATAAATGAAAACATTTCAGGAATTAAAATGCATAAACTGTTGAATACCGTAATTTACATATTTAGAGTAAACTAGCAGCTATTCCCCGACGTTGCTCGGGATTTACGATGCAAAGTTCTGATAAAATTACACCGGAACATATAGGGCCGTGAATCTTATACATTGTTTGTTCACTATGAAAGAAGTAAATTCATTGCATTGTGTAAGAAAAAAATCATTGCATTATATAAGTCATAGCTGCTTCCGGCACGTCCTTCGCAGCTAGGCCCTCCGGGCAGCGTCTCGGAATGTGATTATTAGGTGTCCACAATTGATGTACAGTCAATATGTACAGTTTGAAATATGTACAGTTTGAAACATGTACAGTTTGAAACATGTACAGTTTGAAAGGAAAACTAAAATGATTCTTAAACGCTAGACAACAATGCAAACTTAAGGGTTGCAAACTTAAGGGTTTGTCCTTGAGCTTTGTTGATGGTCATGGCAAATGCCAGTCTAACTGGGAACTGGACTCGTTTGAAGCTAAATGATAGGTCGGTTAGTATCAACGGTATGCGAGGTATGAATACGTACTCTCCTTTTGTCTTTCCCGTTAATACCGTGGCTTCTATGACATTTGGTAAAATAATATAAGTATCTACTATAAGAATAACATATTTTTTTAACTGTAAAAGTAGTAAATTCATTGCATTATATAAGGAAAGTCATGTACTGCCCACATCAGATATTTTACATTCCACAATCATTAAAATTAGGCTTTGTTGTAGAAATAATCAAAATTTGATGAACATTTAAACTCGAAAATATTGTAATTGCTTTTGCACAGAATACAGATACACAGAAAAGACGCAAAAATGAAGCGGTTTTAGGACGGATGCAACACTAAATATAAATTTAAAAGAACTTTAAAAATCACGATTTTTACACTGGGAAAAAAAGATGGATGCCATATTTTATTTTGAAGTGGGTCACGTGATCTGTTCGTATAATATGGGTGCAATTTTTATTTTAATTTTTATTTTAAAAACTACCGAGCCTATTTTGCTGAAATTTTTTTATATTTTTTATGGGATAATTTGAATATTTCATAAAATTTTCGAAGCAATTTGTGAATTTTAACTTGCTTAAAAAATGTTTGAAAAATTAGGTCCCATAGGGTTCAATGTATTTAATTTTTTTAACCATGGTTCAATCCAAAAACTAATTAGGTGATATTATTTATTTACATTCCCATATGTCCCACAGACCGTTTCAACAACATACTAAATTTTCATTTTGATAAAGTCATTTATACGGCAGTTATCGTGCGAACGGACAGACAGACAGAATGAATAAAGTCATGAACACTTTTCAACTATGTTGGAAAGTGTTAAAAGTAGACGGTTCTATTCTTTTTAATAGTACAAAAATCAGCACCAGGTTGACGCATATGTAACTTAACTGCAAAATTTACTGAAATTCAATCGGATAGTTTTTGTGATCGAGTGAATACATACATTGCACATAGAGGCACATTAAAAATAATTCGTATTCTAGATTGCCCATAAAATGCAAATTCATCGAAAACTTGAATTCCAATTTTCGAATATGAAAACTATTTTCATTCTAATACTTTCCATTATACATTACCATATATTGTAGGGAAAGTAAAAATGTATGAGTTTGTGTGTTTGATTTAACCTTCGCTGTTCGCAGACAGGAATAGAAAACGATATGGCACAGGGGTTTCTTATTTGGAACTCACCAATTCATTTCCGTCCACAAACCACTGTTCCGTTATTTTGAACAATGTGTCTCCCCCGCACATCAAAGAAACCCACTTCAGAAATATATATTTAGTATGGAACAAAGTCAGAATAGAAAAGACATTATTAATGCATTCATCTTATCATGTGCCAGGATTGCAATTGACATCGAAACAAAAAAACAAGAAAGATCAATCATGCATAAGCATTGATTATGAAACACTTTCCAACTGAAATGTAATTTCATTTAAAAATTTCTAAAATGTGATTCATTCAGTGGTAATATCTTTTACATTATCACAGTACTACAGTAATTTATTATACTTAAATATTTAAAACTGTATCGAAATATAAATCATCTGATTCTTTATGCAAAATCAATGAATATTTCATTCATATAACTTGTATTCCAGACTCCAGAGCTAAATAATTTTGTGTGAAAAAAATTCAGCAATTCTTATGTAATTCATCTTACAATCGCTTGAGATATTTGCATTCTGCATATGTTAAAATTAGGCTTCCTTGAAGAAATAATAAAAGTTTAGGGATCATTTAAAATCACAACTATTGTAATTGCATAGGCACGGAATTTAGATACACAGATAATATATATGTGTATGTGTATGTACTCAAAGTATTGGGATCGTGCCGAAGATCGGAACTCGAATTTTCAAAGGATCTACACGTTTTGGGACTTCTAGAACACGAAAAAACTAGTTTTAGGAAGACGTCTGTGTGTGTAAGGGTGTATCTGTGTATGTTTCTGTGTGTCTGTGTGGATATTACATCCACTCTAATTGAAAAACTAATGGACCGAATTTCATACAATTTGGTAGGTATGTTTTTTGTGGGAAATCCTGATGTTCATTAGATTATAGTACGATTCGTAATAAAAGAATCTGCCTTATTTGCGAAATGGCCGCAGAAATTGCCTTTATCCACTCTAGCTAAAAACTAATGAACCAAATTTAACAAAATTTGGTGTATAATATTTCAATAACCTACAAGTAATTTATATACCAAATTTAACAAAATTTTGTATATAAATCATTTGTAGGTTATTTTACTACGATTCGGGAAAAAGGAACGGGCTCTTTTTGCGAAATGGCCGGCAAAAATCGTTATATATAAAAATAAAAGACTACGTGTGCTCAATTACATCAATTAAATTCCTATTTTATATGTGATTTTTGACACCAAAAAGAATAAGACTAACCCCATTACTCTAGGACTAGCCGTTCTTGAGATATTCTAGTTTTTTCGCGTTTTCGCTACGCCACCTTTGACAATAAGTCCAGCTATCAAATGAGAACCAAATTTAAGTTTAACGTGTAAATTCAATGTCATTTAAAATACTTATGTTGTGCAGATAAACTCAAATTATCATTAAATAAATAAAGAGAACAAATATGAGTCTGCAGAGAAAGACATGTGCTGTCCACATCAGAATTTTTAACAATATTACACCAATGATTTATAGAAGTGAACGGGGATTATTTTCAGGCCATTTCGAAAAAAATGTATGATCTATATTTAAAGATCCATCAAATTTTTGCCGAATAAAATGTTCAACAAATTTAAGCTGTGTACCAAATTTTAACTCTCTAGGACGTAGGAAAGTGCATTTAAAATGCCATCAATTAAATTTATCAAGAAGAGTTATATAAAATTTAAAAAAAATGAAAAATTGTTATCTACCAAATTTATTTTAAAATATGAAGCCACTCCCATATGCAGAACGTTTAAACAAAGGGAGAGATATTTATTATATAATATCTCTCTCTTTACTTTCTGGAAGATATCGCAAAGTCAGAATTTAATTGAATTTGTTTTTTTCCCTATATTAAATAATTTTTTTAATTAAAAAACTACTTAACATATTTTACTGAATTTTTTTTTATATATTCTATGGGATAATGTGAATATTTTCTAAAAATTTCGAAGCAATTCGTGAATTTCAAATTTACTTAAAAAATGTTTGAAAAATTAGGTCCCATAGGGTTCAATGTATTTCATTTTTTCAACCCGGGTTCAATAAAAAACTAATTGGGTGATATTATTTATTTATATTCCCATAGGTCCTACAGACCGTCTGAACAACATACTAAAATTTCATTTTGATAAACTCATTTTTACGGCAGTTATCGTGCTAACGGACAGACAGACAGACAGACAGACAGACAGACAGACATACAGACAGACAGACAGACAGACAGACAGAATGAACAAAGTCATAAACACTTTTCAACTTTGTTGTAAAGTGTTAAAAACTTCAAGATTCAGCTTCATTAAATGAGCAATTTAGTCTATTTTTATTTGAAACTAGCAGCTTACCCGTTCTTTGTACGGAGTCTATATAATAAAAGGCAATGTCTGTCTGTGCGTCTGTCTGTCTTATACACTATACGTTCAGCGACCGCGCGTCGGAGAGCTACGAAATTTGGCAATCGGAGACCCGGGAGGGTGGGAAGGGGACACGTGAAAACCGATTTTTAAAATTTTAATTATTTTTTTTGTTATTTAATGTTTTATGCGATTTCGACCGTTTTTTGACCTTTTTGCCCCTTTTTCTCCTCGATCCAGACATTGTAGAAAAAAACAAATCACACCATCGGAAAGAGCAGAGAATTTCGAGTAAAAATATATCAATTTCAAATCTCAGAGATAAATTCTAATATTTTTTTATGATTTTAAAGCAAAAGTCACTTTTGACTCAAAAAAACGATTTTTGGTTTTTAAATTCTCGCATAGTAAAAAGTACTCAGAATTTCGACTAATAATTTACATTTTTAGAAAGGTCAAATATCTGGCATTCTTAGAAGTCCACTCTGGTCAAGAAATAATTATAAATATTCACAGGATCGCGATTTTAATGACCTAAGGATTTCCAATTTCTCGGCGAACCGCATTTTCACCCGTTGAATTTTCTCCCCGTCTCCATGGAGACCACCGCCCTTCCGGTTTTAAATGAATTAAGATATGTGTTGTATACAACGGGTGAAATGATTATATTTATATGATATTTTAAATGGATATTTTAATTTATGGATATTTTAAATGGATATTTTAAATAATTTAAATGATTGCATTATGGTGGATTGAATTGTGGTGATGTATTTGAAATTATTATATTTATGTATTTGTGGAACGATATTGATGATTGATGGAACGTTTTAATTTATGGATATTTTAAATGATGGAACGATGGAATGAGGATGATGGAATTAGAGCTTAGCATATGGTCATTATAAAATTTAAATTAGCGCGCGGGAAGTTAGCGCACGGGAAATGCACTCGGTAGGCCCGGGTTCGATTCCCGCCAGTGCCTAAACTGCCTCCGTGTTCAGGCGGTGTACGATCACATTAAACATGTGGGTCCGTAAGACGTTCCGAGAGGTTGTTGGTAGGGGAAGGATGGTACGGTCCCTGTGGATGCCTCCCCCATTGGGTCCCGGTCTAAATTGGGTGAATAAAAAGAAAGTTATGGAGATTGTCGCGAAGGCGCAGTAGCCCAGTGGAGTACGATCACGTTAAACATGTGGGACCGTAAGTCCTTCCGAGAGGTTGGTGGTAGGGGAAGGAGTGTACGGTCCCTGTGGATGCCTTCCCCACTGAGTTCCGGTCTAAATTGGGTGGCACTTCCTGGCCGTCCAAACAGTTACCTTACACCTTTCTGGTAGGTCGCGCCAGCGAGTTTGCAACGATCAGAATTTGCCACCGTCAGAATTTTCAAGGGTAGCGAACAGGCTGGTCGCCAAAGGCGGCTAGTATAATAATATAAAGAAACATGATTTGCAATCATGTGCAAATTCTGTTAAATTTATTGCTCCTAAAGAGAAGTTTAAGAATATCTGTTTTCACTATGAAAAATTATCTTCACGGGCAGATCTGAAGAATAAAACATCCTGGCCCCTTTTGTAAGCAAATTCACAAAAAAAAAAGGAATTGAATCAATATAGGCAAAATGAAAGCTTTAAAATTGTGTATAGGACCCGTACTACTTATAAACGCGAATATTAGAAGATATAACCTGCATTAGTACAATAGAAGATTACCCGTATTACAATATGAGTCTCAAAAATCTTTGCCAAAATAAAAGAGATGACATAATAAATTGAAAATATCAATAATCTCCGTACTCTTTATACCAAAAGGTCGTAATTGATTCCAATATATTCCAATATATATCAAAACATATGCCAATATACCTGTACTACTTATATTCTCCTAGATTAGAAGATATACCCGTGTATTTGTAGAAGATTACTCGTACAACGTACAATATATGAGTTTAAACAATTTTGGTCATAATATAACAATTGCATAATAACTTGAAAATATCCATAATCCCTGAATCAATAATTCCCGAAAATATCAATAATAATAACGCTTAAACCTGAAGACCGTAATTGATATTATCCAGTGAAAAATGCTATAAGAAAAATAAAATCGTTCTTTCTAAAATATATTTTTATATCCATTTATTTATTATTCAAATCGAAAAAATAATTATTAAAATTAACAGACAGATTTAATTTAATTGCATTTCTGAGCAACATGATATAAGATAGAATCTTTCTTATACACTCCGAAATGAAATAACCATTTTGATTTCCTTATACTTTTCATTGTTCAGTAAAAGCTTGTGAAAATAAACCATGGAGATAGATTTCCCATTTAAATCATATTTCAAATAATTCATGTTTTTAGAAAGTGACTAATTAGCGCAAAAAATCCCCCATCAAACTCAGAGATAAAGTTTTAATTCACTTTCAAACGATTTTCAAGCTTTTCGTTTGGATAAACCACAGAGTTAGAGAGTAGAACTCCTAGGAAAAAGTTTCGTTTTTCATTAATATTTCAACAACCCCTGGTCTTAGATACTCGAAACTTGGGCTAAATTTATGGGGAGCTATTTCAAGGCTATCCACAAAATTTTATCAAATTCGGTTCAGCCGTTGTCCCGTGATGATGAGACAAGCGAAAATTTCGTTTTTTACTAATATCTCAAAAACCACTGATCGGAGGAACTCCAAACATGGACTAAATTTTAAGTGGGACTATTTCCAGGCTACCCACAAAATTTCATCAAATTCGGTTTAGCCGTTCTGCCGTGATGACGGACGGCTATATATATATATATATATATATATAGTGGATAGAAAGTGGAAATTATTAAAGATATTTAAGTGTTATAGCATTTATGCGCAAAGCAGCTACAAATAATATACACGATATAAATATAAAAAGTATAAATAGCATGTAAAAAATTGGAAAAAAGAAGAAGGAAGGCTTAGCGAGAAGCTTACTTAAAGGCGGTAAGGGGTTGTGACCTTACACCCCAGTTGTGATTATGACATGCATGTTGACAACTGGGGTGTAAGGTCACAACCCGTTACCGCTTTTAAGTAAGCTTCTCGCTAAGCCTTCCTTCTTCTTTTTTCCAATTTTTTACATGCTATTTATACTTTTTATATATATATATATATATATATATATATATATATATATATATATATATATATATATATATATATATATATATATATATATATATATATATATATATATATATATATATATATATATATATATATATCCCCGTACTACTTATATTGTTGCAGATTAGAAAATATGCCAGTGTGTTAGTAGATTACCCGTATTACAATATGAGTCTTAAAAATCATTGCTAAAATAAAACAGATGGCGTAATAAATTGAATATATCAATAATCCCCGTAATCTTTATACCAGAAGGTCGTAATTGAATCCAATATATGCCAATATATATCGAAATATATTCCAATATACCTGTACTACTTATATTCTCGTAGATTAGAAGATATACCCGTGCATTTGTAGAAGATTACTCGTACAACATATGGGTTTAAACAATTTTTGTCATAATAAAACAAAGGCATAATAACTTGAAAATATCAATAATCCCTGAATCAATAATCCTCGAAAATATCAATAATAATAATTATGTTTAAACCTGAAGACCGTAATTTATATTATCCAGTCGAAAATGCAATGTCAATGAAATTTATTTTATGTGCATATCTTTATTATTCAAATCGGAAAAGATTTAATAAAAATCGTATGCCGCATAACACACTGAATTGACATACGTTGCTAAACGACATGATATCATTTGCTTCAAATAAATTGATGGAAATCATATCGTCTGAATAATGCTATCTCCATGGAAGGTTTGGCGACATTTTCGTCAATTTAGCGATAATTTAAAAAATCGCCAAGTGGGACTGTAGAACTGACAGTCCTATTTTGCGACAAATTGACGAAACATCATCACAATACTATCCCTAACAAAACACAATTAATTTCATTTAAGCGCAATTTTATCAATTTCATGATAATTTTATGGATTTACAAACATTTTTATCAATTTGGTGACATTTTAAAAATTCTCTAAATGTGTTACTAGGTAGGATGGATGGACTGACCGACAAATGCTACCGAAACATCATTTTAGTACTCTCTTCTAAAAAAACAAATTTAATTTCATTGATTTGCGTCGTTTTCATCAATTTGGCAAAGTTTAAGAAAAGTTGCCAAGTTAGTCATATTCCGCCAAATTCGTAGCTTTAAATTTGCAGATAGAACATGAGAACATTGAGAGTTGAAGAATAGAACATCCTGATCCCGTTTGTACATACTAAATGAAAACATTAAAATTGTATTAGAAGATATACCCGTTCTTCTCTTTTTCTGCTTCAACAATCGGATAAATGAATTTATTGGGTTAACAACACAATACATGAGTTTATTAGTTAAATAAAATATATAAGCTCAAAAACTCTTTGCCAAAATAAATGAAAGTGATGTACGCAGTCCGCAATTAATATAATTAAAAGAAAAATCAAACCGTTCTTTTATAAAATATATTTTTATATTCATTTATTTATTATTCAAATCGAAAAAATAAAAATAATAATTAACAGACAGATTTAGTTTAATTGCGTTTCTGAGCAACATGATATAAGATAGAATCTTCCTCATAAACTGCAAAATGAAATAACCATTTTGATTTCTTTATACTTTTCATTGTTGAGTAAAAGCGTGTTAAAAATAAACCATGGAGATAGATTTTCCATTTAAATTCATGTTTCAAACAATTAATGCTTTCAGATAGTGACTAATTAGCGCAAAAATATTACACCAACCTTAGACATAAAGTTTTAATTCACTTTTGCGTTTTAAACGAACGATTTTCAACCCTTTCGTTTGGATAAACCACGGTGTTAGAGAGTAGAACCCCTAGGAAAAGTTTAATTTTTCATTAATATCTTGACAGCCCCTGGTTTTAGAAGCTCGGAACTTGGACTGAATTTATGGGGATCTGTTTCAAAGCTATCCACAAGATTTCATTAAATTCGGTTCAACCGTTCTCCCTTGATGATGAGACAAACGAAAGTTTCGTTTTTTACTATTATCTCGAGAACCACTGGTCGTAGAAACTCAAAACATGGACTAAATTTTAAGTGGAGCTATTTCCAGGCAACCCACAAAATTTCATCAAATTCTGTTCAGCCTTTTCCCGTGATGACGGGACAGACAGACAGACAGATTTTCAATTTCACTTATATAGATTAGTTTTGATTTTTACTTTCCCTACATTACATGATATTGTATAATGGAAGGTATTGGAATCATGTCGAAAATCGGAACTCGAGTTTGCGATGGATCTGCACGTTTCAAACCCTTTATAGAACACTAAAGACTATTTACAGCATGACGTCTGTATACGTGTGAAAGCCCCAGGCCGTCCGGCTCGTCCAGAGGACTTGGAGCAAGTCTGTATACGTGTGTGTGCAATGTAAGTACCGATTCTAGCTAAAAAAAAAATGAAATCTACGAAATTTTACAAAATTTGCAAGGTAAGTAAGTCAACTATAGGGAACCCTGATGCTGATTATATTTTGGTACGATTCGGAAAATAATGACATATCTCTTCCGCTATATCCAGCAAAAAGTCGTCACAATTTATAAAACAAAACTAAATACAGTAAACTCCTTAAATCCGAACTCCTATGATCCAATTTTTCGGATAATCCCAACAGTTCAACGGGGAAAAAAAAAACTTTTCGCAAATATCCAGAGATGCAAGGGTACACCTTCATATTTTTTTTACACAGACACCGGTGCCTAAAATTATTGCTTGCAAGTGTCAACATACTGTCACCTATGTCAAAGTTATGGGAAAGTCCCCATTGGAAGTCTTTAGAAGTTCGGCTTCCAAATCCACATTTATGCGATGCTAAGAGAAACGCCGCGTCAAGCTGAATTGGGTGCAGGTGGCTCTTAGTAACAGAAACGATGAGAACCGTCACACACTGTAATATTTTCAGTCAGAAAAGAAAAATTGTTTTAGACTTCAACATTTTCTACTAAACGACAAATGTTAAATAGGAGGTCTGCAGTAATTGTATTCCAAAAAAATTGACTCCGTCTGTCTCATGGTTTAGATCGGATCTATACTTTCAAAAATTTCGAGCAAGCAAGTTGATAAACATATTTTTATACGTTAAAAACAAATATTAATACTACGACAATGATGGGCTGAAACCGCCTTTTGTTCCCCAATAACGTTGGAATGAGGCTTAATCAAACGATGGTTCTTGTAGATCAAATCTGATCTAACGACTCTCTAACGATTGGCATATAAGCAATTTGTCAAAACATGGGGATTATGGCTCCTTTTCTGTTTCCCCAATAAACTTGGAATGAGATATGATCAAACAATGGTTTTTGTTGATAAAATCTGATCTAGCGATTCTCTAACGATTGGCATAATCAATTTGTAAAAATTATGATGAGGGGGGATGACCCTCTTTATCCCCCCCCCCATAACGTTGGAACGAGACTTAATCAAACAATGGTTTTATTGATCAAATCTGGTCTAACGATTTTCTAACGATTGGCATAAGTAATTTGTCGAAACAATAATGGAAGGGGGAGGGGGCTTTCTGTTCTCCTCATAACGTTGGAATGAGACACGATCAAACGATGGGTTTTGTTGATCAAATCTGATCTAACGATTCTCTAACTATTGGCATAATCAATTTGCAAAAATAATGATGAGGGAGTAGGGAGCTGACCCCATTTCTGCCCCCCCCCCCGCATAACGTTAGAATGAGACTTGATCAAACGATACGCCACTGGTGGCTACTAAACTTAAACTGACTACTAAGTGTAAATTTGAATTTTCAGGTCTATTATAAAATTTAAAAAAATATATGCATTTTTATTCTGCTCTACGAATTAAGCTTTCAGTTGAGTTATTCGGTTTTGGGAAACACCTCACATCAGTAGATTTTATGACTGTAAAGCTAGCCTTGTAGCCTGATTTCAGTTTGAGCTCATTTGCGTGGCAAAACTGATTTTTAATTAGCACCGAAGTTTGTAGAATTGTACATAAAAAGTTTATTATTATTATTACACTGCAGTAGTGGCTATTCAGTGCTGAAGAACGCTAAGCAGCGCGAAACCTTTCCATTGATACTACTTGCTGTAGTATGAGAATTATTCTCAAATATGTAAAAAATCTTAGGGATATACTACCCAGAGCAGTATTTTTTCAATCTTGCAATCAAGTGCTCTTTCAGCCGAGTCATTGAAATTGCGATAAAATACCAAAACAAAAGAGAAAGCGCAAATCATATTGTTTTCAAACACCGTCCCGCACGTTTATAAAACTCCCGACATCCAAAATAAATGAGAACACGCCCCACTTTCCGACAAAGAGAGCGCTTTCTCTTCAGGATCAAGATAAACTTGTGAGAAGAGAAGAAAGAGAGGAGCAAGGTGAAAACGCAAGCTCATCTCGCCTCTTCTCCTCTCACCTATATATATTTCTATTTTTCGCCCGTCTCCTGTGACACCGACAGAAACCAGGTCGTTACTCCGAACTTTGTCAACACTTCTTAGAGGATGCGGAACCTTATTACTAAATTGCCGGAATCGGGATTTTTTTTTCTCTTTAATATTTGCATCTAATGGCCGGGTCTTCTCAAACAGTGACAGATCTAAAATAAAGTCATTACCACAGGTGAGATACCTCATTGTTTGTCTTACATAACCCAATTCCGTTAACGTTTATCTTGCTTTTTTATTTGAGTAAACAATGGCGTAACTTCAAATCTTGAGCCCCCCCCCCCACTTTTGAGCAAGATCTTGACACCTATACCTTTCTTACCACTCAGAATTTCAACAATATTTATACCCCTCCCCCCCCCGCAATACTACAACTTCTCTACCTATCGCTTATAATTTTTAAAATGTTTATTATAGTTTTAGTCTCAGCAATATTCTAAATTGTCAAGAGTTAAAATTTGCAAGAAAAAAAAGGTATGCTGAATTCTTTTAAGGGGGTCCCCTTAGATGCCGACATTATTTCTCCCACTTTGATATCTGGATAGATATGATTAAAATTGCATATTTAGAAGCCCCTTAAAATTCGAGGTTCCTAGATCCGGATCAAAAGGACACTTTGAGAAAGGCAGCTATGTCCACAACATCAGGTCCCCTAAAATAAAACCCTCAAATACGTCCGTACGCTTTAAAAAATATAATTGAAAAGGGGGAAAGTTTGTGTCTACTCTAAATTTCTCTATTTATTCTTGCCTATTAAAAAACAGATTTTATAGACAAAACGCACACAATATAGTTTGAAAAATATGTACGAAAATGTCTTATGAGAAAAATAATCTTGATAAAATATATATCTATTTCACTATCAAACATCCCACATTTTTTTCTTTCGAGCTTCCCTACAGTCCTGCCCCCCCCTCCCCCCCGTATCATGCAGTTTAGCGATATGGTAATATCTTTCGTGTAAGACGTAAAAAAAGAATAATTATCCCTACACATAACTTTTCTGTCACTACTACTCCTCCATCCTGAATCAATGAAGCTAGCTCCTTGCTAACATGGTACTTTGAAATTATAATTTTTGCTAATTCGATTAACTGTATTTCTGGATAATTGTCCGATAATTGCACACGATAGGATTATCATCTCTTCTCAATGGAACACAGCCACCTCTGTTCGAATAATTAAAGACTACCAAAGTTTATAGATACATAGTATCTAAAATCTGGAGAAGTTACGGCCTTCATTTGTCCGATACTGGGTTTGAAACCTGGGTGAGGCGTGACCTCCCACACCCCTAGTGCGGATGAATGTTCAGTAGTTCATAATTGTATGATCAAAACGAATCAAATGTTACCCGATTCTTTAAATTTTTACCACAAATAATATATTATTATTACTTTTGCTAGCTTCGATTAGCAATTAGGCTTCCATGCAGTATTGCGGTTATAGTAACACCCATATGCCATAAAGATACATACATACAAAGATATGAGTTTCAAAAGTAAATTTATACATTCAGATATACAAAATAGATTTAATGTATAGAATAAGAGTGCAAAATGTAATGAGACACTATAACTATCTAAAAAACAATACTTTCCTTTAGCGAGGGGAGTCAAAAAGCAGCAAATAAAAGGACCAAAAGGTTACCAAAATAGCCACAAAAGCAGAAAATAAAAGATAGACATTAAGTTAGCAAATTCTGAACTGTACATAAATTATGCAAATTAAAAATAAAATTTGCAGAGTAGGAAATTATTTTTCTAACGTACTCATCGGCTTTAGAGTTTAATAAGCCCTGCAGGGATAAACTATTTAAACCTATAGATAGCTCATTTACATTGGAGTGCCATATTTACAAGAAAATAATATTGCTTCCATATTTATCCGAAAAAATTGCTCAATTTCATCCTTCTGCTCAATTTGTTCCAGAGGTATAGCGTTCCACGTGACGTGCAAAAGAAAAATTTCAATACCTTGATAACAGCTATTGCTAATTCCTCACCAATATTGCTCATTTATTTCTAGATTCAAGAACTTACAAAGCGGTTACACATATGATAGTAGTCAATATATTTGTGGTTTTTTTTTATCTTTTATTTATTTTAGAGTTAAGCAACGTGCAATATCTCGAGAACGGCGCTTTGGCATTCTGTAAGTAATGTTATTCATTTTTAAATGAAAACGCCCGTATAGAATTTCTGTATTTTTAATTTAACATATATTCGTTTTTATATTCTTTTCAATTTTAAAAATAAAATGCTCGAAAAAATTGAAGGACTTCTGTTGCGACCATGTACAAATAAATGAGCCTCTGACGTTTATCGATTGAAATAATCATGCTAAATTTCATTCGATTCTCTATATTTTTTCGAGAGATATTGTGCGTGCGCGCATACGCACACACCATTTAAAAATGGTTGATCTATATTCAGGTATGCTTAAAACGTATAGATCCATCAAAATTCGGAAATGTTGTATTTTTGACCTCATATCGCAATACTTTCCCCTTTGCGTGAACCGTATGATAAAGAAAGTAAAAATTCGTTAATATTTCTTTTCCGTTATTTGTTTTTATCGCAATTCTATCCCAATTTGATTTTTAGACCAGATACACTATTCCCATACACATATTTTAGGAACGCAACAACGTTCCGTCCCGCCAAATCGTCATGGCCGAATCCATAACTGGCAAGTGTATATTATATTAGATGTGGAAAACCCCAATTTTTAGGTTAGCTCAGCCCCCAGGATAGTAAAAAAACTTGATTCTTTTATTTCTGTAATACCCTCACAAATCTAAATAAGACAAACAAACAAAAAAATTACAATTGGTGCAGTAACACCCGAAAAAAAGATAACTTTAAAATGGCACATTTTAAGACCTTTTATATATATTTTATTCTGTATTGACGCACCTACAGTCCTAACTACTGAACGGGTTTTATTGAATTAATTACTAAACCGATGTTAATGCTCATTTTTGTGTGTTCTAGTGAGAGGTGCACGCTTTTCTTTTCACACTAAATAATTAGACTTTAAATGTGATTGAGCATTTCAAAAATTGAAAATCATGAATGAATGGTGCTCGACGGTAACGTACAATTTGCAGTGTCTGCTATCAAGAAACTATTACAAAATCATGTTGATAAATATTTCTACTAAACATGTTGAAATCTCACAAAAACAGCATTTCATGGTAATAAAAACTGCCAAGTACAAAAAACTCCTTCCAAAAAAGTTATCAAATACCAGAATGATTGTGCCAAATTTCCGCAGGGCCGGAACTGTACTTCCAGGTCTAGGGTACCTCGCTGGAGGATCTTAACTCCTTCCAATCACATGCAGCCCTTTTTAGAGTCAGTCAATTTTTTTAATTGACCAAGACTAAAAAAGGCTACGTTTCATTTGAAGGAGGTTTGGAATCCTTCAGCAGAGAACCCTAGCCCTGAAAGTACGCTTCGGTCCTGTGATAACTTGGCACAAACCCTTTTGAGATTTCAGAACTTTTTTGGAAGGAGGTACCTGCTTTTTGTGCTTGGCAGGGAATTTCTTACCATGAAGCGGTGTTTTTGTGCGATATTATATATCGTAGGATATAAAAAAAGCAAAGACTAAAGACAGCATCCTACCTTCCACTTCCACCGCCTTCTCGGCCTGTAGATACTCCCAGTTGTGTAAACCATGACTCTTGAACCCTTTATCGTTCCTCGGTAATCTCAAGCTCTCAGAAGTACATCTGAGACCTTCAGTTCACGTATCCTTGGATTGCAGTTGGGTGTCTGAACTACCTGCGAGTTCACGCCGGTAAGCCCTCACATTAAGTAATACACATCCATTTGCTCTCATCTCCCTGTTCCTAACGCCCCATTTAATTTAGGGAGACGATGCCAAATCGTCTGGGATGCGAGAATTAGGGTCAGGTCTGAAACGGAATCGGTTTGACCGAAATAAAGGGGCTTCCTACTCCATTTCGATAGACTAAACAGTTTAGAAATTTGAATCAGCATCGTTTTGAATGCAAATTAGCCGAAACTGAGGGTTTGTGTCTGATAAAGGGGCATTGAAACCTACCCTCAGGTGTCATTACCCTCGAGTTAAGAAAGGGTTTGTAATTCTTGGCAGGAAATATTTCAGGGTGAGAAGAACCACTTGCATTCTTATTAATACCCAGACGTTTTCAAGTGGCATCAGACATCTCCGATATCATCACCTCATACTGCCCTGTAATGCGGAACAAAGAAGCTGATGGGTGGTCAAACGATTTGAGCTGAACGACTCGATGATAGACATGCCGCGATTTCAGAAATTTCTCAGGTAATGAACCCTTTTATCCTCTTATGTATATCTGTGAATTTTTCACTTATCTTCTTGATAGTTTTATATACTACCTATTTCATTACCACAGCCGGATGCTGTGAAAATGGCGTGATTATGTCTAACAGATTTTGAATGAGCTGATGAGTTAATGTTTCTTTTCTGCCTGGAAGAAAGCGAAGAGAGAAACAGTCCGCTTATAGGGAACGTTCTATGAATATGAACCTATCCACTGCAGCTTAAACATAATCTTTGAGAAATTTAAAGCTGTCTGCGTGGTACGACTAAATTTATCGGTCTACATAGAATCTAGCAAAATGTTTGTTCAAAGCAAGTTGTCTTGCTGACATTGCAGGTATCAGCAATTTCATACTGACGAATAAGCTTAAAACCGAAACATGGGTGCTATTATTTGCAATTGAAGCATGATCTTAGCTTTAGTAATACCCTCTACAAAAGGCTTTTGTGTGCGTAAATTATTTAATATACTAGTCATACATGGCTAACCAAAACCCAGGTTTAAAAAAATCAGACTGGGCAGGTTTTATAGGAGGATTTTATCAATACTAAAAAACTGCAATCCGTTGCTTTTCTGGTAGTTTATCATAAAAAAAAAAAATAATAAAATAAAATAAAAAAATCTGATGTCGGCAGCACATGACTTTCCTAATATAATACAATGGATTTACTACTTTCACAGTAAAAAAATGGGTTATTTTTATAATAGACTAGCAGCAATTACCCGGCGTTACTTGGGATTTACCATTCAAAACTGTGATAAAAATTACACAGGATAGGGCCGTGAATCTTATACATTGTTTTTTCACTGTGAAAGATGTAAATTCATTGCATTATGTAAGAAAAAAAAATCATTGCATTATATAAGTCATAGCTGCATAAAGAATCTTCCTCATAAAATGCTGATAATTAAATAACCATTTTTAACACTTTACAACATAGTTGAAAAGTGTTTATGACTTTGTTCATTCTGTCTGTCTGTCTGTCTGTCTGTCTGTCCGTTAGCATGATAACTACCGCAAAAATGACTTAATCAAATTGAAAATTTAGTATGTTGTTCAGACGGTCTGTGGGACCAATGGGAACATAAATGAATAATATCACCCAATTAGTTTTGAATTGAATCCGGGTTGAAAAAATGAAATATATTGAATCCTATGGGATCTAATTTTTCAAACATTTTTAAGCGAATTTAAAATTCACAAATTGCTTCGAAAGTTTTAGGAAATATTCAAATCATCCCATAAAATATATAAGAAAATGCTCAGCAAAATATATTCAGTAGTTTTTTAAACACCAATTAAAATAATTATTACACCGTTTATATGAAGACATCACGTGACCATTATATGACGAGATCACGTGACCCACTTCAAAATAAAATATGGCATCCACCTTGTGTCAAAATCGTGATTTTTAAAGTTCTTTTTAATTTATATTTAGTTTTGCATCCGTCCTAAAACCGCTTTATTTTGCTTAAATTCTATGCATCTCCATACTGAAACAACGCAATTACAATATATTTGTGTTTAAATGATCATCAAACTTTGATCATTTCTACAACGAAGCCTAATTTTCACTTATGAAGAATGTAAACACCAAAAGATGTAGAATTAGTTGTATAAGAATTGCTGCATTTCTTTAACATAAAATAATTTAGCTCATGGAGTCTGCAATATAGCTGATATGAATGAAACATTCATTGATTTTATACAGAGAAGCAAACGGTTTTTTCGATGAAATTTTCATCATAGAGTTAAATTACTCGTACCTCCCTGGTATTAAGTTTTTAAATAAAATAGATTATTCTAGTATTGTGATGAATGAAAGGAATGGAAAACAGTTTGTGAATGAAATGCTACTTTTATAGAGAGAGCCAGGCGCTTTATATTTCGATGACGTCATTTGAATAAAGTTCATTTGATTTCGATGAAGTTTTCAAATATAAGAAATTATTGTAGTATTATGATAATTTTAAAAATATTACCGAGGAATGTATCGCGTTTTAGAGATGTTAAAACCAGGCAATTTATATTTCAATGCCATCATTTGAATGAAGTTCATTTTTTTCTAAGAAGTTTTAAGTTTCCAAATATAATAAATTAATGTAGTATTGTGATTATTTTAAAAATATTACCGAGGAATGTATCGCATTTTAGAGATGTTTAAATAAAATTGCATTAAAGTTGGAAAGTGTTTAATAATCAATGCTTTATGTATGATTGATCTTTCTTGTTATTACTTCTTTTTATTTTGTAGGCATATTTTAAGTTAGGGTATTTTGAGTTGCAACTTCTCTCTATTCTATAATTGGATCTTCATATTATAGTTTATAGATATAATCTATCTATTTCTTCAGAAACATACATTTTTTGTTTGCTTTTACAAGACACTTGGCCTTGAGAAAGAGTTTTGAAGAAGTGAACAAATCCATGATTTATGCCTAGACCTTGTCCACGTGTATAGCATTAGAGCTTGGATTTCATCTGTTTTTTATTTATCGATTCCATACCATAGATTTTTGATAATGTTCTTTAACTTCATTCGAAATTCGTATTTTTTTTTTCCATTTGCTTGAAGATTTGCTGATTATACTTTTATTTTGTAAGCTTGTTAGAAAGTTAGGTTTTTCGAGTTAGAGCTTTTCACTTTTCCTTCAATGTACCTTAAAACTTTTATATTATATATATATATATATATATATATATATATATATATATATATATATATATATATATATATATATATATATATATATTGTCGCATCCGAAAATTGAGAATAAGTACTGGCTAAAAGTTTTGCATATATCTTGGAATTCGAACAACAAAAAGAAAAAATTTCCGACTTCATAAGTAATGTTAATTTTGGTCATTTTTTGAGCGAACGAACTTTTAACATGTTATTTTCTTCCCTGCAGTGTTCCATATTGAAGTGCGGATTGGTGACTGCACATGCCAAACTGATGGGTTTTAGCTATACCTAAAGATAGGGAATCATTTTGTGTTTCAGTGGAATGTGTTCTCGCGCGCGACAGGAACATTCGATGTTCGTAGGGGTATAATTTTTATTTAGTTGTTCCGGTGTACACGGATTGTATGCAATTTTCCCTGTTATTTATATAAATAAAATTGATTTATTCTGTTATTTTTATTTTTAACACTTTACAACAAAGTTGAAAAGTGTTTATGACTTTGTTCATTCTGTCTGTCTGTCTGTCTGTCTGTCTGTCTGTCTGTCCGTTAGCACGATAACTGCCGTAAAATGACTTAATCAAAATGAAATTTTAGTATGTTGTTCAGACGGTCTATAGGACCTATGGGAATATAAATGAATAATATCACCCAATTAGTTTTGGATTGAACCCGGGTTGAAAAAATGGAATACATTGAGCCCTATGGGACCTAATTTTTCAAGCATTTTTTAAGCGGATTTAAAATTCACAAATTGCTTCGAAAATTTTAGGCAATATTCAAATTGTTCCATAAAATATATAAAAAAAAATTCAGCGAAATATATTCAGTTGTTTTTTAAATAAAAATTAAAATAATAATAACACCTCTTATATTAAGCGATCACGTGTCCATGATATGAAACGATCACATGACCCACTTCAAAATGATATATGGCATCCATCTTGTGTCAAAAATCGTGATTTTTAAAGTTCTTTTTAATTCATATTGAGTGTTGTATCCGTCCTAAAATTACTTTATTTTTGCCTAAATTCTGTGCATCTACATACTGAAACAACGCAATGACAATATATTTCAGTTTAAATGCTCTTCCAAATTTGATTATTTCTACTATTAAGCCTATTTTTCACCTATGTAAAATGTAAACAGCAAAATATGTAGAATGAGTTGTATTAGAATCGCTGTAATTCTTTAACACAAAATCATTTAGTCCATGGAGTCTGCTTAGCTGATATGAATTCATTGATTTTAGAAAGAGAAGGACGATATTTTTCGATGAAGTTTTACGCATAGAGTTTACTTACTTGCAACTCAATGGTCTTAATTTTGAAATAAAATAAATTGTTATAGTATTGTGATGAATGACATGAATGGGGGAATTATTTATGAATGAAATGTTGCTTTTATAGAGAGAGCCAGGCGTGTTATTTTTTTATGACGTCATTTGAATGGATTTCAGTTGTTTTCGATGAAGTTTTCAAATATAATAAATTATCGTAGTATTATGATAATTCTAAAATTATTACCGAGGAATGTATAACATTTAAGAGATGTTTAAACCAGGCAATTTATACTTTAATGCCGTCATTTGAATGAAGTTAATTTTTTTCGATGAAGGTTTAAGGTTTCAAATATAATAAATTAATGTAGTATTGTGATAAGTTTTAAAATATTACCGAGGAATGTATTGCATTTTAGACATGTTTAAATAAAATTGCATTGAAGTTGGAAAGTGTTTCATAATCAATGCTTTAAGCATGATTGATCTTTCTTGTTTTACATTAATGCATTCAATTTGTACCCGCTTTAACTCTCAGCATCGCCGGCTACATTTTCTAGCGCAAACTATAAAAAAATCGGAAGCACGTTCAACAACATGCCCGACCTGTTAATCAGCAATATAAACTATATATACAAAATAGATTTAGTTTTAGAGAAGATATCGTCAAATAATACATGTCAGTAAAGGGGGAGGGCCGCAGCATGCGCAAATTGTATCTGACTACGCTCAGCAACGAAACCCTTATAAAATAATAACTTTACAATATAACTAAATTGAAAAAAGTTGGTTAAGTTTTAGAAGACTTATCATCCGACGATGTACATTAGCAAAAGAGGCGAGGCGCAACACGCGCAGTTTTTATTCGACCAATACCAACAGTGGACTAAGCCCGTAAAATATTAATTTTCACCATGTACAAATTAAAACAAGAAAGAGCAATGATACATAAAGAATTGGTTGTGCAACACTTTACAACTGCAATGCAATTTTATTTAAACAACTCTAAAATGCGATACATTCCTCGGTAATCTATATATACTAATTGCCAAGTGTCCGTCTGTCTGTCTATCCGTCATGCTTTTTTTAGGCACTTCCCAAATAGATAGAGAGTTGCAATTTGGTACACGGCTCGATCGTTCGATGAAACCTCCTGGAAAAATCGAATTTTTCGAAAACAATCTCTAAAGGGGGTGCTCCACACCAAAACGTTCGAAAAGTGAAATGATAGGAAAGCATGCTTTGCCAGAAGATAGAGACTTCAAATTTGGTGTATGAGTAAATCGTCCGAAAGGAAGAAAGTGTGCAATTTCAGATTTCCAATATTTTCTACTTAAGGGGGTGCCGCACACCAAAACGTTCGATTTACCGAGTAAATGAGAAACGGCTCCTTTAAAATTTGATAGAGGCTTGAAATTAGGTATATGGACTAATCATTTGATGAAAACACCAAGACGAATATAGTTTTTCAAAAATGTTCGTTTAAGGGGTACTCCAGAGGAAAACGTTCGAAAGGTGAATTGATAAGAAAACATACTTCAGGAAGAGATAGAGATTTGAAATTTGGTGTACAGGTAGATAGTTTAGAAGGTAGAAAGTGTACAATTTCAGTTTTCCAATATTTTCTACTTTAGGGGGTTCAAGGCCCAGACCACTCGGCTGGCCCGAAGGCTTAGAACAGGTAGTTGAGTGGCCGGCTACTTTAGGGAGTTGCTGTTGTTGAGACCCATACCGTCCGACCTACCAGAAAGGTGTAAGGTAACCGTTTGGACGGCTGGGTAGTGCCACCCAATTTAGACAGGAAACCAGTGGGGGGGGGGGCATCCACAGTGACCGTACCCTCCTTCCCCTACCACCAACCTCTTACACAACCTCTGAAGCACTTACGGACCCACATGTTTAGCGTGATCGTACTCCCCATGAACACGGCGGCAATTGTGGCAGCGTGCAAATCCAGCCCGCAAACCACCGGGCTACCGCACCCGAAATGTGGCAACAGCACGCGGGGCTACTTCAGGGGGTGTCGCACACAAAAATGTTCGAATTTCGGAATGAAGTAAAAAAACCCGGTTTAGAACGTGATAGAGGCTTGATATTTGGTATATGGGCGAATCATTTAATAGAAAACCCAAGAAGAGTGGAGTTTTTCAAAAATGTATATTTAAGGGGGGGGGGGTACTCCATAGAAACACATTCGAAAGGTAAGATGATATGAAAAGCATGCTTCGCGATGAGATAGAGACTTCACATTTGGTATACTTGTAAATAGTTAGAAAGGAAGAAAGTGTGCAATTTCAGTTTTCCAACATTAGCTATTGTAGGGGGTGCCGCACAATAAAATATTCAATTTGACGAACAAATGTAAAACGCCTACTTTACAATGTGATAGATGCTTGAAATTTAGTATATGGGGTAATCATTTGATAAAAAAACCCTAAGATTATTACGGTTTTTGAAAAATGATCGTTTAAAGGGGTGCAACACAGAAAAACGTTCGAAATATGAAGTGATAGAAAAACATGCTTCACGATAGAATAGAGACATCAGATTTGGTGTACTGGTAGATAGTTTGAAAGGAAGAAAGTGTGCAATCTCAGATTTCCAATATTTGCACCTTTAGGGGGGTGCCAAACACCAATATGTTCGATTTTCGGAATGAGACACGCTTCCTTTTGAATGTGATAGAAGCTTGATATTTGGTATATCGACCAATCATCTGATGAGAAACCCAAGGCGAACAGAGTTTTTCAAAAATGTTCGTTTATGGGTGTACTCCACAAATAAACGTTCAAAAGGGGAGATGATAAAATAGTATGCTTCGGGATGAGATAAATACTTTAATTTGGTGTACGGGTAGATAGTTCGAAAGGAAGACGTGCGAAATTTAAAATTTACAATATTTTCTTCTTTAGGGGGTTCCGCACACTAAAATATTTGATTTGCCGAAAAAATGTGAAACGCGAATTATTAGAATAATGACAATATTCAGGGTTTGCTTACTGTGAGACTGTTGATTTTCAACGGGTATTCGGCTAGTATTTTTAAAATTATCACAATCTATCTATCTATCTATCTTTCTATCTATATATACTAATTGCCAAGTGTCCGTCTGTCCGTCTGTCTATCTGTCTTGTCACGCTTTTTTCAGGCACTTCCCGAATAGATAGAGACTTGCAATTTGGTACACGTCTCGGTCGTTCGATAAAACCCCCTGAAAAAATCGAATTTTCCGAAAACGTTCTATAGAGGGGGTGCCCCACACCAAAACGTTCGAAAAGTGAAAAGATGGGAAAGCATACTGAACGATGAGATAGAGACTTCAGATTTGGTGTATAGGTAAATCATTCGAAAGGAAGAAAGTGTGCAATTTCAGATTTCCAATATTTTCTACTTAAGGGGATGCCGCACACCAAAACGCTCGAAAAGTGAAATGATAGGAAAGCATGCTTTACGATGTGATAGAGACTTCAAATTCGGTGTATGGGTAAATCGTTCGAAAAGAAGAAAATGTGCAATTTCAGATTTAAAATATTTTCTACTTAAGGGGGTGTCGCACACCAAAACGTTCGATTTATCGAATAAATGAGAAAAGGCTCCTTTAGAATATTATAGAGGCTTAAAATTTGGTATATGGGCTAATAATTTGACGAAAACACCCAAGACGAATACAGTTTTCCAAAAATGTGCGTTTAAGGGGCTGCTCCAGAGTAAAACGTTCGAAAAGTTAATTGACAAAAAAACCAGGCATTGGAATAAGGTAGAGATATCAAATTTGGTGTAAAGGTAGATAGTTTGAAAGGAAGAAAGTGTACAATTTCAGTTTACCAATATTTTCTACTTAAGGGGGTGCCGCACACCAAAATATTCGATTTTCGGAATAAAGGAGAAACGCTCCTTTTAAAACGTGATAGAGGCTTTATATTTGGTATATGGGCGAATAATCTCATAGAAATCACAAAAAGAATAGAGTTTTTCAAAAATGTATAGTTAAGGGGGTGGGTATTCCTCACAAAAGCATTCGAAAGAGGAAATGCTAGAAAAGCATGCTTCACGATGAGATACAGACTTCAAATTTTGGTGTACGGGTAAAACGTTGGAAAGGAAGAAGGTGTGCAATTTCAGTTTTCAAATATTTGCTATTGTAGGGGGCGTTGCTCACTAAAATGTTTGATTTGCAGAACAAATGAAAAACGCCTCATTTACAATGTGATAGAGGCTTGAAATTTAGTATATAGGCTAACAATTTGACAAAAAACTAAACATGAATATAGTTTGACAAAAATGTTCATTAACGGGGTGCTACACAGAAAAAAGTTCGAAAGATGAAGTGATAGAAAAAACATGCTTCTCGATAGGATAGAGACTTCAACTTTGGTGTACGGGTAGATAGTTTGAAAGGAAGAAACCGTGAAATTTCAGATTTCCAATATTTGCTACATTAAGGGGTGCCGCACACTAATATGTTCGATTTTTCGAATAAATGAGGCAAGCTTCTTTTTAAATGTGATAGAGGCTTGATATTCGGTATATGAGCCAATCATCTGATAAAAAATCCAAGACAAAGCGAGTTTTTAAAAAATGTTCATTTATGGGTGTGCTTCACAGAAAAAAGTTCCAAAGGAGAAATACTAATATAGGGGTGCCTCGGGATGAGATAGACTTTAATGTGGTGTACGGATAAATAATTCGAAAGGAAGATGTATGATAGTATGCTTCGGGATGAGATAGAGACTTTAATTTGGTGTACTGGTAGATAATTCGAAAGGACGACGTACGCAATTTAAATTTTCCAACTATTTTCTTCTTTAGGGGGTTCTGCACACCAAAATATTCGATTTGTCGAATAAATGTGAAACGCGAATTATTAAAAAATTTACATTATTCAGGGGTTATTGCGAGACCGTTGATTTTCAACGGGTATTCAGCTAGTATATACTTATTGCCAAGTGTCCGTCTGTCTGTCTGTCACGCTTTTCTCAGACACTTTCCAAATAGATAGGGACTTGCAATTTGGTACACGGCTCGGTCGTTCGATAAAAACCCCTGGGAAAATCGAAATTTTCGAAAACGTTCTATAGAGGGGGTGCCCCACACCAAAACTTTCGAAAAGTGAAATGATGGGAAAGCATACTTTGCAATGAGATAGAGACTTCAAATTTGGTGTATGGGTAAATCATTCGAAAGGAAGAAAGTGTGCAATTTCAGATTTCCAATATTTTCTACCTTAGGGGGTGTCGAACACCAAAACGTTCGAAAAGTTAAATGATAAGAAAGCATGCTTTGCGATGAGATAAAGACTTCAAATTTGGTGTATAGGTAAATCGTTCGAAAAGAAGAAAATGTGCAATTTCACATTTTCACTATTTTCTACTTAAGGGGGTGCTGCACACCAAAACGTTCGAAAAGTGAAATGATGGGAAAGCATGCTTTGCGATGAGATAGAAACTTCAAATTTAGTGTATGGGGAAATCGTTTGAAAGGAAGACAGCGTGCAATTTCAGATTTCCAATATTTTCTACTTAAGGGGGTGCCGCACACCAAAATGTACGATATACCGAATAAATGAGAAACGTCTCCTTTAAAATTTGATAGAGGCTTGAAATTAGGTATATGGACTAATCATTCGATGAAAATACCCAAGACGAATATAGTTTTTCAAAAACGTTCGTTTAAGGGTGTGCTCTAGAGGAAAACGTTCTAAAGGTGAATTGATAAAAAAAACATACTGCGGGATGAGATAGAGATTTGAAATTTGGTGTACGGGTAGATAGTTTGGAAGGAAGAAAGTGTACAATTTCAGTTTTCCAATATTTTATACTTTAGGGGGTGTTGCACACAAAAATGTTCGATTTTCGGAATGAAGTAGAAATATCCCTTTTAGAACGTGATAGAGGCTTGATATTTGGTATATGGACGAATCATTTAATAGAAAACCCAAGAAGAATGGAGTTTTTCAAAAATATATATTTAAGGGGGGTGGGTACTCCACAGAAAAACATTCGAAGGGTGAAATGATAGAAAAAGTTTACTTCGCGATGAGTTAGAGACTTCAAATTTGGTATACGGGTATATAGTTTGAAAGGAAGAAAGTGTGCAATTTCAGTTTACAAACATTTGCTATTGTAGGGGGTGCCGCACACTAAAATGTTCGATTTCACGAACAACTGAAAAACGCCTCCTTTAGAGTGTGATAGAAGCTTGAAATTTAGTATATGGGCTAATCATTTGATAAAAAGCCCTAAGATTACTACGGTTTTTCAAAAACGATCATTTAAGGGAGTGCAACACAGAAAAACTTAAAAACGTTCGAAATATGAAGTGAAAAACATGCTCCACAATAGGATAGAGACATCAAATTTGATGTACTGGTAGATTCTTTGAAAGGAAGAAAGCTTGCAAATTTCAGATTTCCAATATTTGCTACTTTAGGGGGGTTCGCACGCTAATATATTCGATTTTCGGAATAAATGCGACACTCTTGTTTTTAAATGTGATAGAGGCTTGATATTTGGTATATGAGCCAATCATCTGAAAAAAACACAACACGAACAGAGTTTTTCAAAAATGTTCATTTATGGGGGTGCTCCAAAGAAAAACGTTCGAAAGGGGAGATGATAAAATAGTATGCTTCGGGATGAGATAGAGACTTTAATTTGGTGTACTGGTAGATAATTCGAAAGGACGACGTACGCAATTTAAATTTTCCAATATTTTCTTCTTTAGGGGCTTCTGCACACTAAAATATTCGATTTGCCGAATAAATGTGAAACACGAATTTTTCAAAAATTTACATTATTCAGAGGTTGCTTATTGCGAGACCGTTGATTTTCAACGGGTATTCGGCTAGTATATACTAATTGCCAAGTGTCCGTCTGTCCGTCTGTCTGTCTGTCTGTCACGCTTTTTCCAGGCACTTCCCGAATAGATAGAGACTTGCAATTTGGCACACGGTTCGGTCGTTCGATAAAACCCCTGGAAAAATCGAATTTTTCGAAAACGTTCTATAGAGGGGGTGTCCCACACCAAAATGTTCGAAAAGTGAAATTATGGGAAAGCACACTTTGCAATGAGATAGAGACTTCAAATTTGGTGTATGGGTAAATCGTTCGAAAGGAAGAAAGTGTGCAATATCAGATAAGCAATATTTTCTATACTTAAGGGGGTGCCGCACACCAAAATGTTCGATATACTGAATAAATGAGAAACGTCTCCTTTAAAATTTGATAGAGGCTTGAAATTAGGTATATGGACTAATCATTTGATTAAAACACCCAAGACGAATATAATTTTTCAAAAACGTTCGTTTAAGGGGATGTTCTAGAGCAGGGGTCTCCAAACTTTTTAGCATAAGGGCCACACTGACTCCTCCACTAAGTCCCAAGGGCCAGAGTGCAAGAGCCCAAGGGCCAAGAGTGCAGAACATTTAAAGAGCAATAGGGATATCAATATTTCCTGATATATCCGAGGGATAGATAAAAATTATGATGTGTATGAAGAGCTTCTTGATGTTCATAGCATTCACGACACGACACTGGAGAATTGGGGCGCGGTAGCCCATTGGTTAGCGCGCTGGAGTTGCACTCGGTAGGCCTGGGTTCGATTCCAGCCACTGCCAAAACTGCCGCCGTGTTCATGCGGAGTACGATCACGTTAAACATGTGGGTCCGAAAGTCCTTCCGAGAGGTTGGTGGTAGGGGAAGGAGGGTACGGTCCCTGTGGATGCCTCCCCCACTGGGTTCCGGTCTAAATTGGGTGGCACTTCCCGACCGTCCAAACTGTTACCTTACACCTTTCTGGTAGGTCGGACGGTCTGGGTTTCAACAACAACAACGACACTGGAGAAGATACTTTTAAAGGGGTTGAAAATGCTGTTCAGAAAAACAATCTTCAATGGAAAAACTTGAAGTGTATCACTACTGACGGTGGCAAAAACAAGTGTGGAAAAAATAAAGGTGTCGCTGCTTTCGTATCAAAGGCCGTAGAAAATGACGGTGCTTCAAAACCATTAATCGTACATTGCATCCTTTATCAACAATCTGTGCGCGGAAAATGCTTGGATATGTCAGAATTTTTAAAGCCAGTCATGTCAGCTGTTAATTATATCAGATCACATGCGCAATCACATCGTCAATTCAGAGAGTTTATTGAAGAGATTGGAGAATTTCCACTAGTAAACTTGATCCACAACTGCAAACAATTATCAGTGGAATGTTACAGCTACATAAATCTCATTAATCATAATTATAATGTTTAATTTCATTATATGATTTACCTATGTATGCCACTTATTGTAAGTTTTTAGGATAAATCTCATATCATTAATTACAGTTGAAATGTTCAATTTCATTACATATGTCAGTTATTGTGTTTTTTAATTGGTCGTTAAATAAAGACATGCATTATAAATTTTACAATGTAATCAAAATAAACTATGACGGGCCGGATACCGGGCATGTCCGGCACGCTACCCTGGGCCGGATTGGTGGTGCTTGCAGGCCGATTTTGGCCCGCGGGCCGGTGTTGGCCCGCGGGCCGTAGTTTGGAGACCCCTGCTCTAGAGGAAAACGTTCGAAAGGTGAATTGATAAGAAAACATACTGCTGGATGAGATAGAGATTTGAAATTTGGTGTACGGGTAGATAGTTTGGAAGGAAGAAAGTGTACAATTTCAGTTTTCCAATATTTTATACTTTAGGGGGTGTTGCACACAAAAATGTTCGATTTTCGGAATGAAGTAGAAATATCCCTTTTAGAACGTGATAGAGGCTTGATATTTGGTATATGGACGAATCATTTAATAGAAAACCCAAGAAGAATGGAGTTTTTCAAAAATATATATTTAAGGGGGGTGGGTACTCCACAGAAAAACATTCGAAGGGTGAAATGATAGAAAAAGTATACTTCGCGATGAGTTAGAGACTTCAAATTTGGTATACGGGTATATAGTTTGAAAGGAAGAGAGTGTGCAATTTCAATTTACAAACATTTGCTATTGTAGGGGAGTCGCACACTAAAATGTTCGATTTTACAAACAACTGCAAAACGCCTCGTTTAGAGTGTGATAGAAGCTTGAAATATAGCATATGAGCTAATCATTTGATAAAAAAAAACCTAAGATTATTACCGTTTTTCAAAAATGATCATTTAACGGGGTGCAACACAGAAAAACGTAAAAACGTTCGAAATATGAAGTGATAGAAAAACATGCTCCACAATAGGTTAGAGACATCAAATTTGGTGTAATGGTAGATTCTTTGAAAGGAAAAAAGTGTGCAAATTTCAGATTTCCAATATTTGCTAATTTAGAGGGTGCCGAATACCAGTATGTTCTATTTTCGGAATAAATGAGACACTCTTGTTCTTAAATGTGATAGAGGCTTGATATTTGGTATATGGGCCAATCATCTGATAAAAAACGCAACACGAACAGAGTTTTTCGAAAATGTTCATTTATGGGGGTGCTCCAAAGAAAAACGTTCGAAGGGGGAGATGATGAAATAGTGTGCTTCGGGATGAGATAGAGACTTTAATTTGGTGTACTGGTAGATAATTCGAAAGGACGACGTGCGCAACTTAAATTTTCCAATATTTTCCTCTTTAGGGGCTTCTGCACACTAAAGTATTCGATTAGCCGAATAAATGTGAAATACGAATTATTCAAAAATTTACATTATTCAGGGGTTGCTTATTGCGACACCGTTGATTTTCAACGGGTATTCGGCAAGTATATATTAATTGCCGAGTGTCCGTCCGTCTGTCTGTCACGCTTCTTTTAGACACTTCCCGAATAGATAGACTTGCAATTTGGTACACTACTCGGTCGTTCGATAAACCCCCCTGGAAAATTCGAATTTTTCGAAAACGTTTTATAGAGGGGGTGGCCCACACCAAAACGTTCGAAAAATGAAATGATGGGAGAGCATGATGCTTTGTGATGAGATAGAGACTTCAAATTTGGTGTATAGGTAAATCATTCGAAAGGAAGAAAATGTACAATTTCAGATTTCCCATATTTTCTACTTAAGGGGTGTGCCGCACACTAAAACGTTCGAAAAGTGAAATGATGGGAAATCATGCCTTGCGATGAGGTAGAGACTTCAAATTTGGTGTATGGGTAAATCGTTCAAAAGGAAGAAAGTGTGCAATTTCAGATTTCTAATATTTTCTACTTAAGAGGGTGCCGCACACCAAAATGTTCGATTTACAGAATAAATGAGAAAACGCTCCTTTAAAATTTGAAAGAGGCTTGAAATTTGGTATATGGGCTAATCATTTGACGGAAACACGCAAGAAGAATATAGTTTTTCAAAAATGTTCATTTAAGGGGGTGCTCCAGAGTGAAACGTTCGAAAAGTGATTTGATAAAAAACCATGCTTCGAAATGAGATAGAGATATCAAAATACTAATTGCCGAGTATCCGTCCGTCTGTCTGTCACGCTTCTTTTAGGCACTTCCCGAATAGATAGAGACTTGCAATTTGGTGCATAGGTAAATCATTCGAAAGGGAGAAAGTGTACAATTTCAGATTTCCAATATTTTCTATTTAAGGGGGTGCCGCACACTAAAACGTTCGAAAAGAAAAATGATAGGAGAGCATGCTTTGCAATGAGATAGAGACTTCAAATTTGGTGTATGGATAAATCGTTCGAAAAGAAGAAGGTGTGCAATTTCAGATTTCCAATATTTTCAACTTAAAGGGGTGCCACACACTAAAACTTTCGAAAAGTGAAATGATAGGAAATCATGCCTTGCGATGAGGTAGAGACTTCAAATTTGGTGTATGGGTAAATCGTTCAAAAGGAAGAAAGTGTGCAATTTCAGATTTCTAATATTTTCTACTTAAGAGGGTGCCGCACACCAAAATGTTCGATTTACATAATAAATGAGAAAACGCTCCTTTAAAATTTGAAAGAGGCTTGAAATTTGGTATATGGGCTAATCATTTGACGGAAACACGCAAGAAGAATATTGTTTTTCAAAAATGTTCGTTTAAGGGGGTGCTCCAGAGTGAAACGTTCGAAAAGTGAATTGATAAAAAACCATGCTTTGAAATGAGATAGAGATATCAAATATGGTGTAAGGGTAGATAGTTCGAAAGGAAGAAACACGCAAGAAGAATATAGTAGAAAGTATGAAATTTCAGATTTCCAATATTTGCTAATTTAGGGGGTGTCGCACGCTAATATGTTCGATTTTCGGAATAAATGAGGCACGCGTCCTTTTAAATGTGATGGAGGCTTGATATTTGATATATGGGCCAATCATCTAATAAAAAACAGAAGACAAACAAAGGAAGAAATGCGCAAATTTAGTTACCCAATATTTTCTTCTTTAGAGTGTTCTGCACACCAAAATATTCGATTTGTCGAATAAATGTGAAACGCGAATTATTATAAAATTTACATTATTCAGGGATTGCTTATTGCGAGACCGTTGATTTTCAACGGGTATTCGGCTAGTATATACTAATTGCCGAGTGTCCGTCTGTCTGTCACATTTTTTTTAGGCACTTCCCGAATAAATAGAGACTTGCAATTTGGCACACGGCTCGGTCGTTCGATAAAACCCCCTGGAAAAATTGAATTTTTCGAAAACGTTCTCTGGAGGGGGTGCTCCAAACCAAAACGTTCGAAAAGTGAAATGATAGGAAAACATGCTTTGCGATGAGATAGAGACTTCAAATTTGGTGTATGGATAAATCGCTCGAAAAGAAGAAAGTGTGCAATTTCAGATTTCCAATATTTTCTACTTAAGGGAGTGCCACACACTAAAACGTTCGAAAAGTGAAATGATAGGAAATAATGCCTTGCGATGAGGTAGAGACTTCAAATTTGGTGTATGAGTAAATCGTTCGAAAGGAAGAATGTGTGCAATTTTAGATTTCCAATATTTTCTACCTTAGGGGGTGCCGCATACCAAAATGTTCGATTTACGAATAAATGAGAAACGGCTCCTTTAAAATTTGATAGAGGCTTGAAATTTGGTATATGGAATAATCATTTGATAAAAACACCCAAGACGATTATAGTTTTTCAAAAACGTTCGTTTAAGGGGGTGCTCCAGAGGAAAACTTTCGAAAGGTGAATTGATAAGAAAACATACTTCGGGATGAGATAGAGATTTGAAATTTGGTGTACGGGTAGATAGTTTGAAAGGAAGAAAGTGTACAATTTCAGGTTTCCAATATTTTCTACTTTAGCGGTGTCGCACACAAAAATGTTCGATTTTCGGAATGAAGTAGAAAAACCCCGTTTAGAAGGTGATAGAGGCTTGATATTTGGTATATGGGTGAATCATTTAATAGAAAACCCAAGAAGAATGGAGTTTTTCAAAAATGTATATTTAAGGGGGGGGGGGGGGGTACTCCTAAGAAACACATTCGAAAGGTAAAATGATATGAAAAGCATGCTTCGTGATGAGATAGAGACTTCGAATTTGGTATACGTGTAGAGCAGATAGTTAGAAAGGAAGATAGTGTGCAATTTCAATTTTCCAACATTTGCTATTGTAGGGGTGTCACACACTAAAATGTTCGATTTGACGAACAAATGAAAAACGTCTCCTTTACAATGTGATATCGAGGCTTGAAATTTTGTATATGGGGTAACCATTTGATAAAAAAAAACCTACGATTATTACGGTTTTTCAAAAATGATTATTTAAGGGGGTGCAACACAGAAAAACGTTCGAAATATGAAGTGATAGAAAAACATGCTTCACGATAGAATAAAGACATCAAATTTGGTGTACTTTTAGATTGTTTGAAAGGAAGAAAGAGTGCAATTTCAGATTTCCAATATTTGCAACTTTAGGGGGTGCCGAACACCAATATGTTCGATTTTCGGAACAAATGAGACACGCATCCCTTAAATGTGATAGAGGCTTGATCTTTTGTATATGGGCCAATCATCTGATAAGAAACCCAAGGCGAAGAGCGTTTTTCAAAAATGTTCATTTATGGGTTTGCTCCAGAGAAAAACGTTCGAAAGGGAAGATGATAAAATAGTATGCTTTGGAATGAGATAGAGACTTTAATTTGGTGTGTACTGGTAGATAGTTCGAAAGGAAGACGTGCGCAATTTAGAATATTTTCTTCTTTAGGGGTTTCCGCACACTTAAATATTCGATTTGCCGAATAAATGTGAAACGCGAATTTTAAAAAAATGATAATATTCAGTGGTTGCTTATTGCGAGACAGTTGATTTCCAACGGGTATTCGGCTAGTATATACTAATTACCAAGTGTCAGTCTGTCTGTCTGTCTGTTTGTCCGTCTGTCACGCTTTTTTTAGGCACTTCCCGAACAGATAGAGACCTGCAATTTGGTACACACGACTCGATCGTTCGACAAAACTCCCTGGAAAAATCGAATTTTTCGCAAACGTTCTTTAGAGGGGGTGCTCCACACCAAAACGTTCGAAAAGTGACTTCAAATTTGGTATACGTGTAGATAGTTAGAAAGGAAGAAAGTGTGCAATTTCAGTTTTCCAACATTTGCTTGTAGGAGGTGCTACACACTAAAATGTTCGATTTGAATGACAAATGAAAAACGCCTCCATTTCAATGTGATAGAGGCTTGAAATTTAGTATATGATGTAATCATTTGATAAAAAAACCTAAGATTATTACGGTTTTTCAAAAATGATCATTTAAGGGGTGCAACACAGAAAAACGTTCGAAATATGAAGTGATAGAAAACATGCTTCACGATAGGATAGAGATATCAAATTTGGTGTACTGGTAAATAGTTTGAAAGGAAGAAAGTATGCAATTTCAGATTTCCAATATTTGAATTTTTAGGGGTGCCGAACACCAATATGTTCGATTTTCGGAATAAATGAGACACGCTTCCTTCTAAATGTGATCGAGGCTTGATATTTAGTATATTGACCAATTATCTGATATGAAACCCAAGGCGAACAGAACTTTTTAAAAATCTTCATTTATGGGTGTACTCCACAGAAAAACGTTCGAAAGAGGAGATGAAAAATGAGTATGCTTCGGGATGAGATAGAGACTTTAATTTGGTGTACTTATAGATAGTTCGAAAGGAAGACGTGCGCAATTTAATATTTACAACATTTTATTCTTTATGGAGTTCCGCACACTAAAAAATATTCGATTTGCCAAATAAAAGTGAAACGCGAATTATTAAACAAATGACAATATTCAGGGGTTGCTTGTTGCGAGACTGTTGATTTTCAACGGGTATTAGGCTAGTACTACATTCATTTATTATATTTAAAAACTTAAAACTTCATCGAAAAAAATGAACTTTATTCAAATGACGTCATTGAAATATAAGTTGCCAGGTTTTAACATCTCTAAAATGCGATACATTCAGCGGTAATATTTTTAAAATTATCACAATACTACAATAATTTTTTACATTTGAAACTTCATCGAAAACAAATGAACTTTATTCAAATGACGTCATCGAAATATAAATCGCCTGACTCTGTCTATAAAAGCAGTATTTAATTCATGAACTTTTTTCTATTCCTTCCATTCATCACAATACTACAATAATTTATTTTATTTAAAAACTTAAAACCATGGAGGTACAAATAATTTAACTCTATGCTTAAAACTTAATAAAAAAATCATCTGCTTCTCTATGTAAAATCAATGAATGTTTAATTCATATCAGCTATATTGCAGACTCCAGGGCAAAATAATTTTGAGTTAAAGAAATACAACAATTCTTATACAACTCATACTACATCTTTTGTTGTTTACATCCTCCATAAGTGAAAATTCGGCTTCGTTGTAGAAGTAATCAAAATTTGATGATCATTCAAACTCAAATGTATTGTAATTGCGTTGTTTCAGAATGCAGATGCACAGAATTTAAGCAAAAATAGAGCGGTTTTAGGATGGATACAACACTGAATATGAATTAAAAAGAGCTTTAAAAATCACGATTTTGACACAAGATGGATGCCATATTTTATTTTGAAGTGGGTCACGTGATCTCTTCATATAATGGTCACGTGATGTCTTCATATAAAGGGTGTAATTATTATTTTAATTTTTATTTAAAAAACTACTGAATATATTTTGCTGAATTTTTTTTTATATATTTTATGGGATAATTTGAATATTTTCTAAAACTTTCGAAGCAATTTGTGAATTTTAAATTCGCTTAAAAATTTTTTTTTAAATTATGTCCCATAGGGTTCAATGTATTTCATTTTTTCAACCCGGGTTCAATTCAAAACTAATCGGGTGATATTATTCATTTATATTGCCATAGGGTCCCACAGACCGTCTAAACAACATACTAAAATTTCATTTTTATAAAGTCATTTTTACGGCAGTTATCGTGCTTAATGGACAGACAGACAGAATGAACAAAGTCATAAACACTTTTCAACTATGTTGTAAAGTGTTAAAATTCGAAGTTTTAGAAGAGTTATCGTCGGACAGACGAAAGTGAATAGTGTCCAACTAGTCGAGTCGCCAGAGTTGGATTTTGGGTTCATAACCCCCAAAGCGGCAAAAATTGAAATGTGGACCACTAATTTGAAAATTATTTTGATTACAAAAATTCAAACAAAACTTTTAAGTATCAAAATCTTATCATCAGTGCTGACCGTCATTACTAAACTAGAGCCTAGAGCAAAATTAGAAAAAAAAAATCCCTGTTTGAAAGCGATTTAGAACAGGCATAATAATTTAGGAGTACGGATTGTAATGGAGCAGAATTACATCGCTGAATATGGCAAGAGTGGCCGAGAATAAAATGGTAACCCAATTCCACTGACTAAACAAGGCTTTGATGATCTTGAAGTTGAACAATGTTTTGAAAATTTTCCGAAATAAAAGGGAATAATTCGTATATTTGCATTTTAAACAGTCTTAATTAAAAATATTTACATTATATGTGTACATTATTATAATAAATATTTATAAATATTTGTAAATATCTCGAGGATATTATTAAATATTTATATCGCAATAAATTGTTCCGAAGACAAAATATGTCTAGTAAAAAGCAGGAATGGAAATAACAATACCTGATAGCAAAATGGATTAATCATAACTGTTAGCAAAGATGAAGACGTTTATATTATTCCATCATATCCTTTTATTATTCCATCATATCATATCCTTTATCTCATTTTCACACCGTCTTGACTATTTCTTAACAAAATATATTTTCAAAGAAATCCATCAGAAAAATATTATACACAATACTCATAATCTAATCAGATTGACACCACACACAATTAACTCCGAAGAACGATGGCTAATTTAAGCAAGACGAAAGAGGTGCCCGAAACACAACGAGGTTCTTCTTCTTGGACTGATACTCCATCCCAAACGGCAAAGGGTTACGTCGTCTTCATCGTACCCGGAAGACAGATTAACTGGGAAAGAACAGGGATGCCAATAATGCTATTGTCTTCCGCACATGACGTTTTTCCAGAACGCGAAATCGACACCTCTCGAGGTTGTGACAAGTCTAAATAGACTGCCAAGACCGACGATTAGACCTTGCAGCAGATTTGAGTGTCCTTGAGAGGGGGGGGGGGGATTCTTGGCAGTTTTCAAATAGTCAAATAGAGTTCGATTTGTTTACATACAGTGCCGTCTTCCGATATATTCCATATTATACTGTGAAGTTTCCCAGATCGTGACTCGAAATCTACGTCTTTCTGATCTCGCAACACTACCAACTGTTCTGTCAAATAACAACTCGAGACACTATCAATTAAGCCAGCTAACTGTGCTGCCGCGCTCAATAAATGACATACATATTGCGCGTCACAAGTGACGTATAAGTCGAGCGTTACAAATAACACATCCGCGCTTAAAAATAACACATATCTAACATAAGCACAAATATTCACTGAATGAATGTCAGTAGAGCCGTCCACTAACATCCTATGCGAACATGATTTCATAACAGATTTCAAATGTTTAGTGTATTTCGAGCTAAAAAAAAATTTTTTTTGAAAGAAATTTTATAGTTAGCATAACTGAAATATTTTAAATATCAATTTTTAATACCTGCCGTCCAGTCAGTTCTACCTTCTGGTGTAACTGTTCTGTTTTATATGCACTAAAAGAGGACACGCCGTTATATTACTTTTCTTTCTGTCATACATAATATCATGTATAGTCGACGTGTAATGTGATTTGATTATAAATTATGATTCGAGTTATCGATGGATTTATTTTAATCATCCCTACACACGAATCGAATGTTTTTAGATTATGTTGAAGTGAAGGACGTTATAAATGACGCGTACTTCTATGTTGCGTAAAATCTTAGGAACTAACAAAACTCTTCGAATGAAATGAAGTGAGACTGTTAGAATCTCCGAATATGGAATTTTCCATATTTTGTTCATTTTAATAAATCTGTCTAAAAAAAAACCATTACCCTTTTTTTTAGTAGATGTAAACTGTAAATTTCTACATATTTAGCTTCCATTAAAAATAATAGAGATTCCAGTGCAAAAATTAACAAAGCGGTTGTTTATTTTTTATTTTATTTATTTATTTATTTTTCGTGTGTGTGTGTGTGTGTGGGGGGGGGGGGGGTACTAAGGATTTTTGGTAATTAAAAATCTATTGGAATTTTCGAAAACTTTATGCAAGTACTCAAATTATTCTCACTTAAAAAAATGCGAGGTTCTGAACCAATTATTGACTTTGTAATAATAAAAAGCAGAAAACAAATTATTTCATTTTAGAAAATGTTTGTAAATAATAAAATGTCTATTACTTTTTGTTTTAATTTTTGAACATTTTCTACAAATGCTCAAATTATTTGTTCACTTTTAAAAAACCGTGAGGTTCTAGGCCATGTGTTCCGCTTTATAATAAGCGGAACACAGATTTCATTGTTAGAGGGTTTTGTTAAATAATTAAAGATCTATCAAATTTTTTCGATTTCTCAAAAATTTCCTGCAAATGCTGAGATTAATAGCTCATTTAAAAAAAACGTGTGGTACTGGGTCAAGCATTAGCTTTGTAATAAGCTGGACGCAAATTTCATTTTTAAAAGATTTTTGTAAATGAGTAAAAATTTATTAAATTTTTCGAATTTTCGAAAGTTCTGTGCACGTGATCAACTGTAATCGTAATGACTCATCCCAACAATCGTAAGCTTACCTAAAGAAAAGGAAACGCGAAAATGTGTAAACCAATAGTCTCCATAGTGGGGTACGCGAGTGGATACGTGTGTGTGTGTGTGTGGGGGGGGGGGGGGGTATGCCAAGAGATTTTTATATTTTCTTTTGTATATTTTTTCAACAGACAAGTTTTATATTGATAGAAAGAAAAATAAATTAAAGATTATAAATATTAACTTATTTTTTTTTCAATCATGAACACTAAAATATTATGATGATATGAATATTATTATACTAAAATGCGTGTTTAGAACAAAACATATTCTTGAACTATTCTAATGCGGAGCCTCCGTATTAGAACTAACGCCCGTTTAGAATAAATAAATAAAACTCATATCTATATTTACCATAACGATGCCAATCCGGTGGTCGAGCGGTCAGGGGCATGCGTTTCCGTCTGATCGCTGGATTGCCGGGTTGCGGGTTCGAATCCCGCCAGCGGGCATGGATGTTGTCATGTCGAGGCCAAGTCAGACTCCCGCCCTTCGGGGAGCCTCTATAAAAGTGAAGCTGCAAATCTCCTCCCCTTCGCCATGGGACTTGGGGGGGGGGGGGGGGGGTCTTGTGGACGTGGTGCGTAGGCGCCCCTTCTCCACGGGAGAATTAGTAACGAACGAACAAACCATAGGGATAGGCGAGTAAGTAAGTCTTAGGGGTACACGATTAGAAAAGTTTGGAGGCCATAAATTTGAGCTTTGTAATATTAGACAATATTTGTAATATTATAGCTAGACAAATGTACGTGGACGCGAGTTTTAATAGTATAGATTTTAATATATTTTAGGTTTTATCTTGTTTACTTCGGAGCCGGGTCGACCCGCATCGTTCCGAAGCATGTTATGAAGAAGTCAATCACATAGAAGTAGTAGTTCTAATCGTTTGCTTATCCTCATAAAACAACCCTGACAGTCATTAGAAACAGTAACGGGCAATTAGCATTTCTGAACAAACATTAATTGACATTACTCAACAAACAATTGACATATCCTCTTGGAGAAGCTTCTTTAAAAACATTCTCCACTGTTACAAACCATAATTAATCCCGACAGTTCAAAAGACTAATTCGAAGGGAGACAGAAAAACTCTTTTGCCAAGCCGCTGAGAATTGTTAGCCTTGCTCCTTGCTTGTGTCGGGATAGATGGCAGAACGAACAAGTTGCCAGTGTGCGGTGGTTGCTTGGCTTATTTAGAAACAGACACCTGTTACATTCGTGACAGGGTGCGGACGACACTGCCAAGTGGAGGATGAAAGGGTAATTGCACGTCCTTGGGTGACAGACACCACGTCACATTGAAGCAAACTCGCCGATCGCAAAAACCTCCGATAGCAGCAAGTCCTGGCTTACTGAAGGTGGAGTTCAGGGACTAGTTGGTTTTCAAGGCCCTCTACCTAATATTTTAAAAGTTTAGTTGTACCATTAACAGAAAATAAGGTTTGAACTAAACATAAAATTCTGAAAAACAGCAATTTAAATGTAAATTATCACAGTAAATAAAGGTTTGAAATAGACACAAAATTCTACAAAACAGCAATTTAAATGTAACTAATCATAGTAAAAAATTTAAAACAAATAATTTTGCTAATTTTTAAGCTACTATACCCAGTTATTATAATAACTTTTTCAAAATTCCAAGCATTTATTGTAAAATTTGGGGCGAAGGACTAAGGCCCCAGTAGTCATTGCAGTCAGGCACTAGATAGAAGGCATTCCAAAGCTCATCATACTAGCAGTTCAGCAACCAGCATAAGTGGTGGATTGGTCCAGTTCATCAGCACTAAATAGCCGTTAACTTCACTAGCATAAAAACGCTCAATGGGCGTATGAATCTGCGTGCTTACTGACTGAATCAGGCGTACTACAAATCGAAAATTTTTGACTCATAGCGAGTTTTCTCACTGTGCCGTTAATGCTAACTTGGTACTGATGCCAGCCGACCTAACAAGAATTGGATCGATCTACCTGTGCTAGTTACTGTAAAGGGAACCAAACATGATTCCGATTTCTTCAGACTATTGAAAGTATATTTTCTGAGTAAATCTATTTAGAGTCGTCTTCTTTAAGGGGTTCGTTGGGGGGAGGGGTCGGAAATAGGTCTTGCGAAACCTTTGGAATCCCTATATAATATTTTTTTTATAATAAATATATTATTTTCTTTACATACACAGTATAATGTATAAGGAAAATATTGTGACGGGATCGAAAATTTGAATTCGGGTTTTCGACGGGAGAGCATGTTTCAAGCATCCCTGAATACGAATCAAACGTTTTAAAGGTGAGGCGATGTGTGTGTGTCAGTGATTCTGTGGAGACGATAACTCATGGGCGAATGGAGCGATTCGAACTAAATTTGGTACAAAAATTATAATCAGTGAATACTGGAATCCTATTGTTTTCAAACGCAATCGCCCCCCCCCCCCCCCACACCACCACCACCAAAAAAAACGTGAGCACCGTTATGAATGGATTAAAGAATAAATAAGATTACGCCATTTACCACACCCAGATGCATCTTCGGCTTGTGCCTTAACATTTTGTTAAACAGTAAAAATTATCATAATATATACAATTTTTGCTTATTTGTAAATTATAATAACTTACATCCTTTAATAGAATATTATTTGAGACTTAGTGCAAAATATATAGTCGAAATGTCAAAATTCATTAATAATTATTCATTTAAGTTTTACGCATCATAGACGGAGCTACCATATCGCGGAATCCCACAATGCAGTAGGGGGAGGTGGTGGTGCTAGAGCTGTATATGTAGATATAGAGGGACCCCAAGAGAAAATTATGAAATAAATATTAAAATTGTCTGGGTGATCAGACCTGATTCTCGCGTGAGGGGGGGGGGGGCAAGATGTGAAATTCCGCCACTGCTTAGGATGAATCTAAACTGTTTTTTTTTTTTTTTAGAAAATATGCATCCTATCTCAGCATAAAACTGAACTTTTATTAGTAGGAACTAGGTTCGAACCTATCATCTCTATTAGTGAAGACAATTCCCTTATGTTCTATTTTGCCAAAGAAATATTTTTCTCACACATACTTGAAAATATATTATTTTCCCGAAAATTTTGGAATTCATTCAAAGATTTTGACTGATTACCGAGTTTTGAAACCTCCTAAACCCATTTCGAACACTTTAGACAAGATGGCTCTCTGTGTGTCAAAAGCTATTACAAATTTTTATTCTGATATTTCACAACACAGAAGTTCCGGCCAACGACCGTACCGTGCTGAAAACACCGGTTCTCGTTAGATCACCGAAGTCAGGCAGCATCGGGCGCGGTTAGTACTTGGGTGGGTGACCACCTGGGAACACCGCGTGTTGTTGGCTCTTTTCGGGCGCGGCAGCCCAGTGGTTAGCGCGCGATTCTCGCCGCTGCCAGAACTGCCGCCGTGTTCATGCGGAGTACGATCACGTTAAACATGTGGGTCCGTAAGTCCTTCCGAGAGGTTGGTGGTAGGGGAAGGAGGGTACGGTCCCTGTGGATGCCTCCCCCACTGGGTTCCGGTCTAAATTGGGTGGCACTTCCCGGCCGTCCAAACAGTTACCTTACACCTTTCTGGTAGGTCGGACGGTCTGGGTCTCAACAACAACAACACAGAAGTTGCCAGAGTAAAACTTTAGCTATACACGATTAAAACATCGTGAAATGATAGCATTATTTTTACAATACATTTTTGGCCAGAATTCTTAGTTTCTTAGGTTATAATTAAAATATATTAATTTTTTTATAGTTAATAGTATTCCATAGATATAGGGATTTCATTAGACACCAACCACTATTAGAGCTCAAATTAGCTGAAAGAAATGCTAGACAGAAATAGAGTTGCACGCGTTTTAATAGTGTAGACTGGTGGTCAGCAAACTTTCATCATGAGAGAGCACCAAATAAAGGAGTTATTACAGTAAATAACAAACATTTTTACTCTCACTGGACCATTGGCGGTGCTCGCGAGCTACCCGTTTGCGGGCCTCTAATGTGGGCAATGGAAAATGGAAACAAAGAGAAAATTTATTTCAAACAGTCTCTCAATATTGACATATTTGGTACAAAAACTTCCGATTATAATTCCAAATTTTATGAAGTTTCAAGAAAAAAGCATCATTTGTTCAACATTTCGAATCTCAGAGTTCCGTAGATTTTTCATAAATCAACGCAACATACATTGATTGAATGTTATCCTTATAAACGCATTTATATATATATAAGTAATGTACTATTGCTCAATCTGAAACAGGCATTTGTTTGGGTTAATTAGAATTAAATACTCAGACCTGAAGATAAATTTAATTCTGATTAATCATCGAATTTGAGCCGGTGCTGTTCCTCTCTCTTATCGGCATTATGGCCGTGGTTTTGTTTCTATGATGATGTTAATATTACTTGAAATTTTTATTATTACATTTTTCTAATATATATATATATAATTAATATATATATATATATATTAGTTATAAATATACAATAAGTATTTTGAAGGCACAGAAAAATATTTCTGGTAAAGTCAGTAATCGCTTGACACTTGGCACGTAAGATTTCAATCAATTTTGCATTTTATGAAAAATGTCAAATTATCAGCCGTTTGACAGCTTTCTTTCTTTTTAGCTTTTGACTCTAAAGATGAGCAAAAGTAATCTATGGGACAATACTTTATACTTTATATACATGTAAAATATCATTTTAAAAATCTGATGTGGACAGCATATGACTTTACCTACAGATTCAAACTTATTTTCTCTTTCCCTATCCATTAAATTGAATTTTTATTGTATGAAAGATAATTATTTGAAATTACGCTGAATTCGCAGTTTTATTTTAAATAATTATCCATATTATTTTATGCAATTAAAACTCAATTTAATGCATCGAGAAACAGGAAATATATTTGAGTCTGTAGTTACAGCCATGTTCTGTCCACATCAGATTTTTTTTTTTAAATGATGTTTAAAATGTATGTAAAGTATCATCCCGAAAATAGCATTCAAACTAATTTTATCATAAAATATTGATTATGAAATAACTGAAGGAAAATTTTACACTTAACTTTGATATCAAAATTATCAAATCGTTTTTCATATCAAAATTATAGAATCGTCTACGATATCAAAATAGTCAATATCCTATTCAAATTTAAAGCGTTCGTCGAATGCTCATTATTCACGGAAAATGGTGGATGACAGCAGCAACTTCCTCATAACTTCTGTCAAGCTTTCTCCCGGCAATAGCTCTTAAAAACTAAACTACTAAGCTAACTGGCCCGGAGAGACTCATTTTTACATGTTGCCATTCAAAAAGTTGCGAATGTTCCAAAAGGTATTAAATTTAGAATTGCAAACGCCCACCAAGCCATTGCTGTAGAAAAGAGTAAAATGATAGTCAAAAACGAATGTGTTAAAGAAAGCCAAGTTCTGTAACTTTCCTGTAGTGACGCCAAACTAACGTTAAGAAAGTGCGTTACAAATAGTGTCTTGTGAATAAAATTATTGATATGAAAAACTATCACCAAGTGTCTTTCTTTTTTTCCGACTCAGACTGTTCGACCCACCAGAAGGTTGTTGTTGAGACCCAGACCGTCCGACCTACCAAAAAGGTGTAAGGTAACTGTTACGGCCGGGAAGAGCCACCCAATTTAAACCGGAACACAGTGGGGGAGGCATTCACAGAGACCGTGCCCTCCTTCCCCTACCACCAACCTCTCGAAAGGACTTACGGACCCACATGTTTAACGTCTGCGTGAACACGGCGGCAGTTTTAGCAGCGGAGGGAATTGAACCCGGGCCTACAGCCTACCGAGTGCAATTCCCGGACGCTGACCACTGGGCTACCGCGCCCACCTACCAGAAGGTGTAATATAACTGTTTAGACGGCTGGGAGAGCCACCCAATTTAGACCGGAACCCAATGGGATCGGTAACCACCAGCCCTGGGTAACCACAGAGAACATACCCTGTCAATCACCTCTTGGAATGACTTTCGGATCAACAGATTTATCATGCCCGTACTCTCAGTAAACCCGGGGGTAATTTTGGACGGCGGCGAGGATAAAACTCGGGTTTTCCTCGTGAGATCTCCTTATCATAACCACAATGGGTTATCCAGGCCCATGTCATCAAGTTTATCAAAGACAGTACCCTTCCAATCACTGCTTGGAATTAATTTCGGACCTACATATTTATAATGCCCCTACTCCGCGTAGACCTGTGGATAATTTTGAGAAGCGGCGAGGATCAAACTCGGATCTTCCTCGTACGATCTGCTTGCCATAACCACTAGGCTATCCAGACCTATATTGCCAAGTTTACCAAACTTCTGGGAAAATATTGTAAGATGTTATTTAATGCATTTTGTTACTCGACAAATTGACCCGATAAAGATATGTATATTGCATCGCAATAGAAATGCAGATCAAGTTTTGTCCCAAAATCTTTTCTCAATTCATTATTCATTTATGTTCATTGTAGCAATAAAGATATTTTCATGAAATAAATTTATGATAAAATACATGAAGCAATTTTTTTTCGCTTTATTTCATGTTTGATAAACTTGGGAATACTTTTACATCTCAATACTTTTTATGGACGACGCTTTTTGTAAAATTAAATAACTTTGCTTTCTATACATAAATTTGATTTTAATGGGATGTCAATCGTTTTTGCAGATTATTTCTCAATGCAGTGTATTTAGAGACATCTTTATAGAATCCAGGCCCTTATCAAGCAAACATGCTTTTCACCAAAAGCATGATGAAATATAAATTATTGTCTACTTTCCTTACAATACTTGATAAAGAATAGCTTAGAGAAAGTAATAACATACAGGATGACCATAATTAAAGTAGAGGTATTTAGAGCCCGATAGTAAGAAAACTGTTGGGCCAAACTCAACCAAATTTGCAGTAAATACTATTTAGACCATAGGGTTTTGATTTTTAAAAGAAGAAAAAATAGTTCGGATTTTTGCCACCGCGGGTCAAAGTGGCGCTGTAAGATCCATTTTTTGAGTAAAATAGGCATAGGAAGTACAGAAACTTCACATTTTACACGCATTTTAAAAAGGACATCACATTTACATTTTATACGTATTCAGCACATTTTATATTTACATTTGCATCTTACATTTACATGCGGATGACATTAATTTTTTATATTGTCATCATTTACATGTGTGATTTAATATGTTTTCATTGGCTTATATCCTCAAAACTAGTAGTAAGTACTAATGCCGTCAGCGTCAGCTGACTAAAATTTGCATAACATTTCGCATTACCACCTCTTTTCTCCGTGAAAATCTACATATTTACTACAACGCACTACTGCGTATGGGAGAGTATGGGAGACATACATGATTGCTAAAATGTTTGATAAAATGTAAGTGCAAATGTGAATGTAAAATGTGATGTCAATATCAAAATGCATGTAAAATGTTAACTTTCTGTACTTCCTATGCCTATTTTACTCCAAAAATGGACCTTACCGCCCGCGGTGGCAAAAATCCGAACTATTTTTTTTTTCTTTTAAAAACCAAAACCCCGTGGTCTAAAACTGCAAATTTGGTCGAGTTTGGCCCAACAGTTTTCTCACTATCGGGCTCGAAACACCTCTACTTCAATTATGGCCCCCCTGTACATCGCGAACAAAGGCTCTTTTTAGAGCTATCTTTATAGAATCATATGTTTGCCTTCAATAAAATATCAACTTTTTTTTTACTTTTCTTACAATATATAATAAAGTATAGGTCAGAAAAAGTATTGTAGGTAAAGTAAAAACATCGCATACATCGTAAACAAAAGCTCTTTTAGCAATTCCAAACAAACTTGTACGGGGCGATTCTACTACGTTTTTTGCTTGGAAAGCGACCCACCTGTTGCTGTTCTCTTGGCACATCCTGGTGAGGAACGTCATGGCCACTGGTTTAATGAGACTTAGATTAAGCGAAAAAGACCTCGCTGATTTGATTTAGATAATGAATTAAGAGATTGACAAGATAGAGGTATGATAGCAGGAGAAAGTAAGTTCTATCCAGTACCTGATTAACGAACGGGCCTCCCCTAAATTTTGTATGTCTTAAAACATTTTAATCAGAAATAATTATTTATTTAATTATCTGAATAATATAAACTGATAATGTTGGTTTTTATTTTGAAATTTGAAAATATGTTAATAGTTTTAAATAATATACATATTTATTTAAAAGTTTTACTTTTAAATAGAAAGTTCTACATGTACAAAAGTGCCTTCGGGACAGTGGTCCTAAACTTCCAAATTTGCTTAGTAATGTTTTTTGCATGTATTTAGTATGCCGTAAATGTATGGTGGCCCCAAATAACAGTATTAATATTTTAACTTAAAAACAAAATTAAAAAAAATATACAATGGAATCACAATATAGTAGTTCAGTGATGTTATCAATAGACCAACAAAATATTAAGGGATTTTATTATTTTTATTTTTATTTTGAGAGCATAACCACCTTTATCTGAAATGCCTGTTCTTTCCTCCTCGAAAATAGGCAACCATCCCAGCTCGAAAATGACCGCTAGGTGGTGCTAGTCATCATCTAAAACAACTTGTTTTTCTATTTGAATACATGTTTTACCTTGGAGGATTCGTTATATGTATTTAATTTTGATCTTGTTTTCAAATTTCTTTTGCTTTGATTTTCTAGTATTTTAAAATTTTAATAACTAGATTTTGTTATGGTTTATTGCGAAGTGCCTTTTTGTACATCAAATAGCATAAAAGACTGTATAAATATTTTTGAATTTCACTCGGAAGTCAATCGTTGGGAGAAAAGGATTAAAGCAAAGACTTTTCAGAGAAAGTTTGTGTACGTGTATAATTTTGGCACACATTCAATTGTCAATATACCTAGGTTGAAGTGTGAACATTTTACATCTATCTTGTTCTTACCAATTAAGAAGTTTTTGACCTTTCAAAGAAAGTTTGTATACTTGTATAAGTTTGGCACAAATTAAACTATATTATGAGCAATTGGTCACAAAATAACCATCATTGCTAGTTGCCACGGTCAAACATGGCAAATATTGGCTGTGGTTTATATACTTTGTATATAGCACTATAAATTTAAAATCTTCGTTAAAAATTTCATATTGCTATCTATAAAGAATTTTTTTATGTTTGTTTACATCTTATTATATGCAAATTCAAATCAGATTTAATTTTACAATAACCCTGAGCGAAGCAGGAATTTCTATCTAGTAATGTATAAATGTCCAGATATCAAATTCCCATCGTCTACGATCTTTTAAATCTTCATCTTGTTCCAGCTGTCACCGCTAGATGGCGATACATAACATCTTTTGTGGATGTAATAGAAAAAAGAAAATGAACGGGCATTTTTGATAAAGGTGGCTATGCTCAGAGTCGTAAAAATGTATATTTGATCCACTGTGGTTTCGGTATTTTCTGAGGTTCGTACACATTATTATATTGTGCTTGCGGCAGCAAAGACATCTATCAAAGATGCCACACGAGCCATACCCAAATTATAAGAACAGAGGAGGAGCTAGCTTTTGCTCAGTGACTATAATGTCGGTCTACAATGCATCAGGTCCCTGGTTCGGGGCCCGGCGACGCACAATCGCCACAATGATGACTGGACGTAATAAACAGTGGACTAAGACACTGACAATAGTTTTGCTGGGGCTTCGATCTACAATCAAACCGGATATAGGTGCAACGCCAGCTGAGCTTCTCTACGAAGAAACACTGCGCCTGCCAGGCGATTTTTTTCCTAATAGCTCACAAGTCACTGACCCCTCAGACTTCATAGTGCAGCTAAGAGAGTCAATGCGGGACCTTCGTCCCCCCAACACCTCTCACCATCGGAAACCGAGAATTTTTCTCCCACCCGCTCTTCACACAGCGTCACATGTATTTGTGCGTAATGATGCGGTTAAAGCTCCACTACAAGCTCCATACGATGGACCATATCAGGTTTTAAAGAGAAACGATAATTTTTTTAAAATCGATATCAAAGGTAGGAAAGTGAACATTGCACTTGATCGTATTAAACCAGCATTTTATGTGAATAATGATGAAGTACATGCACCGGCAACAACCGGTTTCGACTACTCAAGCTTCATCAGTGCCAAATATGCCTCCGAAAATTACGACACGATCAGGCCGTCGTGTTCGTTTCACGGATCGTTATGGTTTCACTGGAAACCTTTAAGGAGGGGAGTGTGTGGCGGTTAACTATTGCCAGTTATGCCACCTGCATCAAAACGAACTAGAAGTGGCTTTTCTCAGTGTATCTGATAACTGAGGAAACCGCATACCATTTCCTGTTTTGGGACGTCTGACTTTCAAAGATTCCCGATGGGGATTTACACATAACTTTAACGCCGGTGACAGTATGTTGGCATGTGAAAGCCATAATTTTCGTCACCGGCATGTGTGAAAAACAAGACGATGGTGCACACCGAAAACACGTGGCGTGCATGGGGAGCACCCCCATTAATGAGCCCCAGACCGACGACGACCAATAAGATGGTCGGTCACTCCTTCTGGGGCGTTTACAAAATTCAGTTTAGAAAAGAACTTTCATCTTTTCGGACAGAGACTCGCTCCTAAAACCTCGACCTAATCGGTCGACTCTCGGTCTACTTGCTTTCGAACTTTGGAACTACGCAGTCGAAACCTCCTTCCGACTGTTTCGAACTTAACGTTCCAACAATCAGGATTTATCCGCTTGTCGCAGAATCTCTCTGCAAAGTATTAGTATGCTGTATATATATTTGTAAAATTTAATGTAAATAAATGTTATTTTATGCAAGTTAACGTTCTGCCTAGAGAACAAAACAACAACAACAAATGTCGGGGGATTGTGCTGGGCATTAATACCGCATGTCAGGTTCAGCCCACACAAACAAACTTCAAACCAACAATAAACCCCGCATGCTGCTCACGCCTCTGGGCGAGTCGAGTGGTCTAGGTTTTCGACATTATTATATTGAAATCTTCAACGTTTGTCTATGATAGGAGACTTTAAGACTTCTCGTTTCAGATTATGACCACCCCGGTAGATTTTCCCTTTCCTCTCCACGGGCATATTCTTTATGCTTTCCTTTTTCATCTTCCCTACAATACATGATAATGTATAGAGAAAGTAATGGAATCGTGTCGAAAATCGCAGCTCGAATTTTCGACGGATCTACTCGAGCACTCTAAAACACGAAAAACACAATTTTGAACGTAACATCTGTGCGCGTATCTGTTTGGCCAATGCATGTATCCACTCTAACTTAAAAACTAATTGACCGTAATTCAAAAAATTTAGTAAATAAATCGCTTATGGATTACCCTGATGCTGATTAGATTTTGGTTCGATTCGGGGGGGGGGGGGGGGGGGGGGTACCCTGCAATTTTCTTTTGCAGAATGGCCCACAAAAATCGTTAAAATCTAAAATAAAAACTATGTATGCTCAAATGTATCCATTAAATATTTGTTTTACACGTAATTTTTGCCGACGAAAGGAATAGGACCAACCCCACAACTCTACGATTAACAGTTCTCGAGATATTTCAGGTTTTCTCCTCCCAACGTCGCCTTTCAACAAATGAAAACGAAAATTGAATTAATTGAAACTACAAATTCAGTGTCATTTCAAATAAGTATCCGGATATTTTTAAATTAAACTCAATTTAATGAATTATGAAAGAAAAAAAAAGAGAAAATGAATTTGAGTCTGTAAGAAATGCCATGTGCTGCTCATATATATATATATATATATATATATATATATATATATATATATATATTTGGGGGGGGGGGTTAAATATCAAAATAAAAGTCAATTATATTTTGAAATACGAACATGTCATGTCATTAAGAATAGCTGAAGCTCTAATTTGCAACTTTCAAATGTCTTCAAAATGGGCAGAAAATCGTTGCATAACAATATAAAAAGCTCAGAACATGTATAGCAGAGGAGGCCACATTATCTTCATAATAAATCCGACATCGGCAGTGGTCATTCCTGACTCCTGAAAAGATTTATGTTATGAATTCATGCTGTGTTCTATTTAATGTGTGCTTATGTGACACTTGTTTGAGGCGATCACACATGCCCACATTTTTTACACGGTTTGATAATCGGGTATTTTTCCAAATCAACCGATTTGAAAATATTTAAAAAATATTCAATAGTAGATTCACAGTTGTCATTTATATCTACTGACCGAAGGAAGTCTGTATCGAACATTTTACTAGAAGCTACGCAACACCACTGTTAAACAATACCTTACAATATCAACTCAGTATTCGATGCTCGCCATCAGCTAACACTTGCAATTTACCTTGGTCCAAAGCATCGACTCATATTCATTGTTTCGATTGTGCGTCTATACTGTGTTCAAAGTACCTTGACAGTATAAAGAAAGCTATATGGAAAATGGTGCATCTCCACTATGCTATATACCAACTATAAAGCGCTATTAATAATTAAAAATCAAATTTTTTAAATATAAAACCGATGGTTTGAATTAAAAACAATCGATTTCTAAAATAAATATTCAAAAATCGACTCTTATTTTCCCACATTTCAATAACAATTATTCTTGATAATAAAAAGTTAGTCTTACTATGGTAACCATCTAGTGTACTTTTAATGAGCATATGGAGTATAAAGGCAAAACTGAATAAATGGTCATAGATTCCATAGTGTATTGAAGTTAGCTTGCCCAAAGTATATATCACGTATTTCATTTGAAGATAACAAGTTAAATAAAATAAAATAAATTAAAAAAATAAATAAGTTTAAGAAAAAATATCGAGGCTGCGAATTATGGAAATCTTTTAACTATTCAAACTATACGAATATTCTTACATGATTAAATACATTACAATTAACAGAATGTAATGTGCAGGACATTTGCTAAGACAGCAGAATTACAAAGAAAATGTTAATGTCCACGCCGATCGGGAAAAGACTTGGAGGAAGATCGAAGTTGAGATGGATCGAGTGTGTGGACAAGAACTCTGTGGTGTTACATATTAAAAATTGGAGAAGCATTGCCCCCAGGGGGACAGCTTGAATCTTCTTAGGAAGGCCAAGACCCACAGTGAACTGTCGAGCCATTAATGATGATGATGAAGAGGATTATCGAAATAATCTAATCTAAATATTCTATTCCATAATCAATGTCACTTACAAGAAGTGTTTTCTCATAAGCACAAATACAGATAAACAGAGGCTATAAAATCGCGTATCCACAGGTCGAAACTAAATGTTCGAAACAAAGTGTTTCTCGAACAAGTGTTCGATGCTGTGGGCATGACCAACAGGCAAAACAAAAATTTCATGAAACAAAATAAAAAAAGAAAACAAATTTTAATTGTCAAGATGCACATATTGATTTATTCTTCAAAATACTTGCATCGAAATCGAATATTTGCACAGAGATCTTTGTCAGGCAAATGTTTTATATTCTATGGACAAATATCTTGTTTTGGGACAATGGTTTGCTCTGTGGGACATTATTCGATTTAAAATACATGTAAAATTCTTTGTCAAACAGTTTCCCCACCACCACCACCACCGAACAAAATTTTTTGTTAAATTGTGGATTTATTTCGATCCGAGGACAAGAAGCCTAAAGGTACAAGATTTCGTTAAAATTCCTTGGGAAGTCAAAAAAGAGCCATTTCTCTCGAGCGAGATTACATCGGTATAATCAGTTGACATCGTTTAAACTGTATGAAATTTGTGTACATTTCGTAATTATTTAAACTTCAAAATTCCCAATGAGCACAAATAACTCCACCATTGCCTTTTCGAAACAATAATATTTTAGGTTATTTTAAATTAAAAAGTCTCTTCGTTTAATAAATTTTCAAAACACTGTGTTTGTGATTTATGACTTTCTAAAGGATCAAAAGATCACAATAACGTTAATAAAGTTTAAGCAATACAATTTTTATTTTTAGTTTAAAGAACGTAAACATGTTTGTGGTTTTATATCACACTACTTGATAGTTAACTTTCAAAAACTTACAAATGAAAAATGTAAAAGTCAAAATGAAAACAAACATTCAAATTCACAAATGAATCATCGGCAGTCCTTCCGAGAGGTTGGTGGTAGGGGAAGGAGGGTACGGTCCCTGTGGATGCCTCCCCCACTGGGTTCCGGTCTAAATTGGGTGGCACTTCCCGACCGTCCAAACAGTTACTTTACACCTTTCTGGTAGGTCGGACGGTCTGGGTTTCAACAACAACAACAAATGAATCATCTACATTTAGATTATAATGAGATTAATTTATGAATCCCATACTGATCTTAAATAAAACTTTATTTCCCATCTCAAAGACTGCGTCCAACCATGCCAAATATTGATACAGTCACGATTTCGGATGATAAATAAAACAAGATCCTTACAGGTACTAAGAATCTTTTGGATACCAATCACTGGAACATTACCCATGCTACTAACTATTGCTTAAAACAGGAATTTAATAAATAAATATATTTTAAGTTTTCTTCTGTAACGAAAAGATGATGTATATTTTTTTTAAATTTGTCAACTACTTACTTCTTATCATAGATTTTTAAAAAAGTAATAAACCGAAAGTGTTATTGCGCACCAGATAGTTATAATACAGAAATACCGACTACACTGCACAGAAAATTTTGAATCACACCAGATAATAAACAGCATGGTAAACACGTTAACCAATAAACCCTAAAATCAAAGACAACCAAATAAGTGGTTAAAAAGTTATTTATTAAAATCGCCTTTTTATGATGTACACAATCACATAGCCAAAATGCTTTCGGACATTATCATGCCCTTCATCAGTGGTTTCGCCACTGATGAAGGGCATGATAACATCTGTCAGGGCATGGTTATCTTTGATTTTAGAGCACACCAGATAAATTTAACAACCTATCTACACACTAAAATCTATCTAATCTCCGCTCTTTCTTTACTCTTCTCGGCACAGAAGAAAAATGGAGATTAACCTATAGTGATATTCTCCAACCAAACCTTTATTTTTTCTTTTCCCGATGGGGATTAACTTTAGGAAGTTGACTTTAGACTATTTGTATGTGAACCAGTTGCTGCAATACGTACTGATCAGTTTCGCCACTGTCCCACGGTTTTTGGGGGGGGGGGGCGCTGTAGCCCAGTGGTTAGCGCACGAGAATTGCACTCGGTAGGCCCGAGTTCGATTCCCTCCGTTGCCAAAATTGCCGCCGTGTTCACGCGGAGTACGATCATGTTAAACATGTGGGTCCGTAAGTCCTTCCGAGAGGTTGGTGGTAGGGTTAGGAGGGTACGGTCCTTGTGGATGCCTCCCCCACTGGGTTCCGGTCTAAATTGGGTGGCTCTTCCCGACCGTCCAAACAGTTACCTTACACCTTTCTGGTAGGTCAGACGGTCTGGGTCACAACAACAACTGTCCCACGGTTTGGGTAATTGTTAATGTCCAGTAAGATGTTTAAGTCTTTTGTAGAACCCTTCCTTGTTTCTTCCAGAATCTTCCTTCTTTCTTCCAGAAGATTTTTTGCCTCCTTCTATTACAATTTTTTTTTTTTACATTTCATCATGATATGGGTTATGTCGTTTGTTTCAATACCTTTATTGCACAGTTTGTCAACGCTTTTATCCCATTTATTTAAAACACTCCTGGTTAAGATGGATTTTATTCTGACAAGGGAACCTCAACTTTTGTTCCGGTTAGTTTCAGCTAGAATTGGGTGGAAACGATAGATACTAGCAAAAAACTAATGTCCCTAAAATATCTCTTGAATTGAGCGTGGAGATCCGTAGAAAAGAAAATCCCAAAGTTTACATGGATTAGCATGTTTGGTAGCTCTTATTTGAAGCATAATATGCATATTTACATAGTGCGTGTGATGAAGCAGAAACAAACGTACATGTGGTATGCTTATGTAAAAATGACGCAATATTACATTCACGATTGTACATTGTTTTTGCAATGGAAGCCAAATATTTTATTACGAATACAAATTACTGTATGATGAAATTACAATTATTCAACATATTCTTCGCAATAATGATATTTTTCGTAGAAATCTGTGAAACATACGGGAGTTTTGCACCAAGAACATCTCAAAAATAGAATGTTAGTACAAGTTGCACATTGTGGATTTTCTATAAGGGTATGACGGAAGCAAAATGTTAAAGGAGTTTCAAATGATTATGATTAATTCAAGAGACATTTCAGGGACATTAGTTTGTCGCTAGTACCTGCCGTTTCCACCCAATTCCAGCTGAAACTAGCCGGAACAAAAGTTGAGGGTCCCTTGTGAATTTATTTATAAAAACTTCTTGTTTCCTGTTCAGTTTCTTCATAAAGTTCTGATTTTTTTTTTTTGCAGTTGATGTATGGGAAATGTAGGTTGTGTTTTGAGTTTTCCCAGCGTTTTCCCCAGGCTTCTGTTTTTCATTTTTTTGTTAGATTTTTTATGTCTTCCATTGTGCAGATTCCTATCGTGGGAGTATACATTTGTTGAACTGTTTTCTGTTTTTATTTTGCTAGTTCATCAGCTTTTCCATTTAAGGTGATTTTCGCATCTCCCGAAACCCAAATCATACTGACTTTTAATCCTGAGGTCTTGATTTTTTGTCTGATGAGGATTGCAATTCGGACTTTCTTATTGTTTCCGTTCTTGATCGCTTCTAGGGTCCCTTTGCTATGTGAAAGGATAATGTTCTCTTTGTTTTTGATAGCTATGTATTCTATGGCGTAGTAGACTGCACTAATTTCGGCAGTGTAGATAGAGCAATAATTAGGAATTTTAATACTTCTGTTATTATTATCTTCGGTGCAGATGCCAAATCCAACGACGTTATCCGATTTCGATCCATCTGTTACGATCCAGTAAGCATTTCTGTTTTCATTTCTGAAGTCGTTGAATTCCGGTGGTATTACTTTCGTCATAGTATTTTGGAAGTTTAGGTTTTCTGTTATTATTTCTATGGTCGCATTTTCCCATGGGGGGGGGGGGGGGGGTAGTCGCAGTCCAAATTCAAGTACATCCCCGTAAACAGAATAGAAAACTGTGTAAGCGAATGACATTCGATTTTTAAAAAATCGATCGTGGCTATTTTGAGGTCACTTTGAAATTTTTCTCCCCAGTGACGCCAATGGAAAATTGTTTTTCGGCGCCTTGAAACCAAAATAAACTTTGATGTGTTATTGAAGAGCTGTTATTGATTTTGCGCTCTTCTTTCCAAAAGATATAAGTCACCATGCTGGAAAATTCTATTTCGCGAAATAATGGCGATAAACACTTTGTCGAAACAGCGTCCGCCAGATTGTGCTCGCTCGACTGTGACGTCAGTGAGTGGAAAAGAATAAAGTATTTAATGGTGCGCGTGCAATGAATCTCGCCATAAAATACATTGTCACGAAATCAAACATTTGATTTTTTTTAATGGTAATTTATAGTTTTTATACAAGAAAATTAGCTTGAATCGTGATTATCATGTATCTCTAATGTAACATATTTATTACATGACTTAGAGTGTAATGTATTTAAATTATTATTAAAATACGTTGTCACGGATTATAGACTTTATAATATTTTTAATTTTATAAACAAAAAGACAATGATATTTTATTGCGACCCGAACAATCCGATCGAAATTGAGCGATCGTTAGTTGACAAAACTGAAAACCAAACTTGATTCTATTGAAATAAGTATTCGGGACACATCCCATGAATAAATTGGTTTATGAAATTGCTTATAGGGCAAAATACCCGCCGATTTCACTAGTTACTCTAAACTTGTAACTTTTCAAGGCTCCCAAATTTTCTAACATTGGCTAGCTCCCATCGAGTTGTTATTGACAGACTCCGCGGACGGCCTTTTCACTAAAATTAGACCCCCCAATGGCAATCCCAGCAATCAAATAAGCAGAAACCCACACAGTATATATGTCAATGTGTGACAACTGCGCACAAGTGGGGGTATCACCTGACGCGAAGTTGCGAATAAAACCGCCCAAGTCAGCACATGTACTGTTGCCAGAAATGTTTCCTTATAATGAATCATCTGTATAGGCGGAGGTTTATGCAATTTCAATTAGACATCTTCGTTTCTTGGCGATAGCGAATGTGAGGGCGGATGGCGGTGTTTATAAAGTGGGTGTAGTATAGCGAATTTGAGATTTCATGAGATTGCGCCCAAAACATAGCCAAAATGGAAATCTGGGGATGAGTAGTTAAATATAAATAGTTTTTAATCTTTCTGACAGAGTAAATGCTACGGTGGAAGTTTCAACTTTATTTCGCAGAATTTGGTTCTTGTTTCATTCGTTAGTTACAGCGTAAGATATCAACCTGTTAAAAAAAGGGGGGGGGGCAGGAAAATATATGTCTAATAAATTGCAATGGGTTTTATAAGAGCCAAATGTGGCCATATTGCTAAAGGGTATTGCATTTGGTGAAAGAACAGTTATCTCATCTATCCCTATTTTTTGCCCTCATCTCCCTTTTTTTTCGATAAAACTATTTAATGTTTTCAGACAATAGCTCAGATACCGAAATAATTATTTAGCCTTGTTAAGTTTAAAATAGAATTCAATTCGAAAAATCATGACTGAAATAGAATTAAATCTAAAATTATCTCTTCTTGCTGAGAAGATAGATTACGAAGGGAAAAAACTGCGTTCTACGCAACTTGAAATGGAACTTTTGCCAATGCATAAAACCTACTGATCCGAAAACTGACTGTTCTTTTTACAAAATGACACACTCGTTGTGATTTAGTTGAAAAGTTTGAAACACCAATAGATCCACAGAATCTTTGGCTTCACTTTTATTCACAGAAAAGAAAGTCTAATCGCCGCTTATCCGCAGATCGAAACAAAAGGTTTCTCGAACAAGTGTTCGATGCTGTGGACATAACCAACAACAACAACAAAATTTTAGAAAACAAAATAAAAAATGAAAACAAATTTTAGTAGTTAAGATGTGCAGATTGGTTTGTTCTCCAAAGCACTTACATCGAACATTTATTTTCACAGAGGTCTTCGTCAGACAGAGCCGCGTGTCCACAGATAGAAACAAAACCACGATTACACACATACGCGCACAGACGTTCGATTCGGATTCAGAAATACTCAAAACGTGTATATTTGTCTTCAAATTCTCTATCAATCCCGTTAAAATAGTTTTCCTACACAATGAATTGCATGATGTACGCATGGAAAGTAAAAAAGCCCTGAATGAAAAAGATCTTTAACGTCATGTTTTTCTCATTCCAAATGCTTCTTCGAACTCTCTATAATAATAACAAACATCTCACTCCCCAGAGTTCTCCTAAATCTTAAAGTTACTAGGAAACGTTTCTGGCGGACCTCAAGCTTACATAAATATTTTTGAGTTACGTTTCTTATAAGCATACATTTTTTTACAGATATATTGGTATTATGCAAGTGCTACAAAAGAATATTTTATAAAACTTGAATAAAAAGGGAATATTTTATAAAAGTTGTCTGTTTACCTTATTATTGGTAACGTCTATCTTACTTAATAAAGGAAGATATCTGTGTATCTGTCTGTGCAGTCTGTAGCGGTAAATCTAAACATCGTACAACTATGAAATTTGATACACATGTACTTCAGGATACACATGTACTTCAGGATTAAACTGCCGTAAGCCCTAGGGTTGGCTGTGTGGTCTGGGCCTTCGACATCGACATGTACTTCAGGACCCTAATAGGTGCATCTCTGCGTTACTATTTTTTTTTTAAATTTTGAATTAGTTTTTCAGTTATTTTATAGGCTCAAATTTCTTATGTGACTACTAAAAGCACTCTAACGCGTGGAGACAAATGCCGATCAAATTTCATTTGAGGCATGAAGAGATCTTACACAAGGGTCTCACTCGCGAAGCAGGGTATTACAAACAGCTGAGGCTAGGGTTAAAAATTCAGAAATTTAAAATCCCAAATTTTACAGATACAGATTTGAATGTTTAAATACAAGATTGTAACAGTATTATACGCATTCCCTGAAAAAAAATTACGTTGCTGCGATAATACTTTCTAGAGTAAGCAATTAAAATTATAAATGGTCGTAAAACAAAAACTTTTTGACTTGCGGTCTTGCCGGGGGGAGGGGATTTTTAAATCTTTAGCATTCTCACAAAAAACATTTTTTTTTTTATTCCATGGACCCGGAAAACGCTGGATAATTTGTTCTAGCAATTACTATATACGTAGGTACTTATACATAGGTCGTATATATATTAATATTAAGGATGAAATGAATTTCTACTTTTAATCCCAGACAGCCGTAAATTTTCTATAGTCATCTATAAATAATAATTTTACTCCTATTTATCAAATATATTAATACTGTTTAAAAAGCATTATAAATACATTTTGTTGATGCATAGTAACTATATCTATATATATAAAGAAGAAAAGTATGTATGTATGTATATATGTATGATCCAACATCACGGGAGAACGACTGAACCGAATTGGATGAAATTTGGTGGGTAGTCTTAAAATAACCCCACTTAAAATTTAGTCCGTGTTTCGAGTTTTTACGACCAGTGGTTCTCGAGATATTAGTAAAAACAAAACTTTCGTTTGTCTCATCATCACGGGAGAACGGCTAAACCAAATTTAATGAAATATGGTGGGTAGCCTTAAAATAGCCACCCATAAATTTAGCCCAAGTTTCGAGTTTCTAAGACCAGGGGTTGTCGAGATATTAATGGAAACCGACACTTTCTCCTAGGAGTTTTACTCTCTAACTCCATGATTCCCAACGAAAGAGATTGGAAATAGTTGGTTTAAAACGTAAAAATCAATAGAGTCAATAGAAAATCAATAGAAAATCAATTGTTAGAGTTTATTGAACGTATTAGTCACTTTTGAAAATCGCAGGTTTGAAATATGAATTTAAATGGAAACTATCACCATGGTTTATTTCTCATAGGCTTACTCAACAAGGAAAACTATTAAAAAATCACAAAAAAGATCAATCATGCATAAAGCATTGATTATGAAACACTTTCCGTCTTTAATTTTATTTAAACATCTCTAAAATGCGATACATTCAGCGGTAATATATCACAATACTGCAATAATTAATTATATTTGAAAATTTAAAACTTCATCAAAAAAAAAACGAACTTCAAACGTCACAAACGAACAAATGACGTCACCCAAATATAAATCGCCTGGCTCTCTGTGTAAAAGCAGTAAATATTTCATTCATATATTTTTATTTCATTCATCACAGTACCACAATAATTTATTGTACTTAAAACCATGGAGGCCAAAGTAATTTAACTCTATGCATAAAACTTCATCAAAGAAGTCTGCCATTAAATCGTCTCCTTCTCTATGTAAAACAAGAAAGATCAATCATGCATAAGCATTGATTATGAAACACTTTCTAACTGAAATGCAATTTCATTTAAAAATTTCTAAAATGTGATACATTCAGTGGTGATATCTTTTACATTATCACAGTACTACAGTAATTTATTATACTTAAAAATTTAAAACTGTATCGAAATATAAATCATCTGATTCTCTATGCAAAATCAATGAATATTTCATTTATATAACTTGTATTCCAGACTCCAAATCTAAATAATTTTGTGTGAAAAAATTCAGCAATTGTTATGTAACTCACCCTACAATCGCTTGAGATATTTGCATTCTGCATAAGTTAAAATTAGGCTTCGTTGAAAAAATAATAAAAGTTTAGGGATCATTTAAAATCACAACCATTGTAATTGCATAGGCACGGAATTTAGATACACAGATAATGTATGTGTGTGTATGTATTCAAAGTATTGGAATCTTGCCGAAGATCAGAACTCGAATTTTCGAAGGATCTACACGTTTTGGGACTTCTAGAACACGAAAAAACTATTTTTAGGAAGACGTCTGTGTGTGTAAGGGTGTATCTGTGTATGTTTCTGTGTGTCTGTGAGGATATTACATCCACTCTAATTGAAAAACTAATGAACCGGATTTCATAAAATTTGGTAGGTATGTTTCTTGTGGGAAATCCTGATGTTCATTAGATTATAGTACGATTCGTAATAAAAGAATCTGTCTTCTTTGCGAAATGGCCGCAGAAATTGCCTTTATCCACTCTAGCTAAAAACTAATGGAACAAATTTAACAAAATTTGGTGTATAATATTTCAATAACCTACAAGTGATTTATATACCAAATTTAACAAAATTTTGTATATAAATCATTTGTAGGTTATTCTAGTACGATTCGGGGAAAAGGAACAGGCTATTTTTGCGAAATGGCCCGCAAAAATCGTTATATATAAAAATAAAAGACTACGTGTGCTCGATTATATCAATTAAATTCCTATTTTATACGTGATTTTTGACAACAAAAAGAATAAGACTAACCCCATTACTCTAGGACTAGCCGTTCTTGAGATATTCTAGTTTTTTCGCGTTTTCGCTACGCCACCTTTGACAATAAGTCCAGCTATCAAATGAAAACCAAATTTAAGTTTAACGTGCAAATTCAATGTCATTTTAAATACGTATGGCTGTTATTTTGTGCAGATAAACTCAAATTATTATTGAAGAAATAAGGAGAACACGTGAATATGAGTCTGCAGGGAAAGACATGTGCTGCCCACATCAAAATTTTTAACAATATTACAACAATGATTTATAGAAGTGAACGGGGATTATTTGCAGGACATTTCGAAAGAAAATGTATGATCTATATTTAAAGATCTACCAAATTTTTGTAGAATAAAATGTTCAACAAATTTAAGCTGTGTACCAAATTTTAACTCTCTAGGACGTAGGAAAGTGCATTAAAATGCCATCAAATAAGTATATCATGAAGAGTTATATAAAATTTAAAAAAAATTTGAAAAATTGTTATCTACCAAATACATTTTAAAATGTGAAGCCTCTCTCATATACAATATGATTAAACTCTTGAAAAGATATTTATTATATAATATATCTATTTTTTCTTTCTGGAGGATATCCCAAAAATAAGAATTTAATTGAATTTGTTGTTTCCCAATATTAAATAATTTTTAATTAAAAAACTACTTAACATATTTTACTGAAATTTTTTTTATATATTTTATGGGATAATGTGAATATTTCCTAAACATTCCGAAGCAATTTGTGAATTTTAAATTTACTTAAAAAATGTTTGAAAAATTAGGTCCCATAGGGTTCAATGTATTTCATTTTTTCAACTCGGGTTCAATAAAAAACTAATTGGGGGATATTATTTATTTATATTCCCATAGGTCCCACAGACCGTCTGAAAGACATACTAAAATTTCATTTTGATAACGTCATTTTTACGGCAGTTATCATGCTAACGGACAGACAAACAGACAGACAGACAGACAGAATGAACAAAGTTATAAACACTTTTCAACTATGTTGTAAAGTGTTAATAAATAAATGTTTAATTCATATCATCTATATTGCAAACTCCTGAGCAAAATAATTTTGCGTTAAAGAAATTCAGCAATTCTTATACGATTCATCTTACAGCCTCATCAGTTTACATTCTTCATAAGTAAAATTTAGGTTTCGTTGTAGAAATAATCAACGTTTGATGATCATTGAAACTCAAATATATTGTAATTGTGCTGTTTCAGAATACAGATGCACAGAAATTACACAAAAATAAAGCGGTTTTAGGACGGATACGACACTAAATATAAATTAAAAATAATTTTAAAAATCACGATTTCGACACAAGATGGATGCCATATTTTATTTTGAAGTGGGTCACCTGATCTCTTCATATAATGGTCACGTTATCTCTTCATATAAAGGGTTTAATTATTATTTTAATTGTTATTTAAAAAAGACTACTGAATATATTTTGCTGAACATGTTTTTATATATTTTATGTTATGGAATAATTTGAATATTTCCTAAAATTTTCGAAACAATTTGTGAATTTTAAATTCGCTTAAAAATGTTTGAAAAATTAGGTCCCATAGGGTTCAATGTATTTCATTTTTTCAACCTGGGTTCAATCCAAAACTAATTGGGTGATATTATTCATTTATATTCCCATTGGTCCCGCAGACCGTCTGAACAACATACTAAAATTTCATTTTGATAAAAGTCATTTTTACGGCAGTTATCGTGCTAACGGACAGATAGACAGACATAATGAACAACGTCATAAACACTTTCAACTATGTTGCAAAGTGTTAAAAATGGTTATTTAATTATCAACATTTCATGAGGAAGATTCTTTCTTATGCAGCTATGACTTATATAATGCAATATTTTTTTTTTGTTGTTACATAATGCAATGAAATTGTAAATAAAATTGTATTTCAGTTGGAAAGTGTTTCATAATCAATACTTTAAGCATGAATGATTTTTCTTGTTTATTGTGATACTGATTGTGAGCAAGTAAATCTAAACAAAGATATTGAATATGAATGTATGAGAAAGTCCATGAGCATCATATTGCAGATATTTATTATAGCTGTCGCAGAAACACTCAAAATTTATTGAAGTGTATATTAGGCTTTCGAAAAATGTAAGCACTTTGTATGCTAAACCAAATAGATAAAAATATAAATAAACTTTTAAACCTAATAGATAAAAATGTAGATAATTTTTACTTGTTTCGTCGGAAATAAGTTACAATTCAGGAATATACAAAAATAATTTCAAGATTTTAATATTTCGAACATTTTTTTAGAAAAAACAAAATAGTTTTTGTCCGAGCGAGTTTTTGCTTCACTTCACTTATTTTCACTCAAAACGTCTTCTATAGAAAATAGATATAAATAGTAAAAGATAAAACCGTTCAGGGACATAACTGATCAGTAGGAAATCCACTATCTAGATTAATCATTTTTTTTACAACGCTCTTATAATTTTCGAGGAATCGTCTTACTACGTTGAAGTAGATTGAAAATTTTCTCTTTTAAAGTTTGTAATACTTGGATCTCGAAAACTAAAAGTGTTAGTTATAAATAGTAAGCAGACAACTTGTAGCTCCTTAAAAGTCCTACAAGAATATATAATTAGATTTCGAATCGAGTTTATAGTTTTCGATATATACAGTGATTATAATTTCAATATTTTAAACTATTTTGAAAATGCCTAAAGAGAACAAACCACTCACAAAGAAGTCGTTATTCACGCAAAACCACTTTAGCTCCATCGGACTGGAGCCACTGCCGATTTTTTCGTTTCAGTTTACGGAAAAGCATCAAAACTTTCCTGAAGTTGACACAGCGCCAGACTCTTTGCATAGAATTTTTTTATATCTAAATAGGAAGAGACTGGCGAACTTCAGTCTTAGAAAAAACAGTTGGCTTTTTAAGTTTAACGTATGAGATTGTGCAACAATATAAACACACTAGATGTTAATACCCGTTATATTACGAGATACTTAAAGTTGTAAAACATTCTCTCCCGTCTACACTCTTACGCTTATAAAATCCATGGACACGGGTGAGACTAAATAACCCAGGAGTTATGGCGAGGTGTTCACACGAGATGGCCCCGAGTTCGATTATCGCCGCACAAAACTATCCCTGTGTTTATAGTATGGGCACAATAAATCTGTAAGTCCGAAAGTCCATCCGAGAGGTGATGGGTCAGGAAAAGGAGGGTGCGGTCCCTGTGGCTATCACTCCACTGAGTTCCGGCCTAAATTGGGTGGTATTGAATAAAAGTCAGATTTCTTCCATGGAGTGTCTGGGTTGCTTGGAACAACAGAAGATGCAATCTCTCTCCTTTTACCACAGACTTTGGTCTTATGGGCTTGTTCTGGCTTAGTTCCTGACAAGTGGGATTAGTTGTAACAACAACAACACGAACACAGGTGAACCACACACCTCTCTCTCTATCAGTAATATTTATTACTACATGTATGACCCTCTAACAAAGCATAATTGCTATACGACCTCCCTACAAAGCGAGCCACGGTCAGAATTTTCAAGGGTAGCGAACAGGCTGGTCGACAAAGGCGGCTAGTTACGTAATAAATTCCAGTAGGTTAAATAATAAGTAAAATATAGCTGGAAAATTGACTTAAATTCACATTAAAAGATCCGTAGCCAACGGCCCTACCGTGCTGAAAACACCGGTTCTCGTTAGATCACCGAAGTCAAGCAGCATCGGGCGCGGTAGCTCGGTGGTTTGTGCGCTGGATTTGCACGCTGCCATAACTGCCGCCGTGTTCATGCGGAGTACGATCACGTTATACATGTGGGTCCGTAAGTCCTTCCGAGAGGTTGGTGGTAGGGGAAGGAGGGTACGGTCCCTGTGGATGCCTCCCCCACTGGGTTCCCGTCTAAATTGGGTGGCACTTCCCGGCCGTCCAAACGGTTACTTTACACCTTTCTGGTAGGTCGGACGATCTGGGTCTCAACAACAACAACAACAACATTAAAAGATCCAAACTTCTTTTGCAAACCTGTCCGTACCGGATTTAGGCTTAACTTTCATTGTATAACAATAGTCTGAGTTGGATTAAAACGATGCGAGCCAGGAAAATTAACTCGGTCTCGACGTCGCGCAAAATAATGCTCTTTGTCTGCCTTAGTGAAGGAAGCCTGCAATTGGATCTCATAGGACGACTCTTTATGGGAGCGATAGAACAAGGGAGAAAAAAAGCCTGACCGTGAAAACTGTGTAAGATGAAACTTTATAAAGTTCGATCAGGGTCGCAGTTGACGTGGGTTATTGTTTTTCGCGTTCAGCAACAAACAGAAGCTCCTTCTAAACACGTTCGTTGACATCAAAATATGGATGGCTTTTTTAATTCTGTACATTTGGGGTGTGATCCGGAAATGAGTGTACTATGGAGGAGGTGGGAAGTAGGGATGGTAATCCCAGAATCCTGGTCAACACTTTGATTTCAAAATCCCGGAATTAGAAGTGTGAAAATCTTTATTTTTTAAATTATCTGTTAATTTAATTTATGAAATAATACTCTAGTCATGTTAAAATTTTTATAGAGAGAGAAATCATCAATTTACTGAAGCAAGTCTGCACCCTATTAGAACGTATTTAATTATTTAAAAATTGCCAGATATATGTAGTATATAATTCAAATTATAGTATATATAGTATACTACATAGTATATAATTCAAATTAATTATAATTCCAATTAGTTATCCACATGCAAAATAAAATTTTAAAAATGATTTTAACATTATGTAGCATATTTTTCTTAACTTGTTGAATGAATTGAATCTACCTGACTTATTGAATAAATTAAATAATCAATAGCCATTAAATGCCGAATGTTGTCCAAATTGATAATAGCGTAATTTAAAGAATGACTACAAAAACGGAGGCTGTAATACTGTGGAAATAATAATATACTATAACATTTGGTTTCATTAAATACAGGTTTATTTAACTTTATAATAAAACTCACAGTAGGTCACTTACAGGAGAAATGCACTTATAAACTTATGCTGTTTCTTATATATAAATGTTATATGTAATTTATTCCATATTAGTCAGTTATATTTTTTAGTATATATTTAAAAATGCACGTGCGCATTTAATGTAAAATAACCAAACGTTTTTATATTTCTAATTGTTTAACCCATACGTCCGTTGATTAGAAAATTGAACAATGTAAAAATATGTAAACATATTTTTGGGTCAACTATCTGATAGTAGAAGTAAAAGTGTAAAACTATAAAAAAAATGCGCAAGTTACAAAAATCGAACTGGTCGTTAATGGGTTAATTTCCAAGGTACATCATAAGGTTTAGTATTCCACTACTTTTATTAGCATGGTCAGCGTGTTTATTATGTTTTCCCACTACTTTTATGAATGTACAACGTATTTATCGATAAATTACCAAATGATGTTTCTATTTTTTTTTTTTGTTGTTATAAGAATGTTCAATATATCCGAAAGTCTGTTTGTTATACGAAGATCTTAACCCTATTATCATTTAAATACTTGTATATTTATAGACAAATAAATAAAAGCATAAAAGTCGGCTTTCTTTAAATAAAGCAAAAATAAAATTACTTATCACGAAATAGAAAAATTTCTAATTACGTAATCCCGGGATAAAAAAAAAAGACTGCATTCTCTAATGGGAAGAAAGGGATATTTGGTATACATATGAAACCCTTGCTTCAAAGTGATACAACTCAAAACTTTTGTGTGCAAGCAAAACATTAAAAATGCTACAACTCAACATATAGTTGCCATTTTGTGTGCGAACAGAACATCAAAAGTGGCACAACTCAGAACTTTTTGTGTACGAACAAAATATTAAACATGCACTTATATCATAAGTATCAGAATAAAAAATATATGGAATGCTGAATTAATGCGTGCGACTTTCTCATGCATTCATATTCATATATTACTTGGTTCCACTTGTATCGTAATCGGTATCAGAATAGAGCTTTCGTAAATAAATACACTAATTATTATCTTAAAATTTTCGTAAAAATAATATAAAATTTGTGATTTAGAGTTAGAAGCAGGTCTATCACGCCGATGAATTGAATGCATTCTACCCTGATTTGTATTAATATATACAATTTTATACCTTTATATTAATATAGCGCAGTTCACACTTAAAGTTTCCTGTATAGATTGTTTCTTACAACCTTGTTGCAGGAATAATGTTTCGACACAGGTAATACAACAAAATTTCTACGTACTTTCATAATATCTTAGTTTAAATCCTAAAAAATTAGAAAAAACAAATGTATCAAGTTCTATATTTTTAAATTAGCATCACATAAAATTCAATACTGGTATGTGTGAAAGCCCCAGGCCGTCCGGCTCGTCCAGAGGACTTGGAGCAACAGGATGGACGACCGGGAAGGATCAATACTGGTATGTGCATTCGTTCTTGAATTATCCTATCCACTCCTCACATACATACATAGATACATACATACATACAGAGAGACACAGACAGACATCTTTCCGAAAGTGCTCGAAATGTGTTTAGGTTTTAAAATGTAACTAGCCGAATACCCGTTGAAAGTCAAAGGTCTCGCAATAAGCAACCACTGAATATTGTCATTTTTTTAATAATTCGCGGTTCACATTTATTCGGCAAATCGAATATTTTAGTGTGGGGAACCCCCTAAAGAAGAAAATATTGTAAATTTTAAATGGCGCACGTCTTCCTTTCGAACTATCTACCAGTACACCAAATTAAAGTCTTTATCTCATCCCGAAGGATACTATTTTATCATCACCCCTTTCGAACGTTTTTCTGTGGAGCACACCCATAAATGAACATTTTTAAAAAACTCTGTTCGCCTTGGGTTTCTTATCAGATGATTGGCCCATATACCAAATATCAAGCCTCCATCACATTTAAAGGAAGCGTGTCTCATTTATTCCGCAAATATGAACATACTGGTATTCGGCACCCCCTAAAGTTGCAAATATTGGAAATCTGAAATTGCACACTTTCTTCCTTTCAAACTATCTACCAGTACACCAAATTTGATGTCTCTATCCTATCATGAAGTATGTTTTTCTATCACTTCATATTCTTCATATTTCGTTTTTCTGTGTTTCACCCCCTTAAATGATCATTTTTGAAAAACCGTAATAATCGTAGGTTTTTTTTTATCAAATGATTACCCCATATGCTAAATTTCAAGCCTCTATCACATTATAAAGGAGGCGTTTTTCAACTGTTCGTCAAATCGAACATTTTAGTGTGCGGCAGCCCACAATAGTAAATGTTGGAAAACCGAAATTGCACGCTTTCTTCCTTTCTAACTACCTACACGTATACCAAATTTGAAGTCTCTATCTCATCGCGAAGCATGCATTTTCTATCATTTCACTTTTCGAATGTTTTTCTGTGGAGTATCCATCCCCCTTAAATATACATTTTTGAAAAACTCCATTCTTCTTGGGTTTTCTGTTAAATGATTCGCCCATATATCAAATATCAAGCCTCTATCACGTTCTAAAAGGAGTGTTTCTACTTCATTCCGAAAATCGAACATTTTTGTATGCGACATCCCCTAAAGGTATTGGAAAACTGAAATTGTACACTTTCTTCCTTCCAAACGATCTACTAGTACACCAAATTTCAAATCTCTATCTCATCCCAAAGTATGGTTTCTTATTCACCTTTCTAACGTTTTCCTCTGGTGTACCCACTTAAACGAACGTTCTTGAAAAACTATATTCGTCTTGGGTGTTTTCATCAAATGATTAGTCCGTATACCTAATTTCAAGCCTCTATCAAATTTTAAAGGAGCCGTTTGTCATTCATTCGGTAAATCGAACATTTTGGTATGCGGCACCCCCTTAAGTAGAAAATATTAGAAATCTGAAATTGCACACTTTCTTCCTTTTGAACGATTTACCCATACACCAAATTTGAAGTCTCTTCCTCATCGCAAGTCATGATTTCAAATTTGAAGTCTCTATGGCAAAGCATGCTTTCCTATCATTTCACTTTCCAAACGTTTTGGTGTGGAGCACCCCCTCTAGAGAACGTTTTCGAAAAATTCGATTTTTCCAGGGGGTTTTAGCGAACGATCGAGCCGTGTACCAAATTGCAAGTCTCTATTCGGGAAGTGCATAAAAAAAGCGTGACAGACGGGCAGACAGACAGACAGACTTACACTTGGCAATTAGTATATATAGATTTTTAATCAGAATCTCGAATTCGAAAATATTGCGAAACAATATTTTCTTTCTACAATACCATAAACATCTGAACCTGGGTACAACTCAAAAAAGTGAATTGGAACTATTTGGAATTTTAAAAAAGCCTTATATATTTTGGTAGTAAAATGTAATTAAAATTCTTTCCTAACTTAATAGCCTATATAAAAATATCTGACGCGAGTGTCTCCACTCGACTTTCTCATATATCAATATTCCATAGTGTTTAGTTCTACTTGTGCTACAATTATTAACAGAATGAAATATATATATATATATATATATATATATATATACTTTTATTTTTAGATTTAGTACCCAGATTTTTATTTTAAAATATTTCATATAAATTCTTTAAACACTTATTTTTTCACGTTGACAACAACTTAATGACGTCAATGTTTGCATTTGATACATTTGCATTAATAAAAACTATTTTAATATGAACAGTGTAGTTCAAATTACCAATCCCCCCATCCATATAGATATACTGCATACTACCATTCTTACTTTCCTTAAGAATTAATGCTATAAAATTTTTAAAATTCAAATCATTTGAGTTCTAATCATACAAATTACTGAAAATTATATCTATACTCGCGGCAAGCTTAACTTGAATACATTGTTTACACTATGACCGGCCCACCTAATGCAGTTCTGTCTTCATACGCCCATTATATTTACACTGACTAGATGGTTTCCATAGCAACAGAATTAATTTTGAATACCCATTTAGAATACTTTTATTATTGAAATAAGAAATAACATAAATATATTTTTTTTTCTTAATGATCGGAATCGTCTGATTTGAACTTTAATTATCGATTTCATACACCAAAATTTTAGTTTTTAAAATAGCATTAAATAAATGAACTCCATAACTAAGAAGAGGTTTACAGATTTCCCTGCTTCTTTGTGCCAAGCTAGGTTTGTCGCAATTGTAATTCTAGTTTTTACATAATTTATCTACATATAAAATTATATATTTATAAGTGCATTTGCTCTTGATTTATCGTGCCCATACCTCATATACACACTGACGGACATATTTTAAAAAGTGTTTGAAATGGTTTCAAGAGATCTTAAAACGTAGTTATTCCGCCAAAATCTAAAATTCGGAAATTATCTGAAAAACCATACTTTCTCTATACAATAGTATGAAAAAATAAAAAATATTAAAATAAAAGAAAGAAGAATTTCGTTACTAAAACTGGCATTTTAAATCATATATATATATTATACCGAATGTGATATTATAATGTCAACATTGTAGGGGTTGAACATTAGAGAGGAGGTTAAAATGTTGGGCGCCGTTAAATCGTACAGATTGCTCTACCTGTGATGGCTCCTCAGGAAAAAGATAGCTTAAATAAATCAATACTCACGTAAGTCCCGTAGAAAGCCATTATCCTCTGGCCACGTCCAATCCTCCGAACGGATCTGTCACAGCACACCTCAAACGATTTGGGAGGAAAAACCCTCCTCCATCCTGCATCCACAACATCTCTTGGCAGGCATCCCGAAAGGGACTCGCTGCCTAGCTTTGCGTGGCCTGTGGGCGTAGAAACTTCGACGCTATATGGCTCTAATTTTAGAGAATACGAGGGACTCGCTCTTTTTTTTTATTATTATTATTATTCATCTTTCGCGAGATAGAAAAATCACTTCCTACTCGTATAAAGAGAGAAATCATTGTAGTTCCGCAACAAGAGGATCTGGTGTCACAGACACAAGCGGCTGTGTTGGTGGGGATTGGAAAGTTGTGCTGGTCAAAACCGTTGACACAGGCAAAAATTTTCAACCATTGACTATCTGAATTCAGCCAATAGACGATTTTTCAATGTAGAATCCCAGCTGGACACAAATCCCCAAATATAAATCAGAATTGAATAACCCATTAGGTGTCAAGGTTAGTAGGGATTAGGTCAAGGTTGGCGGCTGTGTTGGTAGGAATTGGAAAGTTGTGTTGGCCAAAACTGTTGATACGGGCAAAAATTTTCAACCATCGACAATCTGAATCCAGCCAATAAACGATTTTTCAATGTAGAATGCCAGCTAGACACAAATCCCCAAATACAAATCAAAATTGGATTACCCATTAGGTGAAGGTGGAACCGAGTCCCCAAATATTTTGGGGCCCCGCAACGAAGGTTACAAAATAAATATAACTCCGACATTCAGTCTTATCTGCACAGCTTTCGCCGAATTTTGGCTGATCAAACAACGCTCTATCCATTGAGCAACTGAAACGATTATATTTCCTTTTATATTTGAAGTGGGCTCTACAAGTCTCTTAATTATGTCTATTGCAATGAACTAATAAAAAACAAATAATATTAAAAACAAATAAACGATATGACAGATAATTTTATTACAGAGAAGTTCTCCCCCCCCCCCCCCCCTCCTTCCAAAAAATATTTTTAATTGGATATAAATGCCATTTTAGCTTTTTCGTTTGTTTTTATTTAAAATTTGTTTTGTTTTTAAAAAAATGAGAAAACAAATGAAAACAATTGTTGGTTTTATTTGCTTGAATATATTTTTAGTTTACTCAATATTATTTCTTTTTGTTTGTTATGTTTTTGATTTTTCAGAGAAACGAAGCAAATTTAATTTTTTATTAAAAATTTTTTTTTAAATTTTTTTCTAGGTAAACCTGCAAATCTGTTGATTTAAATTGTTGAATTATTTTGTATCATTAACAAATAAGTCTCCAAAATATTGTCGATTCGGGGGAGGGCGGGTAATTTTGATCATACGTACATACTACAATTAATACAATAGTGAAAACAACATTTTGCATATATGACATGTATAAATACATACATACATAAATGCGAGCTGAAGAGAATTAGTATTGATATTATAAAACCGCCTGATTAATAGAATTTTTTTAAAGATATTGGTTAAACGGAAAATTCGAAACACAGCATAGGAACTAATCGAATTTGGTTCCTTCTAGAAAGCTCTAAGAGGTAATAAGAGATCAGAAGACTTTATTCACAATCTATCAAAAAACTGTCATTATCTCCTTCAAATTTTAACCAAATCTTTTGAAACTTGGTAGGCTAGCTTAATAATAAATTATTTTGTCCCCAAACAATTGGAGAGAGATTTGAATCGCCTCCTTAGATTCCAGACTCCAGTACAATCGTACGATTATTTTTTCGGTAATTTTTACTAAAGCGGTCGCAATAATCCTCAAGCCAACCCTTCTTGCTCGCCAATATTACTTTATGACGTATTTTTTTACCACAGAATTATTTAACAACATATCTATATAATAAAAGGCAATGTCTGTGTGTCTGTCTTATACACTATACGTTTCGCGACCGCGCGTCGGAGAGCTACGAAATTTGGCAATCGGAGACCCGGGGGGGAGGGAAGGGGACACGTGAAAACCGATTTTTAAAATTTTAATTATTTTTTTATTTATTTAATGTTTTATGCGATTTCGACCGTTTTTTGCCCTTTTTTCTCCACGATCCAGACATCGTAGAAAAAAACAAATTACACCATCGGAAAGAGCAGAGAATTTCGAGTAAAAATATATCAATTTCAAATCTGAATTTCGATTTCTAATATTTTTTAAAGATTTTAAAACAAAAGTCACTTTTTGCTCAAGAAAACGATTTTTGGTTTTTAAATTCTCGCATCGTGAAAAGTACTCATAATTTCGACTAATAATTTACATTTTCAGAAAGGTCAAACATCTGGCATTCTTACAAGTCTAATCTGGTCCAGAAATAATGAAAATTGCCTTCAGGATCGCAATTTTAAAGACGTCATGATTTTAAATTTCTCGCCGTTCCGCTCGGCGTGACGCTTCGTTTCTCCCCCGCTGAAGCAGGGAAGGTGGTGGGTGGGGACGTCAAGGTGGAGGTGACGTCACGGTTCTGAATAGAGCGCCTTTGCTCTATATAAATTATTATATTTATATTTTAAATGATGGGACGATCTGGATTTTTTAAATGTATATTTTAACTTTTGGATATTTTAATTTTATGGATATTTTAAATGATGGAACAATGAAACAATGGAATGAGGATGATGGAATTAAGCATATGGTCATTTTAAATTGCAAATTAGCGCGCGGGAAGTTAGCGGTAGGCCCGGGTTCGATTCCCGCCACTGCCAAAACTGCCGCCGTGTTTACGTGGAATACGATCACGTTAAATATGTGGGTCCGTAAGTCCTTCCGAGAGGTTGGTGGTAGGGGAAGGAGGATACGGCCCCTGTGGATGCCTCCCCCACTGGGTTCCCGTCTAAATTGGGTGAATATGTAGAAAGTTATGGAGATTGTCGCGGAGGGCGCGGCAGCCCAGTGGTTAGCGCGCGGGAATTGCACTCAGTAGGCCCGGGTTCGATTCCCGCCACTGCCAAAACTTACGCCACGTTCACGCAGAGTACGATCACGTTAAACATGTGGGTTCGTGAGTCCTTCCGAGAGGTTGGTGGTAGGGGAAGGAGGGTACGGTCTAAATTGGGTGAATAAAAAGAAAGTTATGGAGATTGTCGCGGAGGGCGAAGTAGCCCAGTGGTTAGCGCGCGGGAATTGCACGCGGTAGGCCCGGGTTCGATTTCCGCCACTGACATGGAGTTCGATCACGTTAAACATATGGGTCCGTATGTTTTTCCGAGAGGTTGGTGGTAGGGGTAGGAGGGTACGTTCCCTGTGGATGCCTCCCCCACTGGGTTCCGGTCTAAATTGGGTGGCACATCCTGGCCGTCCAACCAGTTACCAGGCCCGGGTTCGATTCCCAAAATTGCCGCCGTGTTTACGCGGAGTACGAGCACGTTAAACATGTGGGTCCGCGAGTCCTTCCGAGAAGTTGGTGGTAGGGGAAGGAGGGTACGGTCTAAATTGGATGAATAAAAAGAAAGTTATGGAGATTGTCGCGTAGGGCAAAGTAGCCCAATGGTTAGCGCGCGGAAATTGCACTCGGTAGGCCCGGGTTCGATTCCCAAAATTGCCGCCGTGTTTACGCGGAGTACGATCACGTTAAACATGTGGGTCTGTAAGTCCTTCCGAGAGGTTGGTGGTAGGGGAAGAAGGGTACGGTCCCTGTGGATGCTTCTCCCACTTGGTTCCGGTCTAAATTGGGTGAATAAAAAATAAGTTATGAAGAATATCGCGGAGGGTGAAGTACCCCAGTGGTTAGTGCGCGGGATTTGCACTTGGTAGGCCCGGGTTCGATTCCCAAAATTGCCGAATAAAAATAAAGTTATGGAGATTGTCGCGGATGGCACGGTAGCCCAGTGATTAGCGCGCGGGAATTTCACTCGGTAGGCCCGGGTTCGATTCCCGCCATTGCCAAAACTGCAGCCGTGTTCACGCGGAGTACGATCACGTTAAACGTGTGGGACTGCAAGTCCTTCCGAGAGGTTTGTGGTAGGGGAAGGAGGGTACGGTCTCTTTGGATGCCTCCCCCATTGGGTTCCGGTCTAAATTGTGTGGCACTTCCTGGCCTTCCAAGCAGTTACCTTACACCTTTCTGGTAGGTCGCGCCAACGAGTTTGCCACGGTCAGAATTTTCAAGGGTAGCGAACAGGCTGGTCGCCAAAGGCGGCTAGTCTTAAATAATAAAAGGCAATGTCTGTGTGTGTGTGTGTCTGTCTGTCTGTCTGTCTTATACACTATACGTTTCGCGACCGCGCGTCGGAGAGCTACGAAATTTGGCAATCGGAGACCCGGGGGGGAGGGAAGGGGACACATGAAAACCGATTTTTAAAATTTTAATTATTTTTTTATTTATTTAATGTTTTATGCGATTTCGACCGTTTTTTGCCTTTTTGCCCTTTTTTCTCCACGATCCAGACATCGTAGAAAAAAATAAATGACACCATCGGAAAGAGCAGAGAATTTCGAGTAAAAATATATCAATTTCAAATCTGAATTTCGATTTCTAATATTTTTTAAAGATTTTAAAACAAAAGTCACTTTTTGCTCAAGAAAACGATTTTTGGTTTTTAAATTCTCGCATCGTAAAAAGTACTCATAATTTCGACTAATAATTTACATTTTCAGAAAGGTCAAACATCTGGCATTCTTACAAGTCCAATCTGGTCCAGAAATAATGAAAATTGCCTTCAGGATGGCAATTTTAAAGACGCCATGATTTTAAATTTGTCGGCTACCGGCTCAGTTCCTCAAGGCATTTTCCCCCCATCCGCATTAGTTTCTTCCCCGTCTCCATGGAGACCGCGCTTTCGGTTTTAACTGAATTACGAGCATAAGTGTTGTATACATCGGGCGAAATTATTATATTTATATGATATTTTAAATGGATATTTTTAAATGGATATTTTAAATAATTTAAATGATTGAATTATGGTGGTTTGAATTGTGGTGATGTATTTGAAATTATTATATTTATGGATTGGTGGAACGATATGGTTGATTTTTTTATTTTAAATGGATATTTTAATTTATGGATATTTTAATTTATAGATATTTTAAATGGATATTTTAATTTTATGGCTATTTTAAATGATGGAACGATGGAACGAGGATGGTGGAATTAAGAGCCTAGCATATGGTCGTTATAAATTTAAATTAGCGCGCGAGAATTGCACTCGGTAGGCCTGGGTTCGATTCCCGCCACTGATGCGGAGTACGATCACCTTAAACATATGGGTCGATAATTCCTTCCGAGAGGTTGGTGGCAGGGAAAGAAGGTACGGTCTCTGTGGATGCCTCCCCCACTGGGTCCTGGTCCAAATTGGGTGAATAAAAAGAAAGTTATGGAGATTGTCGCGGAGGGCGCGGTAGCCCAGTGGTTAGCGTGCGGGAATTTCACTCGGTAGGCCCGGGTTCGATTCCCTCCACTGACAAAACTGCTGCCGTGTTCACGCGGAGTACGATCACGTTAAACATGTGGGTCCGTAAGTCCTTCCGAGAGGTTGGTGGTAGAGGAAGGAGGGTACGCACCCTGTGGATGACTTTCCCACTGGGTTCCGGTCTAAATTGGGTGAATAAAAAGAAGGTTATGGAGATTGTCGCGGAGGGCGCGGTAGCCCAGTGGTTGGCGCGCGGGAATTGCACTCGGTAGACTAGGGTTCGATTGCCGCCACTGCCAAAACTGCTGCCATTTTCACGCGGAGTACGATCACGTTAAACATGTGGATCCGTAAGTCCTTCCGAGAGGTTGTTGGTAGAGGAAGGAGGGTACGGACCCTGTGGATGCCTCCCCTACTGGGTTCCGGTCTAAATTGGGTGAATAAAAAGAAGGTTATGGAGATTGTCGCGGAGGGCGCGGTAGCCCAGTGGTTAGCGCGCGGGATTTGCACTAGGTAGGTCCGGGTTCGATTCCCGCCACTGCCAAAACTGCCGCCGTGTTCAGGCGGAGTGCGATCACGTTAAACATGTGGGTCCGTAAGTCCTTCCGAGAGGTTGGTGGTAGGGGAAGGAGGGTACGGTCCCTGTGGATGCCTCCCCCACTGAGTTCCTGTCTAAATTGGGTGGCACTTCCTGGTAGGTCGTTCCTTCTGGTAGGTCGCGCCAGCGAGTGTGCCACGGTTAGAATTTGCCACGGTCAGAATTTTCAAGGGTAGCGAACAGGCTGGTCGCCAAAGGCGGCTAGTATATAATAAAAGGCAATGTCTGTGTGTCTGTCTGTCTGTGTGTCTGTCTTATACACTATACGTTTCGCGACCGCGCGTCGGAGAGCTACGAAATTTGGCAATCGGAGACCCGGGGGGGAGGGAAGGGGACACGTGAAAACCGATTTTTAAAATTTTAATTATTTTTTTATTTATTTAATGTTTTATGCGATTTCGACCGTTTTTTGCCCTTTTTGCCCTTTTTTCTCCACGATCCAGACATCGTAGAAAAAAACAAATTACACCATCGGAAAGAGCAGAGAATTTCGAGTAAAAATATATCAATTTCAAATCTGAATTTCGATTTCTAATATTTTTTAAAGATTTTAAAACAAAAGTCACTTTTTGCTCAAGAAAACGATTTTTGGTTTTTAAATTCTCGCATCGTGAAAAGTACTCATAATTTCGACTAATAATTTACATTTTCAGAAAGGTCAAACATCTGGCATTCTTACAAGTCCAATCTGGTCCAGAAATAATGAAAATTGCCTTCAGGATGGCAATTTTAAAGACGCCATGATTTTAAATTTGTCGGCTACCGGCTCAGTTCCTCAACGGCATTTTCCCCCCATCCGCATTAGTTTCTTCCCCGTCTCCATGGAGACCGCGCTTTCGGTTTTAACTGAATTACGAGCATAAGTGTTGTATACATCGGGCGAAATTATTATATTTATATGATATTTTAAATGGATATTTTTAAATGGATATTTTAAATAATTTAAATGATTGAATTATGGTGGTTTGAATTGTGGTGATGTATTTGAAATTATTATATTTATGGATTGGTGGAACGATATGGTTGATTTTTTTATTTTAAATGGATATTTTAATTTATGGATATTTTAATTTATAGATATTTTAAATGGATATTTTAATTTTATGGCTATTTTAAATGATGGAACGATGGAACGAGGATGGTGGAATTAAGAGCCTAGCATATGGTCGTTATAAATTTAAATTAGCGCGCGGGAAGTTAGCGCGCGAGAATTGCACTCGGTAGGCCTGGGTTCGATTCCCGCCACTGATGCGGAGTACGATCACCTTAAACATATGGGTCGATAATTCCTTCCGAGAGGTTGGTGGCAGGGAAAGAAGGTACGGTCTCTGTGGATGCCTCCCCCACTGGGTCCTGGTCCAAATTGGGTGAATAAAAAGAAAGTTATGGAGATTGTCGCGGAGGGCGCGGTAGCCCAGTGGTTAGCGTGCGGGAATTTCACTCGGTAGGTCCGGGTTCGATTCCCTCCACTGACAAAACTGCTGCCGTGTTCACGCGGAGTACGATCACGTTAAACATGTGGGTCCGTAAGTCCTTCCGAGAGGTTGGTGGTAGAGGAAGGAGGGTACGCACCCTGTGGATGACTTTCCCACTGGGTTCCGGTCTAAATTGGGTGAATAAAAAGAAGGTTATGGAGATTGTCGCGGAGGGCGCGGTAGCCCAGTGGTTGGCGCGCGGGAATTGCACTCGGTAGGCTAGGGTTCGATTGCCGCCACTGCCAAAACTGCTGCCATTTTCACGCGGAGTACGATCACGTTAAACATGTGGATCCGTAAGTCCTTCCGAGAGGTTGTTGGTAGAGGAAGGAGGGTACGGACCCTGTGGATGCCTCCCCTACTGGGTTCCGGTCTAAATTGGGTGAATAAAAAGAAGGTTATGGAGATTGTCGCGGAGGGCGCGGTAGCCCAGTGGTTAGCGCGCAGGATTTGCACTAGGTAGGTCCGGGTTCGATTCCCGCCACTGCCAAAACTGCCGCCGTGTTCAGGCGGAGTACGATCACGTTAAACATGCGGGACCGTAAGTCCTTCCGAGAGGTTGGTGGTAGGGGAAGGAGGGTACGGTCCCTGTGGATGCCTCCCCCACTGAGTTCCTGTCTAAATTGGGTGGCACTTCCTGGTAGGTCGTTCCTTCTGGTAGGTCGCGCCAGCGAGTGTGCCACGGTTAGAATTTTCGACCTTTTTTTGCCCTTTTTGCCCTTTTTTCTCCACGATCCAGACGTCGTAGAAAAAAACAACTCACACCATCGGAAAGAGCAGACAATTGCGAGTAAAAATATATCAATTTCAAATCTCCATTTCGATTTCTAATATTTTTTAAAGATTTTAAAACAAAAGTCACTTTTGGCTCAAAAAAACGATTTTTGGTTTTTAAATTCTCGCATAGTAAAAAGTACTCATAATTTCGACTAATAATTTACATTTTTAGAAAGCTGAAATATCTGGCATTCTTACAAGTCTAATCTGGTCCAGAAATAATGAAAATTGCCTTCAGGATCGCAATTTTAAAGACGTCATGATTTTAAATTTCTCGGCGTTCCGTTCGTTTCTCCCCCGCTGAAGCAGGGAAGGTGGTGGGTGGGGACGTCAAGGTGGAGGTGACGTCACGGTTCTGAATAGAGCGCCTTTGCTCTATATAAATTATTATATTTATATTTTAAATGATGGGACGATCTGGATTTTTTAAATGTATATTTTAACTTTTGGATATTTTAAATGGATATTTTAATTTTATGGATATTTTAAATGATGGAACAATGAAACAATGGAATGAGGATGATGGAATTAAGCATATGGTCATTTTAAATTGCAAATTAGCGCGCGGGAAGTTAGCGGTAGGCCCGGGTTCGATTCCCGCCACTGCCAAAACTGCCGCCGTGTTTACGTGGAATACGATCACGTTAAATATGTGGGTCCGTAAGTCCTTCCGAGAGGTTGGTGGTAGGGGAAGGAGGATACGGCCCCTGTGGATGCCTCCCCCACTGGGTTCCCGTCTAAATTGGGTGAATATGTAGAAAGTTATGGAGATTGTCGCGGAGGGCGCGGCAGCCCAGTGGTTAGCGCGCGGGAATTGCACTCAGTAGGCCCGGGTTCGATTCCCGCCACTGCCAAAACTTACGCCACGTTCACGCAGAGTACGATCACGTTAAACATGTGGGTTCGTGAGTCCTTCCGAGAGGTTGGTGGTAGGGGAAGGAGGGTACGGTCTAAATTGGGTGAATAAAAAGAAAGTTATGGAGATTGTCGCGGAGGGCGAAGTAGCCCAGTGGTTAGCGCGCGGGAATTGCACGCGGTAGGCCCGGGTTCGATTTCCGCCACTGACATGGAGTACGATCACGTTAAACATATGGGTCCGTATGTTTTTCCGAGAGGTTGGTGGTAGGGGAAGGAGGGTACGTTCCCTGTGGATGCCTCCCCCACTGGGTTCCGGTCTAAATTGGGTGGCACATCCTGGCCGTCCAACCAGTTACCAGGCCCGGGTTCGATTCCCAAAATTGCCGCCGTGTTTACGCGGAGTACGAGCACGTTAAACATGTGGGTCCGTGAGTCCTTCCGAGAAGTTGGTGGTAGGGGAAGGAGGGTACGGTCTAAATTGGATGAATAAAAAGAAAGTTATGGAGATTGTCGCGTAGGGCAAAGTAGCCCAATGGTTAGCGCGCGGAAATTGCACTCGGTAGGCCCGGGTTCGATTCCCAAAATTGCCGCCGTGTTTACGCGGAGTACGATCACGTTAAACATGTGGGTCTGTAAGTCCTTCCGAGAGGTTGGTGGTAGGGGAAGAAGGGTACGGTCCCTGTGGATGCTTCTCCCACTTGGTTCCGGTCTAAATTGGGTGAATAAAAAATAAGTTATGAAGAATATCGCGGAGGGTGAAGTACCCCAGTGGTTAGTGCGCGGGATTTGCACTTGGTAGGCCCGGGTTCGATTCCCAAAATTGCCGAATAAAAATAAAGTTATGGAGATTGTCGCGGATGGCACGGTAGCCCAGTGGTTAGCGCGCGGGAATTTCACTCGGTAGGCCCGGGTTCGATTCCCGCCATTGCCAAAACTGCAGCCGTGTTCACGCGGAGTACGATCACGTTAAACGTGTGGGACTGCAAGTCCTTCCGAGAGGTTTGTGGTAGGGGAAGGAGGGTACGGTCTCTTTGGATGCCTCCCCCATTGGGTTCCGGTCTAAATTGTGTGGCACTTCCTGGCCTTCCAAGCAGTTACCTTACACCTTTCTGGTAGGTCGCGCCAACGAGTTTGCCACGGTCAGAATTTTCAAGGGTAGCGAACAGGCTGGTCGCCAAAGGCGGCTAGTAGAACAATATAAAAGTCAGTACCAGAAAACAATTATTATCTCCCATCTCTCAGATTTTAACCGATTTTTTCTAAACTAGGATATGCTTATATTAATATTAAATGATGATATGTGTCTCTGAAAAATTTAAATTACTCGAATCACCCCTTTGATTCCATCATTTCCGTTACTTTTTATAAAACCAGTTGCAAAAATCCTAGATGTTGAAAAGTAAATTTAATAATCAATGTCTGTATATAATATGCCTATATACAATGTCTATATTTAATATGTCTATATATTACGTCTATAGGGGTATCCGTTTGAAATCGAGCTGTTACGAAAAATGTAAACATTTTAGACGCTTATACTATCTCCCAACCTAATAGATAAAAATATACACAATTTTGTCAGAAAATGGGTATCAGTCAATATTTGACTTTTGACACAATTTGGAGCAATTAAAAAATGCTGATTTATGTGATGAGTGTAAAGATGATTTTTAAATACTTTAATGTTAATTTGTAAATAGAAAAACCCAGAAAACAATTGATACATGCGAGTATTGGAATTCCACACCTTCTTTAATTGAATCAATGTATTTCTTTTCAGCGACCAACAGGTAAGTGGAGTTTCTCAATACGGCAGATAGCTATTAACAAAAAGTGAGTAATTTGTAGCCCTTCAAGAGTCTCAAAATAATATAACTGAATTTTAGATCAGGTTCTTCTTTAGATATAGTAGTATCTCGTAAAGATTTATTAATTATTTTAATACAGTAGATCTTGTAAAATCTACAACGTACGGTCACTTTTATATAAACTTGATATTCACTCGTAATATATAGACAGATTAAGTTATTTCAATCATATATCTTACTTTAGTTGCCATAGTCCTATATTATCTGATGTAAACAAAATGAGACTGAAAATTGCGAATAAAATTATGAACTTTATAGGAATTTTATTTTACAAGATATTATTCACGCAAGATCATTTCGACTTCATTGAACTGAAGCAGTCTCTGATTTTATTAATTTGTGACTTTATAGCATTTTAATATTTAATATTTCAAAGGCACTATCAGAAAAATTTGTCCCGATCTCTTACAGTTTTTGACTAATTTACACTATTAACATCATGTGTGTGCATATGTGTCTGTCTGGGGATTTATAACTTTACAGAGTCTAGAAAGTATAAGTTGTTCTAAATGAGAAATACGAATTTCGAAAGGAATGTTCTTGTTCCAAAACCCTGCAAAAAAACCGCCTTGTTTTCCCGAGGATTTAAAACGCGAATTCTCGCGTGGTATACTGGTGAGCCTTTATACTGCGTACTGGACGTATCACGGCATTCTGAGTATGAGAACACTTTCGAGAGATATTTTCTTAAATAGAAAATACAATCCGGAAGTCCACGGACAAAAATTCCGAAAATGTAATTGTATTTTGCTTTTTTATATTTTACATTAAAAAATTTTTACAAAGTAACATCTTACCATTACATTACCATCTCTAATCAATACAAGATGTCAATAACAACCATTCTAAATAAATATTCAACGTAACTTGAAATCATCAAATCGAACCGCAAGTAGAAGTTAAAGTATTTTTCAGTCAGACGATTTTTCAGATATTCAATGTAAGCAATTTTTAGGATATGATCGATTATTTTTAATACATGGTACAAAAATATAAAATTTTTACTTTTTTTTTACTTATTTGTTTAATCAATACAAACTGCGATATTGGCAATCGATGTACACTTTATCGTTTGTCAATCACTGCATACTCTTTTCCCATGAGTATGGACAATATATCTCATGTAAAGAACGAATAATTTTTTCTATACATTATGAAAAAAAAAAATGCAAAGCGAGGATCCATTTGATTTTCTCATACATTCATATACCATATATTGTTTTGATTCACTTATGTCATAAATCAGTATCAAAATGGGGGGGGGGGGGGGGGAAACATGTATCTTTTATAAGATTTCGTTCGCAACTTATTTCAAAATTTTCACGACTCCTTAAATGTTTGTTTTTTCAAGTTGCAACCTTTTAGTAATGCTGATGAATTGAATGCACACTTTAGCAATTTGTATTAACCAGCAAAGCTTGCGAGTTTCGCGTACTACATCCTGCTCAGTGTTTCTTTCAGGCATATCTCCAGGAGAGGGGCGATGCCCCCCGGAGACGAGGATTCGCCCCTCCCCCCCCCCCCCCCGGAAGACATTTTATGTTAACTTAGTTTGTATTTATGTGATAAATTTATATAGGGAAAATAGAAAACTTGCTCCCCTTAAAATTTCATTCGCCTCCCTCCCCCCCCCCCTCCCACACACACACCCGATCAAAAGTCCTGAAAGAAACACTGGTCCTGCTTGCTCCTGGGCTCTGTAAAACTAGAATCAAATCTGTTCAAATTTGAAATTGTAATAAACAATACAACAACTTCCGCACTTGTGCATAAAATTTCTCTCAACCTTTTAAAAATGAAATCACACTAAACAAATCAGTTTCCCTTCAAGAAAACTTGCTCTCGGCGATATATTGAAGTTTTTCAAATTTGTTGTTTGTATACATTTGATTGAATAGAAAGTTTCTTGTTACTGGAGAACATCACGTCCATGCATGGGAAACAGGAACCGAGGAACAACAACTCTTGTCGACCATGTACTTCGACGGAGTAGAATTTTGTGAATAATTTTTAGCTTTTACGAGAAATAACTCAATTATGGAGCATAGGATTCAGCATCAATAAGTTGAGTGGCATGAGTTTTTGCAGCTCGTGAAATGACTTAGAAATCACTTTTCTAGAGTATTTTCTCACAAAAATAGCAAAAAAAAAAAAGCCACACTTTAAGAGGCTATTTCTCCAGATCCAGGGGGTAATTTGTAAAAAGATTTTAGATTTGGATTCCACATGGTCGAATTAGTTAGTATACATGAGATTTTTTTCTCGAGTCAATCCATAAGAGATGCACTGGATCACCGGCACTCGGTCCTTGCCATATTTGTAGATTTTGAGGCTGCCTTCGACAGGGTCTGGATATTGCGGACTATTCAAAAACTTCAAACCATGGGTGTTGGTGGCAAGATGCTCTTGTGGATCAGGGATTTTCTCTCCCAGCGTTTTTGCGCTACTCGCTTCGGTGATTGCACTTCGAAATTTAAACAAAACGAAACTGGTCTACGACAAAGCACAGTAATTAGCCCTATCCTGTTTAATACTTTTATTAACGATCGCTCTGATCTAATGTCCTCAGATGGATTGACAAATCCGGCCTTGTTTGCAGATGACCTAGTACTCTGGTGCAGCTCTGCGAAAAAAGATCAAGCCAAACTCAATACGACTTTAAATCTATCCTTGGAGCGACTTGAACATTGGTGCATGGATAATAATATGTCAGTAAACATAAATAAAACCACCAGTCAACTTTTTACTCTCAACCGACAGCCTTTTGTTTCTAAACTTGTTTATCAGGGCGAACATATTCAACTTAATGGTTCATCAACATACTTGGGTTGTGTCTTCGATAATAAGCTAACCTGGAACAAGCATGCTGAGCATGTTATTTCAAAAGCATAAAAAAGGCTCCCTATTCTTAAAAGACTAGCTGGAGTTAAATGGAGATGCAACAGGGAAACTCTCAACATAACTTATAAAATGTTTATCCAACCGGTCCTAGATTACTGTAATAAGGTGTTGATCTCAGCCTCTGATAAAGTGATAAAACACCTCGAGACTTTCCAAAATCAAGTTTTACGAATTGTCACTGGAGGAGTCAAAACCACCCCTGTGTTGGCGATGCAATTACTGACAAATAACCAACCAATGATCAATGTAATTAAGAAAAATGCAACTGTTCTTTTCAATAAATTAACTAGGCTCCCAAACAATTCTTTTTGGCGGGACTACAATCACAATCAAGTACGTATTCTGATATCCCAAAGGGATCTCATCCAATGTGTCCAAGATATTGACTGCTATCAATTAATTAATAATAACCTTATTGAACTATTCTCTTTTGCTAACCCCTTGGACTAAATGGACCTTGATGTAAGACTGGACTTAAATCAGAAAATTAAAAAGTCAGACTTTTGCCCTGAGGCACTTCGTGCGATCGCTCTTGATACTATCCATAATCGCTATCCTCCTTGTGAATGGCTGCATATCTACACAGATGGCTCCCTTTTGGACTTTTCTCAAGGAGCTTGTGCTGGCATTCTCTGTGAACTTTTTTGCTTTTTTTTTTTTTGCCAGTTGGAAACTTCTCAACCCATTTTGATGGAGAACTGGAATCAATATTTGTTGCACTTCAACAGCTTTCCATTCGGCAGAATTCTTTTGAGAGGGCTGTGAACCTCTCCGGTTCAACATCTGTCCTTCAGGCTCTACCATTTAATCAAGAGAGGAAAAGCCCTCGTGTCCAGCAGTGTAGATCTCTTCTCGGGAAAATACAACACAAGGTGTCTTTCCAATGGGTGCCCTCCCACTGCGGTATCGAGGGTAATAAGAAAGCAGACTTTTTGGCAAGGAAGGGGTGCAATATAATCCAGAAATCGAACAGAAATTTACCCTTTCATTCATCAAAACTTAATAAATCGATTCTTTAGACATTCCTTCCGTACTGCGACTGTTTGCTCTTCTCGTGCTAAACTCTGGAGTGTTTGTTCTCAGCACCAGTCCCCATTGTGTTCCTGATGCTCCTCGTGCAGCTGCGTCTGCCACTTTTAGACTTTTGACTGGGCACGATTGTCTTCGTGCCCATCTCTTTCGTTTTAATATTGTCAATTCACCTGTGTGTGTTTTGTGTTCAACTGGGCAAGACATGACCGCTGCGCACATTGACGAATGCCCTGCATTATCTCATTGTAATTGTATTGTGGAAAAATATTGGAGAGCACGAAGCCTTATAACTTAATAGTCAACAGGCTGGCATTTGATAAATAAATATGAGTTTTTTCAACCCTCAGGGTAATAATTGGGAGACTGGCATAGCACTCTTATATTGGTGATATACAAGGTTCCTTCATAGGCCTTTATACGTTCATATAACTTTCGATTGAAGTGTTCTAGAACTGTAAAAGCAGGGTCTACTAACAGGAAAGTGACTGTGCGCAGTCGGCTGAAAAAGTTTGCAGCGTCTCTAGTGGCGAATTGAAAAACCTAGAATTCCTATCTCGAAGACAAAGCAAGGTCAGTGAAAATTTTCAATTACATAGCTGTAGAACGTTCTTTATGGAAAGACATGTGGTTTGCACTTTCTATGTACATTCACCATAAAAAACGAGGTCAACGAAAAAGGGTAATTATTGCAATGCATCATTTGTCTACCACTTTTATACAACATTTATTATCTACTGCAAAAAAGGATAATTCCAAATAAATTAAAATTAACTTATTACACGGATTATCATTGATACATGCGCATTTCTCATCATTTTTTTAGAAGTACTTCAGTCTAACGAAACATTTGCATAATTAATACTTTGGGTTGACCTCATTCTTTATCATCTGAGTACATGTTACGTACAAATCGCACGTCTTTCCATACGCATAGAGAACATACAACTTTGCAATTGAACATTTTCGTCAATCTTGTTTCGATTTCGAGATACGAATTAAAACTTTAATTCGCCGCTTCAAACTTTCTCAATAGACAGTGCATATAGGCGTTTTCCTATTTAATAGACTCTGCTTTTGGAATTCTAGAACACTTCTATTGAAAGTTAAAGAAAAGTATAAGGACTTATCAGGGTACATGACATGTACACTACTATATTACGACACTGTACACTATTTTAATACCATTTCGATTTATAACGTATGTATGCAAACTGTCATTTTCAGGTGTAGACAATACTACCACCATTGTTCTTGGAACAATTCTGTTTACCTCCATAAGAAATATAACTATAAAAATGTTAAAACTCAATAAATTCGAGAGCTAATCAGAAGGAATTCAGTTTTAGTTAAGTACGCACTACAATTTCAATGCGATACGTGCATTAGTGCTCAAGTTATTGTGTCCACGACTTGCAGATATACGCTCTCTCTCTTTCACACACACACATATATACAAGACACCTTTCCGAAAGTGCTCTGCAGCTCTTAAAACGTCTTAGTTTAATCGTCAAAATATCGAATTCGAAAATTTTCGGGAAAACAACTTTCTTTATACAATATGTCAATATGTGAAAGTAAGTAGAAGTAAAAATAATTTTCTGTAATTCGAATGATGTAGAACACGACTTATTCGAAATCTAATATTTTCGTAGCATTGTGTTCTATAGAAAACTAATAGCCGAATACACGTTGAAAATCAACGATCTCAATAACTCAAGGACGGGGGTTAAGAGAGGAGAAAGGATCCTCCCTTTAAACTTCAGGCGAAAAGGAAAAGAAGTCAAAAGAGGAATTACTAAAAGATTTTAAACAACTAAGAGATGCTTGGGGGGGGGGGGGGGGGGGCAGTGACCGAAGTCATGCCCTTCTCCAAGTCTTCAGAAAGGGAAAGAGCTGGGGCCCAAGCGGGTTCCCAGCAGAAGAGAAAAAAAAGGGGGGGGGGGGGGGAGAAGAGGTGCTCAAAGCTTGAGGAATGCCTAGTAGCAGAAAAGGTGGAAGGCTTGCCAACGGTACGCGAATTCCCAAAAGCATGGGAGGAGTACAGCGGTTAAAAGTATGCAACTGAAGGGAGCGCAGATAAGACTATGCTGGACGGATCCGCTTTTTAGGGCGGAAGAAGATATCACGCACCGATCGAGCAAGCAACGACCGGGGACGCTTACGCGTGCCCGGGTTACCCGGCTGATAGCGCGGGATACTGTCAAGCGTAGGGTTATTTACGCTTCTCAGACCTCTGTGAAATTTTAGAGAGCTTTTTGACATGTTCCAAAAAAGGCCTAATTCTGAGGTCTTTGTGCAAGACTTCTAACTGGACGTAGTTCGGTAGCTTAGTAAACGAACGCAGAGCGTTATTTTGAATAACTTGAAGCTTCCTAAGGCGAGTCTCCGCTGCGGTGCCCCAAATAGGGGCTCCGTACATCATGATGGGACGTATACAGGACTTGTATAGCAATAACTTATTGTGAATGGACAGGCGGCTATTCCTAGCCAAAAGGGGGCGAAGCTGGGCGAGTGAAGACTTCACTTTCTTGCAAGTCTCAGAAATGTGAAACTTCCACGTAAATTTGGAATCAAGATACACACGACCAAGGTACTTGTAACTATCTTGCCAGGGAATAGGCTGGTTGCTCAAAATTAAATTAGTGGAGGGGGTTTGCCGGGGGGGGGGGGGAAGGTGACAGCAGCACACTTACTGACGTTCACTTTGATACGCCACTTGATTAACCATTGCGTCAGAACGTTGAGGTAGTTTTGCATAGTTTCGTGCACTTGTGTTTGTCCGTGATGTGTGAACAGGGCCGTGTCATCGACAGAGGCCAAGGGAAACACCGGGGGAACGTGGCAGGTCATTAATGTAGAGGTTGAACAGTTTGGGTCCAACAAGAGAACTTGCGGGACCCCGCTGAGAACATTCCTGGGAGAGGAGAGAATATTTGAAACAAGTACGACGAAGCTTCGCCCAGTGAGGTACGAATGGAAGATGTGGATAAGGTTTGGAGAGAAGGAGCGTTTGATAAGTTTGAACAACAGTCCGTTGATCCACACCTTATCAAACGCCTTTTGGAGATCAAGGAAAACAATGGACGAACTTTCGCGATTGCTACGCGCCTCATGTACGAGCTCTACAACCCGCAGCAACTGATCTCACAATAAGCAAACCACGAAGATTATAAATTTTTGAGTAATTCGATGTTCCCAATGTGTTTTACCGAACTGTTAATCTATACACTAAATTTTATGTCTCTATATCCCAGTTTGTGGGTATTTCTAATGTATTCGCATTTCCCACCCCAAAAATACTAAATATTGTTAACACAGTAATTTTCTTCTCTTTTTACATCATAGGACATATTTGCTACAAACATTAAAGTTACTATCTCACTGAGTGATTTTTCCAAAATGTCCATTTTTCTCTGGAGCACCCCCCTCCCCCCAAATTTATATTATAGAATAATTTTTTGATCCAGTGAGTCTTATACAATTGTTCACTCGTGAGCCAAACTTTAAGTAGTTATCACATTTAAAAGAAAACGTTTCTCATTTATTCAGAGAATCAAACATTTTGGTGTGTGGCACCCCTAATAACAAATATTGGAAAATTGCACACCTTCTTTCAATCCGAAGTCAGGTAGCATCGGGCGCGGTTAGTACTTGGGTGGGTGACCACCTGGGAACACCGCGTGTTGTTGGCTCTTTTCGGGCGCGGCAGCCCAGTGGTTAGCGCGCGATTCTCGCCGCTGCCAGAACTGCCGCCGTGTTCATGCGGAGTACGATCACGTTAAACACGTGGGTCCGTAAGTCCTTCCGAGAGGTTGGTGGTAGGGGAAGGAGGGTACGGTCTCTGTGGATGCCTCCCCCACTGGGTTCCGGTCTAAATTGGGTGGCACTTCCCGGCCGTCCAAACAGTTACCTTACACCTTTCTGGTAGGTCGGACGGTCTGGGTCTCAACAACAACACCTTCTTTCAATGGAACAATCTACCTTTATGCCAAATTTCTAGTCTCTATAAATTTGAAATGAAGTGTTTTAAAGAACACAGAATCTTTTATAATTTTGATAGAATGCTGTTAAATTTAAGATCATGAAAGTAAGAGGAAGAAGTTAAAAGTCAATGTTGGCAAAACACCAAATTCATCAGACAATAAAGGTGGTGCTTCCAATATTCTTGTTCTCACACATTGTGTAGAAGACCCAGACCGTCCGACTCGTCCGGGGGACTAAGAGCAGCTATTTGGACGGCCGGGAAGGCTCACACATTGTGTGTGTCTTTTTGACGAAAGGCTTTTATTGCATTAAATGATATTTATTTAAACTGATAATTTTATAGAATTAGCAGTGCAATGCAAATTATAGCTCAAATAAAGAATATTGCTATGAACTCAAATTTCTTTTCCTTTCCACTTTTTTTTTTTCTCTCTCGATCTATTCTGTAGCCTGTTCCACAATCAGGAACAAAAGCATTTACTACTACTGTTTATAATTAGAAAAAAATAATACCAAACACTGCTTTTCTTGTTGTCTCAGATAAGTACAAATGAAGGGGGATTATCACTAGTGGCATATCTAGATATAATTTTTTATGCATTCTAGTTTTGTCAAGCTTTTCATTTTTAAGAATTTTAACTTCTTCTCTAACACCATGTTTAAGGCGTCGTGTTAAGAAAATATACAGTAATGGAACACAAAATGAATGAAATAAAATACAATCTATAATTAGATCCAATTTTATTATGTATATTTATATGAAATATAAAACAATAAAATTAAAACTGGCAACACAAACGTCAAACCTTCATTGTGTAGCAAGTCCAAATTGACACGCATGTTCTATTATAGTAAACTAAAAGCACTCTCAGTGAATCATTTACTTTACAGACATCCAGCTAATTGTATCACCCTGAGAAATCACCAAGTATGTCATATATATACATCCTGGTGAACAAAAAAGTGGTTTGTTTTTCTTAAAAGTAACTTCCAGTACAACAGAGCACCAATTATCCAAAATTATTATGGACAGGTGAAGCGAAGTTCATTATCCATTCTTAACGAAGTGAAATCAACAACTGCCTAAATTTTGTTATTATTTTTACTCAAAAACTACAGTAGGTTGAAAGATTCAATTTTGTATACATACATGAAACTACATACAAATCTGCAGTATTACAATTTCAATTATCAAAATGAACTGCAACACTGAGAAACGCCCATTTTTAAACTGTGCATGCTCATTATGCTTCCTACAAATACTGTTACCATTGTTATACAAAAGTTAAAAATGAATTCAATATTAAGCTTTACTACCCTATTTTATTTTTTTGGTTTTTGTTTTACATGGTTACTAGAAGAACATGACAAAACAAAATACATACCATTGAGTTAGAGATTTAAGCTTTACCTCCATAATGCATACAATAATAAAACACAAATCAATGGATATGTGTTTTGGTGATTTAAATGTATTACTTTGATTCTGTATTTTAATTTGCTTAAGTTACATTTCAAATTCTAAAAACGTATATATTCTTTTGTATTAGGATTCTAAAATACTGAAATTACTTTACTTCTAATTTCATAATTTGTTAAATTAAGTTCCATTTTGAAATCTTTCACAGTTTGCACACTTCATACAGTCCATTCAAAGCCTGGCTTATGCTAGTGCTATCTAAGGTTAAAGGTGCAATGTGATAATTTGATTCAAGATCACATGGGGATAATATCATAAAGTCCTAATAATAGAGATTAAATACCATATTATAAGGAATAAATACATTAAATTGATACTTCAAGGTACTCAAGAGAAGAGAAAATTCAGATTAGGCAGGTGTTACATTTTAAACACGAAGTAAAAAAATCTGATGTGGGCAACACATGACTTTACTTATATAATGTAATGAATTTACTACTTTTACAGTAAAAAAATAGGTTTTTCTTATAGTAGATACTAATATTCTTTCCATGATATTGAACTTTTGACAATTAGTCGTCATTTTCATTGATTTAGCGTCATTTTTATCCATTTGGCGAGATTTTCGTTAATTTGGCAACATTTCAAAAAGTCGCCAAGTTGGCGACATTCCGCCAAATTCGTCGCCAAAATCTCGCTAAGCGTTATGGTCGAAGAAATAAGTTGTTCTTACAGTAGACTATTGGCGTTCAAATACAAAGTATTACTCAAAGCATCTTTTTTCATGAATGGAACGAACTAGATCCACGAGAATGATGTCACCCAATTTATCGCATGGTATTACATATGAAAAGTTAACATGTTTCCCAATAGGAAATATTTCTTTTTCATTTTATATGACTTTTTCATAATTTTTTTGAAAAATGTGCAATATTTCGAGAACGGTTCATGTTAGCGTTCTAAAAATTATGTCAATCGTTTTCTAATGAAAACTTGTATAAGAAATGTCTATTTGCGTAACTTTATTAGTGGTTTTGATTTTTTGATGATTTTTTCAAAATTGTATTCGAAAATTTAGGGGGGGGGGGGGGGTGCTGAACATTCGATTATGTATAAAAGCAATAAGCTTCCATTGTTTACGGATTGTGATTTTTGTACCAAATTTGGTTCAAATCGGTCCATTCGTTCGTCAGTTATCGTCTCCATAGACTCACAGACACACACACACGCACGTACAATACTTTCACACGGACATACTTTCACACAATTAATGAAATAGTCCTCCCATTAATTTTCAAAAAGTTACACTTTTTAAATTTTTATACGACCCCCCCCCCCCCCCCCCCCTTAGACAAATTTGGTCAATCAGAAAAATTTTATTTTTAATGCAACAAAATCATTAAAAAAACCCGCATATCTGTATCTTTAGAATTGAGCGAGTTATATTTAATTGAACATTGTGAATGGGGACTATATATCAAATTAGAAATGTAAATTTCTGACATATCACAAAAAAGATAAAACTGGATGATAATAAGATAATACATAGGATACCCAACCATGTAGTGAGTACCACTACTTTATATGATCTCTATCTGTGTAATGCTTTATTTAGATGCATTTGTGATAAAAAAAATGAGACACATATTAACGTATTTTTGATATATACAATTTCCATGGTCAATTTGTTTATGATTCCCATTTTCACTGATGAAACAGCCTTTCACATGGTATGGAAAAGTGGCATACGTCAGATTTTTTCATTTATCATAATTCAGTTGATTTTAAAGATACAGATATGCGGGCTTTTTTAATGATCTTGTTGCATTAAAAATAAAAATTTTCTGATTGACCCAATTTGTCTAAGGGGATCGTATAAAAATTTAAAAAGTGTAACTTTCTGAAAATTAATGGGAGGGCTATCTCATTAACGTAGTCTTATTTTCTACCGCACTTTCAACATTTTTGTAATTTGCATTGTCCACTTATCTCCAACAGATAAACAATTAAAAAGTGTTTCAATCTTTTTGGGACATCCTGTATCTACCACCATTATGCTGAGAATAATTGCTTTCAATAAGAAATGCTATGAAAATTTTAAAAATCAAAACAATTAAAGTTCTAATTGTGTAAAATATTAAACATTATATCTAATTCCTGTTTTCACTTAATATATCTATACCTAAAATTTTATAGCAGTAAGTGCATATATTCGTGAGTTATGCCCTCTAAGATCGCTAGAGAGAAATCTCACCAAATTTTTTTTAAGTTTGCCAACACAATATCCATACACATGTAAAACAAAGAAAATAGTAGGGCAGTGAAACGATATATTGGACTGTTTTTTAACTTTTGTACAATAGTTATTCATATCCAAAGTGCAGCTAAGCCTAAATAATTTACATGATATTTGTAAGAAACATAGTGAGCATGCATAGTTTAAAAATAGCATTTTGCTCTGATGTTTGTTTTAACTATTAAAATTATGATTCTTACAATCTGCATGCAACTTTATGTATATGTGCAACATTTCATTTTCTTACTTACATATTGTAATTTTTGAATAAAAAGGATTAGAAAATTCATTCACAGGTTGAATGTAATGGAAATAGAAGATAGACTTCACATCACTTCTCCATCATAATATAGATTACATTAATCAACAAATAAATAAAAAAATATTATAAACTTACATTGAACTAAGAAAAAAATGATAGTCTTTTTTTTTTTTTTAAGCACAAATCCTGTTATTGCACCATCTTTATAGAAATAGTACATAAAACCTTTAAAATATAGACTCCACTATATTTTGCTTTTATTACCCATAACTATTCATAGTCACAGTACATCCCTATATAGGGTGTAGTCCCATAATTATTGCTGAGCATGCCAGAAACAAGACACATATTTGAATGTCAGCTATTTCGTAATTCAATACATGTATATAGCATTCTAAATTCAGCCGCAAACCGATTGAAAATCACACATTTCGTTATAAAAAAATTTCAAGTATTTGCCCTAAACCAAACTTTTTACCATCCCTCATTTGAATAGGAAAATAATAGAAAATTTTATTTCCCCATTTAAGCAGCTTACGGCACCCGCCTGTATCATAGGTGAGAGCTAACACATGCACCAACTGTGTGTGCCGTTGTAGAGAAAAGCAAGACTAAAGAAGTAATCGCTTGTTAACTTTCACTTATAGAAAAGTTAAACTACAATTTGTATTATGTAAATTTGTCCATTATAGCATATTGTAAGTTCTTGATTTTGTTTATTTGTAAAATTTGTTAAAAATGAAATGTAATTTACCAGATAATTATCCATTTTAAAATGGATAAAGCTGCAAAACAATCATGTTTAATGAGTTTTTGTGTTATTACACAATCATTAAATAGAAATGGTGAAAAAAAAATTAAGAAAATAATAAATAGAAAATATTTACCAATTTCCTCTCCACAATTTATTAAATATTATAACCTCTATGCATTAAGCCATTGTAATTATTTATCATATGCACTGTCGCATGGTAAACCCATGAGCCAATATTTTCGGGAATGCGACCTAGAGTCTTCTTATTTATTTTGGGGGTCAGCCTTTTCGTTCGGCCATCTGCACTCGAAATAGAAAACCTGGATGTCGAAGCTGCTTTGGATCTCGGATTCGTACCGAAAGATTTAACGGGCGTCCTGTCCTTTTCGGAAGGGTCATAGGGTCCTCGGCGACTTTGAATTAGTGGCCGAAGGAATATCAGTTTCGCAGGGGCTTGAGAAGGGGCTTTTTGTTTTTGGAAGGCCTAAAGCCAATGGCGGTGCTTTGGGGTCAAGGGGTTAAGACCCTGAATCCAATGGGATGTTTGTATGCGCCTCAGGGGCGTGTTTTAAATTCTTGGAGAGAGAGAGTTTTTGAGAATGAAAAAGAGGAGCAGGGAGAAGTTTTGGCGTTGTGAGGGAGAACAGATACTCCAGCAGCATTGTCCTCAACCATGAGAGGCTGTTCATTCAGCGAATGCTCGGTGAGTTCCACATTTAAGGGCCTATGCCTGATTTGCATATTTTCTCTCTCTCTCTCCGGATTTAAGGATATTTAAAATATTGCATAGGATTGTTTAAATTTAATTTTTAATTACCATCTTTCACATTTTAGTCTATGAGACTACATATACGTTTGTAATTGTTTATTTATTATCTTAAAGGGGTATACTTTCCATTTTGAATATTTTGAATCAATTTTGTTGTAAATATTTTATATAGTGTAAATAAATTAATGTTTGTAAATACACACGGCCTTTTTCTTCTTCGCGCTCTTACCGGGCGTGTCCTAAAAAGGAAGTTACCTTAGGACATGCACTTTCTAACAAACGTCGTAAAAATGCAAAATAATGTAAATTAAAAGCTGACTCCTAACTTTTTGATCTGGCTCCTAGATTAAGGAGAAATTTGCCCAGCCCTATATGAAATGCTAGAAATTATTTCAGAGAATATATATATATATATATGTGTGTGTGTGTGTGCGTGTGGCCCAGCAAATAATTTAAATTCCAAAAGTATCTCCCATATTTATTTTGTCTGAAGAGCACAGCTCATGTACATATGTTGCTCCTACCAGTGGTGTAGGAATCTTCCTGGGCCATTTGCCTGGAGGCATAAAAATATCTGTAATGGTGCATAAATGTTAAATGAAAGTTTCTAATCATGAAAATAAATTAATGTACAAAAAATAAGTTAATGTACCTTTGCAAAATGCTTAAATATTTATATTGTTAAAAACATGGGTAATGGCAGATGCCACAAGAATTGTAAATGCCTCTTTTAGAAATGCAGTGCAGATCAAGGGGTGATGATAAAAAAAAATTGCTAAAATAGATTCAGCAATGAAATAAAAGGTTTTAGAACCATTTATGTAGATTACAAAAAAATATGGAAAAGTGAGAGAATTACACAAGTAACCATGGTCCGGTCGTCCAAATAGTTGCTCAAGTCCTCTGGATAAGTCGGACGGCCTGGGTCTTCCACAAGTAACCATGGTATTCTACTGGACAAGGATGATTAGTAGAATACCATGGTTACACAAGTAACCATGGTATTCTACTAATCATAAGTGAAATTTTTTTCTTGGATAATTGATACTCTACTGTTCATAAAAATCAGAATAGTTAGAACATTTGGCACGCAACTAGAAATTGATTCGTGCCTCTAAAGGAAGACTTTGTTCACACATTCAAGTGATGAAAGACAATTCTGGATTTGGACGACTAAACAAAAAGAAACTTAATTTTACATTTAAAAAAATTTTGATGAGCAAATTTAAACACATGTATATTGATATCAACAAACTTAAGATTCAAATAATTTCTAATTTTATTCTTTGAAGTGTAGAAAGTCAATCAAAGAAACAATTTTAATTGAACATAATTAAAATAAAAATACTTAAATTAAGAAGTAAATATAATATTAAGAAACAAACTATTTTAACACAATTTTGTACATCAAGTAATTAAAATTTAATAATGATAAAATATACATTATAAAACAGCCTTAATAATTGATGTTCAAAATCATTTATAAACTCATGTGCAATTACGGTCACCAGATAACTGAACATATAATGCATATACACTTCATAACTTTCCACACAATTAATTTACGCTTCCAAAAGCAACATTAAACAAGGTTCCACTTAGTAATCAAAATAAAATCAAAAGAACTTTTTATAGACCTAAACCATGTTTTAAGAGTCTTTACCATGACTCTTGCATTCTTTTTGTACAGCTTACAAGCAACCCACTTGGTGTGTAAATAGCAATATAAAATTGCATTCCAAGTGTAGAATATACTTAGTAAGCAGAATACAAGATATAATTGCATTTCAAGCTTGCAGAAAGATTAGAGGAATTCATATAAAAACTGATGATACTCAAGAGCATTACAATTGCTCATGACTGTCCTAATGAAGTATCAGAAGGGAAATATCTTTATACAAAAAAAAAAAAAAAAAAAATTCCATATATGCTGACACATTCTTATCCCTGATTATCTAAAAATTAAGAAACTTCAAAATGCAAACAATAAATATTTTTATTGTCCTTAAAATATAATATTTAAAAGGAAAAATTTGAATAGACACTTCTAAGTGAAATAAATATCTCTTGAACTATGTGATAAATTTCAATGATTTTTTTTTCTGGAGCAGAATCCAGAAAATATCATGATACAAGTTACATCATCCTTCAAGAAAGTATGGAATAATGGGGATTAAAACCCGTTTCTGTCAGTATGTAATGGCTGCTTATAACATGAGAATGACTCAATGGATTTACATACACACCACAAGTTAAGTTTTATTGAAAGCAGATTTCTGCTTAAATATTTCTGATTTTGTACTACATTAATATAAAACACAAGTTTTTGAAAATATGCTTCCAAGCTTCCAAGATCTTCTGAAATATGTGATCTATTTTGATGAAACTTTTACTGGCAAAGGAACTGATTCCAAGGAATGCATTGATAAATTTTATACTTTTTTACCCATGAAACAGGAATTAAAATATGTTTTTACCTGTAATGATCATATATAATGCAAAAATTTGCTAACTGATTTGCATAATATTTTAACTGGTTTAAGTTTAATTAAAGGTAAATTATGTCTAAAATATTTAAGATTTTATACCATAATATTATTATTTCAGTATTATCCCAGAAAATGCTGAGTACTTCTGTTAGTCAAAAAATTATAAAAATAATAAGTTCTTAAAAACTGTGAAAACCCTTTAAAATCAAAAAAGAAAATTGCAAATTGTACATAGCGCACATTGACTTAGGGACAAACAATGCTTCTGAAGTGTACATATTCAATTTCAATTTATATTTCAGTATCTTCTTTATGCCAAGAAAAAAAGTTCTTTTAATAGTATTATAAAGAGTATAACAATTGCATATTTTCAATCATAACTTTTAAGCATAAATTCCATTTATTTATGCATCTGATAACATGCAATTCATATTATCTAGGAGCCCTAAGTGCACATTTGATTTATAGTAAACAATTCTGAAGATAGATATTAGTTTTAAAATATTATAAATATCAGTAAATGGACATATTTGGTAAAGATCTATCTAAATATTCTTCCAAACAATTTAACAACTCTTCTAAAATTGCCTTCAAGCACAAAATATTAAAAACAATGTATAAATAAATATTAAAATTGATACAGTCAATAATGACATGACTTAAAATAATGAGCTTTAAAATACTGACAAAAATAAAATAAAAATAGTATAAAAAGAGGTCTGATCCACATTGGTCAAAAAATGAAATATAAGGGTAAAAATTGCACTAATTTGAATAAATATATAAAAATATAAAAATGTTAAATAACATGTTAAATAATAACAAGTAATTAAACACTATACAAACATTCCCTATTTCAAAATAAATTAATACAAATAAATCTACAACACAATATAAAACAGAAATTTAATAACTCATTTATAAATGTGGATTAAAAAATACATTTATAAAAATAAATAAAAACATCACAGGATTAATAAATGCGTCTTGTTATAAAATTAAAATTAGTTAAAAAGAAAAAGAAAATTACACAATTGATGAATTAATAAACATAATGTCAAAGGATTTTTTCCTTTAAACATTAAAATAAATGAATAAAATTTCAGACACAAAAGAACAGCAATTGTCCTTATCTAACACAAACAATCTCTCTATATATATATTATATATATATATATATATATATATAACAGATATATATATATATATATAACAGATAAATGAATTGATAATGAAATGTAAAACAAACAGAGTTAAAATAATTCATCTTAACAAACAAAAAATTATAAAACATAACATGGACTAGATTAAAAAATCAATATCAATAAGTTATCACATAATTAAAAAATTAACTGTGAACAAAAATGCAATAAAAATTGAAATACCTTCTCAAATTATAACTACAAAATATTGCATTGCACAAGTGCAAAAGCATAACAATTATCACAAGAATCAAAACATAATGATTTGAAACTTAAAGGAGACATTTACACAAAATGTTATTACTTAAACCTGGAGTCTCCTAATATACAACTTAATGCAGATCTATGGAATGTTAATTTGTGAAAAACTGATAATTCCATTTGATCAACAGTAAGATTAATAAAGAATTGTTCTAAAGCACACACAAACACTTTTATCTCACTCAACACATTTGACTTTAGACTACAGAAAGAATATACAAACAGTAACCACTCATCAACACTTCTGATAAAATATTAAACCTGTCAACCTTGAAGCTAACAAATTTAGGAATCCCAAAACACTTTACAAATGAAACTGGAATTGGACAACATACAAACGCTGGAACCAGTTGAGAATCTATAACTGAAAATTGTGACTATGGGCATCAGAAGAAAATATATTCTAGAATGCTTAAGTAACAAAAAAATTAAATACAAAATACAATTATTAAAGACAACCAACATAGGTTTAAAAGTCATTTAATAAAACCACCTTCCTCTACATACATAAGTTTACAAAGCCAAATCACTTTCGGTCCTCACCATGCCCTTCATCAATTACAAAATGAAAAACGCAGTTTTCATTTCACCACTGATGAAGGACATGGTGATGCCCAAAAGTGTTTTTTGGCTCTTTGTAAACTTATGTATCTTGAGGAAGGTGGTTTTATTAAATGACTTTTAAACCTATGTTGGTTGTCTTTAATTTAATAATTTATTAAAGTTGACGTGTATCCATTCTATTTATTTACAAAATACAATGTTCGATATATGCAATTTCCCTAATATGCAAGATATTCCCGACCCTCAATATGCTTGCTCATTTTATACAACAAAATTTTACAATAATTCTGTGTAATGCAGTACGAAGTGGTTGAATCCCTGTATAATAAAAATTGGATTAAAATTTTCACTTTTATTGCTTCTGATATACTTTTTTTACACATGTTTAAATCAAAATATTTTATTTTTCATTCATAAAAAAAAAGTATAAATTAAACATGATTCGGAGGATGGCTCATACATTTTTTATGTGACATGGTGTTTATTTGGAAATATTTTATTATTGTAATTAGTAATAAATTATATTCCCAGTTAAGAATTATGTACAAAAGGTATTCTAATTTCTGTGAATATAGAAAATAAAAAAAAGTATGGAAACCATACATAATTAGGCATTAGATGATTTTGAAAATAGACCATAAAATTTTTAATTTAAAACACAATGTAATTATGTATAAAAAGACTGAGAAAAGCAGTTTAAAATTTATGAAAGCTGTACAAAATTTCATCCGTAACAATTTATAAAATTTTCTACACAAATGTATGCTTAATACTGTATACTAACTAAATTGCACACAATAAATTACACAAAGTGCAATTTATATCACTTAAATACTACTAAATGGTGGTTGAATACAAATCAATTTAGAAATATTTAGAGGAAATGAATAATCTTCATATTTTTATGCCCTCACATTTTATTTATTAGGGTGACCCATTTTCATTTACTGTCAATATGTCTCATATTTCTGAAGTACAACTGATATGCATGGTACAGTGATCATGTACTGCAGATACAAAGATTACAGCAAATTACGATTTTTACAACTTTCAACAAAACCGGATAAGCATAACTTAGAATGCAGAAATAGGGTTCAATTAAATATTTAAATTCATATATATTAATCCAAAATGATATCAGAGTTAAATATAAACATATGAGCAACATTCTAATATTAATTAGACTGTAGTGGAGGGAATGCAACAATTTGCATCATATATACAGATGCAGTTGAAATTGTTTGAAGTGGAGTCTGATTTGCTTTTAGATTATTGGGAATATTATATAATTACAAGGATTAATACAGAGGCATATTTTGATAAGGAAAGTTGTGCTTGTCTGAAATTAATAATATGAAATTAAATATAGATTGAAATGTATGGTTCTGAATTTATTGTACTGTATAGAACTCCAATCACTTTTCATTTCTCTTTAACATACAAACTTAACATTTCATTGTAAGCATGCATAAATTATAACAAACTTGTACTAAATTTACCAATTTTAGCAATTTTTACATCAAGTTTACTTAATTTAAAGAATTTTAATGTATTTTACAGCAATGACTGCTTGGATAGATGCAGCATTTCCCAAGTATACTACGGGCTTTTCACAAATGAATCGTAAAACTCTAAAGGTAATGCAAAAACTACTAATTAATACATTTGCCATGTATAGAGTTTGAATAGTTGTCAGAACTGGAGTCAAATAGTAGAAAAAAATAGGAGTTTGAGTTGAAGGTTTGGCTTACAAACTCTACAGTTCTGTTTATAACTGTATAAGAATTTTTTTAGCTATTGGGTCACCAGCAATTTTTGCTCTCAGGTAAGCAAATTTTTTTAAAACATTTCAACATATGTAATTATTTTGTTCTTTCTGTGATTGCTTTTCTAAATTTGCCAGCCCTGCAGCCTACCCATTGAAAAGCTTCTAGGGGAACACTACTATAGCACTAGGAAGAATAAATTACTTCTTGCATTTTAAAGTTTCAGTTATTCACTTTTTAAGCATAAAATGAAAATTGCAAAAATATAAAAATGCTTTAAAAAAATAGAATTTTATCTGATGCCCATTCCTATCATATACAAAAGTTCAAACTCAAACACTTTTACAATACAAAAGGAAAGAAATTACTAACATGTCACAAGGTAAATAAACAACAAATCACATTTTAAACAACTCTTTCTAAGGGAATCTCAGAGAAAATGTTAACTTGTAAACACAGACTGGAGAACAATAGCAAAGCTATATCACACAGATGCACTTATGTACAATAAATGCAATAGATATTCTGCTCCAAAGCATAGTAATTTCACACATGGTGAAAATGATTTAAAGCTTAAGCACATATGTGCCCGAGTATCAGTGTGTAATGACTACGTTGCAATGCAAAATAAGAAATCCAGAATTTTGTGTTCTAAAAATTTAAGCATGTAGCTAAGAAATTAATACAACAAAATTCTAATCACACTTTTCATTGATTTAATGTCAAAAAACAAAATTTAAACTTATAAAAGTATTCCTGAGAAGTTTTGGCATTCATACACAATTACACAATATAATCTTAAGTCTAATCACAATTAATTTTTCTATATAAAATACTTTATATTTATTGGAAATGCAAAGACTATAATTAAATCTGTTTTACAAATTTTATTTTTGAGAAAACTTTCAAATATTTTCTTTACTTAAAAGTCACTTTTTTTTTTAAATTTCAATATAATTGTAATTTAAAATAAACTAACAGTTCATCAAGATCTGTTTAATTTCACAAGAACAGTTTAAAAAATGTAAAAATTCTAAGATACACAATACCGTAAAACAAGTATCTGAACTGTGTAGATATAAATAGGTGATTATTCAGTAGAGCTTTATTAAATTTATATAAATAAGGCATACAAAGCTCAACATTATTAAGAATTAAATAATTTATGCAATGATATATTTTTATTAAAACTATTTTTCAATCCAAAAATAACATACTATTATCCTTTTCTGGAGCTCAAACAAACCTAATAAAAAATTAAAATACTTTTTACACATTAATTCTGTAAAATAGGAAACACGGTAATCTGGAAGTAATATGGGTAGTTTCAAATTCAGACTAGAACAAAATCATGTTTTGTGGTTATATTTTCATTCTAAAAATCGTTAAAGATTAATTTTCATTCCAATAGTTATATATTCTAGACTTTTCTACCAAAAATATATTTTCCTGCTTATCAGAATCATTGAATGTGAAAGTATACAGTTCAAAAACAAAATAAAAAACTATTCCAACTTAATAATATTCTTTTTTTTTTTTAATAAATATGTGATTTGAGTATTTTTCATTAGTGGTTCAATAATCATGTTGCAACAATTGTATTGTCTGAAAAATAACTAATTAATGATCCCCAAGTAAAAAACTTTACAGAAAATTCAGTATTAACTACTTTTGTACATAATAATGCCTCCAATACTTCTGAAACATACATGTTACTTGTAGGTTTGTAACAGCGTGAAGCATATTTGACCCATATACTTTTTTTACATTTGCACATATGCAACAAAACATTCAAAAAATGAAATCGCACAAAAAATAAAATCAGAAGTCTAATCTACGTCGCACAAAAAATTAAATCAGAATAATTCAGCAAAATCATATATTTGGTTAATTTATGAAAGATTAGATAGAAAATTTTATAAATGCATAATCATATGAAATTTAAAAAAAAAAAAAAAATGAAGCTATATTTAGTTAGAGATAATATTTTATTCAAAATTTATAATGAACTTTAAACAGTATAAAAGTAGAAATATACATACATGATTAAAACAAAAGCTACCAATTCTATGAGATAAAAATCCCAAATTTTGAAAATTAAAACCACAATCTGAAACTAATAGTATGACTAAAGTTTACAAAACAAGAACAAAATTAAATTTAATTACAAGAGCTTAGGCAAAATTCTTTAAAATTCTAGGAAGTTTGCACAAAGTTTCCACTCACCATAAAATTTAAAGACTTTTTAAGGACCTAAATTATATTTAAAGGAGCTTTACAACACTTATTCATTCAGTTTGTTCCCCAAGAAACAAAAATGGCAAAATTGTTGGAAAAATATACACAAATGGTATTAATTAAATTGTCCCATCCATGAAAAACACAAATGAAAAAAATTGCAAAATTGAATGTTAGTTACAAGTTACTGTTACATACTTTATTTAATAAATTAATTAAAATATTTAATAAATTAATTAGTCTGATTTTCAACACACGATACCAAATTAAGTTTTTATTAATTTTTCAAATCCAATACTTTTATTATCACAAGATTTTAATAAATTTCCAAAATCAAATTTGCATCTTTGACTCCCATTGATTATAGTACAGTGATTATTGCTTTTTAACATTAAGTATTTTATCATTATTTGCAACCTAAAGGACTTTTAAACTCAAAACAATAAATCTAGCAAAAATTAAATTTTCAAAATAATTTATCTAGCCAGGTTTCATTAGAATCTTTAAATTCCACTAGTCACTCAACAAAATCAGTTCAAAAAATTGTTCACCAAATACATTTAGAGATTCATATATTAAAACTTAACAATTTGTAAATCTTAAAATATATCAAGTAGTTGAAAAAAGTAATTGGTATTAAAACCTGACAAGTACTTTTTGCTCTCTTTAAGTACCGCTATTGTAAAAGTTACTGTTTTTCTTTTGAGTAATAAGTACAGACTTCCATTGCAAGAAATTAATTTTACTCAGTTACTACCCAAACCTGGTAACAACCATCTGGAACTGTCAAAACAGGTCATGGGAAGGAGGTGTGATACTAGTAAATAAAAAAAGTCCCTCATATAATTCTTGATACATTTTCAAAAAAATTTCTGATCACCTGAAAATTAAAGAATTTTTAAAGACTCGTAAAAGTTACATGCTTAGCCCTTAAATTGAATATATAAAATTAAAAAGTTCTGAGTAAATTAAAGGCTATGAGAACCAACCATGTTACATATTTATTAGAAAAATAGGAAAAGGAGTAAGAAACTATGAATAAGGAAAGCTGACAATTATGTCAAAAACATGCAATTGGATGAGGAAAATGACATCCTGGTGTGCTAATAAAACCACAAAAACATTTCATGAAACAAAACTTAAAATTACATAACAGTTAATTAAATTGAACCAAAAAAAAAAAAAAATGTCTAGGCAAATATCTTTGAAGGAATTATTAGATTATTACAGATCCTACATGCATATTTGTGGATTAACTAGTGCAGTAATTTATTAGTGCCCTTTTCATTGAGCACAGTAACAAATCTGTCATGAATGTATGATCACCAAATATAGTCAAATAATTCACACATACACACAAACACGTAATGTTGCAACGTGCTCATTATCAAAATGCATAGCAATGACCAGCCTCATGAAAAAGTGCAGGCACATGAATATGGAAGAAATTCAATGGCAGTGACGCAGGCTGAAAGATGACGTAGCTCTATTGGTCTGACTACAGGTGCGGCTGCAATACAATGTTGACAAAAATAGCAAAACTTGTAAGATTATACACCAAATGTGGCACATACAGAAATATTGTATATTAGTTCATATAACACTAAATAAGTCAATATGGGAATAATTTGTTACAAGTGATACCACAATTTTAAGAATATATTCCGTAGTAAATTTAGGCATATACTCTAGATATTTTCAAAGCGCAGAAGATCAACTAATTGAGCAATAAATCAATTCTGCACTTTCATCCCAGAACTTTTAAAATTTATTATAAGTTTGAGCACTGATAACCAGAGCTATAAAATGTAAATGTGTAAGTGTGCATTAATACTAATTTTAGCTAATTTTTCAGGCACTTTTAAGACAAATGTAAAACAGAGCCCTATCATGTTAGCATATACAATTAGAACATGTTTATTTTGTCATATTTGGAACCTATAATGCTAAAATCATTATTTTGACCAATTTAATATTTATCATCTTATTTTACTATTATAGTATACTCTAAAAGCTTGCAGCAAATTTTGTTTCAACATTTACATACACACACTATTTATATTCAAATCAGATGACGACTTGATGACTGTAGTTACTTACTTAATGATGACTGTAGTTACTGCTATATAATCATTTATTAATGCTACAGAAAAATATTTTCACCGAGGAAATTTATTTAAAACCATTTTTATTGTGACGTTGCAGGCTTTCTAAAATAGAGGATTTCATTAAGTAGGTGTTTGCTTTATCAAGGTTCAACTGAATGCATATAAAATTATTAATACAGTAATTAATCCCAATTTACAAATTATTGAAAAAGCAGTCATTTAAACCAATACAATTAAATTCATGTCAATGGCTCAGTATAGGCAAAGTTTATCAAGAATACTCAAATTAATATTTATGATTTCAAAATACTCCAAACCTTTTATAATTATTACAATACTAGCTATGTTCTGATGTGTGTTATCAGCATCATTAATTTACTAAATGCAGATATTAATGATAAAATATTCATTTTAATTCATTGTCACTTCTGATTTGAAAGATCTAGATTATACGCCACAAATTATGGTACACTATGTACTATAATACTGATTCTAAATATACAGAATAGAAAAATTTAAAATTCTTGTAAGTTAAATTATGGGAAGTATAACTAATACTAAAAATATCTATTAGCTTAAACCAAAAGATAACTAAGCTCACTAAAAAATAGTTAAGGGAAGATTTAAAAACAGATATAAATGTTTTATACATCTTTCTTTCCAGATATACATAATTAACTATCATTTGATTCATTTTTCTGTGTACAAAATATATTTTGTCGCGCACACTTCTGCGTGTCAATTTTACTTAGTTCCATTATTTACACGCACATGTTTCGCGCAAATTACTAATCTAAAAATCAGAACTTTTTATATGTACAAATAAAGAATCACCAAATTAGGCTTTGAAAACATCTCTTTACTTTGAAGAATTCATCGAGGTCATAACCACCAATATATTAATATTAAATTTTAAAGAAAATGGGCCTATCATTGTGGATAAAGAATCTACATCACTTTATTTTCTTGCATGTGTTCTATAAGAAAATATTATCTTCGACATTAAAAATAGATAAATTTTAGCTTAACAGTTATGGCTCACATTCAGTTAAAAAATATGCATTTAAAAATTACACGCTAATATATAAGATGACAGTTATTCATATGGAAGCCAAAATTTAATGTTATTCAAAGAATTATTTTAAATATTTAGTGAGCACATCTTCAGACTAATGTGAAATAGGGTAAAAATTAATGAAAACATGAAAACAACACTTTCCTTTAGCAAGAGGAATAAAAGGAGAATTTACAAAATATAAATTCTAGGTAAAAAGCTTCAGTTATTTTAACTGAGCTTAACCTTAGCAAAATTAATTTTTAGTATGTTTTTCATACTAAAAATGAATTTTTAGTATGAAAAACATACTAAATGAATTTTTAGTATGAAAAACATACTAAAAATTTAAACTATGACGTATCACAAACATGTAGCACATCACATCTCAAAAAATAAATTTGAAATAGCCTAAAACAGTGGTTGGAAACCTTTATATGCTTGCAAAGAGCAATACCTGTCATTGAAATTAAATAAGTACAATGGCAAAATTTCCAGATTATTGAGGGCAAATATGAACTTTTATGAAAAATATTTTAATAAAATTCCAATTAAATTTGGGGTGGGGGGGGGGATAAGCAAGTTAATAATATATCATGCAGCTACTACATGATTAAATAAAGTTAGAAGAAACTTAAAATGCAAAATAATATTTGGAGTTCTTTTTACCACAGGTAAAAAATTTAGTGAAAGAATGTGATGTTGAGAAAAATTATATACCAAGCGCACATTAAAATATCATATTCTGATCAATCCTTTAGTTAATAAAAGAAAAATAATATCCCCAAAAGCATGTAAAATAATCCAATAGGTTTTTTTTATTAGACTCAGTTATAGTCAGAAGTTTAAGCTGTAAGAAATATAAATTTCTGAAAGAAATAAAATTCACAAGCATGGTTTTTAGGTTGTCAACCACTGGCTTAAAATATCAAAATAACTAAACCTGCTTTTTTATTAACTAAAGAAAACTGTATAAAAACAAGTATGGTATTATCTTCAATGAATAACCTGAAAACACAATGCCATTAATAAAAATAAATCATTATGACTACACTGTAGTCAAATAGATGAAAAAAAAATTAAAGACCTTAAGCAATATAGGAATAAAGGCAATATTAAACATATTTACAGCTTTGTAAGCAAATCCATATGCATAAAATAGCACTGTATATGGAATGAACCTAAATATAGAGCATGATCTCTTAGATCAAATTTTTATTCAAAAATTTATTATCAATTTTTTAAAAATGCATGCTATAAAAATAATGACTAGCTTATTTTTTCAATTCTATCCAGGCTGCTGTGCAAGCGTTTCAATAATGCAACTAGTGCATACACAGATATCCCTCGCATTGCATAATTAAATGATTCTGAGAAAGCACTGCATAAAATGAATTGACTTTTATAGGAACAAAATAAGTATGCTTTATGTAAAATAACAATCTTAATAAAGGATTTGGAAACTGTTGCTCAGCAAGGATTATTCATAGTACTTGTGCTTAATACCTTGGTATCCATCTTAAAAGTCTTGAAATAAGGGTTGTGAATATTTGATTCAAAAAAAAAAGTTTAAAAAAAATTTGCACCAAGAATTATTTTGAATTCAGCACATCTTAATTGAAATAGAAAAATAAATATTTATTAAATATCTTTAGTAAAAAAAAGTTGTTGCAATAAAATTAAATAGTGACTCAGCCTTTATGGATATTCATGTTAAAGTTAAATAAATAATACCCTCATTGACTGATATTTATACAAATTTCTTCTCTAAATCCAATTCTTATAGTATGCAAGAAGATATATTTCTTTACAGGTTCTAATGTTAATCTAAATTCTCTTGCTGGCATGAGATTTTTAAAAAGCAATATGTCCTTTTGTAGAGTCAAACAAAAAATGAACAATAAATATATTTAGTAAAAGTTGGTCAATTTTTATAATAATAATTCAGAACATTTAGAGTTATGGTATAATTTATATTTCAGCTACTTAATTAAAATTTAGAAATACAAACCCCTCCCAACAATCACTCCAACAATGCTAACATTACTCATGAGAAATTTATAGATGAAGCATGCTAATTGATGCAAAGTTTTACCTTGTCTTTTTAAAATTGTATTTGGATGAAAATCAATGGTGGTACTGCATATAACAAGGGATACCTGTATTTCGCAACACATATAAGCCCAACATATACAAGATAGCTTATCCATTAGCTTTGTCATCAAACACATTGCTCAGAGAAAAGCTGCAATAGAAAAAGGAAGACAGAGAAGCCATCAGCAATGACCATGAATAACCAGCAAAACACCGGTAACCATTACAAAATACATTGTACAATACACTGAAACAGACATACACACAAAAAAGTAAATCTCATAGATTTGTGAATATTTCAAAATAATTAGTCTTAATATATCTTAACCTAACTTTATGTTTTCAAAACATTTTTAAACTACCTAAACGTTATAAACAATTGAAATTTTCAATTTATAAAATATTTTATATAAATGCCACTATTTACATTCTAAAATTTAAAACAAAATGCTGCTACCAACAAATTCTAAATTGTTTCAATTTTACGAAATATATATTTACATTTATAAATGTAGATGAATAATACTTATATTCATTTTATTTTTTAAAATGAGTACCCTATTTTATAATGTAATAAAAAGTGTACTATTTTAAGTACTAACTTAATTAAATTACAGAAAATTTATTAGTAAATTTAATACTGAATATAAAAGTGCACATTAATCTTTTTAATTAATATACTTTGGTAACAGTATTACTATTAATAAACTTAGATAATACACTAAAATAAATATAGAGAGTTTTAACATAAAATTTAAATTTTATAACTAGCTGCTGTTTTTTAACAAAGATAAATATGATGAAAATATAAATAAATAAAAGATAATTTTAAGATATATTGACATACACAAAATATATATTCTAAATGTTTTTCATGGTTTTGTATAATCACATAGTAATATTTCTATTAAAATAAACTGAAATGCAAATAAGCAAAAGCTTAGTAAAGCATAAAAATTATATAAACATTCTAATACATTCCCGGTACATGCCAGGATAGTTCAGATGGAAGTGCCTTATTGGCTTTCAAAATCAATGATCACAAGTTCAATTCTAGGAACTGCACACTTTTCGGTATAAAATTTAATTTGTATTTAATATTATAAATATACGGATTATATATATTACATAATAATTTTCAACAATAGTTGTCAGGTTGAATTAACTCGACACAGCAACGAATTCAATTAAATGCGGTATCCATTCTTAATGTAACAAAATATTTTAGGCAGTCATCAATAAGTTGTGCCATATTTTAGCACTTTTGTTCTGACATTCAATCGCAAATATTCAGGTACTTACTATATGATTTTACAAAACCTCATTACACCCATAAAATGTCTTCGTAATGATTGTTCTAAATCCTCACCAACTTAAAAGGTGCCTAATGACTCAATCTCAGAATAATGTATTAAAATTTCATGAAAGATGAAAACCAATGCTCATAATCTGTACAGACAGAATTTGTACAAGAGTGTACCCAGAGTGAAAACCTATGTGTTTCAAGCGAATTGCATGGCAGGGCAACTGTAGTCAGACCAGCCACTCCTTCTTAGGTGGTTGCGGTCGCCTGCGTCCAGTCGCGGACTTGACTACTTTGCATGAGAGTAGGCGCCTCCGCTGTGGCCGCCGTCCTGCATTCGGTGGAGGAACATATTTCCCGGGTACGGAGGCGGCTTCTCCTCGGGCTGGCAATGCGGACTGCTGAAGGTAGGCTCGGCTATGATTGGTGAGGCATAAGGGAGGAGATAATGGAAGTTAAGAACATGCTGTGAAATGCAGAAGATGTAAATAATGCAAAAACAGAACATATAAAAATAGGTTTAATACAAAAGAAAAGACTTTATGAGAAAAAAATTACATTTCAGGACTAAATTTAAGATTATATATCCACATTTAAAAATTATTACATGTGTCGGGCATGTACAAAACACTTCTGTAGATATTCTTTTGGAAGAAATTATAGATTGAAATTTGATACCCTACCACATTAAAAAATTATGAATTCAACAGAGTTTTTAAATTTTAAATATTCAGCTATTTTTAAACAATTTTGAATAGGGCAATTTACCAAAATGTTATTCCAATTTACTGAAATACATTAATCAAAATCCAATGCTATTGGCAAAATAATACTAATTTTGTGCTAAATTTTGATTAAATTTGGAGTAGATCAGGGCTGGAAATAAGACATGCCATGCCAGCCATGGATAATGCCTATCACGACAAGATTTGCTGAGAGTGTGAAGGGTTATGTCTCTTTGCTTGTGGCAATTCATTCCACAACCCATCGTTTGGAAGTGAAGGATTCACTGGAAACCAGTTCAAGAAATGAAAAAGATGATATGCTGCTTTCCATTCACAGTCCAGGGTTAGTGTTTCACTTAAAATTTTACAAATCCGCCTGACTCGCTGGTAAAAACATCGTGAGCCATTTAATAAAAAATGAGTTAGTTGAAAAAAATTTTTTGGATGATAATATATCAAATTCTAATTTTTGCTCTTTAAATGTATTTCAAATGAGCCCAAATTATTTAAAATCTCTCAATAAATATTGTTTTAATAATGTTATTCTAAAAGTATATCTCTGTTTCATCAATAATAGATGTTTATAATATTTATGACTCAAATGCTGATTCGCAGTTGCAAAATCTGAAAGTCACTATTTTCAAGATTTCTGAACTGAATGCCACCAACTTACAAAAGCTTACAGCAGTATTTGCTATCAATTTAAAATTATTATTTCAAACCCTGGTGTAGATCATTGGACCTATACAATAATTATAGTATGGTGTATATCATTGCAACTGTTTTTCACATGATTTTTTTAGGTTTTTATATAATTTACTGATTTTTCCTGTTTTTGATGTAAACAGCTTCATGCATACCCTAAATTATGACATAGGGCACCACATGCAGCACATCCATTATGAAACCCAGTGAGAAAAATACCTATTCCACTATTTTTGCAGATTATATGATCCTAAAGAACATATTCTATATATTTTCTCCGTATTACAGGTTGTGTGGTCCTAAAGGCATCTATTTTCTCTATATAATACAGTCAAATCTGATTAATGTAAACACTATAAATGCAATTAATGTTTATCATGAACTAATCTTGTAATCCCCTTCAAATTCCATAAAAATTACCATTTATTTTTGCTGTGATTACACAAATTACTTTTAACAGGAACAAGTTTTCAATCTTCTTTACTGTTTATGTTAACAAAGCTTGATTGTAATATAAAAAGTAACAAATCTGTATTTTTTCTTCATTCAAAAAAATATTTTTCTACACTATACACAGATGTTTGGTATTTCCCAGTGCTTGCCTGGCACATAAATATTCTTTAAAGTAGCAAAGTGACCACTGACATCTCAAAAGTAAATATGTAAATTTAAAAGTTAGGGAATTCTGTCTTACTAGGGTATGGTGACTGGCCTAGAACCATTGAATGAGGAGTGCCGAGCTGTGCTTCAGTTTCGAGTTGCCGCTGCTGTGCCTCTTTGCGAAAAACACATATGATCACTCCAACTACACACACGCAGCATATCAGGAAGATTCCAAGTACGAGAGACACAAACGTTCCAAAATTCAGTCCCAAAATTTGTTTTGTGGCAGTTTCATCTGCAAATAAAAGGGAAATATAATTATAAAATAGTATACAGTGCTATAAAATATATACAGTGCAAAAAATAAGCTATACAGTGAAACTTCCATAACTCAAACCTCCAAGAGAATTGTAACCATTTTGAGTTTTCCTTAAATCAGAATTTCTCTGTAACTTCATACTGATATAACTTTTAAACATATTGTCATCAATAATCATTTTAACTGGTTCTGAAATGTAATTTAGTATAACTGAAAATTAGAACTTACTTAAAACAGAAGTTTATGTAATATTTTTAATAAAAGTGAGCATACAATACTTATAGAATTATAAAATTGTATGGAAACATGTCAAAATAATTAATACTTTAAAAATAAAGACAACAAAAAAATTGGCTATAATTAAACGTCCTTTATTAAAATCTTCTATTACGACATACTAAAATTACACAGCCATAGCACTTTCGACAGTGAAAATAAGTGGCAAACATGTGCTTAAATACAGGCCATAAGTGCCAAACAAAATTTACATATTAATCATTTTACATTTTTTAAATACGAGGCATTTAAAACATAATTTAATTATAAAATACAAAAAATACAATAAAAAGAAAAAAGGTTTATAAATTAAATGGTAACCAATAGAAATGTCGTCAAAAGCAAAATAAAGTATCTATTAAATATTCAGAAAAGCATATAATAACCGCCTGACAAAATTTACATATTAATCATTTTACATTTTTAAATATGAGGCATTTAAAATATAATTTAATTATAAAATAATTTACAATAAAAGGAAAAAGGTTTATAAATTAAATGGTAACTAATAGAAATGTCGTCAAAAACAAAATAAAGCATCTACTAAATATTAATAAAAGCATATAATAACTGCTCGACAAAATTTACATATTAATCATTTTACATTTTTATATACGAGGCATTTAAAATATAATTTAATAATAAAATACAAAAAATACAATAAAAGGAAAAAGGTTCACAATTTAATTGGTAACCAATAGAAATGTCATCAAAAACAAAATAAAGCATCTACTAAATATTCAGAAAATCATACAAAGGTTTAACACGTAGTGAGTCGAGAAAGAGACGCCAAGCATAACTGAGGGTCAGAACGGGACCAAAATTGCAAATAGATTCACAGTAAAGATAAATAAAAAGGGATTCATAAAGTAAAATATTACGGCGGTTATTGCAGCTAATTAAAAGAAAAGTCTTATTAAACATAGAATGAAAATTATCGTTAATAACAAACTGGATTAAAACCATGGACAGTTTACCATTTTTAACATTGTTAACATATTCAGCTAAACAAATACCGACAGTACGTTTAGTACTAGCAATATAGAATTTAAAGTTATTTTCGGGAGATAAAAGGGGGACAACGTACACCCCAGCCTGACTCAAAGTTATTTTTATCCTTAAATTTATCTGAACGAATATGATTAAATAATGTAGTAATGGTAGAATGGGCAGGTTTAAACTTAAATTCATGTAAAAAATGAATAAGAGGACGAAAAATCGCCAGGTGAAACGGAAGACTAGATTTATAAGGCATAAGATAAGGAAAAGGAACAAGGTTAGTATTAGGATACATATAATTATAGTAAACAGGGGAAAAGATTTTTTTTTAAATTCAATTAACATGGCAACAACAGATCGAAATCCAGTTACAGTAGCCACACAAGCCTCCATGCCTTATTCGGGATTCGAACCCGAGCCCTCTAGACAGCAGCCGAACACGCTATCCACTATACACCAGGACGGCAAATAAAATATTTGCTCAAATTTTATAAATAAACTTAAAAGAGTATGCGGCCTCATGGCCAAGGTTAAAGATAAAGTTAATAAAGATAAGTCAGAAACTAAAGCCGAAATAGATGAACAAATATTGAAAGCACGATTAAAATAAGCAATAAAATAGGCTTTCTTTAGAAGAAATTGGGTGAGAGGAGTTAGCAAGAATACAAGAATTAGAGAATGTAAGTTTACAAAACACAGAAGTATGAAAACCTAGAGAGTTACGGAAAACACGAACATCCAAAAAGGGTAAAGAGAAATGGGACTCATGTTCAACAGTAAAATCAATAGAGGGGTAAAAATCATTGCCATTATCCAAAAGATTAAGGAGGTCGCTCAAACTATGGTTCCAAATAAAAAAGGCTACCCATAGGGGGGTCAGTTGTTTGCAAAAAGTATTATCACGAAAACCAAAGTAATTTGTCTCTGTGAAAATGTTCAATGCAGAAATTATTGATTCGACAGTGGGAATAGTACAATTTTGACAGAAGCTTTTTGGCAATAATATTAATAGCAGTAGAAACAGGAACATTAACAAACAGTAACACAACGTCAAAACTATGAAAAGTGCAATTTGGAACAAAATTAGTAAAGAGATGTTTAATCAAATTTTCAGTAGAGCTTACAGAATAAACATGGTTATTAAAAAATGGTTTAACAAAGTTAGCTAACATATTTTCTAAAAAATAGGTAGGACCATTACACTTAGATACAATAGGATGCATGAGATGTTTAACTTTATGGAGTTAAATTTGTCCAAAAATTTGGGGTAATTGATGAGAAGTACGGAAAGCAGCAGGGGAAGATTGGAAGATTTTTTTAAGTTTAGCAATCCTAGAGTTAATAGCAGCAATAGAGAATTTTTAACATGAATACAAGCCATCTTGGCAATACATTTCTGCATGGAATCAACATAATCATCACTATTGGTGAGAACAAGCTGTTAGTTTTATTGGCCGATAAAACTAAACAGCTAAAACTTTTTATAGGGTAATCTGAAAAACAAACAGTATCGTGAAACACCTGAAAAGTTCTATAATGGAAAACTTTGGTAAGATTTTAAATAAAGTAAGAAAGTAATTAGCAATCATAAATGTTTTAAATAGTCAGAAAATGAACTGAAAATATATAAATTTGGCAAACTTTTAAGGAATGGGAAAAACAGAAGAAACTAATAATTGCTTAAATTTATAATTAGAAAAAGTTAAGAGAAACACCAGAAATAAGTTTTAAAAATTTAATAAATACCAAAAATAAGAACATAGCAATTATAAATACATGCTAATAATATTACTGTATAAAAAATATAAATATTTATGTGAATTGTTTAAAGTAATATGTTTTGTATTTTGTTATGAAACTTTTGAATCTCTCCCCCATATTTTAAAATCCTCCTCAGAAATCAAATTAAAAGGAGATTTTCCCCCTTGATTATAGAACCCGGTTTAATGGAAGAGTAATTGAAACTACATATTTATGCAGTATACTTGAAATATCAAGAAAACAAATGCACGCATGGCCACATCTGGTTTCTACTTATATCCCACCTTGTCCATTTACTTAATCACTCTGCTATAGCTAGACCGATATTTTTAGCTTGAGGGGAAAGGGTTGATTACATTGTGAAAGACCAGTTTATGTTTTCTTTAAAAAGAAAAAAATAGAAAGTACAGATATGAAACTTTATACGTTTATGTTTACTTATAGTGTTAAAATATAAGCCCACAAATTATGGCATATTAAATCTTGAAAGATACATCATCATACAATGCTATCTTCCAGATTCATTTTGAAAGAAATCAATGATTGGGATGACAATGGCAAGAAATACATAATCTTTCATAATAAAAGGTGCATGTGTTTCACGTATTGCAGAAAATCAAAGCTATGGCCAGCTGCAAAATTCAGTACAGGAGGGGTAACTGAACTCATATGACGAAGTGTCTTGGTGAGATTTTTAAAATTTCAAATTAGTTTAAAAGTTATGAATGCTTAAAGCAAAAAATTCACCATCTTAACATTAATTTATTCCAGCAGACAATTTGGTCAAGAATGCAAAACTGATGTCAGCAGCTGTAAGATGGTCGCAGCCAGGAACAGAGTTTTAAAATCCAAAATTCTAATTCCTTGAATTTTAAGAAATAGAATTTTTGAATTTTAAACATGCCATTAATTTATCATTAAGTATTATGCTTGAAAATCTATTTAATTGGATGAAAACCTTCGATAATAGCATTTAATTCTTTAGTTTTACTTTTCTCACACAAAATACTTCTTCCTTTTTGAAATTTTAAGTATTGTCATCTATAATTGAACATGCAATGTTGATTTTATCTAAGTTTAACATCCTCCATTTGCATGCACCCCACAAGTTTATTCAGGACACACAATGCTCACAAAGAGGGCCACATATTAGAGTATAATATGTAGTCTTAGGATGTAGCAATCAATGTGCAAGCACCCAGCAACAGGCCAAAAGTGTCATTGCTATTACACTTAAACTATTGCTTGAAATAAATAACTGGGCATGAAATAATACTGGGCATTTACATAACTTGGGCATGAAATTTTTATAAAATACATTTTTTCCCTTTCATTCTGTTACTGGTTGTGAATTGTGATACAAGAAGAACTAATATGGGTATATGAGAAAGTGGAATAGAGGCTCACATTCCAAATATTTAAACTTAGTTTAAGCAAAATAATAATTTACCACCACAAAATGCTTGACTGGTTTCATCACTGTTGTCTCCACAGTGATTTACACCATCACATGTCAAATTTTGGGAGATGCACAATTCGTTGAGGCATCGAAAATTTTTACATCCCGAACCTGCAAAACTTGAGCTTTTAGTAATTTGTAAAGTTGACATCAATTTATACTAACAAATATTAGTTAGAATTAACAATAAATAACAAAAGTTAGAAACTACACATTTAGATAGGAAATCAAATAAATTAAAGAGAAACTAATATGCAAAAGACAAAATCATTTATAACAATTTAATAAATTAAACATAATCTATACAGCAGAGGTAGCGCCAAACTTCATGTCATTAGAAGCCAAATGGAATAATCTCAAAGATTCAAGAGCCACAAAGTAATTTTTATGAGTAATCAAAATTTAAAAATTGTTTGTTCAAAAACTGTAATATTATACACAAAGTTCTCTCACTGGCTTTAAACTAACTTTAGCAATTTGACTAATCAACAAAAAGAAAGTGTGGCTAAATGAAAAAAAAGGTTAGAAAAACCTATATGTCATACTTATGTTAGCTATTTGTGTTTCACTGTTACATTGGAATCAGGCCTAGTATCTTCAATAAATTTTATTAAATGCTTTTACAGCATTGATTTGAAAATGATCATCATTTTTTAAATAAATGAAAAAACCCTTTTCAATGATGAAAATGGAAAACATTACAAAGAAAATATATACAGTTATTTCACAATTAACATAGTTTTAGATTTATCATAGTTTTAATATTGTTGGATTTCTTTAGAATTTATGTAATTTGGAGGTTTGAAAATTACTTTTATTTCTTTTTCCATGGCTCAATATTCTCAATTTGGTAATATTTAAATAATATTTATTGGCTTTTTCACTTATTCTTTAAATAGAATATTTTTAATCTTCTAAATTAATTTTCTTTATAATATTCTTAATTAAAAATGTTCTATTCCTTAAATTAATATTACTTTTGATTTGTAAATTTATAAAAATTATTTATTTATTTGATTCCCTTAACATTCCCTTTAATTTGATGTCTCATTTTCCCATTTTGGTTAGAAATTCCGTTTGTTCTATAGTTTCAAGTTATTTCCATGTTCAGTGCGTTTCAAAAATTTCAGTTGCGGCCATTTTCGGAATTCTGGTTTTGCGGGTTTTTTACCGCGATTGACGTGCCACCTAAGCGCTTTTCGCGCCTCTTTGGAATTCGTGAATTATTTTTATTGGTTCGCATTTTTACGGATCGTTTGCTCTCGGAATTTTGAGTTTTATTTTGGCAATTCTAATTTCGGTAAGCAGATTTTAATTGCTGCTGTTTGTCTAAACTTCTCCCCTTTTTCCCGCACGTATAAATACGCTCGCGGAATTTTTCATTTTCAGTTTTTTGTTGAAATCCCAAGTTTTCGTTTTGCGCGAGAAGCGCATAGTTGATTTTTCATATGGAACTTATGTTCCACGCGAGGATTCCTATGGAACGTTAAATTCCTCATGTTACCTTTTTTAACACTTGTTGTTTTAATTCAAATGATGGTTTTTCGAGTTTTTATCGCGTAATTCACGAAGTGACTCACGGAAAGATGTGTTGTGAGAATTTATTACGTGTGCTACGAGCAAGAAGTGTGTGTCTCAAGAAAGTTCGTCCGGTAGTTTTAAGAAGATCCGAGTGTACCAAAAGTGGCTGTTAGGTCCGATCTCCTGAGTTTTTAATCCTTTTCAAGAAAAATGCTGAATCCTCTCCTGATTAAAGTTTGGTGATCTCCAGTAAACCAGTTTCCAAAATTTGTCTCCAACCTATGCAGCTCTAATTATTGGAACTTTTCCCCCCTGTCTGATGACCCAGCTGGTGAATATTGTTTTATTTAAACTCCTAATTTCTAAAATTCTCAATATTTGAAATGTATTTAATCAAAGTTTATTCTGTAAATTTAAAATTCTAAAACTTCATTCTAAGAGCAAATTTCTAAACCTTCATAAATTTATAAGAGCCTGGGTAAATTCTAAAATTCTTTTAAATTTAATATTTTTGTTAATAATTTTCTGATGGAATTTAAATATATTTTTTTTTATGCTAATTCCTTATTTCTAACTAAGCTGATAAAATTCTAATGTCTGTCTAAAATTCTAATGTCTAAAATTCTAATGTTAATTGTTCCTGAGTTGCCTGCCTGTGAGCAGTGTTTTTGTATTTGTTAATTTGAATTAATTTGAAGTTGCAATTTAATAAACTAATTTTCTTTAAACTAAATATTATATCTTCCTTTATCTCTCTTAAACACAGCAGGTTTTATTCTATCTTTCAAACACAACAATATATGTTTAATATTTGTTATTAACATAGTTTTAGTTTTACATTTAGAATTATCAAAGTCCATATTACACTTCGCCAATCTAATTTTATTCAAAATATTTTGAATAACCAAAAATATTTTTCTTAATAAAATTAAGATGAGAAAGATTTTATAATTTTATTGAAGTTAAAGATGCAATTCTGGATGCAAATACATAAAATTACAATTTATGCTCTCCAAATATGTATTTCTAATGAAACCAAATAACTCTAAATGCCTAAATAAAAATGTTTTAATAGCATTATCCTCTAAACATATATCTCAATCTCATTAACAACATGTTTGAAAGATAATATCCCAGCATAAGAGCAATAAATATAAAAACATTAATGGATGCAAACACACACATTAAAATCCATAAATACACTAAAAAGGAATTTTTTGCTTGGGTCAGGTTTCAGTCTAAAATAGTTAATTTTCATTCAAGTATAGGATTTCATTGAAAAATGCCCTTGATGCAGGCATTCCTACAAAGTCCTAAAAAAATTGAAGATTTGTATATTTTTCAAGAGATGAAAAAAAAATCTGATTATTCCAAGAAAATGCAAAGTTGACTGCTTAGGTTATTTAAAGTGGTCAATCAAAAGGCCTAAAATGATGTTTTATAGTTGCTGTAATACTTTTCTTAATTTGTATTAATTTCAAGTATTATTAAAAACACACATTCTATATTTGAGAACAACATTTTAGTAGATAGAATTTCCAACCTGCAAATGCAGTGATGGCACTTTATTTTCCCTATAATACATGGCAATGTATAAGGAAAGTATTGGAATTGTGTTGAAAATCACAACTCAAGTTTTCGGTGGATCTACACATTTTGGGACCTTTAGAACAAAAAAAAACTGTTCTGTGTATGTGTGTGTATCTGTCGGTGCAATGTATATACTCATTCTAACTGAAAAACTAATTGATAGATAAGTTACTCGTGTAATACCCTGGTGCTGATTATATTTTGGTACAAGGGCAGATCCAGAGGGGCGCACACCACCACCCTCAAAACGTTTCGATTTGTTAGCTATTAATAACAAATTGAATATTTTTTCGTAAAAGACAGTATTACTTAAAAGTACATTACTTTCGTTAATTAATTGGAAGATATCAATAATCAATTTTGTCATTCCATACTAATGCAGATTTATATTTTCCTTTTCCAAACGGCAATGTTATGCTGCGTACTCATTATTTTTGCAACACTCTCAATCTACCAATTACCACTGACTAAGGGGGAAGCGCCGACATAGTAGAAGTAGAGCAGGATTCCAGTTTTCAAATCCGTAAACATAACGACTAGTCTCAATGTCTACCATGTCATCTGTCGGCGTGGGTTTCCTTCGCTTTTTCTAGTGCCTTATAAAAGTGTTTTATTTAGTAGTATAAAGTATAAAGCATGTCGTTGTTTTGATTTGAGATGGATCGTTTTGTGATTAAGAGGAGAAAAACAGAAAGTGACAATCCTTCGGAAATCGCATCAGGTGAAATGTCTAATACTGTTGTGCAACATATTAAAGCAGAAGCTACTGCGTCAACAACCGTGACACCATCGCAGTTAAGTGTTGCCACCACCTCTACTCTTTAATCTCGTGATGTTAGTGACTACATTGGAAATATATCTACTCATAATGACCTCATTAAATACGAACTTTAAAAAAAACCATGAACTCCTGGAAAAGGATATAACTTTCCAACATCCACCCATCTTAAACGTGGATGTGAAGAACAAAGGTGGGTAAACATTAATCACTTCAAGAAATAGCCCTGGCTTGTGTTTTTCAAGATCCAAAATGGACTTTTTTGCAAGTTTTGCTCTATTTTTTACCATCAAACATTAACTGGTCAACAAACAGTTCCTTTAAAGAAGTTGGTAACAGAGCCTTTAGAAATTGCTTAAGTGAAACTAGGAAAGCCCAGGTGTTGGAAAATAGATCTCAACTTGTTCCCATAATAAAAACTGTTTTATTACATGGTCGCCAAAATATCCCTTTGAGAGGCCATAGAGATGATGGCAGCCTAATTGAAACAAGTGAAAAACCTGTAGACAATGATGGGAATTTCAGAGCTTGGTTGCGTTTCAAAATTAACAGCGGCGATACTCAGTTGGATGAACATTTGAAATCGGCTAAATCTAATGCCACTAACATCAGTGAAACAATGGCTAATGAATTAATACATTGCTGTGGGGAGAAAGTCTTAAAGGCAATAAAACAAAAAGTAACTGCAGCAAATATATATATATATATATATAATATATAATATTATAGTATTATATTTGATGAAACAACAGATGTTTAACATACTTCACGCTCGGGAATTGCACTCTGTAGGCAAAGTGTTCGATTCCCTCCACTGCCATAACTGTCACCGTGTTCATGCAGAGTGCAATCACGTTAAACGTGGGGTACGTTTCATGTGGGTCCGTAAGTCCTTCCGAGAGGTTGGTGGTAGGGGAAGGAGGGTACGGTCCCTGCGGATGCCTCCCACACTGAGTTCCAGTCTAAATTGGGTGACTCTTCCTGGCCATCCAAACAGTTACCTTACACCTTTCTAGTAGGTCGGATGGTCTGGGTCTCAACAACAACAACATACTTCACAATTAAGTCTTAAGTTATGTACATGATAATTCCGCAAGAGAGGACTTTGTCGGCTTTCGAGATCTTCACAAAGCTAATTACTCTAGCGTGGAAGCTACATGTGAACCAATTATTACGGGAATAATTTTAGGACAGACTGTTCTAAGATCCATGCAAGATTTAGGACTGAACAGCAATAACTGTATAGGGATTGAATGCGACGGTTGCAGTGTGAATATATCAGATATGCGAGGTGTGGCGTCAGTTATACAAAAAGAGGCAACACATAGCTGTCTTTACGTATGTAAAACCCATACACTAAATCTCTTTATCTCAAAGTGCAGTAAGGTTCAAAGTGTTAGAAATGCTATTGGATGTGTTCAACAAGTCCGCTAAGCGCAACAATATCCTAAAAAATGTGTTAGGGCACAAAATCCAAGGTTACTGCGAAACCCGTTGGGTTGAGAGACATGAATCCATATTAGAATTCCAGGAAGATTTGCCGAAGCTCTTCAGATTGTGTCAGGTTGGGATGATAATGCAACTGCAGCCAATGCAAGTTGTCTGTTACATTCAATTTTAAACTGTGAATTTATTACAACAATTTTCAGTTTGAGTAATATTATGAATTCTACTGTTGTACTCAGTAAGTATCTACAGGAAGAAGATATAGACATATGTACAGCTAAGGAGAAAATAACCCATGCAATTGAGGTATTGAAATACAAGAGATAAAAATCCAGACAGTTTTTCTCTATCATTTTCGAAAATGCAAAAAAAGTAATGGAAGCATTGGATCGGATGTCACTATTCATGTTTGCATTCCAGAACTGTGTAAAAAGCAAGCTAACAGGCCAAATTATACCGCCAGTTCTAGTGATCAAGAAGAAAACATTATGTCTCATTGGGAAAAATCTGTGTACATTCCAATCTTAGATTTAATGAACACTGACCTTAAAGACCAGTTTACTGAGGAGTCAGTCAAATGCTACGCTTTAAAAAAAAATTTCCCTGTAAATCTGGAAAAAATTTTGGAATTACACACTGTGAAATCAAAGATTGAACCTATTTGTGACAAATATTCTTCTTTGTTTTCTCAAAATAGAGACACGATGGTGATGAAAGTTTTAAATGAAATATGCTCATTGAAGAGAAGTGCTAATTATGAACATTTCATAAAGTTCAACAAGGCAATGCAAGTCTACTCCAACTATGATGAAAAAGCCTATCCATTTTTGAAGTCTTTGCTGCAAGTTTTGCTCACTTTGCCAATATCCGCAGTGACAGCAGAGAGAAGCTTCTCAACACTGAGAAGGCTCAAGACGTGGATGAGATCAAGAATGACAGAAGATAGGCTGAGTGGACTTGCTTTATTATATGTTCATCAAGATATTAATGTGAACATTGAAAATATTATTAATAGATTTGCTAATTCAAAAACTAGGAAGTTTCAGTTTATAGTATAAATTAGATGTGACAATTGAAACAGTTGTAATACTAATAGTATAGTATAATTAGAATAAATGCGTCACTTCAAAATTATATAGTATTTAAAATTCTTGAAGAAGCAAAAAAAAGTTATTTTTTCTGTTTTGTTGTACTCAGTTAATTGTAACGGACATAATGTGTTATTTCATGGAATAAAACAAGAAAGATCAATCATGCTTAAAGCATTGATTATGAAACACTTTCCAACTTCAATGCAATTTTATTTAAAAAAGTCGAAAATGCAATACATTCCTCGGTAATATTTTAAAACTTATCACGATACTACATTGATTTATTATATTTGAAAACTTAAACCTTCATTGAAAAAAATGAACTTCATTCAAAAGACTGCATTGAAATATAAATTGCGTGGTTTAAATATCTCTAAAATGCAATACATTCCACGGTAATATTTTTAAATCTATCATAATACTACGATAATTTATTATATTTGAAAACTTCATCGAAAACAACTGAAATTAATTCAAATGACGTCATAGAAAAAATAACACGCCTGGATCTCTCTATAAAAGCAGGATTTCATTCATAACTTTCTCCATTTCATTCATCACAATACTATAATAATTTATTTTATTTAAAAATTAAGACCATGGAGCTACAATTCATAAACTTTATGCTTAAAACTTCATCGAAAAATATCGTCCTGTTTATAAAATCAATTAATATTTCATTCATATCAGCCATGCAGACTCCATGGACTGAATTACATTTTGTGTTAAAGAAATACAGTAATTCTAATACAACTCATTCTACATATTTTGCTGTTTACATTTTACATAGGTGAAAAATAGGCTTAATTGTAGAAATAATCAAATTTGAATGAGAATTTAAACTCAAATATATTGTCATTGTGTTGTTTTAGTATGTAGATGCACAGAATTTAAGCAGAAATAAAGTAGTTTTAGGACGGATACAACACTCAATATGAATTAAAAAGAACTTTAAAAAATCACGAATTTGAAACAAGATGGATGCCATATCTCATTTTGAAGTGGGTCATGTGATCGTTTCATATAAGATGTGTAATTATTATTTTAACTTTTATTTAAAAAACTACTGAATATATTTAGCTGAATTTTTTTTTATATATTTTATGGAACAATTTGACTATTACCTAAAATTTTCGAAGCAATTTGTGAATTTTAAATCCGCTTAAAAAATGTTAGAAAAATTAGGTCCCATAGGGCTCAATGTATTTCATTTTTTCAACCTGGGTTCAATCCAAAACTAATTGTGTGATATTATTCATTTATATTCCCATAGGTCCTACAGACCGTCTGAACAACATACTAAAATTTCATTTTGATTAAGTCATTTTTACGGCAGTTATCGTGCTAATGGACAGACAGACAGACAGACAGACAGAATGAACAAAGTCATAAACACTTTTCAACTTTGTTGTAAAGTGTTAATAACAATATGGTAATCGTTTTTCGTAAACATATTTTTTATAAATAAAGTATATCGAGAATTTGAAAATAACAAACCACTTCCTTTTGCGGAAAAATATCAGAAAGGTCCCTGGTTATTCCCGACACTAACCCCCTCACGAAAATCCCAGATGTGCCCCCCTTCAGGAAAATCCTCGATCCGTCCCTGTTTTGGTATGATTTGGAATAAAAGAACCTGTCTTTTTTTATGAAATGGCCCATAAAAATTATATGTATCCACTCTAGCTAAAAAACTAATTGACCCAATTTTACAAAATTTGTCCGCACCTGTTATGCCGAGATTTGACAGTTCTAAATTTAATTAATAGTTCAAAATTTGTAATAGCTTAAAATTCGTTATTTTCCCCTTTCCCTTCAAAATTCTAAATTTATTTGTTGTTTTAGAATATTTCGGCGATTTATTTCCCCTTTAGCGTAATTTGTTATCTTTTTAATGTTTTTTTTATTCAAAATTGTGCGCAATGTGCCTTTAAACGTTAAATAATCTTTTGTTAATTCTCATAATCTTCGTTTTCAGCTGTTAACTTCTTTTCACTTCATTCATGAGTTTGCAGAAAAAAGGCACTTTTTAAGACAAAATTTGACTTTCCCTCGCTTATCAGTGAACACCTGCGAGTAGGGTTGCCTCACGATATCCGGTGACCATGCGTCACCGCGTGGGTTCGTGGTTGCTGTTTGGGAGAAGTGATCTTTTTCTGATTCTTGGCATAACAGCGTTTTATTTCCGCAGTGTATGCGTGAGCGCTCGGCGCGAAGCGTGGGGTTTCACTCGCCAAGTTTGGCGTCTCCTGGGAAGGCAGGCGTGTGTTGCTGGGAGGATTCGAATGCTAGCTGCAGATCAGAGAGGTTGAAATATTTGGAAGTGCCGAGCCGGGGCTCATGCTGAGCACCCGGGCTCGCAAGGTGTTTCGAAGACCGGAAAACTCTCACGCAAGCTTAGTTTCTTTGAATTCACGAAGTGCTCTTCGCATTAGAATTTTTGACAACTGAATGAAAAATGCCACTGGTCTCGCTCAGTCATCACTATGTTGTGCTCCTCTAAAACTTTTGTTACCGACTCACCTATTTTCTTTGAGTCGACATCTATTTGGCTGATGAGAGTCATGTGCCGTCATTTGATTTGCAAAAGAAATTCATCACCGTGTGCCGCGGCGGTTCTGCTTGTCTCAAGTTTGGAGTGTTTATCTCAGCAGAATCTTCTAAAGTGGGTTTGCAGCGAGCCCTTAGTGTTCCACTCAGTATCTTCAGAGTGCGCTCTCAGCAAATTTTTGTGTTTTGGTGTTCCACGTGTTGATTAGCTTAATCACTTTTGTTCAGTGGTGCTGCCATCTATATGCACCCTCTAGAACGTCCCAGCCAAAAATGGGAATTTTTCCAAAATGATAAAAGCAGATAAAAGGGTTGTGTCTTCAATTAGATTTGCATGTGGAAGTTCAAATAATCTTACACACAATATTTGCACACTCTTATCTCAACAAAAGTCCTTATTTGAAATATTTGTGTTTGTTTTTATTAATTTGAAGATTTAATACTTAACACTTTTGGGGGTGGACAGCCAGCTCCAGGCAGACCAAGCTCTGGTCTTCAGACCAGAGTGGATTCTGTTTCCTGGGTCATTTAAATTGAATTGTCAGTTAATGCAATGTACTAAATTTAATAGATTTTAATTTTAGTTAATGTAATGAACAACTTACTGCTATACATTTGACATAAATAATAATGAAATCAAAGAGTTCAGATTGTTTAAATTTTTAAGTGTTGTTAATAAAAGTTAATTTTTAAATTTAACAATTAGTGTTTGTGATTTCTTTAGTTGTTGTTGGCTGTGCAATTTAATTATTTAAAAGGTAGGTGGATTTTCTTAGAGGTTTTATGTTGTTGAGATGTTTTGAAAGGTTTACATAGTTGAGCACAGACCAAGCTGTAGGTAATAAACAAAGTACATAGAGAAACAAAACAAGTAATAATTATAAAAGTAAACTTTATTGATTAATAAATCTATACGATCACAGGTTAAAAATAAACTAAAATAACTTAAAGAATAATAATAGTTAATAATTATAAATAAATAAACTTGTGTGTGAATCTAGAAATGAAATAAAGATAAAATAATAATTAAAGTATAATTTCAAAGGGGAGAAAAACCAATATAACACACCTAATGAAGAATGGAATGCTAATGCAGTGGTCCTGAATGAAGTCGCTTAGGAAATTTTCAAGAAAAACTGTGTCATTTAGGAAATTTTTGGACAAAAAGGTGCATTTAGCAAATTTTTTAGGAAAGAAAAATTGCTAGGAAAGTTTTCGGGAAACTCAAAACCTTGAGGAAAAACATAAGATTCACAGAACATTTTTATCCCTGCCTTTCACCCACACTCTCTCCTATGGTCGGTCACATTCTTCACGTTTATTTTCAAAATTGAAGGAGAGTGGAGAACAGTGGCAAATGTGTGTGATTTCCTGCACAAGATTTCTGAATTTTATGCACATTTTTCTTAGGCATAATGTTCTATTTTAACACATGTTTGAAAAAAGAAATATCTATAATTAGGTTACCCTCAAGTTTAGCAAATTCGATCATTTGTATCCTCACCAAATGCAACATTTTATCATGATTTGGCACAATGGCAATTGGGAGCATAAACCCTGATTATAAATATATTTAAATTATTTATTATGAAACTTTATCTGATGGGCCAAACTTTTAAAATTTGGCTTACAAGTTATCAGGACAATATGATATACCTTTGCAGGATGTTTATGCAATATTTGTACATATGCAATAAGTGTTTTGCAATATCATATGCAATAAGCATAGTGGATTTTCTGAATATCAGCAATGAGTACAAGGATTCACATGAATAGGTTATCCTGAATATTGGAATTACTTAGGGAGTAGTTTTTTAAAAAATATAATTTTATTCTGGAAAAAGCTTTCAGAATTCTGGAGATGGGCTTGGTCATGCATTTTTAATAACTCTATTTCCCCAGCTTCTGATTCAAGAAGCAAAACATTTTTGAGAGCAATAATTTGTTAAATCATAAAGTCAATGTCGATCAGGTCCATTTTAAAGGGTTGTCAAAGAAAACAATCATTGATTTGAAATTTTTCAGATTTTCAAACCTGGGGCACGACAGCCCAGTGATAAACATGCGGGAAATGCACTCGGTCGGTCTGGGTTCGATTCCCGCCACTGCCAAAACTGTCTCCGTGTTCAAGTGGAGTACGATCACGTTAAACACGTGGGTCTGTAACAGGGTTCCCACTAAGTCAGGAAAAGAGGGGGAGAATTTCTCTCCTTCCAGAAAATTTTGGGAGAGATTTTCTGTCATAAGGAGAGAAACTTAAAATTTAATTTTTTATTTTACCATGCTAATTTAGAAAGTAATAAAAAAGAAAGCATTAACTATAACTCATATTCTTCGACATTTAAATTTTTTAATTCTTAAAACTAACATTCTTTTTAAAAAATAATTACTCCGTGAAAGAATCTTATAAAAAAAAAAAAAGCAAAATTTTATTTGATCGAATTTGCTACCCACGTAAGCGGGGGAGACACTTATAGTTTTCTATAAAATATCTCGCTAATTAGAAACACGTAGTACTTTTAGTGTGCACAAATCGCGATTGATTGCGATTCACATGACGAGGCTACCGAATCGCGGTCCGCGACCGCGCGGCAATCGGCCCGCGATTCGGCTCGCAACAACGAGGCGACTGATCGCGAAGCAATCGGCCCGATCTACCAGCCGCGGGGCGCCGGGGACTGAAAGAATTCTGGAGAAATTTCGGTCGCCAGAAATGGCGACATGTCCACCGCGAATATGCATCTCTAGTCATCGGATTTCTCGATATTCAATTTGAAGGAAAAAATAATTTTAAACCGGAACTGGAGAGAGAGAAATTCTCGCGCAGCCTAAATTTTTACGCGAGATTTTTTATGGATTTCGCGAGAATCTCGCGGGTTCGCGCTGAAATGGGACCCCTGGTCTGTAAGTCCTTCCAAGAGGTTGGTGGTAGGAGAAGGAGGGTAGAGTCCCTGTGGATGCCTCCCCAACTGGGTTCCGGTCTAAATTGGATGGCACTTCCCGGCCGTCCAAACAGATACCTTTCTGGTAGGTTGAACGGTCTGGGTCGAAGAAGATCTTCAAACCTAACATTAAAGGCTGATAACAGTTTTCACAACTTTCCTTGCTACTCAGTATTTTTTTTTTTTTTGCAATGTAAAGGAATCAGTTTTATTTAAGTCTTCTAATTAATATAAATTTTATTTTATTTTGAAAACTATATAAATTTAATATTATTAATTCACTTTAATATGTATGCAAGTTGCAGTGAAAGAACTAAAGTCCACTTAAATGAATATGGAAGGACTAAAAAATGTATTTGTGATATTACTACTTTGCAATAAATGATTAGCACTCATATGTATTACAGTAATAAGGAATCCATACAAAACATCAGTAGAACTAATTATTTAAAATAAGTTAACTTGTTTTAAGTAGACTTGACTCTAATTAAATTTTGATGCTCTTTCTACCTGCAGCAGATTTTCGAAATAAACTCACAATGAGTTTTCCAAATTATTTTTTATGAGCAAGAGCCTCTAACCTGCAGATTTGACAAAAAGAAAAAAAAAAATGTAAGCAAATACTTCTACATATGAGTGACTGTGCAAGTATTGATATATTGTGATCGAAACTAAATGACAAAAATATCTTACATTCATTTTATTCAATGTACATTGGATTATCATTTGCCATACAGGCTCCAAGAGGGTAACAGATGGATAAGATGAGAATATCAATCATTCCAATAGTATAAAAAAGCTCAATGATTAAAACCAACAATATATAAGCATAGAAAATAAAAAAAAATATGTTCTATTTAATACAAAAAAAATAAATAAAAAAATAAAAAAAAAAACCATGGCAACAAAAGTTTTATATAAAATAGTACATAAAAGTATTAAATAAGATTGCAATACTTCCTTGAATAAAGCAGGCATATGTCAGTAAGGTAATGACATTATTTCAAGGACGTTATAAGCCCCTTCTTCAAGCCAAATGAACAGGTAGAATAATATGCACCATTAGCCAGTGCCAAGAATGAACTATGATGAAACAAACAATGATCACTTCAAATAAAGCTAGAATGCACACAGCAAAACAATTTGCATGTGGGTGGTATTATTAATTGGAAAAAAAAAAAAAAAAAAAAAAACCATAAGTATATCATCATGGATTTTTTTTTTCAATGGATGATACCACCCGCATGAGAATTTCTTTGCTGTGTGTGTTTTAGCTCTATATGAAGGGCTCATCGTTTATTCTGTTGCTGTTCATTCTTGACAGTGATTAAGGGTGCATACTGTTTGTTCTACTTGTTCATGTGGCCTGAAGAAGGCGGCATATAACACTCTCAAAACAATTGTCATTAACTTACTGACATTTTGCCTGCTTTATTTAAGGAAGTTTTGCAAACTTTTATTTTACAAGTGGCAGTTTGATTTATTGTAACAAAAGTATTCTTGGTAATAGATTGAATTTGTTGGACAAAAAACTGAATTAAAACAATCTGAAATCCAAATATACTTAATTCAAATGGCAAACAAAATTGTGCATACCTGGCTTCTTGACAGCAGTTATCACTAATTTAAAACCATTCCCAGCATGGCTCCAGTTATCAGTAATGTATTTGAGCGTAACATGGTTGGTTTTTGTAAATATTGTCCGGACATCACTGCGAGTACTCCGACAGGACAGATCCTTCTAATATGGTTAAAAATAATTTAAATAAAACATATTTTTTATATTGAAATTTAAATTCAAAAATATGTTAAAAAATATATGAGCTTTTCAAATGAAAACTAAATATACAAACAACATATAAAATATGATTCTGGCCAACATTAAATATTTTAAGTAAACAAAAGAAAATTGAAAAATCTTACAGTTTCTTTAAAGATACAAAATTCAGAATAAAATAAAAGTCAGAATACACTTTCAATATATGTTTAGTTTAACAATATAATCAAGAACTTATGGGCAAAGGCACTAGATAAAGTAAGCTTTTGTATTACTATTATAAACCCCACCTTATACTATATATATAAACGTTCCCGATACTGAATGTGTTAAAAATGACCACCTTATGATCACATAATCTTCAAAAACCAAGAACCCATGTCATTTATCTAAATATATTTTTGAAACACTCTTCAGTAAGTCACAGATGAAATTGATGCTTTGTGTCATTAGGCAACAATGTAGACCACACTAGGGGGGGGGGGGGGGGAGTTTGGAACTCTCTTAACAATAACTGAATAAGCAAATATAAAATTACTTTAATATGATAGAATGTAAAGGTTGCCTTTGAAACCCTTGCAAAATTTAAGATCTAGAAATCAGTCATGCTTTCTGCAACTTTGGTAGTTACACCATTGCTTTCTGTACTATTTCTTCAAAGAATGATACTCTTCAATTGATAATGAACTGAGAGAAAACCATTATTACAATATTCCATCAAACTATTTTGTTAGTGAAAGAGGTTCAAATTAGACACATAATATTATAACTAGATGACAACATCAAAATAAAATGCATTAAAGCAAAAGATCATTTTGGAAACGCCTGGATTTCCTTTTTCAGTACAAATGTCTTGGCATTCAACTCTAGGTCTGTTTGGTGAACTCCAGACATTTGTACATAACTGTTTTAGACTGTTAGTAATATTTTCTAAAATACTGATAACAGGCATATTTATACATAAAACCCAGGGTAACTGTTTGCAAATGCAAGCACTTACAGGGTTCATTGCACATTTTCATTTTAAAAATTAAGCATGTTTAAAGCACATTTCATAAATTACAGAAAATAATTTAAGTACTGTGAAAAAAGTAGGATACATTAATACATTGCTTCATTACGTTATATCAAACTTCACTTAATATAACATTAAGGGTGATACTGCCGATCACCACTGTCTCAGTTTGTGAAAGAAAATTTAATTTGGCAATTGAATAAAAGATAGAGAAAATTTTGACAATTATGTGAATTCTACCAATATCAAAAGTCGTGGTGTACTAATTATAATGTGTGTACTACTACACTATTTGTCTTTTACAAAACAATGACCTTTGAATTTGAGAATTCAAAAATCAAAACAAATTTGTCCAATGAAACATATAAATAACATCTGGCGAATAAAAACTCTATTTGGCAGAAGAAAATTTCATTTGGTGAATAGGTTGACGGAAGTAATCAAAATTCCTGAGCACCCACCTGTAGCATCATTTAATTTCAATATTACATCAGATATTTCAAATAATGCTTATAAAAATTTCTTTGAATCTGAGCAAATTTGACATATTTTGGATCTTACTGATCTGAAAATATTTGGCAGACTTTTGACGATTTCTATGTGAATAATTATAAGTAAGAAAAGGCAAGCTATTCCACATCCTCCTTTAGATGCTGCCTGTTCAGTCAGCTGCTGGTGCCGATTTTGAATTATGACACATTGTACCGAGTGAGGGCGCCCCTTGCGTCGAATGTATTTTACGGTTTATCCATATGTTTAGAGTGGTTTACAGTAGAATAAAATTGAAATTTAAATTTATAGTTCTTTTTTCTATTTTTATCATTGGATTTTATCCTTAAGTTTATTGAAAATATGATTTTAAAGTTAATTTTATTGCTGATTTGATTTTATTATTGGATGTTCTTGCATATATTTTTATATTGAAATCAAGGTTGTGTGTATCAAGGGAAAATTAAGGTATGTGTATATTATTTTATTATCAATTTGTTTCATTTTATTGAAAAAAAATTGTCAAAAATTATAGATTTTCCATATAAAGGATTTATTTATTTTATGTAACAACAGTGTAGTCAAATACAAATTCTGGATGCTTTATACACACAAATTTTTAATGCAATTCAATTTTGCTATTTGAATGACATTTTTTATTTTATAAAAAAATATAGTAAAACTTGTTTTCACAACTCATTTCTGAGCTGCATCCTAGGCAGGTAATTAATATACCAAGGGCTGTGATCTAAAGTTTTTAATATTGTAGAGTCATAAAATACTTATCATGATTATGTTACTAATAAAAAATACACAAGTACATACTTTAAAAAATGATTATGGGTCTGAAGAGAAGGAGGTTGTTGTTGTTGAAACCCAGACCGTCCGACCTACCAGAAAGGTGTAAGGTAACTGTTTGGACGGTCAGGAAGTGCCACCCAATTTAGACCGGAACCCAGTGGGGGAGGCATCCACAGGGACCGTACCCTCCTTCCCGTACCACCAACCTCTCGGAAGGACTTTCGGACCCACATGTTTAACGTGATCGTACTCCGCATGAACATGGCGGCAGTTTTGGCAGTGGCTGGAATCGAACCCGGGCCTACCGAGTGCAACTCCAGCGCGCTAACCAATGGGCTACCGCGCCCCCGAAGAGAAGGAGGTGTAACTTTTTATGTGCTAAAATATAGATATTGAATAAAATAAAAAATTTTAGAGCACAATTCTTATTAATGTAGCCTAAATATAAAATTTTAACTAACATAAATGACCAGCCTATTATCACTTAAATTAGGCAATCAGTTATATTGAAAGTACTTTTACAATAGACATATGTGAGAGATCAATTATTAAAGCTTTAACAAAATTTACATTATAATCAATATAAAATTATAACTGAAATGATTTTTTTATTTTAAAAAAATAGATTACTTTTAACTTTCGTAAATGAAAAGTTAAGAGTATATCTACACATCATATTTCCACATTCCTACATATTTCGCATCCCTGGGAAAGGGGGGGGGGGGGGGGAATCATACATAATTTATATTCATGTCCTAAAGCTAAGAATAACTATATACATTTCAATAGGAGAAATACACATTTTGCTCTGCCACTCTTATGTACTTTACATAGAAAAAAACTTTCTGCAGGAAATAAAAGAACTTAGAACACTTAGCAGATACACAACAAATTGAAATATTGCATATGTATTTCATGAAGTGTATATCCATGATTAAATTTTGAAATAGAAAATTCATTAAAAAATGATTTGGAATAATAAATGTCTTCAAATAAAAACACAAAAATTCATTAAAGAATAACTTTTCACTTTATCACAAATTTATTATCTGAAGTCATTTTTCTATGATTTCATGATTTAACTTATATATAAATTTTTTATGAAGGATTCACATATTAAATGCATGTAAAATTTCAATTTGTTGTGGTTTTGTTAAATGTTTGAAGCGCTTTAATTTCAAATAAGTATTTTTTTTTTTTAATTACAAAGTGGGTTTATGAGATATTATATGGATTATAATTCTTTCTTCAAGTCTCCTGGTTTGTGGTGTTTGGAATTTTTTTCTCATAAAGAAATTATTATCAAAAAAATTGTAAGGAAAGAAAAATCATAAAACTAAATTTAAAAAAAAATTTAGATCATAAAAATGGTTTTTTTTTTGTGTAACCAAAAAAAAAAAAACATCATCCATCCTAGTTTCACTATACCCTCGTGTTTTTATACTTTTGCTTTCACATATATCATGTTTGTAAATTAAATATTAAATCCTATTTCAAGCCCGTTTATATCCCTTTTCAATATTAAGCTGTACCACTGTATTCAACCCATGTAGCACCATCTACCGCAGAACGTTGTCTCTACGCAAATCACCGTTTACTAGGGAGAGACGGCTGACAGAACAGGCAGCGTCTAAAGGAGACGGTGGCTATTCATGAGTAGACTTTTTCAAATAAATCCTAAAAACAGAACATAAATGTTCTTCTGATCAGAAGATAAGGTGGTTATGAATATAATTGCAAACTAAATTAAAATAAATATTACACAAAAAGACATTGCAATTTTTTCAGGCACACCCTAATTATGAATTCTGCAGTATGTCTTTTTCTAACTGATAACATAATTTACTAAGATCTGGAACATTACATTTTTAAGATCATATTCATCACTTTAATAAGTTCCATTTTTAATTGCTTACATTTCTTGAGCCTTTTTAGCAACGGATATATCGGTAAATATTTCAGTTACATTTTTTAAATTGTTCGAATTCATCATGTGACATGACGCACCTGAATCAACAAATTGAACACTGCTTTTATTTAAATTAAAAAGAAACACAACTTGTTTTGTTTTGCTGAGAAAAAAACAATTATTTTCAGTATGATTCCATTTCTTACAGATATTGCCCATTGAAAGAAAAACAATTTTCTTCATTATGATTGCTTTCGCTACAAATGCTACATTTTTAGTGATTTTTATCCAAAATTTATATTTTTAGGTTTGGGTCTACATTTTCTAGTCTTCTCGTAGATTTATTGTCCTTTCAGGACAAATATTTATTACTTCTGCATGTAAAACCGGTCTTTTCCTTAGTTTTGAAAGGAACATGATTTTTAATCTGGTTATTACTTTCTGCCAGACGACTTTCTTCATTTTAACAGCAATTTTCAATAGTTTTTCATATTTATTTGTCAATTTCCAAACACTTAAATAGTTACATTTTTCAAGCAACGCGGATAGTATTTTTTAAATAATCATCTCATTAAATCCACAGCATTTAGTCTAAAAGCTAAGTTTTGAATATGACAAATATAAAAGTAAAGATTTTGGAACTTTTTTTTAAATTGAAAGTTAAAAATTTCTTAAAGTGTAGAATAATTCTGTTGATCAGTATAACGATCAAAAATCATATTTAGATTTTTAAACATTTCAAACAAGGTCTTACAATTTAAAGTATGCACTTACGATCTATTGTAGAAACAATCATATGTTACACTAGGGCATCTTTCTTCTTTTCATCTAAAATATCCTATTTGATAATAACTTTGAAAATGCTTTTCGATTTAAAAACCAACTGTAATTTGAAACTTCTAAACAGAGAATGATTCTTGATTTTAAATGTATCAGTATAAAACAGTTTACCTTACTGATCTATGTAAGCAGAATTTTGATATATCATCACAATTCATAAACAATCTTCAAAATGAATTTTTATTATAAAGAAACACTGGTGCCCATAAGCTGTTATATGTTAATATATATAATGAGTATTTGATTTTACATCAAGAACATGTAAGCGAGCTGCAACTATTTTACTTTGTATTATATTACATAATCTAACTCATAAACATTCATGCCATAATCATTTTCATAATATTGGTGTTGCCAGAGATAAACACTACTTATAAAATTAAGATAATATTTTAAACTGCAATTATAATACAGTAATCTATTATTAGACCCAGGTAATCAGGGTTGGGTTTCTACCAGGACAAGGGGGAAAAACAGGAACAGGAAAATCTGAAACTTTGTCATTTTTTCATATGGAGATGGAAAAAATTATTCTGGCAGTTTTTAATCTAATTACCACTCTTCGATAGGAAACAATTTTTCCTACTTTTATTGTATTTTCTGAACAATGGTATCTAAGAAAATTAAGCACTTTGATACAAATTTAAGCAGTTTTATGATCTTTAAAAATTAAAATTAGGAATTAAGCAGTTTAAAAGTCTTGTTTTAAGTTAACTTGAAAATGACATGTTTCTAAAAACCGAATAAAATATTTTTATTCTTTAATTAAAGAATCTTTCTAATATTTAACTGCATTACAATACAAAAGCAGGTGATTTTTTATTTAATTGTTTACTAATCTGAATGACCAATGTGTTAATCATAAATAAAAAAATAGTGGCTTTCTAAAACAATAAATTTGAAAAAAAGGTAGTTTGTAATTAGTTAATATCAATAGCTAAAACAAATAGTGTACATTTTTAATTATATTAAGCAAGTGATACCTCATAATTTCCATAAGCATGTGCACCATCATATATGTATAAATGGTCATTGCAATCTAGTGCAAGATGCTCAAAACGAAGCATAAACGTCTGCAGAACAGTATCTGTGTGAAATGTGACCACACATTTCATGTCGGGTTCATTTTCAGATGTAATAACAGCTCCATCCACTTTTTTGTACAAGGCTTGATCATTTTCAAGCAAGCATAATGTTGAAATGTGAACTAAAAGGAAGAAAATGTTTAACTAGACACATTTAATTTCCACACTTATTAACAACTAGAGCAAATTACCCGACATTACCTGGGTTCTAAATAAACACACATTACCACACTACTAAAATAATACAGAAACAGATAACATTCAATTTTCAATCAACAGATAACAATCAAAATAATACAGAAACAGATAACATTCAATTTTCAAATCACCTGTTTTGAACCAAAATTATTCCCCAAGTTTTGTTTCCTCCATATGCAACTATGCTAATTATACAATACAGGCGTAATAAACCCTAAATAAGCTCTTTGATACACACTAAATAAGCATGCCATAAATTAATGAAAACACTTAAAAGTTGCAAAAAAATGTTCTTTTACCCCAGAAGTAAAATTAAAAAAAATAATAATTGCTATCTCAGCAAGTTTTCATCCCAATAAAATCCAATTTTCAGAGAACACTTGCAATCCTGAAATAATTATAAATTCCGAAACATGAAAATGAATTTTTAAAATTCACAAATTTAGAAAATAGCACGCAAAATAGCATTTGTCTAGAAAAATGTCTGCGATATCGTTTGCAGGCCACCTGCTTCTGGAAGCAACGATGAATAAATTGATTTCACTGCCTTATCGTCTGCCCAGTATAAAACTGATTTTGAAGTCAAAATGTCAAAGGATTTTTAGCTTTCAAGTTCAATTATTTTTAAACTACTTTAAATTTTTTAAAAAAATTTTTGAGCCGTATTATCCAGAGACCTGAAGCAAATTTCGCTGAGCTTTAATTTTTCACTACAGATGACACAGACATCTTTCATTATGTAAGACTAGAACAAATTACCTTGCATAATTCGAAATAAGTGTATACTACTTAAATAACACTGATAACATAATTCAATTTTCAAAATTGCCTACTTTGAACTCTGATATTAAAATCAGATATCTTGTTTTTTAAACAGCACATTACGTGATATTTCATGGATACAGAGATTCAATAAGAACATATTGTAGCTGTTAAGACCACAGAACACTCTTCATAGAAATCCAATTCTTTCTAGGTAAAAAATTAATTTTGTGAATATGAGCTCAAACAATAGTTCAGCAAATTAAGGAGACCCGGGTCCAAACACCTGTCTGTGCCATGATAAATGTTGTTTATAGCTCATATTAAATCGAACACCTAACAGAGGATTAACACAGATTTTTTTTTTTTTCTTGTGTAATTAATTAAGTATAATTAAGAATTAGCATTTCCACCCTAAAGTTTTCTTTGCAAATAAATGTTTGCATAAAATAAAAAATATAATCAGTATTTTATATTTTGACTCTCTAAATGAAAATACATCTCATAAAATGTTATATAGACATTCAATATGCAGTTTGGTGTGAGTAGTAGTGTGTTAGTAGCCATAATTTCTTACAGTGTTGATTTGAGATTGTCGCATATATTACTAGAAAACTAATATAAAAAAATCTTAAGTACACATTCAAAATATTTTTAAATTGGAAAATTAAAATTTAATAAAACTAAAAAAACTTGGAAGTGTGTGAGTAAGAAAATGGGGAGGGATTTTCCAATCAACCTCGACTACAGTATATACTAGGGTTGCCTAATTAGATTTTGCATAAGGGTACCTAGTACCCATGCGGCAGCCCTGCACACCGTGCAAATCTGTGACTTGCACACAGTGTGCATATAGGGAGGCTCATTGCTCATCCTTACACATGTCTAAAGCAATCACTGACCCTTAAAAAAAAATTTTTAGGTACTACTGATGATACAGTGTGGGGAAAAAAAATTGGCATATACAAATTTCCTTGGAATTTCAAATTTTTCTAGCATTTCCAGTTCATAACAGCTACCTAACTTTTTCAAATAGCTTAAACACTTAAATGCTATGGCTCTTCTAAAATTATCGTAATAAGATTTTAATTTGTTAATTATGATGTAATATTATATAATATATATTAGCATATTAGCCTCTATTTCAAAGAATTCTACACTAATTTCTGTATTTGCCGTAAACCCCTGGGTTGGCTGTATGGTCTGGGCCTTTAACACTAATTTCTGTAATTCAATCAGGGTGGCTACAAGAAATTCCCCAATATTTCCCCTGAATCGTTCTCCCTTGAATGTTTATCAAGGGAGAACGATTCAGGGGAAATATTGGGGAATTTCTTGTAGCCACCCTGATTGAATTACAGAAATTAGTGTTAAAGGCCCAGACCATACAGCCAACCCAGGGGTTTACGGCAAATACAGAAATTAGTGTAGAATTCTTTGAAATAGAGGCTAATATGCTAATATATATTATATAATATTACATCATAATTAACAAATTAAAATCTTATTACGATAATTTTAGAAGAGCCATAGCATTTAAGTGTTTAAGCTATTTGAAAAAGTTAGGTAGCTGTTATGAACTGGAAATGCTAGAAAAATTTGAAATTCCAAGGAAATTTGTATATGCCAATTTTTTTTTTCCCCACACTGTATCATCAGTAGTACCTAAAAATTTTTTTTAAGGGTCAGTGATTGCTTTAGACATGTGTAAGGATGAGCAATGAGCCTCCCTATATGCACACTGTGTGCAAGTCACAGATTTGCACGGTGTGCAGGGCTGCCGCATGGGTACTAGGTACCCTTATGCAAAATCTAATTAGGCAACCCTAGTATATACTGTAGTCGAGGTTGATTGGAAAATCCCTCCCCATTTTCTTACTCACACACTTCCAAGTTTTTTTTAGTTTTATTAAATTTTAATTTTCCAATTTAAAAATATTTTGAATGTGTACTTGTTGGGTACTCAATCAGGGTGGCTACAAGAAATTCCCCAATATTTCCCCTGAATCGTTCTCCCTTGAATGTTTATCAAGGTCACATCGCCTGTTGATGAAAACTCTCCCTCCAGCCTCTTGTTCAGAAGTATATTTAAAGGAGATGAGTGATGGATCTTGTGACACGAGACGAAAAACATGACATCATGGAATGAATAAGCATTGTTCATTCAGCTAAAAGAAAACTATAAGGTCGGAAAATGAAAAAAAATCACAGAAATTCACAGTTTTTCCCGACTTTCAATGGAATTCCCTGATATTTCCAGGTTTTACTGGTTTACCATGTCTGTGGTCATACTGTTCAATTTATAACAAAAATATATATGGATTTATTAACGTTATTAACCATTAAGCATTTAGATAACATAAATTTTGTTACATCAAAAATGAATTCAAATAAACTGTTTTTGAACAGATAAAAGGTGAAAATAGCATGCACTACAATATAAATGAAGGGGATCAGAGAAAAATTAACTATGTAAATCGAATATATAACATTTATAATTTATATATTGCAATTCGAACATTCTAAAAAATTATAAACTAAGTGTAATTATCTGCATAATTATATATTTAAGGATTCGGTTTAAGAATAATTTTAGTACCAAAATGAACAAAAGCAATAAAAGAAAATCATATTCAACGCGTATGTTGTGTATTTTATACGATTTCAGAGAATAAAGTACATTGTAAGCTCAAAACAGTGTAATTTTAAATGTTCGAATAGCCTAGCCTACAGAATTAAAAATAAATTGCAAAACAGTCCGAGATTTTTTCCAAGCGTACGATTAGAAAATATCTGTACAAATGAAAAATAAAAATATTGGTATGTGAAAGTGATTCTTCACTTACAGTTCTTATTGTTATCAGGTAGCACTACATTTCTGCAAAGGAATAAACTAAGCAATAAGCACTGCAACCAAACATGAGACCAGTGATCTCTTTGCCCACTCGCCATTTTAAGCCATTTCCCAACAGCATCGTTTTTGTAAGTGATAAAAGATTTTCATCCTTGTTCGCATCAAAAGCTGATTACGAACAATTGAATGCATTTTTATTCCTAAACATTAATTAAAAAGTTCCATCTATAAGCAAGTACTACGATGTAAATAACTGCCGGGTGCAAACATGACATTTATGAGGGCTAGAGACACGCCCACTGTTCACTGGGTTTCCTTACAGCTGACAGTTAAATTGGCACCTCAATTTATTAAAAAACTGCGTCAAAGAAAACAACACTAATGTTTGAACCATAACTCAATGGTTTGAGCTATTTTAAGCTATAATTTTTTTTTTCGCGGATAATTTTAAAATAATTTCTTAATGAAAGATATATCTGATAATATGATTTGGACTTAAATAAAGCCGTTATTATGATATAATATTGAATTACTAAAATTCTATCTTATATTTATTTTAGTATTTTACCACTTTCAAAATATTCGCTTTTATTGTAAAAAATAAAAAGTAAACATATATAAATATATATTTGCTTACTACTATAAATATTTCATAAGGAGTTAAGCATCGGTGGTTCAGTGGTAGAATGCTCGCCTGCCACGCGGGCGGCCCGGGTTCGATTCCCGGCCGATGCAGTTTTGTTTAATTTTTGATTCAATATTGGAAAATAATGAAGTTACTAATAATTGAATCTTGCAAACATGTCCCTACAAAGCGGGAGGTCCCGAAATTTTAACATTTTACAATACAATATGACTTTAACACAATTGTGCAAATTCATCTTTTATAAAATAAAAAAATTCTAAGAGGTTAAAAGTAATTTATCTTACGAGAACGACTTCAGTATGTTAGGGTCCTCGGTCAAAAAATATTTTGAAAAGCCCCCTTCCAAACAAATAGGAAAAACAATGTTCTCATAGTTTACGTGAGCCACACTCAAATTACATTTTGTTTTTTAATATTTACTGTAAATTGAATGTATGTATTAGAAATATATCGTTTAATTTTTCAACTTTTTTATATTGTAATCTTAACTATTGTGAACTTTATTAATAACTTAACTAATGCATTAAATGAGCATTATAATTGTATATTAGATGTAATAACATCAATGCAATATCTCTTTGCAATAATTAAAACAAAGTATACATTTACCAAGTATACAATAAAATTAAAGTATACATTTTAAGATGAAAAATAAACCCCCAAGAAGAATTCTACAATGTAAATCCGCCCAGGCCTCCAGAATATGCAAATCCGTCATATCTAATAATATAGTCTCTAATCTCGAAATAGAAAATTTTCGTGAAAACAATCTATACTGATTCTATAGTACGAGAAAGTAAAAAGATTTGAAATTTTGCTGAGTAAAATAAAAACACTTTTGACATGTTTCAGATATAGTGTATCCGATTTACATTATGTACCAAATTTTTCATACAAGAAAAATATATGGCATCATTAGTAATAGTTTAAAAAATAAACTAGCTAATTTTTTGAATGGATAAATTAAACAAAATAAGTTCAAATCTTGTGTATCTTTTAATCAAACAAAACACCTAATATTGAGCTTTTATAACACGCTTTAAAGCACTAGATGGCAGCACTAAATCTAAGTTAATAAAATATAAAACCTTTCCATAATTAGAGCTAAACGTTCCATCCATAAAAATGGAATATTCTATATTAAAATAACTATTTTTAAGGACTTATTTACTGTTTAAAAAGATTTAAATATTCATAGGCGATCCTAGGTCTTGTATTATTCAGGAAAAGGGATTGAAATCGGAAAGTTTTGTGTTCTATCTAGTTTCGATTTGAAATAGACCATATGAACGATATTATAAAGAAAAGTACAATTTGATTTTCCCTTCTTTTTGAATTTTTCTTGTCTTCTCCAGCTTCAGGGGAAAAAATATATTGTGGGTCCGGGTCCTCTCTGGAACCAGGACGCTCTAACTCGAATAGTATCTGTCCTTCCCTCCTATACGCGATCCAATCTACAAGTATTAATTCTTAAACAATATCATCATAAAAGAAAATATATTTTAATGAAATAAATACATAAGATTTATAATATACTTTTATAGTAATTATGGTAATAATAGATTTTTGTCCTTGAAAACTTTTAACTACTTTTAAATTTTATATTACATTTAGTTTTATTTACATAGTCTTTATTTATGAAGACTGTAAGGTCAGTTGCCCCCACCTCCACCCCACCCAAGGATTTCCAAGTTAATGTGTTTCTTATATAGTTTTCCTTGAGGAATCATACTTCCATCTTAAGATCAACTTCCAGTGTTCTGTGGCATAGAGCACTAACTTGCAGAAAGAGTATACATCTGTGCACTTGCATTTGAGTTACTAACTTTTCATGTAACATATCCACATGAATAGGAACGCAAAATATGCACACAACCTCTCAGCATGAAAACCAAAATCAAACTGACATGTGAACGCTTCCTCCCAACTTTGGGCAACACCTGTTGCCTTAAGATTATACAGCACCTACAGGAAGTTGAGCAATATCGGCAGCAGATGATGCAATCTGCAGAAATCTCCTAATATAAAGAAGTGGTCTTAAACTTTTACAATTGACTATATAGTAATTATTTCTATACTTCGTTATGGAGCTCTTGAGACAACGAGGTCACATATCTTCACTTTAGAAAATGATTTCGATTGTAGTTTTTATAAGTAACAATTATAGCAATATGCACTTCATATCGCTGGTTGCTATGAGGTGATCAGATGAATAGAGGAAAAGTACATAACTCGTCTTGGATAGCAAAAAATAGGCAGTAGCTGAAAAAAAAAATAAGTAAGAGAAGAAAAATGAAAAGCAAGAACAAGTGAATCAAAACTATGATATAAAAAAAATGCGAGCTAAAGTAACATTACACCTGGTCTGTGATCAATCGAAGAATGAGGGGATGGACTGTATCGGTCATCGAAGTAGACTGGCAGAACCATCTATCATGTATTCTAGGAAATACCCACTTGAGTAATTTGAAATCTCAGCTGCTTCCATCTTGTGCCTTGAGAGAGCCAATCGGGAAATGTCCTGACCTACGCTTCCAATTGGCGAACAGTATAGAGATATCACAGTTTTGATCCATGCCCCTCAGACAAGGTCTATTAGAATTTTTCTTCATTTTGGACATACCAAGCATTACACTTCTATATATGTAAATATGGTAGTTAAAAATTTTATTGAAAACTTGTCCCTTTAAGGTTCCAACCAAAAAATCCTGAAAGAAACACTGTACCCACACCATTGTCTTGAAGAAGAAAGTTCATTTTGACTCCAAAAGTGATTGATGCCCTAATGTAACGGTTTTATGTGGTTTACTTACAAACATTTTATCTAAAAGAAACAGTTTTAACTATGCTATACATATAATGTAACATGTATTAAACTAATATGCATTAACACAAACTAACCTGATGTATCAAATTCGTTGGCTTGACCTGTCACCAACTTGAAAAGGTCATTACGATCTTAGAATTTTTACAAATTTTTTAAAAATAACTTGTGAATGAAGATTTTTTTTAAATAAAATATTTATTTTTTTATTTTGATACTTATTATAATACAAATGGAACATCAAATTCTATGAAGATCTCAAAAAAGTATTTAAAATAACAGAAAACATCAATGATGTGCAAAAACTCATCAATATTATTTGATGCATTATAAGTGTGGGGAGGCTCTTGGAAATGATGAGGGTGCGGAGATCAAAGATCATATGAAGAATTATAATGCTAGTTTTCCTGTACAAACTTTATGCAATTGTCAGCCAATTTTGAATATGATTGTATGAGAAAGGCAAGTGGATCCTCTACTTCATATATTTTTCTTTTCCATTGAAGAAATTTCTATATTGTTGATATTTCTACACTACATCTTGGTACTTATTATTATCAAATGGAACTGAACAACATAGAGTAGTATATCAATAAGTAAAATACACTTTATTACAAGGATAAGGAAAACTTAAACATATAAACATTTCTCTTTTGGACTTTGTTAGTTCTCTTACACTGACGAAGGGAATCCAGCATATCCTAAAAACAGCTGCATGCTTCATTGTGTTATTTGTACTTTTATACGTTGCTCAAGTTTCCTTAATCGAGTATAATTATATGAGAAAGGTAAGTGGATCCTCCCCTCAGGTCAGTTTAAAAATATAACACTGGATCAAGCCCTGATTTATACACGATACCAGGGTACCAAAATTGGGAGGGGGGGGGGGAGGTATCAAATTCTATGAAGATCTCAAAAAAGTATTTAAAATAACAGAAAACATCAATGATGTGCAAAAAACTCATCAATATTATTTGATGCATTATAAGTGTGGTGAGGATCTTGGAAATGATGAGGGTGCGGAGATCAAAGATCATATGAAGAATTATAATGCTAGTTTTCCTGTACAAACTTGATGCAATTGTCAGCCAATGCATGGCCCTGAGGATTTAGGGTATGTATTTTCAAACACCACACTTGCCTACACAATTGACTCAAAATATCTTGAAAAATATGATGGTCAATTTGGATTCCTATTTTTATTTGCTATAAATATTTATTTACATGTGACTCCATACACAATTTTTTTAAATATTTGGTAGAGGACCTTCAAATCCAGCTAGGCTGTGACTGGATGTCTTTTTTATTAGCACCTGTGAACAAAATAGTGTATAATTATTAATAAGAAATAATGACTCTTGAATTTCAAATAATATTTATATGTAATGTAAAGCAAAAAAGAAAGGTCATATCCAGCATTTGTTTATATCTTCCTGTGACGGATAATATAAAGCAATGAAAAAAAATAACACTCTCCCCTTTGGGTATTTTAATTGTTTCATTGCTGTATTCCTGATATCTTTCAAAACATTTTAATTTCTAACTCTTACGTTGCCAAGCAATTAAATTTCCATGGATATGATTACCATGCTAAGGTTACTTTCGTCCAACTTTGGACAAAACATGGCAGTGACACATGCACAGTTCTTTCTTTCGAGCCATATACCACCACTCTATCTAGGCTCTACATTCCTAGGATGTTTGAAATGTTGAATTTAAGGCTGACCCACATGCCTGCAGTTGATAAAAAAAAAAAGGAGGGGGGGGGGAAGTAAATTGGCCACCTGGCTAAAGGGATCACTTTTCCCAAAGTATCATTTTCATAAAGTGATTAGTTTTCTCAGTCCCCAAGGGTGAAGAAATTTGAAACTATGTGGATCCAGTCCATGGATGCCACTATCTACAATGAGTATGATTCCTTTAACAATTTGTTTTATGCTGAAAGAAGTCACCTCATATTAATGAATTTGGCTATTACATCCTTGTATTTGCCAAACATTTTGAACAAATTTAAAGTTGGCTACATAGTAGGACTAAATGTTTTTGTCTCCACAGAAGTTCGTAAATAATGGCACAAAATTAAAAAAAAACTTCTGGCCATCTATTCTAAATGATTCAAAATAGCTGCCTATTAATAAAGACCAAAAAAAGTTACTATAACTGTATTTTTCTAATTTTAGGTTATATTTTTTCATCATTTAATTACATACAGGGTGAGTCAGAATTCTTGGGCCAAACTTTAAGGGGTGATAAATCAAATCTAAACAAGTAATTTTTATTATACAAAACAGGGTCGTAACGCAAGAGGTAAACCTCTAGACGTCGCTGACATTGAACACAGTGACGACTGCGTCAGAACTAGCCAGGGTTTAAACTGATCGCCTGATCTCTCCTGTCTCGACTTTTTCTTATGGGGTCATATGAAAAGTCCCATCTACCATAGCCCCATCGACTCCGACGAGGACCTTGTTGCTAGGATTACTGTTGCTGCCGGCGTTGTCCAAGATATGGCGGGTATTTTTGCTAACGTGCGCCGCCCACTATTTTTTTCATACAAAGCAGGGTCATAACGCAAGAGGTGAACTGCTAGGTGGTAGTTCATGAAATGAGAAAATGATGATTCTCTCGTGAAATGGGAAACACAAAAATGACAGAGTAGGCACGAAGTACGTTTTACTGACAAATTGCAGAATGCATGGACAAAGTTACAGAAACTGCTCAAAAGTGCGACCATCAGCAGTAATGCAGGCTTCACACCTGCGACATAGCGAGCGGCGCACGTTAGCAAAAACACCCGCCATATCTTGGACAACACCAGCAGCAACAGCAATCTTAGCAACAAGGTCCTCGTCAGAGTCGATGGAGCTATCATAGATGAGACTTTTCAAATGGCCGCATAAGAAAAAGTCGAGACGAGAGATCAGGTGATCAGCTTACACCCTGGCTAGTTCTGACGCAGTCGTAACTGCGTTCAATATCCGCGACATCTAGCGGTTCACTTCTTGCGTTACGACCCTGCTTTGTATGAGAAAAATTGCTTGTTTAGATGTGATTTATCACCCCTTAAAGTTTGGCTCAAGAGTTCTGACTCACCCTGTATAGAATTTTCATGCATGCAATGCAAGCAACTGATACATTGTAGACGATCTTCAGTCTTCATCACAACCCATTCACTGCTGCCAATTTCATCGACCCCGCTACTTAAACTTTTTTCCAAAATCATATCTACCTCTGATTCAGAACATGTGGAAATTGACAGTATTTTTTTTTCTGTTTAATAGTATTTTTATTCATTGACACAGTGCTTTTCACACTTGTTACCATACGATTGATTTCTTTCACAGAAGTTATGCAGGGGTTGTTCTGGATATTTTATTACTTTCGCCAACCAATTAACCAAATAAAAAAAATTTTCGCCAAATTTAATTTTAACTTTCCATTTGAAAAATTTTATTTGATTTATAAATTCTCAAATTCCAAATATTATTGTTTTGAAAAAGACTAATAATATTGTAGTATTTATTAGTATTGTAGCATTACAATTAGTTACAGTATTGTAGAATTACAATTAGTATACCAGGATTTTTGATTTTGACATTGGCAGAATCCATAATTGCTAAAATTTTCACCAAATGGAAGTTTCTTTCACAAAATACGACAGTAGCGAATGGCAGTGAGACCCTTGGTTATGTTCTAGGAAGAAAATCATGCCAATTTAAAGAAAGCCAAAAATATATGCTTACTATGGGATATTCGTGGGGATATCTATAGGAAATTACTATGGGATATTCATATTTCAAGTTTCATGTTGATTGGACCATCTGCTAAGAAGCTAGAAACATTTTAGTAATATAGGGGAACACAAAATAGAGAAACATGCCAAAAATATGCAATAGCCTATTTCTTAATCATGCTAAAAATTCACTATTTAAAATTGGCCATCTCTCTCCATGTAACATATGTACATCTGTAAATTCGGGAAAGATGACCGCCATTAAGTTTCATCTACAGTCATTGAAATGGTAAAGTTACAAAGATTAAATTATAATGCTAATAATAATGTATTTACCAGCAAATTAATTTCCGGTTCCAAAAATTTTTTACTATGTACTTTTAAAAAAAGCCTTTTATTTTGAAAAATACTGGTTAGATAAAGAACATACTGTCTAAAATAAAGCAGCACAGTCTACTACAGGTTTACATACTTTCATCAGCATTATTTAGTAACATGATGTTGCATTTGTGAGGATTGGATTAGCTATTTCTCTCACATGGCCATTTCTCTTGGACTTTTCCCACTCATTTAAATTAAATTAAAATCAAATAATATATAATTTGACTCTTAAAACATTTCACAGAAATTATTAAAAAAATGTTGCTTGTAAATCACAACTATTTCGAAGTCATCATATTTTTCACTATTGAGGAAAAGCCTGAAGAAAATAATTGGGGTTCTTCCAAAATTTTTATTAAAAAAAAATTAAACAACTTTTAAGGATTACAAGAAAAAATTTAAGTACTGTGAAAAAAGTAGTTTACATTAACACATTAAAAAGTTTTATCAAATTTCACATAATGCAATTTGATTTTAACACTCAGAAATTTCGAGGAATGCTTATAAAAATTTCTTTAAATTTGAGCAAAATTGACATATTTGGATCCTTCTGATTTGAAAATATTTGGTAGACTTTTGACGATATTTTATGTGAATGATCACAATTAAAAAAGTGAGCTTTTAAAAAGTACATTAGAGATTTTTTAAATGAACCATAAAAACAGAAGAAAGTTTTTCTGATTGGAAGATCAGGCAGTTATGGATATAATTGCACACTAAAATGAAATAAATGTTACACAAAGAGATTTTGAAATTTTTCAGATACACCCTGATCATAGGTGTGCTGTAGTAATTTGTTATTTGACTCGGGGAATCAAGATTGGGTTTCTTCCAGGAAAGTGGAAGAAACTGACAGGAATTAGGAAATATGAAACACCTTGACCTCTTTTCATATGGTGAAGGGGAAAATTTTGCAATCTGAGACAATGTTTTTTATTTTTATTATGATTTCTGAACTGTGGTATCTGTAAAAAAAGTAAGTACTTTAGTACAAATTTAAGAAGTTTTAAGGGCCTTAAAAATCGAAAATCAGGAATTAAGCAGCTTTTAGGGACTGCTAAGCACTTTAATAATTAATAATTGTTGAACATAGGCTTGAACAAAATAGTCAATAAATATTTAAGATATCAACATTGATGTTTTCGAACAATGCAGTTAAGGAATAAATTTGTTGCCTTTTAGCAAATGATAACTACTACATCTATTTTTAGCACCGAATACCTTAGTGCAATAATATATATATATGTGTGTGTGTGTCTATTTACAGATTACTGGGCATCTTAGATTGTATAAAAGAAATAACTGGTGCTTATATATTCAGTCAGATACCAGTGAAACATTTTAATTACATTTTATCACACCTTCATAGAAATAATTATTTAGCAGAAAAGGGGGGAACAAGTCTGTGATAAATTATAATGTTCATCATTATTCTACAAATCAAATTTTAAAAAGCAGTGAATATACTCTATTGTCACCAGATTCGTCAAAGTTAGATTAATCCATGTAATAATTGCAATTGAGAATTGTAATTGCTATAGCTAATCAAGATACAATTGAACTATTCTGAACCATGTTTCTTAAGTCGATAAAATATATAGTATATTTATTTAGTCAACAAATATATTTTATTGTACCCATATGCACTAATTATAATATGCACGCTATTTATAATAGAATTTTTATAAGAACTCTAATATATTTCCAAGAAAATATTGGGGTGAAATATATGGGGGGGGGGGGGGGGGGAGCTAATAAGCCTTTTTAAGTAAAAGGAAACCTATGGAAAGATTGCATTAAAAAATTTTTTAACAAAACTAAAAAGAATGATTTCAACTTTTGAATCCTAAAAAAAAATGTATCAGGTTTTGCTGACAAAGATTTTTATAATATATATATGTATTATATATACCTGAGAATGATCATTAATTGAAATGGTTCAGTATAGCAAAAATGAAAATAAGATGGTCTGAAGTGTATATGTGACAACAAAAATGACTATACAACTAGCAGGTGAAGATTAAAAATAAAACAGTTACTGAATTGGTATAAAATACCTTCTTTTCCCTGTTCCTTATATAAGTTACATAATTGAAAAAGAATAACATGTGGTAAAGATTTGTGAAAGTAATCCTTTAAGTACACCCCGAGATTAATTTTTTTTGTTTTTAATCATATATCTAATGCTGATACTTAAGGTACTAATCCCCTTGTTCCTTGCATAAACATACATGGTGCAAGATGAAAAGTTGCAAAACAGAAACATGGTTTTTACATGTGGAGCTAAGCCTTTCTGGCTTCCAATAAAAAAATTTTTGAAAATGAATAAATTGAAAAAAGTGAAAAGCATTTCCAAAACCATGTAAGTTAACAAAGGCCATACCTGGTTTGTTAATGCCAATTCTACGTTTCTGTGTGCATTACTGTAAATTGTATTACAGATATAATGCACATGGTTCAGAATAGAAGAAAATAGAAAATGGATCAGATATATATATATATATAAACAATCAAATAACATTAATCAAATATATTCAAATATACCAGCATGTGTCTTTGTTTTCATATGAGAATACGTTACTAAAAAGAATAATATAAATGTATAGTTACCCCTTATACTGCTTACATAGTAGATAGCGTAAAAATGACTAAGCTTTTAACTCAAAACAGGTTACAGTTAAATCGATATACTAAGATTGCAACTATTAGAAGTGAAACATGGAGATGAATATTTTTATTTATAATTGGTTGAGATTGACCTGTCAATATGTTGCTGTAATTGGAGCAAGGTTTTGAATTTAAATTGTTTTTTAATAAATGAAAAAATAATATTTGGCAGGTAGGAATTTTGTATAGTGGTGTTTATGAATTTAAACAGATATTCTTTACAGTAACATGGTGTACTTAACATTTTTATTCTTAACTAGCCGCCTTCGGCAACCAGCCTGTTCACTATCCTTGAAAATTCTGACCGTGGCAAACTCCTTGGCGAGACCTACCAGAAAGGTGTAAGGTAACTATTTGGACGGTCAGGAAGTGCCACCCAATTTAGACCGGAACCCAGTGGGGGAGGCATCCACAGGGACCGTACCCTCCTTCCCCTACCACCAACCTCTCGGAAGGACTTACGGACCCACATGTTTAACGTGATCGTACTCCGCGTCAACACTGCGGCACTTTTGGCAGTGGTGGGTATCGAACCCGGGCCTACCGAGTGCAATTCCCGCCACGCTAACCACTGGGCTACCGTGCCCTACGCGACAATCTCCATAACTTTTTTTTTTTATTCACCCAATTTAGACCGGAACCCAGTGGGGGGAGGCATCCACAGGGACTGTACCCTCCTTCCCCTACCACCAACCTCTCGGAAGGACTTACGGACCCACATGTTTAACGTGAAATATATTGCCACAATTAAGTTTTTACAATACAGCAATACATTACGCCACAATAATATATCGCAATCAATACATCGCCACAATTCAATCCACCATAATTCAATCATTTAAATTTTATAATGACCATATTCTAAGCTCTTAATTCCGTCATTTTCTTCCCTATTGCGTATTCAGAACTGTGACATCCCCTCCACCTTCCCGCGCAAAAAACTTCTGTGGGTGAAAAATGCCGGTGAAGAACTTCTTTAGCGAATTGCCGAGAAATTGAAATTCGGAAATTCTTAAAATTCCAATCCTGCAGCTATTTATAATTATTTCTTGACCAGATTGGGTTTGTAAGAAAGCCTGAATTTTGAGCTTTCTAAAAATGTAAATTATTAGTCGAAATCAACAGAACTTTTCCATATGCAAGGATTTAAAAACGAAAGTTCATTTTTTTAATCGAAAATGACTTGTTTTAAAATCTTTAAAAAATATTAGAATTTGTTCCTGAGATTTGAAATTGATATATTTTTCCTTGCAATTGTCTGCTCTTTCCGGTGGTGTGATTTGTTTTTTTCTACGACATCTGGATCGTGGAGAAAAAAGGGCAAAAAATGGTCGAAATCGCATAAAACATTAAATAACAAAAAAAATAATTAAAATTTTAAAAATCGGTTTTCTCATGTCTAATCATAGTTAGATTCAAATAGTGTACTCAGATTATTTAGCTGAGACTTGAAGTCTAAGTTAATAGAGTGTTTGTGTTTGTGTATTCCCTTCTGAGTGTGTGTGGTTTATATATATTTATAAATAGTAAGTTCCTTTTTATTATTACTATTTATATACAAAAAAATATATTTATATTGTTTAAAAAACAGTAAATATATTAGTACTGATAAATAGTAACTAGAAACCTATATATGTATCATTTGTTAACTAAAATTTGTCACAAGCATGCTACAGGAAAGCACTAGCATATTGAGATTAAAAAAAGTTTACTAATGTATCAGTTGCAAATTTAATAATAGCAAACTTTTAATAATGAAATAATGGAAATGAAAAAATACACAGAAATTAAAACAAGAAAAAAAAATTGCATTCTAACACTAAAAATCACATTACGCATTCTCACACATTTGGTATTATTTTAAGAAGTAAACATGAATGCATATGAATAATTATGCATTTTAGTGAATACTGATAACAGTGCTTACTCTTTGTACATGATATGTATCATGAAAAAACAAATAAATGTATTGAGCTATATTGTTAAATATTTGAGATAGAATTTTTATATACATATATCTGCTCCTTCTTAGATAACATAGACCTTTAAGCTTTGATAAAAATTTACTGATTAAAACACTGATAAAAATTTTTTGTAAATGCAAAATATAATTTTATTTATTGCATTCATCTTTTTTTACTCTTGTGTACCCAATTTGTTAATTGGATCTGCAGAAACGAAAACAATTTAATTAAATACAGTAGATCTTTTGTTGCCTTATAAATCAAGAAGTAAATTAAAACATCTTACACATGATCAAAATTATATTTATTCTATAAATATCTATAAATTAAAATAACTAATGTGTATTAATATCTATAAATGCATGTGCACATTCTTTACAGGCATCAAGTATATCTGGATACATAAATTCATATCCACTCTCTAAAGTCCTTTTCGGGATAACTTTTTGCCCTTCCGTCATCATAGCAGCTCTTTCTTCCCCAAATGCTAAATTAATTGCAAAACTGGGTAATGGGATAAAAGCTGGCCGCCACATAGCACGAGAAAGTGCTTTGGTAAATTCTCTGTTTATAACCACTTGAGGTGCAACTCCATTTAAGACACCATACACTTTATCAGATTGAATTCCATGAACAAATAAGCCAGCAATATCTTCTCTGTGAATCCAAGGAAAAAACTGATTTCCATGTCCAATATGGCCACCTAAGCCAAAATAAAATGGCCAGTATATTTGATTTAACATACCACCTGATCTTCCAAGGACAACACCTAAAACAAAACAAATGAATAATTTATAATACAGTTTAGGCAAATCCTGACTCTATACCATTAGTGATTTAAAACTTTTTCTCAGCATACCCCTTGTATGTTGGCTGTTTCTCAAACACCACTTAAAATTATAGCAAGAATGGATTAAAAAAATTAATTAAATTTGTATAAACATATATTTGATTAAGGATGTGCATTATAAAATAAAACTATTGTTACAAATACCTTCTTTTTCCCTGTCTCAAAAATATCGTAGCTAGGAAAACTTCATTTATAGTTACCAAGTGATATTATAGGAAGTTTAGATTGCTTGACCTTGGTGACAAATTTGGTTAAATATTACAAACTTTGCATGTTTGGGAAATTCGAAAAACAAAACAATTGGTTAAGAAATTTATGGACTACCCATGTTTTTCAGTTTTTCCATTGAGGGTATATAAGCGGTGTTTACGCAGAGTATGATCACATTAAACATGTGGGTCCGTAAGTCCTTCTGAGAGGTTGGTGGTAGGGGAAGGAGGAATGGTACGGTCCCTGTGGACGCCTTCCCCACTGGGTTCGTCTAAATTGAGTGGCTCTTCCTGGCAGTCCAAACAGTTACTCTACACCTTTCTGGTAACGGCCATCCAAATAGATACTCAAGTCCTCTGGATGAGTCGGACAGCCTGGGTCTTCAACACCTTTCTGGTAGGTCGGACGGTCTGGGTCTCAACAACAACAGAGGGTATATAAGAATATGCTCATTGTTAGGAAAGCGATACTATGTAAAAATGATTAGTCAAAACATAAGCATTTATAGAATAGATCTCACTTGTAAATTAACTGAGTATTTATTTAATTGCTGTTTTTGTATGTGACAGTTGTTTTGCTACTTTGATATATAGCTTATGAGTCATTAACCATTCCTGTTTATGCTCATTACTGGCTTTGAATAGCTTAAGTTAATCTGATATTCAGAGCCACTCTTGTATCTTGATTAGTGTTCTAAAAACTGTAAAATAAACGGATATTTAGGAGAAAAACAAGATTTTATTACGGGTGGTTTTTTCCTAAATTATTTTTCTTTGGAAATTTTGAATTTTTTTAAACATTTACAAACACAAAAATTGTTATATATTTTGAAAAAAATTACATTTTTATTATGAAAAGATAACTTTTAAACAAATTAAATATTTTTCTTTTTCTATAGTTGATTATTCTAACTGACATTAATTTAAATCATGGAGTCATCATCTGCAATTTCAAAATTAGTGATTATCTGTTGACTTTTATCATTTAAAGTACCTTAGAGCAATATAATTGCATTTATTTTCATAGCACAAGAAAATTAAGTATGAAACTACACTAAATATAAAGGTTTTAAATACTAGCAAAAAATAGTGAAAAAAAAACAAATCTGAAAAAATTAACTATTGTAAACAGCATTTAAAAATGGAAAAAATTTCATTTAAAAAAACTTTATGGGTATTCAATATCCATTAATGGTTAAAAATACTAACCACTGGAGTCTTTTAATACAAAATACTGTAAGAAAATTAAATATTGTTATGAAGGTTTTGGTTCCTTCTCTTCCAAAGTTATTACACCTTTTTTTAAATGATCATATAGAATTCAATAAATTTACATTTATAATTATTAACATTATCTCTTTGTTTCTTTCACTAATTGCCATTCCTACTGTTTGGGCTGGAGAGCTGTCCACCACCAAGAATGTTAAATGTTAACCCCCAAAATAATAAAAATAAACACAAATTTGTAACGATTATGAACGCACATGTTCCAAAACTCAAAAGAAAACAAATCAACTCTAAATGTAACAGGTTTGGAACTAAAAGTGTAAAACATAAGTATTCAGCCAGAAATATTTAACTGTAGAGTAAATTTGTGCTTGAAGACACTTTGAACACTTGTTTCAGAAAAACGTTAAGGGACAGCCGGAATGTCGGACGATGCAAATTCGGGTATACTTAAATTTGTGCTTGGAGATGCTTTGAACACTTGTAGTAGAGAAAATCTGCACTTGAAGACACCCTGAACACTTGTTTCAGAAAAACATCAAAGGACAGCCGGAACGTCAGACGGTGTAAATTTGAGTGCACTTAAATTTGTGCTTGAAGACACTTTGAACACTTGTTTCCCGCGAGTGCGGGACACTGGCACCTTTGCATGGGATCCGTTCCGCGGTTCTCAGCAGCAAACAGAAAAACCACAGTCTCAAAACGCCGGTCAGGAGTCAGCAACATGCTCGCTTCCTAAGAGCCGCCAAATTTGACGAGTGAAAACCTGTGCCTATGCATATACCGCGGAATAAATATGATGCTATGCCAAGAACCGCGAGGCGTGAATTTCGCCGCCAAGCGTACAGCAAACCCAATGGAATGCCTGGCACCCCATTTACAGGTGCGAGAGAGATACGCCAAGAACTAAATTTTGTCTAAAATGCGTCCTTTTTTCCCACAAACTCGTGAATGAAGTGAAGTGAAATTAAAAGCCGAAAACTAACACTGAAGAATTAGCAAAAGATATTTAACGTTTGAAGACACATCGCGCATAATTTTGAATAATAAAAAACATGAAAAGGAAAAAAAATTAATGTTACAAGGGGATAAATTGCCGAAATATTCAATAACAACAAATTAATTTAGAATTTTGAAAGGAAAGGGGAAAATAACGAATTTTGAACTATTAATTAAAGTAGCATTATAAAAACCTGGCATAACAATATATATATATATGTATATATATATATATATATGTATATATATATATATATATATATATATAAATAAAAATTGAAAGATTTTAATCGAAAATTATGCATAAACTACTGTATGTACAAAAAAACCCATCTCTAGCATATCTGTTACAAATGAGTAACTAAAGATATATATATATATATATATTAGATAGAAAAAACTTTGGAGATGATCTCTAACACTTAACTTCCTTACTTAAACAGCATTAGCATAACTTTCTTCCACATTTTGAAAGACACTATAATTTCCACTTTCACGCGATTCCATAAATTTAAGATTGTTTATTATTAAACCAGCTGTAAGGTTTCTAGAACAAAAAATTCTAGTTGCCTTTTTAGATATAGAAATTCAAGAAATTATACACTAGTCAATGTCCGGCCATCCAAACAGCTACTCTAAGTCCACGGACGAGTCGGATGGTCTGGGCTTTCGACACTAGTCAATGCACTAGAATTTCTGGCTTTCTACAGCCATTCTATGAACACAAGGGCTGCTTTCACATGGACCACCAATTTAATCATCAAAATCTACATTTTAAAAATGAATAACAATACATATTTAAACTCTGCACAAAGTCACATGCTTTTTTTCTTCCTTTTCATCGCGAGTGTGCTTAACTCCATTCATAATAATAATAAATAAAATGGTAAAAACCAATTAGAAAAAATAATAACATAAGTCACATTTATTTACCACAATGGAATGTTTTGAATCATAGTGCAATCAAACTCAAAAATTAATCGCTGATCGAACACCAGAGTTGTCAACCCTTGGACCATAAATTATGAATTTCTGAATAAAAAATTATCATACATATATGCAACAATTGTCAATAGATGGTGAAATTAAATATCTTTAATTATTAACACCAAATTTAGCCAATCTTCATGTAGGCCTAACTATTGCCTATATAGTTGACTATATATATATATGTATATGTGTATATATATATATATATATATATACAAATGCCCTGAGGTAACTTCCTCTTTTAGGACACGCCCGGTAAGAGCGCGAAGAAGAAAAAGGCAGTATGTATATACAAACAATTATTTATTTACACAATACTGATTCAAAATATTTAAAATACAACTTCCCATATTCAAAATGGGATGAATACCAATTTAAGATAAACAATCCAAAAGTATATAGAGTCTCACCGACTAAAATGTGAAAGATGGTAATTAAAAATTAAGATTAACTATCCCTATGTTATATTTAATCATTCTTAAAATGGAGAGAGAGGTCGAACAAATACATAATAGGAAATAGATCCCAAATGGGTAACTCACCAACATCGCTGGCCGAGTTGCGGACTTTCATCCGTCAGATGAACTGCACTTAAAAAAAAAGGGGGGTTCCTCTCGCCCTCGAGTCCGAGATCATTCTCCTCACTCTTTTTTTAAATTCTGAAAAACTCTCTCTCTCCAAGATTTTAAAACACGCCCCTGAGGCGCACACAACTATCTCATTGAATTCTGGGTCTTAACCCCTTGACCTCAAAGCAACACCATTGGCTTTAGACCCCCAAAAACAAAAAGCCAAAAAAAACCCTTTCTCAAGCCCCTGCAAAACTGATATGCTTTCGGCCACTAATTCAAAACAGGCCGCCAGCCCTATGATCCGTCCGAACCAGACAAAAGTTAAATATTCCGGTAAAAATGTGATATCCAAAGAAAACTCCCCCACGTCCTGTTTTCTATTTCTTCGGAGTGCAGCTGGCCAAACGAAAAGACTGACCCCCAGAATAAATACGTAAACTCTAGATCGCACCCACGAAATATTGGATCATGGGTTTACCATGTGACAACAAATAACAAAATAAAAATATAGAATGATTGCGTTTACGAGGTTGCAGATATGTCAAGGGGGATCGTGACCTCTTTTCCTGGTTAGAAGCTAGCTTTGACTTCTAGAAAACACTCCCAGGAACACTGCACGCCCGAAACAACAATCGAACGTGTCCGTGAGGATAAAATGACCGAATCCCAAACAACACCAAACATGGAACAGTAAAAATGAAAAATTTACAAACCAACCAAATGAGAAACAGGAATAAGTTGCTACAAAGTCAAAGTTTATTTCTGTTTCTCATTTGGTTGGTTTGTAAATTTTTCATTTTTACTGATCCACGTTAGGTGTTGTCTGGGATTCGGTCATTTTATCCGTACGGACACGTTCGATTGTTGTTTTGGGCGCACAGTGTTTCTGAGAGTGTTTTCTAGAAATCAAAGCTAGCTTCTAAACAGGAAAAGGGGCCACAATCCCCCTTGACCTATCTGCAACCTCGTAAATGCAATCATTCTATATTTTTATTTTGTTATTTGTAGATATATTTCAAGACTCTGATAGTGTGGTATTTTGTGCTTTTCTATTTCTTGATTTTTAACTTTTTAAATTTTAACTTTTTAAGATTGTATTTTATAATTAATATATATATATATATATTATAATGTTTGAAATGTTATTAAATAAAAGATATGAGATATTGTATAAAAATGTTTCAATATAGTTGGATTGTTGGATCAAGAGAAAATATCCACTGCATGCTTTCCCAGTAATTAGTTTCTAACAATGGGTTTAATTACTGTGTCTATGACTGCATAAAAAATTTCTTGTTTCAAAAATTTTTGGCATTGAAAGTCTTTCCTGGCAGAAAACTGCATTAAAACAGAAACTTTTCTTTTGTAAGAAGAATTTTTAATAAGAAGATTTTAAATGTATTTTAAAATTAAAGATTTTAAGAATTTTAAAATGTACATAAAATTAACAATTTTATAGAAGTGACTGCAAGTGATTCATGGAGAAATGAAAACATTTTCTGAATGCATATAAAAAAATTAACGTTTATAATGATCAGTCACACAAGCATTAGTACCAGCTAGGCAATCAAAAATTAATATATTTTTCTAGATTCTTGACATTCAGAAAAAAACTTCTGGAACTCTCCTAGAGGTTTTTAATATTTTACTTTTATGTCTGTTTTGTGGGGAATTTTTTTTTTCCCCTCTGCGAAGAATAGCGTGCTTGGTGAAATAATAGTAATAACGGCGTTTAATTACAATCTGGGTAATGCTGGATAATTTGGTCTAGTTAAAATATAAAAATCCTACAGATAGCGCAGTGAGATTTTTTATGGCACTCTACAAATCAGCACATAAACTTTTCTATATCTTTCAGGGAAAAATAGGGATATTTTTTTTTACTTCACACAAAAAATGTATTCTTTTCTTTAAAAAGGTTAACTCACTATAATGTTATAAATGTTGAAAATACCTACTGCATGAAAAAAAAAATATGTTTACATAGTATCAGTAACATAAACAGAAATTTTGAAAGGGACTCACTGACTGGAGGGAGCTGAAGTTCCATATCTGGCCTGATTAAATCTTTGTTTACAAACATAATAATCTTCATAATAAAAAATTAAATTCATAATGGAAACATAATGAAAAATTCTGTGCTTATGAGTAGGCTCATCTTTCTAATACCTCCTTGCACATGCCACTGCATAACATACAATTTAATTTATTGTATGGAAAACACGTCAAATAAGCAAAACTTTAAAAAGTAAAAACAACCAAAGTTGGCTATTATTAAATCTTTAATAAAATCTCCATCCATGATGTACATTAAAATCATTAATTTTAATGTATGTCACAGATGGAGATTTTATTAAAGACATTTAATAATAGCCAACTTTGGTTGTCTTTATTTTTTTTAATTTAATTTAATATCAGAAATAAAGTATAATGCAACTATAGCTGACATTTAAAGAATTTAAAACATTTTAATGGTAATATAAACAAAAAAATTATAAATGGAAAAATTTCAGTTTAGTTTAGAATTTGTAAAATGTAATATAAAAGGATTTTTAAAGCTTAATAATCTTATTATTTTTAAGATACTGGTTTAAGCTATCAGACATGGAGACATTTAATAAGGAAACAAAAGATATTTAGTTCTCTGACTGTAATTTAATATAATCAGATGAAGATGCATAGAAAATTACTTTTGAAACTCTATTGCTTAGACGATAAGGGAATAAAAATGTAATTGTGCAATCACTCATTTTAAATATATTTAAAAAAATAATTATCTTCCATTTTTATGTAAACTGTAAAGATACGAAGATCTGTTTATCTAATTTGATATTCTTTCAAGAATAGGATCGATGGAAAATGATGTTTTAACATAACATGGTAATTTAATATATACATGCAAAATGAAACTTAAAAACAAAAATCAATATTTTATGAAAATATTAATTATTAATAAAATACATTGCAAAGAAATGAATTTTGTGTATTTCTTAATTCATATAATTTAAAACTAAACATGGATGGAAAAGGATGTTTCAATATCACACGAGAATGTAATAAATACTACAAAAATCACATTAAGAAAATTAATGAATATTTTATGAAAATATTAATTAATAATGAAACATACTACAAAGAAATTAATGTTATGCATTTTTAATTCAGATAATTTGAAACTAAACATGGATGGTAAAGGTCCATACATGTGAAATCACACTTACTTGAAACAGTATGTATGTATCATTAAAGTAAAAATGATACAATTTAGAGTTTGTGGCTAGGTTCATGCAAAATGGCGGCAGCAAGTTTGATCAAAATTTCCTTTGACAGAGAATTTTTATTGAAAAATTCCTAATTTGTAGAAATTCTAAAAAAATGAGAAATTCACATTAAAAATTAGGAAACTGGGAGAAATCATAAAAAAAAACAGGAGTTTTCTGGAAAAAGCAGTAGAGTTGGCAGCTATGATGCTATAGCAACAAACAAAAAAATATGCTTAATCCAAACACAATAAAAATGTAGGCTAATTCACACTTTAAAAACTATTTACATAATATGGACAACAGTAACATTAACAAATATTAAGAAATGCAACAGTTTCTGAAAATTATAACTAATGATCCAAGCCCATGGGTGTCAAAAGTCCAGACCATCCGACTCATCCTAAGACATAGAGCAACTTAATGGATGGCTGAGCAACTTAATGGAAGCCCATGGGTGTGCAAAAGTTAGTAAAAATCAACTTTGAAAAATTTTCGAGAAAGTTTTTCTTTAATTGTAGGCTACTATAATTAATTAGACTGCACACAAAAGGATAAACAACAATAATTCTGCCAAGTATTACACAATGAAGATATAATTATCTCACAATAAAGATATAATTACCTGATCGAATAATAAAGCGTCTAACTTTAAGATCATCAGGCAATGTACTTGCTTCCTCCCAGCTTGAACAAAGTCTTGAAAAATAATCATGATTTCCACCATCACTTTCTTCACTATAAGTTTCAGTTTCACTTGGTTTGTAAAAACCTACATAACAAAAGATGATACTTGACTAGCTTGTTTATAAAATATTTTTTATAGCAACTTAAAATCTTCAAATTTTAAAATATATATTAAAGGGCAAAATGAATATAAATATATAACTTAGCTTTGTGAAAATAATCCTATATTAAAAAAAAGGTAGCTGACACAGTCAATGTTGTTTGACACATTTCATATCTCCCGGGTTTCTCTGTCTCATACAGCAAACAGTAAAGCATACTAAAATATGAAATTTGGTACATTTGTAGAGGAATGTTAGGAGAACATGCTGAAAGAACTGTTTTTTGATTTAAACTTTCATTTAAGAAATATTTACTACCAAACTCATAGGAAGATAATTTGAACAGCGAATTTGCATCTTGAATAGACTTTTGTTGAAGTTTATGAATTTTTGCAGACATGTACTTACATAGTTGAATTTTTGCAAGATGAAATCTTGTTTTAAATTTCAATTTAGTTTATAAGTATTCTATAACAGCTATCCTTTTTATGCACTTCTAAAGTGAAAATTTTTATTCAATATATGCAAAAATTTAATTGGTTGAGCTGATTGGGAACACAGGGATGATATGTGTGCCAGGTTGAAAGAGCTTATGAAGCAAGTTCCGTGGGTTAGTGAATGCCAGCCAACAAAGGGTGGACCCCCAATGAGTGTATTATAACTGTGTAACAGGCAGTATGAAAGTGCTCATGAAGTGAGACCGACTCACGAAGTGAGTTACAGGGGTTGGCAAGCACAGTGAGCAAGAAGAGAAGCCCCTAGTAACAACAGCAAAACAAAATGAAACCAACAAATTTGAAAAAATTAGGATGCTTCAAATGTTTTAATAGATTGTAACCGATGAATAAATTTTGCAAGTTAACTTTATTTAAATAAACACCCTTCCCTAAATTTAATAAAAGGATGAAAGTAAAAATAAACAGAAAGCTAAATATAAAAAATTAAATTATTCCTTTTGAAAGCTTAGTGGTAGAATAAGGAACAGGGACATAACAAAAAGCTAGTAAAAACAAGCAATGCTAAGGGGATTTAGGACTGGAAGTGGCCTCTGGCAGAACAGCAAAGTTAGATATTCACTAAATAACATCATAAAATAATAAGATTAGAAAAATATTCTGACCTTCTTTCCACACGATTTGCACACATGAAAACATTGATGAAAAATAATCTAAAACCATAGATGACAATTAAAAATTCTGCAAAAATATTAATTAACAAATATAAATCAATGATAGCAATATTTTAGATGCACATTCTGTATTATTGCTATTTTTCCTTTACCGATCACTATAGCTTCTGCTGAAAGGTCGATAAATAAATTAAAACTTATAAAAGATAACAAAAGAAATTCTATTGGACAATTACGATCAAGTGATTCGGCCCTTCTAAAAAATTAAAATCATGATCTCAAAAAAATGAATATAACAGAGCTTATTACTAAGTTTGAAGCTGAAAAGACTCAATAAAACTTTATTTTATTCACTAGAAAAAAATACCTGGCATTCTGAATAGGTGTCCACTATTTATGAATAATTAAATAAGCACCTGATGCTTAAATACATTTGAACACAATTTAAAATAACTCCGATCTTAAAATTGCATAATTCAATTCACTTTCTGCAAAAGCAGAAAATATGAGAATCACAATTGACCAAACAACCGCTCACAATTCTCACACCACTCGCTTTTGTAAATGTAAAATCTGACCATCTCTGTCCAGGCAATAAAGTGATTTTTTTTCATGCATTTTCCCCTTCTCTCGGCTAATCCCAAAATATTCACTCCCCTACAACAAAATGTAGTTCCTCTGTCTTGACCTCCGAGGAGTCAGAGGGTCTGCGTGATTCTCTCAAAAAGTCAAAGATATGCCTCGGATAAAAAATATATAAATAGTCAATGGATGGGTCTATGAATTTTTTTTCTGGAGTGATCTGTGATATATTAGACAAATACTGAAATACAATGAACAATGGATGGTTAAGTCAGTTTCAGTATATCATAATATCAAAATCAATGAGGTTTAAAATGCATGAAAAGTATATATTATATATTTTTTTAATTCACTAAACTTCGTCTAATAGTAGCATGAATTCCATTCACAGTTTGTTTCAAAAAAAAATTTTCTATCTTTCTGATAGTGTCAAGATGGAAACTCTGTGATAATATTTTTGGTCACTAAGAAATCGATTTGTACGAATATCAGCTAAAATTGTTGTCAATTGGGTTAAAACAAAATAACTGAAAAACTAATTATAAATTTTAAAAAACACTGCAAATAATTGAATGTACTAAGTGCCTGACAATTTGTAATAAATAAATAACCTCTGAAACCAGTTGATACTCTCACATCTTTGCATTACCTTGTCTTACTAATGATGATTTTCATCCACAAATATAAATATACTAGCTAAATACCCGTTGAAAATCAACGGTCTCGCAATAAGCAACCCCTGAATAATGTAAATTTTTTAATAATTCGCGTTTCACATTTTTTCGACAAATCAAATATTTTGGTGTGCAGAACCCCCTAAAGAAGAAAATATAGGGAAATTAAATTTCCGCATTTCTTTTTTCGAATTATTCACCAGTGCACAACATTAAAGTCTATCTTATCCCGAGGCACCCCTATATTATTATTTCTCCTTTGGAACTTTTTTCTGTGAAGCACACCCATAAATGAATATTTTCGAAAAACTCTCTTTGTCTTGGGTATTTTATCAGATGATTGGCCCATATACCAAATATCAAGCCTCTATCACATTTAAAAGAAAACGTACCTCATTTATTTGGAAAATCGAACATATTAGTGTGCGGCACCCCTTAAAGTAGCAAATATTGGAAATCTGAAATTTCACGGTTTCTTCCTTTCAAACTATCTACCCGTACACCAAATTTGAAGTCTCTATCCTATCGAGAAGCATGTTTTTTCTATCACTTCACCTTTCGAACGTTTTTCTGTGTAGCACCCCATTAATGAACATTTTTGTCAAACTGTATTCATGTTTGGTTTTTTGTCAAATGGTTAGTCTATATACTAAATTTCAAGCCTCTATCACATTGTAAATGAGGCGTTTTTCATTTATTCGGCAAATTAAACATTTTAGTGAGCGGCGCCCCCTACAATAGCAAATGTTGGAAAACTGAAATTGTACACCTTCTTCCTTTCCAACTTTTTACCCGTACACCAAATTTGAAGTCTCTTATCTTATCGTGAAGCATGCTTTTCTAGCATTTTATCTTTCGAATGCTTTTGTGTAGAGTACCCACCCCTTAACTATACAATTTTGAAAAACTCTATTCTTTTTGTGATTTCTATCAGATGATTCGCCCATATACCAAATATCAAGCCTCTATCACGGTTTAAAAGGGGTATTTCTCCTTTATTCCAAAAATCGAACATTTTGGTGTGCAGCACCCTCTAAAATAGAAAATATTGGTAAACTGAAATTGTACACTTTCTTCCTTTCAAACTATCTACCCTTACACCAAATTTGATACCTCTATCTCATACCGAAGCAAGGTTTTTTATCAATTCTCTTTTCGAACGTTTTACTCTGGAGCACCCCCTTAAATGAACATTTTGGAAAAACTATATTCGTCTTGGATGTTTTCGTCAAATGATTAGCCCATATACCAAATTTCAAGCCTCTATCAAATTTTAAAGGAGTCTTTTCTCATTTATTCGGTAAATCGAACGTTTTAGTGTGCGCCACCCCCTTAAGTAGAAAATATTGGAAATCTGAAATTGCACACTTTTTTCCTTTCAAACAATTTACCCATACACCAAATTTGAAGCCTCTATCTCATCGCAAAGCATGCTTTCCTATCATTTCACTTTTCGAACGTTTTAGTGTGCGGCGGCACCCCCTTAAGTAGAAAATATTGGAAATCTGAAATTGCACACTTTCTTCCTTTCAAACGGTTTACCGATACACCAAATTTGAAGTCTCTATCTCATCGCAAAGCATGCTTTCCCACCATTTCACTTTTCGAATGTTTTGGTGTGGGGGCACCCCCTCTAGAGAACGTTTTCAAAAAATTCAATTTTTCCAGAGGGTTTTATCAAACATCCGAGCCGTGTACCAAATTGCAAGTCTATCTATTCGGGAAGTGCCTAAAAAAAGTGTGACAGACGGACAGACAGACGGATAGATGGACAGACAGACAGACGGACACTTGGCAATTAGTATATATAGATTTTATTTATAAATGAAATAGTAATTTACTCTTACTATCTATCAATGAAATATTTTACATTGTTTAAAAACAGAATAAATATAAAAAACAAATACTCAAACTGCTGTCTAAATTAATCTACCATAAAAATGCTATAAAAAGTTGATTAAAAGTATTAATTAATTTTAGAGGTAAAAAATCAGCAGTGGCTCCAGTCCAATGAAGACAAAATGGTTTTGTATGAATTCCATTTTTCTTAGTGGGTAGTTTGTCTCCTTTAGACATATTCAAAACAATTCAAAATATTGAAAATAGTATTATTAATTAAAAAGAACTTTTGAAAATAGTTCAGAATGCCAAAATATCAAAACTACAACCACTATATTTCGAAAACTAAGAACTTCATCTGAAATCAATATATCCTTATAAGGTTTTAAAAGCTACAAATTACTAACATTTGTTTATAGCTAACACTTCATTTTTGCTCTGATTTCAGCCCAATACCCCGACTATAGACTTCATGTCAGAGTATCAAATTATTTTACTAACTTACTTGGCAGCATATGAACTAAACTTATATAATATCTCTAATGAGATTTAAGATTCATGTGAATCTATAAATATGTCAGGTAATATATAAATATGTAGTAGAATTTCATACTTCTCTTCAAACCTCATCAGTCATTAAACATATTCAGAAATCCCATGTTCACTCCACTTCCTACTTTTTTAAAAACAAATCAAAATAACTCCTGCTTGTACACCAATATTTCACCAAGGAGAAAACATATTGAGCTGCAATACTCATGACATTTTAAATGTTACAGGTCTCCCTCCTATTAGGAAACTTTAACACAAAACTTTAACTCATGAATTAATCTTCTTCAACTTGATAACACGATTACTCAAAAACTATAAGAGCTTTGTAAAAACAAGTTACAGATCAAGAAACTGAATTTCTAACAGAACATTTTTATCACTTATTATTTATATCCATCTTTGATAGTTTCGAGGATATTTTGAGTGAAAATAAGTAAATTGCAGCAAAAACTTGCTTGGATAAAACCTTTTTTAGTTTTTCGAAAAAACAAAATATTTAAATAATTAAATAATTTTTATATATTCATAATCTGTAACATATTTTCGACGAAACAAGTAAACATGATTTACATTTTTATCTATTAGGTTTATAGATATAGTATCCAAAGTGTTTACATTTTCGTAATGCCCAGATTTCAGCCAGAAATACCCCAAGCATAGATGTTATTCACTTTAAAAGACAAACAGACAGAGCAACGGCAAGTCAAAGTAAGAGCAGATGATCTGCTTTTGCAGCACTTTTTTAAGTCCTGAAGAAGGCTGCTTTTTGCTTACGAAAGCAGTTAACACTTTTAAGCAACTTTTTATACTGTTATTATTTGGTTTAAAAGCATTCTCCTACTTTTAAACTAAATTAAGTTTGAGTAGATTTGGAGAAAACTGATTAGTTAAGAATTCTCAGACAGACAGGTATGCAGATGGAATATTAAAATGTTTTTTCATAATCTGTATCTCTTAAAAGATATAAATTTTCGAGCTTTTCTTAATTAAAACAGAACTTCATATTACATAACAAGTGGGAAAATGTAAAATTCATAAAAAATATTTACCAACTCCTGAAATAACACCAAAGACTTTGGGTGGCTCGGGCATCTTTTGAATTTCCTGAGCTAGTAATCTTGTTGTATTAATTCGACTGGCATAGACATTTTGTTGAAATCCTGGTGTCCACCTTTCAAAAAGTTAAAGGATATAGAAAACTGCATTATAAATAAACTGGAACAAAATTAAAAAAACAAAAAATTGCAATTCAAATAATTATAATATGAATTATTTTACATTTAAGATTTACATAGAATTATATACCATGGAAAAACAATTCAGGGAACAATGATCTATGTGGGAAAATAAGATTGAATTAGGCTATGAATGTAATGAATATTAAAATGGCATATATTAATACAAAACAGGCAAATGCATTTAATTCATTGCTGTGACTAACCTGCAACCAACTTGAAAAGAGAAATTTTCAAAGAATTTTTAAGAAAAATGTTAAAAGAAAAACATGTGAATGAAAGCTCATAAAAAGATATTTTTTTTTTTACTCTGATACTGATTATGAGCTAAGTAGATATAAAGAATCATAAATACTCTTCAGAATTAATAGCATTGTGCCCTTGTATTCGCTGATTTAGTACCCACAGTTTCAGTTATCCATGGTTTACAGTGTCATAAAATAAATTGGAAAATGAAAAAAATAAATGGTTTATTAATTTCAAATGAAAACTGAGTCTGCATTTTTTGAGCAGCAGTATATATTTATTTTTTATTTCTTCATCATCTCTTGAGGTAGGCATATTTCTTAAAATTAACATTTTTTACTACAGGTCATGCATAGGTATGTAGGTAGGATATCTATTGTAAAATATATAGCATGTTTATTTAATGCTCAGACAGTACTTTAATGGAAAGAATGATTTTTATTGGTATGTCAACACTTGAAACTACATATGATACTGTACAGTACATGTACTATATTTATTACTCTATTGTCGTTTAAGGATTTAGCTAACATCAGAATCCCTTAATTTTCTTTGTACAAGAGAGTGGGGGAGGGTAGAGGAAGAGTCCCTTAATTTACTTTATACAAGAGAGGGGAGAGAGAATTGCTTAATTTTCTTTGTACAAGAGAGAGACGGGGAGGGAGAGAGAGAGAGAGAGAGAGTACACTGTAAATATACAATGTAACGTACAGAATGTACATATTATTACTTTATGTAATTTTGGTAACGTCTTATGGTACATAATTTATCAATTACATTTTTGTAAGTTGAACAAATAACATGTCATACATAGCCATTAGCATTATCTGCAGTTTTACATAACCACAGTAGGTCTTGGAATGTATTAGCCGCAAATATGGGGACACTACTGTATATAGTCATTTGCAAAAGTTGAAGACCATTTGTCGTTTTATTGAAAACTAGCAGTATACATGTTCTTCACACAGAATATATAATATATAAAGTAAATAAAAATTCACAATTATATGCAAATTCTTATACTATTCTAAATGATATTGTTATTCAAAACATTCTATTAAATATTTAATTTAATTATCCCTAAAGAGTATAAAAATATCTGTTCTCGTTATACAAAATTATTTTCAGCGCAGATTTGAAGAATAAAACAGCCTGGTTCAGTTTGTAAGCAAATTTATAAAATATATGAAATTAGATCAATATATACCAAAATGAAAGTACTCAAATGGTATTAGAAGATATTCCAATAGTACTTTTATTCTGTTTTAACAATTGGCCATACACAATATTGATAACATGATATATGTGTTTGAAAAGTCTTTGCCAAAATAAAGTAGATGATGTAAGAAATTGAAAATACCAATAATTTTACAATAATTTTTAAGTTCAAAGGCCTTTATTAATATAATCCAGTCAAAAATGCCATTCTGATAAAATTTATACATATATCTTTTTATTATTTAAATTGGTACAGATTTAATAAAATCATTTGTTGTATAAATACATTGTATTTAATTCTGTTGGTAAGCAACATATCTGTGTCTTCAAATAGACTAGTGATAAAAATATCATCTGCATAATGCTATTTCTATGGGAAGTTTGTCTTATTAATATCTCAATAACCCCCGGTTCTAGAAGCTTGAAACACAGATTAAATTTTAAATGGGACTATTCGATGGTTATCTACAAAATTTCATGAAATTCAGTGCAGCTGTTCGTGATTATGAAACAAATACACAGATTTTCAATTTTATTTATATAGACAAGCAGTATATCCGTTCTTTATATAGAATATATAACAAAACTTAAAACTCACAATTATACGCAAATTCCCATAGTATTCTAAATGACATTGTTATTCAAAGCATTCTCTTAAAATGTTTAATTCTTCTAAAAATAAGTATAAGAATCTTTGTTCTCAGTATATAAAATTATCTTCATAGACAGATCTGAAGGATAAAACATCCTGTTCCTGTTTGTAACCAAATTCACAAAAAATGTTTTTTAATTCACACAAAACAGCAGAGATATCAATGATATTAAACCTAATTTTGCAAAATGTTGAATTTTCATCAATTAGACATAATTTTCATTAATTTAGCATCATTTTATCAATTTGGTAATATTTTGATACATTTGGCAACATTTTAAAAAGTCGCCAAATTTGTTGCCAAGTGGGACGGCCGGACTGACAGACAGACTCTACCAAAACATCATTACAATAGCATCCCCTAACAATGCACAAATAATCTCATTGATTTAACATTATTTTTATCAATTTGGTAACATTTTCATTAATTTGGCAACATTTTAGAAAAAGTTGCCAAGTTGGCATTATCCCACCAAATTTGTAGATCAGAATTTGCAGATCTTAAGAATAAAATATCTTCATTCTGTTTGTATATGTTAAAATGAAAAAACTAAACTGGTATAAGAAGATATACCTGTACTATTAAATTTCGTTTTTAACACTTGGCTAAATACAATATATGAGTTTGAAAATTCTTTGCCAAAATAAAGCAAATGATGTAAGAAATTGAAAATGTCAATAAATCCCATAATCTTTACACAAAGCCTGTCATTATAATCCATGCTGATCAAAATACGGCAAGTAGCAAGTCAAAGAACAATGGAAGGCTTGGTCTTTCATAACCGATAAGAAGATAACTTCATTTGAGGAAAAGTTGCATTCTCGTATCTTATTACACTATTAATGTTTTTTAAATAACAGATATATATAAAATGTAACATCTGATTTTAAAAAAAGTCACCAATGTTAATTTAAATTATGAAAAAGATTACACTTCTTTAAAAATTAATAAAAATATAGTGAAATCCGTTATTAGTGAACACTTGCCATACAGAATTTATGGGATGATCATAAAAGAGAGGGTTGTTCTGAAGTAGTTTAAATGTCATATATGAATCCTTTATTTCTAAACATACCTATTTTTGAAGACATAAGATAAATTTAAGGTAACAGATGTATTCATTTGTTGTATAAAAACACAAACTTATAACAAAATAATAATAACATAATATTAAAATTTAATTTACTTTGGTAAAAAAAAGTGATCAGCTGATGTTTGGTGGGTTTTACCCACAAATCTTTCTTTTTTTAAACGTTTAATTGTGATACTAAATCTAACACTTTCCACTGTTATGTTTACAGGCAGGCCCTGATTTAAGCACAGGCCCCAAATTTTGCCATAATGGCCTAAAACTTCTAATATTTTTTAAGATAAATAAGAAAAGCAGTGACAAGTGAAAAAATTTCAGCAAAATTATTAAATATTGTCACAAAATTAATATTGTATGACCCAGATTCCCTTTATGCCATTTGCTTTAAACACTTATTAGCTATTAATAGTATAAATAAATATTAAATGTTTACTAGGGGGTCCCCAAATGCATCTCGGCACTGAGCCTCATCTGCTATTAGTCAAGCCAACTTACAGAAAAATGGCTATAGTCCGTCAAACTGTTTAAAAACGCTTAAGTAATTTCTGATATTGACTACAGGATTCATCCTTGGTGTTTTTTACAGGGCAGTCTGCTCTGCTGCCATCAGAAATAAAAAACATGCCCTGCCTATCCCAGTACTACAATTTTGTGCCCTGTCATCAAAAAATGCCACTAGCCATGTACAGTACAGGATTGTTTATTTGGTGTCCCGATATCAAGATGCTCCGAAAACAGGAATGGGGCAGAATGATGCTAAATTTTTGTGACAAAAAACATTTTTTTACCAAAAATTGGCCAAATAGCATTTTTTTAAATCTTGCCAAATGATCAGAAGTGTCAATTACTATGGATTTTTTCATAGTTTCTACAAAATTGTCCTCATAATATGAATTACGGAACTTCCATATTTTCCTATGGAAAATTGGCATCAGCCACTGAAAATTTACAGTCATGTATGGTCGAAAACCCAGACCACTCGACTCACCCTAAGGCATGAGCAGCAGTTTGAGTGGTCGGATGGGCAGTCACATATGGTGTCAATCTATACAATAACAGGTTTTTACGCCCACATAATTCATTAATTAATATCTTGTTTTTCTTGGATATAATATATTATATGATTCATAAAAAGTTTCTAAATATAGCATAAATCACTAAACAGGTCATCAAGATTGTTACCTCCATATAATATCTCCTAAATTACAAAGAGCTATTTTCTAATTAAACCTTAGAGATGTGTCCACTGTTTTCTTCACCAAAAGAAAATCGCTAAAAATTATTATTTTTTGAAAAATTTATTACGACAGGCTTCGTGTTTTCACGATAGAACACACAAATTATGCAGATTTCGAAGTGTGCCATTCCCACTTTTCTGCAATGCAATTTTGGTCTACTTTTTTCTTTTTATCCGACATTTAAAAAAGCATTTTAGAATTCCAATGTCCAAAATTAATTTGAATTATCATTGCCCACAATTCCGAGAAAAAAAAATTAGCAGCTGTAAAACATAATTAAAAAACCAATCTCCTTTTGACTTCTTTAGACAGTGTGCTTTCTCAAGAGACTTCAATTTGTACATTTTCTGCTAAATATGCAAATAAATATCTTAGTGTTTGGAAATTTAAAGAGAAATTCACTTTTTCTTATGAAAGTAGTCTACTTGATAATCATGGCTTATATTTTTATATTTTATACCAAAAATTTTTTTTTTCAAATATGTAGTTAGTGAATATTTAGGTAATGAATAAGTTATTAATGAATATTTTCTATAAAGATGCTATAAAAATATATAATTTATAATATATAATTTATTAAAGTCATATGTATTATTTAAATCAAACAAAAATATATAATTTATTAAAGTCACAAAAGTCCCAGCAGTATTTACAACCAAATGAATAGGGAGTATACCAATATAACTGGACATCACCAGCAGCAACTTCCACCCTTTGTTAGTACCCTCCACCCCCCACCCCCCACAAGGTGAAGTCTCATTCATCTGAACTTGACCACTCAAGATAAGCAATATCAGAACGCTATCAATGCAGATAAGCTCCAGAGTGCTGTCGTAAAGGGTATCTCATTGTTCACTCTTCTGATATGAGCATTCATTTCTCTCCAACCCAACCTTAAAAATTCCCACTCAGTAGTCGCCACGTACAAATTAAATGTGAAAAAGTTGATTTATCAAACTCTATGATAGCCTAGAATGACTCTTTTCCTAAACAATCCCTCCTGTGGAATGAGAAAAACATATCAACAATCACTACGATACTGCTATGGCTCCTCTGAAGTTCTCCCCTACAAGTTGATTCTAATTTATTGCACTCACAGTTGAGAATGAGTGCAATCCACATTCCTATCTTTTCCTTCCCCATAATCACCGATGTATTTTGAGACATGCCAGGACACAGTATTTGCCATGTTTTATCCATTGCTACCAATGCCCTGTTAAAATTCGGAGTGGTCCCATTTTTACACACTGTACCACTGGACTAATAGGGCTTTCATCATTTTTATACCTGCTCCAAATCTTGAGTTTCCGAAAGCAGGTGCACAAATGGGATTAAAATCGTACATTAAAATACAAATAATGCACAAATGGGAGTTTGAAGTACATTATTGTAAATGAGTTTTTGCTGGGGAATTTTTATCTAATCATAAAAACAGGGTGACCGCATCTAAGAAGTGTCTATTAACAGGGGTTTTATTGTACATGTAGCGAGGTGCACTTTATGTGTTTTAAAATGTTGGTAATTTTTGTCACATTTTTATATATTTTACACTCAGAAGATAAGCTTTTAAAAACCTGGTTATTTTTATACTCTCCTTTATCGGTAGTGCCTTAAGACTAGAGCCTATCATCAAGGGTCGATCCAGAAAATTTCGACGGGAGAGGAGGTCAAAATCAAGTAATTGAAATGTTATATCCTTATTTACAAAATGGCAAACTAAAAAAAATTGTGATTTCACTTTATAAAATAAGATGTCTATTTGTTTCTCCATCTGTTCATCTGTTGCGTAGTTTGCAGAAAGCTGCAAAATTCTATATAATTATAGTTCAAGTTAGGTCCAAAGACACTTTGGAGTGATTTTTTTTTAATTTGAATAACTTTTTTAATTATTTTATGTTGAAGTGCAATTTTGAGTGATTTTCACACAAATTGGTTACTTAGTGATTGAAAATATTATCCCAGAGTTTCGATCTTGACACTATCAAAAAGATAAAAAAATCTTTCCAACAAGCATTGAGCTGAATCCATGTGACAATTCCTTCATATTAAAAAAATCTCACTAAAATGTATGAAATTTTATTTTTATTTTGCAAAAAGAAGATTCACGTAATTCTAATTTTTGGCATGCATATAAAGTCTTAGTGTTCTAAGAAAACATTTTTTAATTACTCTAATTCTGTATTTTTAGTAAATTTTAAATTAGTCTAAAATAGTTTCAAGTTTGAGTGTTCGCTCCAACTTACCCTGATTGAAGTTACCCCCACCCCAATAGTGACATCAACAGGGGATAACTTCATTACTATGAGTTTCTATCAATTTCATGTGCTGTATGCAAAGGGGAAATACTTTCTCAGAAGTTGTGACATTACAACATGGTTTTTAATGTCTGTTCTAAATGGATGCATTGTTAAAGCTTTCTTTACCATTTGAAAATTCACTATGAGTTCTGATATAATTTTAATCAGAGATTTGAATCAATTCGAGGCAATGTTAGGTATTCATTCCAGCTTTTCATAATATCAATGTATATACATGATAATACACAACTTCTTTTAATAACTTCATTGAAATACAAGTTAATATTTATTTTATTTAAAAACTTTTTAATTGCAAAGAAAAAAATTGTTATTTTATCTTACAAATTTTTAGCTGTATTTTGTGATTTTTTTTCCCGAAAATCTAAAACTGTAGTTTCCAAATATGTTTCAATGCAAATTTGTCCAATACATTTTCCGGGTGAACTTTCTGATCATGATGAATGTAAAAGATAGCTAAACCGTTAATCCTTTTATATTTCATATCACAAGTCTGTGTTACAGATTACAGGGGGTTCAGCTGACACTTTGACCTTCCCCTACCTATGCTTTACATCAACCATGGTAAAGAAAGTTACCTTCTTTTAGGATCCAGTACATTCTGACCAGCAACATTCAGAACAGCTACACAAGTAGAAGGCAACCCATTTTGTGCCAGTTCATTCTGAAATACGAAAAATAAATTATTAACCATTGTCCAGTAAACCTGATGCCTGCATATGGAAAGAAATGCATGTTAACTTAAACTATTAACATAACAGAGGTTGCTCTCGATTTTTTATTACATTTACAAACCTAATCGCCAAATAAATTTTTATTTCACCAAGTAAGAGTTTATATATAAATGCATATATGTCAAATTTTATTTTGACATTCCATTTGAAATATTGTTTTGATTTATAAATTCTCAAATTCCAAAGATCATTGTTTCAGAAAAGACAAATAGTATAGTAGTACACATTACAATTAGTATACCATGATTTTTGATTTTGACATTTTCTTTCAATTGCCAAATTAAATTTTCTTTCTCAAAATTCAAAAAGTACAATACATACTTCAGTCTATAAAAACAAAAATTAACAAGCTTGAGACTAACATTTTATTAATCCTGACTCAACCAAAGTTCCATTTTTAGAGGAGAGTGGGCCACCTTAGAAAACTTTTCAGATATTGATTTTTATAAATATTTTTTTATAATTCTATCTTAACCAAACACAGAGCACTTGCATTTACCATGTCAATCATTACCTTTTCAACTAAACTAATTCGCTATTTAAAAACCGTGAGTCAAATATGATTCGTAAAATACAAGTGATTAATTTTTTTCCTTCTCTTTCACAACAGTTTTCAAAATTTGGCTATATATCACCGAGGTGTAGTCTATGTTTAAAACATGCAATAGTTATAGAACAAGACCTTTAATCAAAGTTAAAGTTGTTCATAAATTCAAAAATTTTAATTTATTGCATTGTTGTTTTCTGAGTATAAATGTGAAAGTATAAATGAGTGAGACAGCTTTTTTTTTACCATTTTTAAACTAAAATTACAAATGTTAAAAAGTAGCAAAACATAACTCACAAATTTGAAAATTGGACTCATACTTTTGAGTTGTAAAAGTGAATCCGACTTGTAATTTTACAAGTTTGAAACAAGCTCTGCAAACACTTATCTCATATAACATTAAACACTTTGGCTTAAAATAAAAATATAATCCACTTCAAATGTCTTATATATAATTAATATTTATTATTCAGAACCCTTCCAGTGTCTCAAGATACCCCACCAGGTGGGGCACCATAAAACACTGCCTTCAATGGATAAAATATAATTAATTGTTAACTTGTTTAAGACAAATGTTTGGTTATATTGTCCAATTTAAATAATGAACACATTAGACTATGAATTTAAACAGAAATTTTTTTATATGATGCACAAATATTGAACCTAATGTGAAAAATCCGGAGAAAAAAACAAGTATTTTAACAGAGATAAAAAAAGTTAGAGGCTTCTTGAGTAACAAAGGCTTAAATCGAGTGTATAGAGTAAATAAAAATCATTACATACAGTAGTCATAGCAAAAAACAATTCCATCAGGTGACACAACTGGTCACATTCTTCGTGAAGGCTCTGACCATTTTACATTTCATTTCACAATAAACATGTTAGTTTCTTTGATAATATAAATAAATTAATTATCTCTATTAATATAAATAAATTAAATCTTAATCCCACTGTTGCTGCTTACCAAATTTATATAACTTTTTTTACTGTCATAATTAAAAAAGTTTGACAATTTTTCACTTAATTACAGTAGATCTTTACAAACACAACAGCAAATACCCAGAAGGATCATGTAATACAAAAAATAACAAAATTTTAATCTCATACAGCAGCAAATACACAGAAGGATCATTTAGTAATACATAAAATAACAAGATTTTAATCTTAAACCTAATTTTAAAATTTAAGGTGTCCCAAGGTGGAATGCATCCTAAAGTACCTCTGACTCTCCCTTACGCACAATAAAATTTCTAATTACATAAACATGCACACATGCAGGGTAATTAAAGAATGATGGGTCAAACTTTACGAGGTGGTAGCACACACCAAATCCAGCATTTTTCATTATAGTTTACCAGGTCGGAAATGAAACGTAAAGCGCCAGTGGGCACTTATTGGTGAAACCGATGAGGTAGGGCAAAAACACAAGAATGACTTAGAAGTTATAAAATGACATTTAATAAACAATAATTACAGTAATGGCTCAAAAGAGCAACTGCCAACCTGAATGCACCTCTCACAGCGGTGATGAAGGGATTGGCAAACTCTCTCGAACAGACCAGGCATGTCACGCACTTTGGCAGCAGCAGCCGAAATTCTGTCAACGAGTTCCTCTTCAGATTCAAAGGGAGTGTCATAGATGACACTATGACGAAAAATGCTTGGTTTGGTGTGTACTACTACCTCATAAAATTTGGCCCATCTTTTTTTAATCACCCTGTATAATATGGAACAAATATAAATTGCATCTTTTATGTTTTGACCCAAAAATGAAGCAATGATCTAGGAAAGAGGGATCAATTGTCAAATGTGAAGTTACGGTGGTAGATGTTGTACAGTTAATGAAGAACCAATGAATTGGTGCTGGTAATTGAAACATAACTTTTGGCAACATCGGGGATTCAACACCTGCCTATTGCTATGAATATGAAAGTGACTCTACAAGTGCTCTTCTTCTGCTATACGATTCATTAGTACTCTATGAGGGGTTATCTCTGTATTAGAAAAATAATAAAATAATAGATATTAACATCATATATTTTTTGCATAACATTTCTTATATGAAACACATATGGTTGTACATACCCAGGACATTGCACTAAGTCCTGGTTGTCTTGAAACTATCATGACATCATAACCAATATTTGCGAGATTTCTACAAATTGCTCTTCCGATGAAGCCACTTCCACCACCTTTAATACAAAATGTTAAGAAGTGTGAAATTGGAAGAAAATTTAGGTATACAATCTTTAACTTCGTAAAATGCAAAATCGAATAAATTTACCTATAACAACCGTACCCAAAACCATATTTCAAACCTACAAAAATACGGATGGGTACATTAATAAAATGAATTGGGATAACTGAATAAGAACAAAAGATGGTAAATAAAACAAATAAGTCTAAATAGAACAACTGTTGCAAAGATTTCTAACGGAAAAGAAAAAAAAATGTTTTACACAAAAATTTTAATTAAATTATTATGGAAGTGAAAAGGCAATAAAAACGTAAAACATATTTCTTTTTAATTGAAATGATAAACATCGTTAATAAACATAGAAATGAATCTATATGTCTAATTGTGGTAACCTTATAGGCAGCCTATCTCTGTTTTATTCATGCTTTTAAAATTTTTACTAGAAAATAGAAAGGACACATCGAAATTGAAAAATATAAATAGCGGGCTCTTTAATACCGAAATTCTATAGTTGACTGCGCATGCGCATATACAGCATGCAACAGTGCTGCCATCAAATAACATGGATGTTAAATAACATGGATCCTGGACAGCTATCAACACTGCCTCCTAGAATCTAGTGATATCCAGTCTAGGAGACAGTGATATCACAGTGATGATAGCCATTGGCCAAGGACCCTGGAGAGGTTAATTTGCTCCCAAGAAAGGGGGTTAAGAACGTCACGAACACAAAAATTGTATGGAAGCTATATTTCACTTCAATGATGTTTCTTGAGCATTGAACCATAAATAACCGCTTTTATATATAATTAGGTCAAACTTTGCCCTACACTGCCATGTTAGTGTCCAGTCTACGGACTCTCTTTTGCGGTTCTGGAGAACATTTTGAGTAAATGCCTGAAGGCAGAGTGTTGTATATCATCCTGAAAGCTAAGGGGTCATCCGTGAAAGACCTTTTATCTAGCAGAGTGTTCCTAAGCAAGACTCATGTGCGATTTTCTATGGAAACAAAGTTGCTCCGTTCGTGTTGATGAGATCTCAGCATAAGGAGGTGTAAAATTTATTTGTCAGTTATATTTTATCACTCATATAAATGCTTTAATTAATTATTTGTAATTAAAAAAGTGTTCAGCATAGGGGGTTGATATTAAAGCATGTTTAAATTAATCCATATATCTTTTTAACATTATTTGTAATTGCTTTAAAATCTTGCTCTTAGAATGAAAGTTATTTATTTTATCAGAATTTCAAATAGTTTTGTAAAATTATTCTTGTAAAATATTTGTGTATTTGAAATTTGTATAAAACTTTTGGATGAATTTACTCATTGAAAACATATCTAAGTAATTCATTAATATCTGGGAGTATAATACCTCTCGAACAAATTGAAATTATCAAACAAAATGTCGTACGATTATAATCCTATTGATTTTCAGTGAGCTCAGACCAAGAGACGGCTTTTCCAAATATTTATTCCCAAAACTGAAAATACACAAAATAATAATGTTACTAATATATGTACAGAAATAGCTGTTTAATATTGAATTTTTTTAATTTGAAAAGCAAATGACATCATTTACAGGATGTACCGTCGTCCAAATACTGAATTCTTTTTTATCTATGTTAAAAAATTATAAACAGTTAAATATGATATTTATTATCAATTGGGGGGATACTTTAAGTACTTTTAACCGGAAATAAATTGGAAATGTGTATTTAGGATTTATTACAAACCACTTTTGAGATATTAGAAATTTTACTTTCCTCACAACAAGCGTAATATCTCTCAAGAGAGTTAAACGATTTCCACGTGATTAGGTACACTTATTTTAATCGGTGTCATGATATACACATTTTAATCGGTGTTAGGTATACTTATTTTAATTGGTGGCCATTTATTTTCAGCGAATTCGCGTTATAAGGAAGTTTTAATTTTTTATTGTTTATGGATATCAAAATATATTCATTTGCTGGTAAAGTTTTATGTTAGATACATTAGATGTTTTAGTTATTGCATCTGTGGATAATTTTATCGTTCTCTGAAAAGTAAATAAAACAATTAAAATTTACAGAGAAGTTGTAGATTCTTCCAAATTATCAAATAACTCATAATAGTTGAAGAAATTTTTACAACACATGTATTGCTGAACATACAATTAAAAATAGTTAAGGGAGATATGTCTCAGATACCTGTCATATTCCAAAATTAATCATATCAGAAGATCGTAAGATTCAAATAGGATATTTTTCTTCTCTGGTTGAATATTTATATACTACTTGAATAAATTATTCGCCGTTGCCTGGGTCCTAAATAAGCTTCCGATACTTATATAATGCATTTACAGATAAAACCACTCAATTTCCATATCGCTTTCAAACCGCTTCAATTTCCAACTCACTTCCTCCTTTCGTTTTGCAACCGTAGAAAGCAGGAAAATAGAATAAATAAATAAAATATACAAAATGGAATCCTTTCTCTAGGAGAGAAGACGTTGCTTAAACCAGACCGTGAGTTCCAAGGCTTTAACGGTCATGCCCTCAAGCGTCCACCGGGGAGAAAAATAGATATGCACGTCATTAACGATACCTACAATTTCAATTTTTATGCGTTGTTTGAAAATTCACAAAAATTAAAATAATGTAGTAATTAAAAAACATGTTTCGTTACAATACGAAGATATACACACTTAATTAAGTATCAAATAATCTAAAATATACACATTTCGATGTATTTAAAATAAATAAATAAACATAAGGAATTGTCCTACTGGTTCGGTTCGGTTTAAACATCATTGGAAAGAACGTTATTGGATCTTTCCGTTGGTGTCAAAATAGAAACTCTGCGACAAAATTTTAGATCGCTAATGAACCGATTTGATATAAAAAAATCTGATGTGGGCAACACATGACTTTCCTTATATAATGTAATGAATTTTCTACTTTTACAGTAAAAAAATAGGTTTTTCTTATAGTAGATACTAATATTCTTTCCAAGATATTGAATTTTCGACAATTAGTCATCATTTTCATTGATTTAGCGTCATTTTTATCCATTTGGCAAGATTTTCGTTAATTTGGCAACATTTAAAAAAGTCGCCAAGTTGGCGACATTCCGCCAAATTCGTCGCCAAAATCTCGCCAAGCGTTATGGACGAAGAAATAAGTTATTCTTACAGCAGACAAATGACTATTGGCGTTCAAATACAAAAGTATTACTCAAAGTATCTTTTTCCATGAATGGAACGAGCTAGATCCACGAGAATGATGTCACCCAATTTATCGTATGGTATTACATATAAAAAGTGAACATGTTTCTCCATAGGAAATATATTTTTTTTAATTTTATATGACTTTTTGATAATTTTTTTGAAAAATGTGCAATATCTCGAGAACGGTTCGTGTTAGCATTCTAAAATTTATGCCAATCGTTTTCTAATGAAAAATTATATAAGGAATGTCTATTTGCGTAACTTTATTAGTTGTTTTGATTTTTTGACGATTTTTGCAAAATTTTATTCGAAAACTTAGGGTGGTTCTGAGCATTCGATTGCGTATAAAAATAATAGGCTTCCAGTGTTTACGGATTGTGATTTTTGTACCAAATTTGGTTTGAATCGGTCCATTTGTTCGTCAGTTATCGTCTCCACAGACTCACTGACACACGGACACACACACAGACATCACTTCAAAAATGTTTTATTCGTGATCAGGGATGCTTGAAACGTGCTCTCCCGTCGAAAACTCGAATTCGAATTTTCGACCCCGTCACAATACTTTCCTTATACATTATGTATATAAGGAAAGTAATAACTAAAATACTTAAAATAAGTATTACTCAAAGTTTCGTTTCTCATGAATGGAACATGCTAGATCTACGAGAATGATGTCACCAAATTTATCGCATGATATTACATATGAAAAGTGAATATGTTTCTCAACAGTTAATATTTTTTTTTAATTTATGGGATTTTTTGATAAATGTATTTGAAAAATGTGTAATATCTCGAGAACGGTTCATGCTAGCGTTCTAAAGTTTAGGTCAATCGTTTTCTAAGGAAAAATTACATAAGAAATGTCTATTTGCATAACTTTTATTAAAGGTTTTGATTTTTTAATGAATTTTTCAAAATTTCACTCGAAAATTTAGAGGGGGGGGGGGGGGTTCTGAATATTCGATTGTGTTTAAAATCAATAGGCTTCCAGTATTCACGGATTGTAATTTTTGTACCAAATTTCAGTCGAATTGCTCCATTCGTTCGTGAGATATCGTCTCCACAGACTCACTGACACACACACACACAGACATCACCTCAAAAATGTTCGATTATCGTGATCAGGTATGCCTGAAACGTGCTCTCCCGTCAAAACTCGAATTCGAATTTTCGACCCCGTCACAATATTTTCCTTATACATTATACCATGTATATAAGGAAGGTAAAAATCGTTTATCTCAAAAACCAGAAACTTTGCATGAGATTTTGATACGAAAAATCGATTGATACACAAAACTAGAATATCTTATCTTGCTTTTATTAAAAGAGTGGCAATAAGAATAAAAGTTGATCAAATAATGATATTGGAAGATATTTTGGATTGTGTTTTTTTTATTTATTTTATTGAGGAATATAATTTACTTTTTTGTTTCATTAAGTGATTATTATTTCCGCTGTGTTTTACTATTTTGTAAGTAGAGAATGCAACTTTAAATTATTTAAAAAGATTAAGCAGAAAGTATTTTACTACAGTTAAGTTTTTCGAAAATGCGTTGGATACAAGGGGGGGGGGGGGGGGTAATCACTCCATTAATTTACATGGGGCCCACGGCTTTACTTGGTACCCTGTCCCACAATTTGATGTGGGGGGGCCTGGTTATTATTATTATTATTATTTGGCGAATTTTCAGACTCGTTTGGCTACATTTAGATAATATCTGACAACACTTGTGCGAGTAGTATGATGTATTTTGATGATGTTCGTTGTCGAGGAGGAGGGGAATCCCTCCGCTGAATCTACTTCACCTATTCCTGAAGTCACGCGCCGCCACTGGTTCTAGATCTTTTGATAACAAAACCGGATATAAAGTGTCTGGAAAACGCCTTAATATTTGTGGCAGCTATCGTGGACATAAGAATTTGACCACAGACAGACAGCACTCTAAAAATAGTCAAAAGATGTTCAGAAGGTCTGTATATGGGCATCAAAATCTCAACATTGAAAATTTTCGTCAAAACAATACTTACTCTATACTATATTCTGTAGTATGTGAGAGTAAAAATAAATTAATAAATAAATGACAAATCATTAGATTTTAAACGTCATTTCATTAAATATCCATCAGATATACATAAAATTTAAAAGGCAGCGAGCTTTCGGGTATCATCATATCCTTCTTCAGTGGCGTGGAAGGGTGTGATGATATCCGAAAGTGCTCTGGCTTTTAAATTTTATGTATGGCTGATGGATGTTTAATAAAATGACGTTAAAAACCTAATGATTTGTCATTCATTTATAAATTAAATCGATTTGAAGATCTAACGTGTCGTCGCCCTTAGTATTAATACCATAAAAATAACTCATTAAACTTAGGATTTAGCATGTAAGAAAAATAGCAAGAATTATTGGAAACATATTTTTAATAAGTATCAAAAAAAGTTGTTTTAAAGTACAACGTTTTTTTATTTGCATGTAACATAAATATCTGAAAAATGTTATTTTCGTAACACCCCCGGTTTCAGTGCTGTAAATTTCTTCGTTCTTTCACTTTCTTCGTTCGTCTTGTTGGGTCTCATTCATTTTTCTTTGGATTTGATACGTCTTCTCGGGATATTCCTGCTGTGTTTTGGCGCACACGAAACTTGTGTGTTACGTCTCGTTTCAGATTAGCTGGACTGTTCTTTATGCTGCTTTCTGATTGGCTAGCTCTCTTAATCCAAGTCTTGGATATATAACCCTCTCTGTTTTTTCTTTTCGCGCTCATTCCTCTTTTGGACTTCGGGTTTGTTAGTTCTCTTGCACTGATGAAGGGAATCTAACGATTCCTCGAAACAGCTGTATTGTGTTATTTGTGCTTATATACGTTGCTCAAGTTTTTCTTATCCTTCTCGCAAAGTGCATTTTACTTATTGAATGGTTATTTATATTACCCTTATTGTAAATACTGTTTCACCCAACTAAAAGGGTTTGCAGAGATTTGAAAAGCTAGTATATTCCGTGGCGGGTCCTGGACGGGATGGTACGATAAGGTTAAAAATCTAGAGAATGAAAATGTTCCACGAATAACCCCTCTCCCCTTATACCACCTCTCCCCTTATACCCCTCTTCCCGAAATAAAACCGACGGTGGATCCAGTTCAGTGGAGCCAAAATGGTATTTCGTGAATAACATCTTCCTTTGTGAGTGGCTTGCCTTCTTTCGACATTTATAAAACAGTTCAAAATATTAAAATATCGAAAATAGAACCACCCCCTTCAAAATAGCTCAAATAACAAAATATTGATATTATAACCACTCTATTTCAAAAATAAAAACCTGGTCCAAAATCCGATTATATAATATCCTTATAGGACTTTCAAAGGGCTACAAATTTCTTCTTATATTTCACAGCTAGCATTTTTTGTTTTCGAGATATAGGCATTAAAACTTGAAAAACGGTAAAATTTTAATCTTCTTGAATTGATCAAGACGATTTCTCAAACACTATAAGAGCTTTGTAAAAACAAGTTATGGATCTAGAAACTGGGTTTCCTTCTGAACATTTTTGTCGCTACTATGTATATCTATCTTAAAAAAAGATTTTTCAAGTGAAAGAAAGCAAAAATTCGCTCAGACAAAAATTTCGTAGTTTCTTCGAAGAACAAAAAATTCAAAATATTGAAATTATTTGTATATATTCATAAACTGTACCCTATTTTCGACAAAACAAGTAGAAATTGTTTAAATAGTATATCTAATAAATTCAGAGATATAAGCGTCCAAAGTGTTTACATTTTTCGTAATGCTCCGATTTCAGCCAGAGATACCCCCAACAATGGATACTATATTCAAGTCAAAACGTGTACATTCGTATGGCGGGCCCAAGACGGGCCGGGCAGATGAGGTTCAAAATTTAAATAACTAAAATGTACCACACACAAAAGAACACAAAATGCCAAATTTTATATAACTACGATTAGTGGAACCTATTTAGTTAGGGTTTCTATTTTGAAACGCAATATACGCATATACGCAATACTCAGTGTGAAGTTACAAATCGCGTGAATGTGACAAATATACTTATATACTCCGTGAAGTTAAATAAAAGGTTGTAAAAACAAAATACTGGCTGGCAATTCTCGGAGATGCGCATTTGAAGCTTTCACTATTTTGATATTTAAAATTTTTGCCTATCATATTTTCCTTTTAAAATTTGCTGAAATTCTGTGTAGAAATACAGATTTGCAGACGATTATAGATGATTCTGGGTATTATTTACAAAGACTGTGTCTAGAAATTTCTTCAACAGTAAGTTAAAAGAACTTTCAAATGAATTGTTTAGATGCAAAGGCAGATTGACCATAGGGATCATTCATAGTGTAGTCACTGCGGACTAAGATCGTTGAGGCCGATTGATTCCTGAAATTATGACTTATCACTCCTAGAAATAGAATAAGAGTCCACAAAGGTTCCAAATCATTGAACAGGTACGACAATCCCAGTTCGCTCCTGTCATGTGAGCGCCATTGGATAATTTTGTGTTTAGGACATGAAGGGTAATCCAGTGAATCTCTGCCCTTCATGGTTTAGTTCAGAGTGATTGTACGAAACAAAGTTACCTCTGTAGTCTACTTTGACAACATTCGGGTCTGTAATACAGGGAGAGCGAGGTTTGGAATTGTGTAAAGGTGCACCTTTACACATTGGTCCGCCATGGCGAAATGAACACGCAGGCATATTTGATAAAAACAACAAGTTTATTCTTAAAACTATAGAAAAGTATAAAATAAACACCCATTAATATAATTTACAAATAATAAATTAGAATGTACAGGGTCCACCATTTCTATCATTGGCTGCATTCACACACGCCACGTTCCTACTCGTCCCATCTCGTGCATCGCACCTTGCATCTTTATAACCTGGTTACCAGCTCTACCTGCCGTTCGCAATCTGCGGGGCTGCTATTTAATTTTAGCCTCTTCTTTCCCCGGAGAAGACACTGCTTGAAAAATAAGAAGTCGAGAATAAAAATTGTTAATCCTTACAAATGTAACTATATAAGACCGTGGAGGAGGAAATAAGTCTTTCTCATACGTCACTGGTTGGTGACTGTTTTTATGTAAGACTTCTAAATATACAGGCTGACGCAACCACCGTTTCGACTCCTAATTACATGGCTATTATTGTTATACAATTTAGTTGTAAAATAGGTGCTTCTGCTTTCAAAAAATTGCACCCATCGTTCAAGAAAGTAGTCTGGGGCGAGACAACCCAGTGGTTAGCGCACGGGGATTGCTCATGGACGACCCGAGTTCGAGTCCTGGCTTTGCCCAAACTGTCTCCATGTTCACGAGGAGTACGGGCACGTTAAATATGTGGATCCGTAAGTACTTCCGATAGGTTGGTGGTAGGGGAAGGAGGGTACGGTCCCTGTGGACGTCCCCCCCACACTGGGTTCTGGCCTAAATTGGTGGCACTTTCCGGTCATCCAAACAGATACCTTACACCTTCGAATAAGTTGTACGATCTGGGTCAAAGAAGAAGAAGAAGAAAGTAGTATAAAATATTTTGACTTTCATGAGATCCTGAGAAAAGGACAAGAATGTAACTCCCTTTTCGTCATGTACAGCCATCGTTTCAACTAGAAGTCAAGATGGCCACTATTACTCCAGCTGTAATATTTCGGACCGTTAGTTTTTCGAGTTGTTATTCATATCCCAACCGGGATTCAAAATATGGATCCATTAAGCTACTAGGACAATGATATTGTATTCTACAACTCAAATATATTTGAATTTATATTCGCATCCTTTTAGATTTAATTAAATTTATATTCGCATCCTTTTAGATCGCATCCTTTATACCTAAAACTCTAAGTGAAACTCGCCTTTCTTATTTCTCTCATGTTTTATTAAATCCAGAATACTACTTTTCGTCCTAAATTTTCAATTAATTTAAAATCACTGCCAAAATATAATTCGAAACTTTGTTTTTAGACCTTGGGGATCAGCTGCATCTAACCTGCAAGGTCCCTATTTGGGTACACTTAAAAGGAATTCATATTCCATTCGAAATCAAACCAATAATGTATTTTTACGTTGTCACCCAGTTGGCAATTAGCATGCTATCCATTGAGCTATGAGTTATTTGCATGATATTCTTAATGTTTCTCTATAATTCAAGTAGATCTTGTATTTTCTAAAGAATCGTTTTAAGATAGTGCTATCCATAGGAGTAGCTAGAATCTCGGAAAGAGTTTATTACCGAATAAGAAAAGGGGTGTTTTTAAAGTGCTGGATTTCGTTATGGAGCCCCATAGTAATACAATTAATTTTATAGCCCTCCTGCTTATGGCACTGACATTCTCTATATTCCAAATAAAGTTCGTGGGTGGTTAAGCTTTCGTTAAAAGAGGCGTATATTCAGAGGTAAGATGCATACTCTGACTCATACTTTTAAATTTACGCGTACTGTTGTTAATTTAATTACCTTCTTTGTGTACATGGTCGAAAATTCGAATTCGACAGGGATTCTATTGGAGGCGTTGCCTGTAGATTTTTTTTTTACATTCAGGTGCATAGATGGAAAATCTCAAGTTCAAATGATGACACCCTCACTCAGTTAAAACTATAATATCCTTTTATACAGAATCCCAGAAAAATCTCTTAGTGTAAGGCACCGAATTTTTTGCTCAAATAATATTTTTAAGTACTAAATCACTAGAGTTTTCGAGTGTTTATAAACATCTCAAATTTAATTTAGCAATATTAATGTCACAACATTATTGCTCACTAAACCATAATAAAACGTCAATTATATATTTATTCGTTTTATATATTTATGAATCCCTTTAGTGAAATCAGTTTCCTGATGATTCTTCTATTTTGACCGCAGAGAACAAAATATCATCCTCTGTTCCTCGACATCAGTACTCTGCTACAGGGATGCATCACAATCACTTTCGGTAAGTTTATAAAAATATAGCTAATAAAGTTTGTGTGATTAAACTCTCTGTTACAATCGTAAGGGAAAGTGCCGTGATGATCAAAAATTAGAAGTTGAGTTTACGATTAATTGATATTTTGGGTGCATCTCAGGATACAAATCTCTGTTTTCTGTGAGACTTATGTACATGTGTGTGTGGCTTTACAATGCAAATTGCTGTTTATGGCAACACAACGATGAGCTATGGAGATAAGTTTTGTTTGAAAATTTAGAAGACAAGATATTAAAATGGCAAAGCAGTAAAGATTGGGAACAGGCAAAAATCGGTGTGTGGTAGGCCAGTAACAAGCGGAGATAACGTACACGGCATGGTAGCAACTGCAAGAGATGTTGAATGCTTCTCAGCAAAGCGTCCTGTCATACTCCCTCTATGAGTACTCACCAATTCACCTGTTTCAACTCCCTTCGTGGTCTAATGGGGAGTTTACATTGTTCACTTTGAATGATCACTTTGGTTGAATCACTGAAAGGGACAAGTGTAAACATTACATTCACTGAAAATGATCGTTGAAAGACAAGGTTGTAAGAAGTTGGCCACTGCCAACTTCCGTTCACTTTGGAGGATTCGCTTTGGATATAGTAAGTAACGAGGGCCGGAGCCACCTTCGGGCTAGTGACCACGTGATCATGTACAATACTATACTTGTTCGATGGGTGACAAACCTTGTAAACGCACAAATCAGGGAAAACTGTACATGCCAAGAACATGGGAAATGTGGGACGTGTCGTTTCTCGTTACATGGGTTCGAGTATTTTTCTGATGGAAATCATCACTGGGAACCAATTTATGGTAGAGAAGTATATACAACGGTAGATTGTGGTAGAGTAGTATATACAACAGTAGATTATGGTAGAGTTGTATATACTGACTGAAATTCATGGTAGAGTTGTATATACTGGCTGAAATTTATGGTAGAATTGTATATATTGACGTTTTCGAGATTGATCTATATCAATCTCGAAAACATCACTCATGTACTCTAGTTATTCATAATACCAGTAATGCGTATAAGGCGGGAACATGAATTTTACTCCTAAATATGAACGTCATCATATGAACATTTTTTGAAAATGAACTTCATATGTTCACACCTTGACTAAAAATGAACGTCATACGTTTACACCATCACATAAAATAAACTTCATATTTTCACACTTTCACTGAAAATAAATTTCATATGTTCACACCTTCACAGAAAATATTCATCTACTCTGAAAATGAACTTCATATTTTCACAACTACCGCTGATTATTATACTATTGTAAGAAGGTACTTATTGCCTCCTAAATATCCTCTTTACACTTCCTCAGTGAATGTGCAAACCACCAATTATGAACCTCTGCATTAGGCTTTGATATAGATCTCATTCAGTTCAGACTACGCCTTAAGTTTAAAGCACAGTTAAACTTTATTGCAATTTATTCTGTCTACATTTCTATTTTAAATGGAAGCTCTTTTTAATTACTGTTTAGATGAATTTAACACTCCGATCACATTTCCGAAACTTTCATTAGTTATCTCTGGCACATGATGATTTCTGGAGAGAAAATTAAATAGTTAGTGAAGTATTCAAAAGATATAATACATTTACATCCCAAAGAGCACTGGAATTACATCCAGAAGAGCCCGCAGATCTCTAAGTTAGACCCGCAATCTGTTACTCCTGAACATATGTGTATCTCAGTACTGATTCTACTGAGTTAAGAAGAGAAGAACCTTACTAGGAAGTAGAGATTTTGCCAGGATCTCGGAATGAGGTTTGTGGAAGCCGTTGTTAGCTCCACAATCTGTCGGTAAGAAGCTCGAAACGGAAAACTATCTGCCTAATTTGATATGCTTTTCGTGGAAAAATAGAACTGTTTGGTAGGTGTTCAAAATGACGCAAGGGCAATTTGCTACAGAGTACAATTGAATAAGAATTCACAGCTCTAGATTTTGTCATATCAGAATAAATGCTATTATTCTAACAATGGCGTGGTGTGTGACCCCTAACTTCCTGTTTACGCCACTGCCAGAAAGGCGATTAAGGGGTATTTTGTTTGTTTTTTAAGATGACGCGTCTTCTGTTTTGAAGGTGCCTGAAACATCCCAGGATATGCAACCGTGGGCTCCACTGTACTGTGGAACAGATCAAAAAGTGGCCTAACGTTTCTGCTCCCGAACGAATCCACCCACCGAAGTGTTCACCTGCAGAATGTCAAGATATTTGCTGTGTGCAAAGATGTTGTTTCATGGATAATGGTAGGAAAATTTTAGAACTACTGTAACCAGTGTAAGATTTACAAATGTCTGACGTAAGATTTTGCTTCCTCTAGACCCCAGTAAAAACGCAGTCCTCACACTCTTTATATTTATACTAAAGAAATACTTATATTTATTTCATTGTGAAATTTTGCTACTTCTGCTCTATTGTTGTATTCTCAAACTTTGTATTTTCTTTTAAATTAACATTTCACTGGGGGGATGTAAGTTTAATGCGTATAGTTGCTGAAATAGTTTACAAGAATAAAAACAGTTCTTGTTTTTCTTAAGTTTGCTTGGAATTGTCTGTCGCGAATGCTAGTCACACCTTCCGCCATAAAGAAAGGAAATTATCAGCATAATTAGTTGGTAAGCCTTTTTTACGCTCTCTATATAAACCCTACCCTCTTTCTACTGCTATGGCATACACAACTGGCTATCACCTAAACAGTATAATAAAAGTTCCGACTTTTTCAAGGATTTTAGATGCTTTAAAATTCCCAGATTGAAAAAGGAAAGAAATTAGACAAAATAACTAATTAACAATTGCAACTAAATTCAAGAAACTTTTTTAAATGATTTTAAAAAAATCATGGTCACAATCTAGGAAATCACACTTATAGTTATGCATTCAGCATCGGTAAACCGGTTTCGTGCTTTACAGCTCTCTACTTTTCGAATAAGTGATAACTGCACTCGCAACAAGAAAACTTTATATTTATCGAAGTGTTGCGAACCTATATAGTAACTGACGAAGTCACTATATGAGTATGTATCACTATATCTCTCAATCGACTTCAAATTTAAGAAAAGATTAAGCTTACACTATACGATGCTGAAATGTCTAAGTTACAGTGATAATATACTTCTGACTAATAGTATTACCAATTATTAATTCACTCTTGTGAATATTTATAGTAGCTGCATACATTTTCATAGTTACAAATACGCCGTAAGAGTATTTGCCACATCGTATTAGCACATTTTCTAGCAATTTGATAAAAATATTTTAACAATTTGGCTTTTCAAGTTTTAGATTAAATTTGATTTCAACTCATTGATTTCAACTTACCTTGGGGAAATGGTGCTACTGGCAATATATTCGCTCTTTGAATATTTATTGTAGTTGCATACAATTTTCAGGTGCTAAGATTCCAAGTTGCATACGATGTGATCACCTGCCGCCTCCCCAGCTTCGGTTCAATTACAGTATAGCTGATGGCTACTCGGATCCAGATCCACGTTGGAGCACCTACGAAACGGTAATGTGGCATTCAGTGTCTCTGCTTCCTTGATTTCCTGCTAGAACTAACCCCATCGTTCGTTATACTAAAAGCGGCGCTGTATAATTACCGAAATCTCATTTGGTTGTATGTACATGTATAGCCGCGGAATAAAAAACGCCCCATCCTCTGTTAATCAAGCATCATTCATCGTAGAGAAAATTGAATGATACCATTCGATTAGGAATAACATCCTCTACAAATTAATGTGCGTAAAATTTGCATAAGGAACCGTCTTCATATCTAAACGTGCACAAACTTTGAAATTTTAAATGGTGACACCTAAGTTTGACAACATAGTTCGAAACTAGAGCAAAATTCAACCTGTGATACCAAATTTCAAGTCATTTGGGTGAAGCGTTTCTGAGTTGTGAGTATGTAAAGTTTTGAGCTCCTAATGTTAAATTAGTTTCCAAGACTTCCATTCATCTCTTCTGTAATAATTATCTGCTCACGCTGATTATTTATATGACGTTACTACTAAACAACCCAAACATATTTACGTGATTTTTATTTTTGTAGAATAAATTTTTTGTATGGAATATTAATTATGAAATCAATAATCGAAAAGATATGAATACAAACCTGGACACGTTTTGATAAAAATCGATTCACAAAGAGTTTTTATATGTTCATATAAAATTCCAGGTGTTTCCTCCCACTAGGTCTTTCGAAATGTTTAAATATTCAGCATCACGATGACTTTAGGGGTCGTATATTAGTTTGAAAAATGACTAATTTGAAAAAGTTATATTAATTGGTAAGACGGACATTTATTTTTATCCAGTTTTAATAAAAACTTTGTATAAACAGTGTTGTATAGATGCAAGCTAATCAACGTAATTCTGCTACTGTATTAAAGGGTGTAAACTTGTATTGTTATAAATGGGATCTACTTATGTTACTGCCGATTAATAGTTCCCGAGCTACTGCGAGTTGAAATCTCCCACAAAATGTAATAATTTATAATAAGAAATATTTATATAAAACAATAACAAATTATAAAATTATGTGATACTAAACACCAATAAGACTTCAAACGGTGATTGATAATGACGGATTGACACTTTTAAATTCGTCACCAAGTTCCAACGGAGTTGTTTTGTCGCGTCTTCTGCAGATATTTGTTAGTCTCATAAATTGATTTTGAAACAGCATTATAAAATGACATTTGAAAATAAACATTTCATTCTTCTTTATTTCTTGTTCCTTTTATTGACCCTGGCACGAATGCCTCATTAGTTTTTAGCAACGTACCCAGTATGACTTTTTACCCCTAATAATCGTGCTCTATTTCAGGCTCACATAATCCAATCCATTACAGGCCCACTGCCTTAGTAACACACACACACACACACACAAGACAACACCACACACAGCCATGAAAATGCTCACCCTCTGATGCAGTAATCAAACCTGCGACCCTTTGGCTCTGAGGTAAGCCATAATGCTGAATGTCAAGAGGATAGTTCAATAATTTACAACAGTGCTGTGGTCAATCAACGAAACATCGCCCTTCAAATTGCGGTTTTCAATATGCATCTGATCCCCGAAAATTGCACATTCAGGAATATTTAACATCTTCGGATATAAAGATAGAAACGTTGTGAAAATTTTAATTTGGGCTAATTTGGAGGTCTAGAACTTGTGGGTGACTTCAAAATTGGGTGTTGCCATTGAAAATTTCAAAGTTTGTGCGCGTTTAGATATGAAGACGATCCCTTATGCAAATTTTACGCACATTAATTTGTAGAGGATGTTATTCCTAATCGAATGGTATCATTCAATTTTCTCTACGATGAACGATGCTCGATTAACAGAGGGTGGGGCGCTTTTTTTTCCGCGGCTGTACATATACTAACATTGTACCCAGAGAGTACATATGTTCTGACCTTAGCAATGGTGAAATGTAAGGATGGCGGTTTATCAAGCAGGGAACCACCAAGGACTGACTGTATTTCATATCCTTTCTTGAATAATACGTACTATAAATATCGAATTCTTTTAACTAACTAAGAAGAGTTACTGTGGTACACATCGCAGTTAATTTTTATACTAGAGTCGAAAGTAATGTTTCATGACACATAAGGCAGGTCACATATTGAGGAAACATGCTGAATCATGCAAAATGTGGTTCGATTTGAACTACGATTGCTAGCTACTGTCCACACACTGAATACACATAACCACATATTACAGTTGAGACGCAGAAAACCAGTTTTTCTCCTGTTTCCTAGTGCATATTTGATCAACATACAAGACGCAGTACACGACGTACAGTGAGTCTTACAGCCTCAATGTATGGCATGCCTTAGACAGTTGAAGTTTTATAATTGTAAATGTATCTTGCTAGCAAAGACAAACGCAAATCAGAAACGATCTGACGTTTTTTCAGATGTTGAAGAAGTTTTTAAGTTTAGTTTAAGAAGTTTAGTTAAACATGTTTGAAGTGAGGAGACCGCTGAGCACGGAGGAGTAAACATAAATAACCTAGTAATGATAGAAGGTAAGGATGGCGGTTTATCGAGGGCCGGACCACCGAGAGTTAACTGCATTTCATGTCCTTTCTTGAAAAATACATTCTATAAAAATCGGATTCTTTTAACTAACAGAAGGGCTACTGCGATACACATTGCAGTTAGTTTTTATGCTGGTGTCAGGAGTAATTTGCCAGGATACATCAATTCGTGCCATTTAGCCCTTCTTTTGGTTCATATTAGACGTCATGGTCTTCTGGTTTTATGGTTTTCTGGAGCCGTGGCTGCTCAATACTCTGTTGGTGATTCGTGTTTTTTTCTTCCTTAGAATACTGTTGGTATGCGCTCACCACGGCTGACCGTGAGCACCCCATAAGCCGTGGTGTTTCGAAAATGCTCTGACCCAGTCCTTTGACCATAACGTTTTGGTATTTGTCAAAATTGACTATATTCGTTGCAATTCCCATACGGTAAACGAATACAACAGCGATTAACAGGGTTATATATTCAGGTGTGCATGAACAATTTCATTACCTTGACAGTTGATGTGCTCTGTCGATGTTTTCCTGCTGTTGCTTTCATTTGCATAACAAAGAGATGGTTATAATGTTTCGGCTTATCAATACACATGTTTAGTCCAAAGATTTAAAACGCTTGGTGAGTAAAAAAACGAAGCAGCACATGTGGTGGCTTGAGAGAAGCATAGCCACAACTAGAAATCCTGTGTCTTGACTGCTTTTAAAAAATCACAATACGTTATGTGCATATTGAAAATTATTATGGTGCAAGATTCGGAACGCGTTTTGGCATTATGAAAATACTACAACATGACGTGGACGTTTCCTTTTGTGGCCACGGCATCATCGGGGTTACCATTGATTGGCGGTAAATTTCTCAGTTGAGACAAGAAGTCTTTAATTGACTCTTATTTCTGTTGATATCTTGAAAATATTGTTCTTTTCATAAAAATTACAATCACTGTATCTAGTACAATTTTATTTCTCACGCCACTTGGCACTGTAGGTATTAGAGGAGGTAAATTGTTCTTGGAGCAGATATCCATATATAGATTATATACATATATAGATACACTATGAATTATTCTGAATTATGCTATTATTTTCAGACAACGAATCGCCTGCACGGCAGAAACATTTTCCTCGAATGTGGGGGTAGAGGTGAGGGATGCAGGACGGAAACCCCGCGCTTCCTGGAATCGTCCATCCTGTACCTGAGACATGGACAAAGATTATGATAATCGATGTTCTTCAAACTTTTTCAGTCAACAAAATGAAGTATGCTGTGTAAATGATCCATTAAATAAACAAAAGACAATGTGTGTCTGTGTCTCTCTTTGTTTCAGTGATTTTTTTTTCCAGAAATCCTCTTTGGAGGTGTCAAACACCATCTCAGTTTTTCTAAAAAATTGTATCCATTAAGTAAAATCTCTGAGCAATGAGAGAGCTCGTTCTGCAAAACAATTATTCACTTCCTTACTAGGTATCAAAATGATTCCTTCATCTCAGAGGTTGTATCATAGATCTTGCATATACAATAGACTTCACACTCAATGGTAAACGGAAGTGATGGGAAAGACATAAGCATCTGGTCTTCGTTCTTACAGATTTGAGTTCTTCTTACCCATCTACGGGAGATATTTTTTATAACCAAGCCTACCTCTTTAGGAGTATTCATGCGACCAGATCCATCACGCTAAAAACTTGAATACGAAGCCTACTTAAGGTAGAATGTCTAGGGATCTCCAGGCAAATTTTGTGGGTTAGGTAAAGTGGACTCTCCTATGTTCACGTAGTTCAAGAGGGCGGATTTCATCCCCCTCCAACTCCAGCGTGGGTACTTAATTAGGCTGTTGGAAATGAGAATATCTCCCATTGCAGAATGCTATTGTTTCACACGAACTGCAGATTGCACTGGGGATTGTTTCACTCTCATCCTTTCTGTAGACATCTACAAACAGAGGATATTTCCACCTAGGCCCAAAGGGCAATAGTTAAGTAACACAAATACTTGCCGCACACTGTCTCCACTATAACATCCTCAATCACCTCAACAACTACGATGACTGTTTCGTTCGTGGAATGGGTGGAGTAATCCTATTTCTCTTCCGAAAACATAATCCCATTGTATTTCATGCAAAATCACGAGTATGTGAGTGATGCAGGGCAAATAGCAGATTTTTACAATATAGAACGTAGGAAAAAATTACAATTTCAATCTTTTTTTCCAATTATGATATTTCCACACTCCCTCCCACTTCAACGACCACTCCTGCTACCAAATTGTATGAATTATATCAAATTTCAGACTAAAGGGGTTGTTCTTCTGGCCTCTTGATATGGATGCACGATTTATGTGGAGTTCCAATGTTTTTCAATTTGACCAGTGGTTGGTGATAACCTGTGCATCTGCACAAATACTATTGATCTCACTACGCATATTTGATTTTCATGTTTATTTAGTGATGTAGCATAATTACTCTGAGAAAATTTTAAAAGTCCTCCATGAAAGACGCTCCCTTTGGCAGCATGATGGGAGCTCTCAGTGGTGTAACGGTCCAATCCCATCCCACGGCCCCCCTAGATTACGCAACGCTTGCTTTAGCGGCCTGCCGAATCGGGAATCATATTTTAGTTCGAATTTCATCCAGAAAATGTAGGTGGAGCTGGTTGGTTACCCCCATTTTCTTCGCAATGGGATAAGATTCTTTTTAATTTTAACAAGATGCCAACAGTAAATTGGGTTGGTAAACTGCAATACAAACGTAAATTAATAGTTTTGCGACATAGAAGTATTATTATAAAATAATACAGCACTGAAAATTAAGCAAGTCAACATGTTATTACAGCTTCCAACTCCGAGCTTTCTCAATTAATGAATACAATAAATCTGAGCTAATCTTAATGAATGGTGTATTTAGTTTTTTCGACTATTGTTAATCGGGTTATTCGGCAGACCGTTAGGTCAAGCGCGTCACGCCTATTTCCTCCATAATCTTTATAACAATTCTCAGTTCAGTTCCCTTTTGTGGGACCGTCGTTCTTATTGGCTATGATTCGTCGTAGCCTAGTAAAAATTTCCTTCATACTGATAGAACACAACTGAAAAAGGTGTTCTCAAAGATCTGGAATTATAGCCGATGCCTGCAACAATAGTAGGAAAACTAGTTGTGCCCAAACAGCTAGAATCACTAGAGGTAGCCTTTCCTTTGTTTGGTGATCTGAAAAGCATGGCCATTATGTCCCCCTTCGCTGCTACAAATGAGAGCCAGGTTTGGCACGTTCACGGCGCATCGTAGCAGTTCCAGAAAATTGTAAAAGTGTGCCATTGTGGTAGTTTGTTCATTGTTATACACAACTTTCTTCTTTATGAATCTTAATCTACGTATTTTTAAATCTCTAAAATATACAGTTTCAAAATGCGCGGATTAAGATTCTGCAACACTATCTTTTCTTACATTTATTTTCAAATTTTGTTACGACTGTTTTAGCTTCTTTTTCAAATTCTCATTGCAAATTATTACTTTCCTTATATACATAATGTATAAGGAAAGTATTGTGACGGGGTAGAAAATTCGAATTCGAGTTTTCGACGGAAGAGCACGTTTCAAGCATCCCTGATCACGAATCAAACATTTTTGATGTGATGTCTGCGTGTGTGTGTGTGTGTGTGTGTGAAAGTATGTGTGTGTGTGTGTGTGTGTCAGTGAGTCTGAGGAGACGATAACTGACTAACGAATGGACCGATTCGAACGAAATTTGGTACAAAAATCACAATCCATAAACACTGGAAGCCCATTGTTTTTATACGCAATCCAGAATCCCCCTAAATTTTCGAGTGAAATTTTGAAAAAATCGTCAAAAAATTAAAATCGCTAATAAAGTTACGCAAATAGACATTTCTTATGTAATTTTTCATTAGAAAACGATTAACATAAATTTTAGAACGCTAACAGGACCCGTTCTCGAGATATTGCACATTTTTCAAAAAAATTATCAAAAAGTCAAATAAAATAAAAAAAAATATTTCCTATTGAGAAACATGTTCACTTTTCATATGTAATATCATGCGATAAATTTGGTGACATCATTCTCGTGGAACTAGCTCGTTCCATTCAGGAAAAAAGATACTTTGAGTAATACTTCTGTATTTGAACGCCAATAGTCATTTATCTTCTCTAAAAATAACTTATTTCTCCGTCCATAACGCTTGGCGAGATTTTGGCGACGAATTTGTCGGAATGTCGCCAACTTGGCGACATTTTTAATTGTTGCCAAATTAACAAAAATCTCGCCAAATGGATAAAAATGACGCTAAATCAATGAAAATGACGACTAATTGAAGAAAATTCAATATCTTGCAAAGAATATAAGTATCTACTATAAGAATAACATTTTTATTAACTGTAAAAGTAGTATTAAATTCATTGCATTATATAAGGAAAGTCATGTGTTGCCCACATCAGATTTTTTTTAATTAATATTTCAGTAATTTTTTAATCCTAAAACATAAATTGTATCTGTAGATAACATTTTGTTAATGAGATATAGGTAATATTTGAGAAAATCGTTACAGTAAACAGACTTCTATTAATTGCTAAACATTTTCTATTTTAAAAGCGCAGAACTTCGTTTCCAAATGGTTCTTTGTTTGTTTCTAAAAATTCCACTTTGTAAATTCTCACCTTGAATCATTATATATATATATATATATATATATATATATATATATATATATATGTATATATATTATATATATATATATATATATATATATATATATATATATGTAATATAATATATTTTTATCCTTAGTCTTATTCTATAGTTACTTATTAGTAACAGATATGATGGAGATGGGTTTTTTTGTACTTACCGTAGTTTATGCATAGTTTTGTGCAATATCTCAAGAAAATGTGCAATATCTCGAGAACTGTTCATGTTAGCGTTCTAAAATTTATGTGAATCGTTTTCTAATGAAAAATTACATAAGAAATATCTATTTGCTTAACTTTATTAGCGGTTTTGATTTTTTGACGACTTTTTCAAAATTTCACTCGAAAATGTAGGGGGTTCTGAACATTCGATTGCATACAAAACAATAGGCTTCTAGTGTTTACGGAATGTGATTTTTGTACCAAATTTCGTTCCAATCGGTAAATTCGTTCGTCAGTTATTGTCTTCACAGACTCACACACACACAAACACACACACATACACACATACTTTCACACACACACTCATTCACACACACACAGACATCACTTCAAAAATGTTTGATTCGTGATCAGGGATGCTTGAAACGTGCTCTCCCGTCGAAAACTCGAATTCGAATTTTCGACCCCGTCACATTACTTTCCTTATACGTTATGTATATAAGGAAAGTAAAAATCTGATGTGGGCAGCACATGACTTTCCTTATATAATGCAATGAATTTACTACTTTTACAGTTAAAAAAAATAGATTATTTTTATAGTAGTTATTTATATTCTTCCCAAGATATTGAATTTTCGTCAAAGAGTCGTCATTTTCCATGCCGTCATCATCAATGAGTCGTCATTGATTTAGCGTCATTTTTATCCATTTGGCGAGTTTTTCGTTAATTTAACAACATTTAAAAAAGTCACCAAGTTGGCGACATTCCACCAAATTCGTCGCCAAAATCTCGTCAAGAGTTATGGACGAAGAAATAAGTTATTCTTACAGCAGATAAATGAGTATTGGCGTTCAAATACAAAAGTATTACTCAAAGTATCTTTTTTCATGAATGGAACGAACTAGATCCACGAGAATGATGCCGCCAAATTTATCGAATGGTATTACATATGAAAAGTGAACATATTTCTCAATAGGAATTTTTTTTTTTATTTTATATGGCTTTTTGATAATTTTTTTGAAAAATGCGCAATATCTCGAGAACGGTTCATGTTAGCGTTCTAAAATTTATATCAATCGTTTTCTAATCAAAAATTACATAAGAAATGTCTTTTTGCGTAACTTTATTAGCGGTTTTGATTTTTTGACAATTGTTTTCAAAATTTCACTCGAAAATTCAAAGGGGTTCTGAGCATTCGATTGCGTATAAAAACAATAGACTTCCAGTGTTTACGTATTGTGATTTTTGTACCAAATGTCGTTCGAATTGGTCCATTCGATCGTTAGTTATCGTCTCCACAGACTCACTGACACACACACACACACATAGACATCACTTTAAAAATGTTTGATTCGTGATCAGGGATGCTTGAAACGTGCTCTCCCGTCGGAAACTCGAATTCGAATTTTTGACTCCATCACAATACTTTCCTTATACATTATGTATATAAGGAAAGTAATATATCTTCTTTATCTATAAAATGAAGTAAAAGGATATTTTTACCCCCTCGGGATACCGAAATTAAAAAAATTTAATTTCTGATATCCCGGGATGTAAAAAATACCCCGGATTGCAATCTTAAAATTATATCTTAGGAAAGCACAATTTCTTGCACGTATCCAAAGCGCGCGGTTTTTTTTACGCAGTTTCTTTTTACCAAAACCGCCAAAATGTAGTAAAACGCAGTTTAAGATGTTTTAATGAATATTTTTTTATAATAGTAGTAGAAATAATTAAAAAGATGTATTTTTTTTTTCGAGGACGCTTTGCCATTCACCTTCTCGAATTGAAATACAATGGAAACGGAACGCTCTGGGCGGGAAGAGTCCCTGAAGTCACATGACTTCGTTTTCGGTCTTGCGCTAGGGTTGCCGAGGCTTTCTCTACTTGATTGCTTCTCGAAGGTTGTGCCACAATTTTGCGAAGATCTATGGAGATGGATAAATTCAAGACTATTATGCAACCGGATCAGTAATCAAGTTTCATAATGATTGATCTCAGGCTTTAGAGGCTGCTCAGGTCAAATTCATACTCACAGACCCCCGCGCACGTCTATAGCAAGGGCGTAAGTAGATAGGTTATGGGTGCTTGCGGCAGTGGCGGAGCAAAATGGCCGCCATCTTGAATTCCGTAATCCTGAACGAGGGGGTAAAAAGGGGGGAAATGGAAAAATAGAGCGATTAAAATTATTTAGAAACTTTTTTCGGGTGGCAACGATTTCATAGTTTTGTACGCGGGGTTTGGGGAGAAATGAATTTTTTCGAATGAGTTTTTTCTAAGTATTGGAGAAACTTTTTGGGGTGGCAACACCGTCGGTGGCGGAGCAGTACCCCCTAGCGGCGAAAAGCGGAACTATTGAGACGAAACCTGAGAGTTCTTATTGGAGAAACTTTTTAGGGTTGGCAACACCTCCGCCTCTGCGACGGTGGCGGATCAGAGCCATCAGCGCCCCCTAGCGGCGAAAAGCGGAACTATTGAGACGAAACCTGAAATTTTTGAAGAAACTTTATTAGGGTTGGCAACACTTCTACCTCTGCGACGGTGGCGGAGCAGAGCCATCAGCGCCCCCTAGCGGTACATCGTGGTACTGAAGTTGGAACTTGATAATTTTCTCTTCTAATGGGATTTTTTTGTAAGTTAACTAAAAGGTGTTAATTAAAATTGAGTTAATTAAATGAAGTGATTTAGTTTTGAATATCCCTCAGTTTGAATATCTCTCAATATGTCTCAGTTTATACACATATTGTGGCTGATCTGGTAAAATCGAGGTGCGCAAACGCATCTCTTCTGGAATTGCACTGCGCAGGTCTATAAACAAATAAGTATAAGGCTCTTGAGTGGCATCTTCGTACATTTCTTGGAAGAAAGGTAGGTGTCTGGGAAAGAGTTGTTTTCCCAAATGTATAATTTGGCTCATGTCAGTAGTATCTTTACGAACGTATGAGCACACCTATATTTTTAATACTAAAAACTATATTTTATAGCTTATTTTTATCTTTTTATATAAAAAAAAAGGTATCGATCCATTTTAAATATTAAAAACATGATTTTATATCAAAATAAGACCTTTTTTACATTTAGACCAAATTTTAACTTTTTTTTAGATAAATGCGTGAAAAAATGATCAAAGATAGGTATTTATGAGGGGACCGTTAGTCCCCCCATATATAGGTAAATTAAATAAATGCGTCCTCTAAAAAGATACTATAAATTTGAAGATATTAAAAATGCCATTTTAAATGGCGTCACCCTTATATTTTTAATACTATCTTTTTTTATATATAAAAAAAAGGTCCATATCAGTAAAAAGGATGAAATAAAATAAATGCGTGAAAGGAAATGTCAATTTGTTGCGCTGATATGTGCTCGCACTTTGTCCTATCAAGGAGAAAAATATATCCGTCTTAGATAAAGACTTCCTCATCCGTTTATATGCTCTTAATGAGCTTTATCTAAAAACATACCCCGCCATGTGGGAAATATTTTTCGAACGCTTCCGGAAAATAATATTCTGACCCCGCTTAATGAAACAATTACCAGATCCCGGGATGTAGGGTCTGACTGATAAGAGTAATCTATATAAAGGGTTCACTGTGTGACTTGATTCTTTTTCTCCTCCAATGGAATCAGATGATGAAAAAATGCAAAATCGCGATTCAATTCTTTTTTTAAATCAATAGAAAAAAATACAGTCGGATCAATAGCCCAAACAGAAAGGGATTTAATAAATGTAAAAGATAAATTACGCAAAGCATACGAAGCAAGAAGAGACTTAAAAAAAAGATTAAAACGAATTAGTAATGATTTAATATCAATTGAAGAAACTATAGATGATTATAACTGTAGAAAATCTAAATTAGAAAAAACAATCAATCAAGCTAATGCTATAATAATGAAAGAAGATATGAAAGATCTTACTATGGATTGAGAGGTATGTTCTTCATAATCTAGGAAGCCTATGATAAATTGAGTAATTATGCTTCCTGTAATTCATATTCATATTTATCATTAATCATACCTGAATACTTAAATAAAAATCTACCTTTATTGATTTCATTTATCGATTTATCAGAAAGTTGTCCATGTATATTCGCTAGATAATAATCTTTTTCTAAATCGTCCACATATAACTTTGCGATTACTGTATTTCCATATTTGGTTTTAATTTTTATCAATGATATTAGATCATATTCCCCAGGATATAAATCATTTAATTTAAACGTCTTGGGATAACCTCTCAGTCTATTGAACTCTTCCATTTATTAGTAAACATTTTTTTATAAACTAAACATTATAGGGGGGGATAGTCATCCCCCCTGAATTATAGAGATATTAATAAAATTGTTATTATAAACACTCTAATATATTGATTAAGCTTGCTCATACTTAAATATATATACCTTTATATTTTATTGATTCAACTAACTTTAAGGTACAATATTTAGTTATATCAAAATATATCCTAGGATATAAATCATTTAACATTTTAGGAGGATATAAATCATTTAACATCTATTTATTAATAAACATTTTTTTTATAAATTCATGACCAATAGAATAAATTCTTTGAAATAACATATAAAACTCCTAATCCTTTCAATTTAATATCTTCGTTTTCTTCTTTTTCAATTAATTCAGTCAACCTATGAAAACTTTCTGATAATAGTTTTTTATCATATTTTATATCATACAATACATTACAAAGATAAGTCATATAGTAAATTTCTTCAGAATTTGTAAAATTTAAAGCTCGAATATCACCTAAGCACTCATCCATTTATTAGTAAACATTTTTATAGTGTCCTAAAGCTCTAGTATTCATACCATCTTCTAATATAAATCTTTTATCATCTTTTGCTGATAAAGCTATCTTGTTCACTTGAATTGAATACAATTCATGTTTCTTACTTCTAATTAAATTCTGTGTTCTATATTGATCTTTTTTATTTAATAAACAGTCTTTATAATCCTCAAATGATATTCTGTTTTTAACGGTACTAGTCTTAGTACCTTTAGACCTCTTAATCTCAACATTTTTATGGTCTTCATTTTTATTATTATATTCTTCAACACTCTGTTTTTCTAATTTTATTGAATACATTTTACTTCTTAAACCTACAAATTCTTCCATAATCACACCGTTATTTTCATCTTTCATTTTACCTATTACTTTTTTATTACATCTAGGCATATTATACAGATTATTTACTTGATAATCAGATGTATCGAAATAATCAATCATAGACTTCATATCTTCATAAAAGTCATCTGTTTTAATATCATATATAAAACTATCTGTATCCATATATAATAACTTAATATTATCTTTATATCTCGGTTTCATAACATTATAATGAAAATCATACATTAAATGTTTAGATAAATCTAATATACTCATTCCAACATAAATCGGTTTATTAAAATATAGTTTTGTTTTTTTCATGTGAACAGCTACCAAATTTTCATCAAAAATAGTTCTACATTTGAAATTAGGTTTAGCAATTAATTTTTTAACTTGATCATAATTACAACATAATCTTACATCAATTCGCTTTCTTATAGATTCCATTGTTTTTCCAAATATAGAATTATTCATTAATTTATAAAAATCTTTCTCAAAATCATTAGCAGCTATCTTTCTCATTTCAGTGTTTAAATCTATATATTTTTTTAACCAATTCGATTGTTTAAATTGCAATACTCTATGTACTCTTACAGCCTTTAAACCCATTTTCAAATATTGTTTTAAACTTCTATAATGAACTACATATTTCTCTTTATCGTGTAAAGTTGTTAATAACTTACCTTGTTTCGAATTTTCAGGTATTCTATTTTCAGGACATAATGGTAAATCTGAATGATAATCATGTAACTCTTTTGGATATCTTAAACTAATTTCAAATATATATCCAATATCTGAATCATCTTTTATTTTATTGTTATATAATTCAAGTTTAACATAATTTATTTCATTACACCATTTAAATTCTCCATATGGTAAATATTGACTCATAGCCCATCCATATAAATTATTAGCATCTAAATACATTAAATAATTGGATTCTTTACTTTTATCATAATTTTTCATATATTTATTATTAGCTTTTCCATATCTATTACAACATTGTGAAACACCTCCACTTAAACCTTTTTCTATCATGAGAATCATATCATAATCATTTAATAAATCTAATTTAACATTTGTTATTTTTAACATTGCATCCCAAGATAAACCAGGAGCTGTAAAATACCAATCTGGATCTAATTTATAAGTTTTTAAACAAACATCTCTAAAATTTTCAAATACATCTGTTAAAATTAGTACATCTGTTTTAACATATAAATCTGTATATTCACCTAAATTTTTTATATTAAATTCTTTCCAAACACGTTGAGCATGTTTATATTCTTCATCAGTTATATTACATTCATTCAATTTATTATAAAATTTATCTTTTGAAGGTAATTCTGTTTCTTTGTATTTATCTCTAGAATCCATATAATCATAAGGATATACACCTTTTCTTGTAATGAGATCTAATTTATCATCAGGAAAATGTAATGATGTCTCTCTAAATTTCGATTTTAAGTTTTTAATATATTTCATTTTTCGTATTTTTGGAGGATATCTATTTATTTCTTTCTCTGGTCTCAAGTTTTTTGATAAATTATCTAAACTGCAAGACATAAATTTAAATGAATCAATAAATCTCAATTTCATACCTCCTATTTTTTTGCTGAAAGATATATATTTTTCTTCAGTATTAGGTATAACATCTATTTTTGATTGATCAAATCCAAGTTCTTTTATAAACAAATGAGAATCATAACCTGTTAAATTATGAATTTTTACTGGAATAAATTTTGGAATTTGATAATTTAAATTACAAATATTATGAGCTGGACCTCTATATTTTCCAGTTATATGACAATGATCAATTACTTTATCATCATTTAAGATTTGATTTTCACATATATGACAAATATTAGTTCTTTTATAATGATTTTCATCGAACTCTATCATTGATTTGATACTTTCATATTTTTTAGTTTTGTCTTCTATAATTTTTTCAATTTTAAGAGTATCCTCTTTTAACATAGATACAAACTTTTTGATTGTATCTGGTCCTCTATAAACAACAGGAGGTTTATAGTATTCCTTTTCATATTTGATATAATAACAAAATGTATCTGCTACATGTTTTTGATATTTTACAGTATATGATTTAGTTTGATCTTGCTCACATGTATCAATTTTAGGTAAGAGAGATTCAAAATCAGCATATATAGTATATGGTACTCTCATTTTTCTTTCATGATTTTTAAATTGAATAACTTCATCTTTTTTAGGCATATTAATTGTGACAGCATCTTTACAGTATTCCACATGTATCTTTAATCTTTCCTCAGAATAAAAATAATTTAAACATCTATCACATAAAAATATACGATGATTATTAGTAATTTGTGATCTGATCAAACTATTCATATTTTTAATCCAACAATAATGATCTTTCATATAAAACAAGTTTACATGTTTTTCTAATTTATTGTTAGTTATTCTAAGTGGATAAATTGAACTATCATAACTATAAACATTTACAGATATATTATTTAGTTTTTCAAATTTCTTAATATTGTCTAATGAAACAGGAAAATCAATACCTTTAAAATGTAATTCATCTTTATATTGCTCATATTTTGACACTCTTTGAGGATTTTTTTTTACAGGATGAATTGCTGATAATATAGACCACATAAAACATTTATTATCTTTATTTTTTACATTTATTATAGCTTGTTTAGATTTAATATTTTCAGGTAAATCAATATAACTTGATCCTCTCAAGGGTTGATACTTATTTATTCTCAATTCCAAAAATTTAATTTCTTCAAGACTCCAACCAGATCCTTTTGATATAAAATCATCAGATTCATTTATTAAGTTGTCAATAACATAATCATAAAAAGTATGTAAATCATTAGATTTTAATATAATTTGATTCTCAGTTTTGAATGTAAATTCTTGAATTTCTTCATTCAATTTATACAAACAAAACAATTTAAAATTTACCTTTATTCCATTAAATTCTTTCATAATATGCTTTATTTTTTCTATTACAACCTTTCTTTTCTCTTCTAAAAATTCTAGAGGGATTTTAATATTATTAAAATTATTAATTCTATATGATCTTAATCTAGATTTATAAGCAGTTTCATATTCCTTAATTTCTACATTACCTTCATCTAATGCTTTTTTATGTTTTCGACTTGATATGTGATTATCTAAATGTTTATAATATAAACCGCAAATAATACATTTTCTTTTTTGTTTTGATCTTTTAATCATTAAGTCTTTCTTTATATGTTCTTCTTCATCTTCATAATATTTACCACATATACGACATTTTCTATCTTCTGTAAATAACTTTTCAAGATTTTCTTCTACTGTAAATACATTTTCTTCAGGAAAGACAGATTTAAAATCATTTTTATCAAATCTTAAATTAAAAGAATCAAAAATCTTTTTAATTTTTTTACGTTTTTTGGGTTTATCAATAAATATTTTTTTCTTTTTTTCCAAGTATGCTGACAAATCTAAATTTAATAAATCTACTAAAACAGGTTTATATTCACCTGTTTTTCTGATATATTTAGTTAATAATTTAATTAAATCAACCTTCTTACAACCTTTAGGTTGTTTAATATTCAATAATTTTACTACTTTTCTAAGTTCATTAATAGTCTTTAAGTTGAGCTCCATTTATTAGGAAACATTTTTAACAATACTTTTTCCAAGATGCTTACTGTGATAAATACTTTTTAAATGCCGCTTTTTGTGTGTATAGGTATATTGCATACCACATTCACATTTAAATTTTTTATATTTGATTATGGAATCACAACATTTGCAATGACTTTGGAAATAAATTTTTTCATTTCTATGATATATGTAAAACTCATTTACTGATTTCATAGTCAAACAGTGTATGCACTTTTTTGTAAGCTCCATTTATTAAGAAACATTTCTTGAAATACTTTGTAAAAAATCATTCCATATTTTTTCATATTTCTTTTTAACTTTTTGAACTTTTATATTATTTTCAATATTAAAAATATCACAAATCTTTTTCATAAAATAGTAATAGTTAATTGATTTCTCATAATACATAAAATCTAAAAATTTTAAAAACATATCCTCAATTTCTTGAGAAATATTATATTCCCTTCTTAATCGGTTAAAATAACAAACTCTACTATTATATCTTTGTTTTAAACTTTCGTAATCAATAACATAAAAATGTTCTTCTTCTTCTGAATCATAAATTAATTTCATCTTCATTTATACTAATTCAGATATCCAACTATTAAATTCATCTGGATATCCTAGCCATTTTACATAATACTTATTTCCTTTCTTTTTTATGATTTTTTCAATTTTATATACATCATCTTTTTTATTATATTTTACCATTTCATTTTCATAAAAAGTTCCTTCAATTTCTTTACTGTTTAAATCTTTTAATCGATAAGTAATTGGATCTGTTTTCAATACTTCAGAAATTATAAAAATCTCTTCAGTGAATGTAGAATCATCTACTTTCCTGAATGTTTTCTTAATTGTAGATATTCTAACACTATCTCCTATCTTAAATTTAGGTTTTTTCATGATCTTTTTAGTATATAAATTTTTATAAACTTGAGATTCATTTTCTCTAGCCTCAACAGGTGTCATTTTTATTGATCTATGATATGAATTGTTATAATTTTTAAGTAATTTGGGTAATACATCAATATATCTTTTAGTATTGTTAGCATGCATATATTTTATAATTTTTTCTCTTATACTTCTATTAAATCTCTCAGCTATTGCAGATTTTATTTCTTTATTTTTAGTTGTAAACCAATGTATATTATTATCTTTAAATAATTTTTGTGTCTGTTTTCCTGTAAATTCAGTACCTTCATCTGTCAAAATGAATTTTGGTATTCTTTCTTTAAAAACTTGTTTAAAACCTTGTACAACTTCTTCAGATGTTTTTCTTTTTATAGGAAAAGCCCAAGCATATTTATTAAAAGCATCTATAACCGTTAACAAATAATTAGTTCCATCATTATATTTGCTATAATTTTTTATAAATAACAAATCAGCGTCAAATTGATTATTACTGTTTGGAACATAAACTCTTCTTCTTTTAAATTTACGAATGACAGGTTTATATCTAGTATATACATCTTGTTCATGTAAAAATTCTTCAACATTAGATAACCCTGTTTTTCTTTTCAATTCATTAATTCCACAATAACCTGTTTCTGGATTATAATAAGTCTCTTTTAACTCCCTAAAAAAGTATTCTTTTTACTTCCACAAATAGTACAGATACCTTTACCAACTGGTTTATTATTTTTAGAAGTAGTTTTATGATAATTTTTAGTTGGGGTTTTATCTTTACACTTGACACAATATATAGAAAGACCTAATCCAAAAGTTTTTTTAACTTTAATAATAGGTTTAATAATTCCTCTAGCTAATCTTTCTTGAAATGTTGGATCTTGTATAGCATTTAAATTATCTATTAATTTTTGATCAGCAACATGTCTCAGTTTTGTATCTTTTGTTTTATTGTAATAAATATCATGTTCTTTACATGCTTTATCAACTCTATTTATTCCAGGATCACCTCTTTTTAATCTTTTTTCTAATTTTGTATTTGGGCCACAATATTGATATCCTGGTAAATGCATTTCTGGAAGATTTACTTTATCTTGTATCCATCCAACAATATCACCACCTTTCTTTTTACAAACCATTTATTTATTTAGAAATTTATATCCATTCAATTGCATTTGTTTTGCGTATTTTTCAACTGGATTAAATTTTAAACTTTTTATGAAATCCTTTTCACACATATAAATTTCTTCTTCTGTCATATCCTTAGCTTTAAACGAATTAATAAGTTCTTTATAAAAATTATAACAATGTCTATATTCTTCTTTCCTTTCCGCTATTTTTAATGCCAGATCTATGGCTTCTACTATACCAACTGATAAACTTAAAAAAGCAAGCGGTAGAAAGGCTATTGCTGATAAACCCGTTCCACTTAGAATAACCTTACTTAATGATAATGAAATACTTATCTTTTGATACATATTTCTACTCTTTCTGTAAACATATAATCTTTTTTCTAAATATACATCCATTTATAAAGGATTAAATTTTTTCCTGTATCTCATATCAGGATTCACTAAATCTAACATAAAAAAATCATATTTTTCTTGAACACTTTTATTATACATTTGTTTGAATTCTTCAGTACTTAATAAACCATCTATCTCTCTTATAATCTGTTGATTTTCTTTTGGTTGTAGAGTGAAAAATATATCGTAATTACAGTTCCTTCTTATATTGATAGGTGTTAAATAATATGACTGAGTTAAATAAATAAAGGATGCGTTTTTCTTTCTACCTCTAATAAATAATTCTTCGATGTTTTTTTTATCTTTCTCAATCACACAATCATCAAAAATAACTAAATTCTTTAATGTAGGATTTAAATCATCTACATTAATAAAATTTTGATCTGAAGAAAATAATACTTTTTTTTTTGAATTTATCATATAATTTTAATAATTTTTTCTTATTCTTTATATTCTTACATTTCAAAATATCTTCTCTTTCTATATCTTCAAACAATGTATACATTTCTTGTAATTTAGAATATTTAGGTTCGTATAAATCTTTTGCACATATATATAATGTATTAAAAAATAATAAATCATAAATCAAATTTAACAGTAAATTTGTTTTACCTGAACCTGAAGATCCTACTATAAGCAATCTAAATGGATGTTTAGGTAACAAAGGATGTTGTTTAGGATCAGGTAATTCTTCTGGTTCTGTGTAATCTTTAATTTTTATCATAATTTACTAGCAGTAAAAATAAAATTTGCTGCAGTAAAAAAATTAATATTATATAAATGAACTTAGAAAAAGAACGGAAACACAAGTTTTTAAAGCAAATAAAAGATTCAATTAAAATAGTAAAAATAGAAAAATAAATAAGAAAGAATAATGAAGATCAACTAAAAGACAAAATAGGTATTCAAAAGAGCTTAGAGGAATTTCATAAACCAATCACTCAAGAAATTGAAAAATATGAAAAATCAAATAAAGAAGTTGTGAAAAGTATTCAAAATGTTGTAGAAAATATTACATTTCCATCTATAGAAGAGCCTATTGAAGCTGTGAAAGAATTAGTATCTTATACTTATGATATCGATCAAAATTTAAATTTAAAATATTTAAAAGAGGAAAAATTATACAGACCGTCAGTATTTTTAAATGATCAAGAAAAATTAGAGGAGATGTATGGAAGAGCTAAACAGTTAAAAGAAGGATTATCTAAGAAAAGAGGCAACTTAAAAAGTACAATTTCTAGAGCTAAAAATTTTTCAGAGGAGGAATTAAACCAGAAAAAGAATGATATAAAAGAAATTAAAAATAAAGAAAATATGTTGCAAAATTATATGCATAGATTAAATATGATTCGAAGTAGTAAAGAAATGAAGGTAGGTAAAGGATTGAATGTATTATCAAATTTAACAGAAAAAATATGTAACGGAAGTAAATCAAAGAAATTGTATAATCAAGTAACTTTATTGTTAGATATGTTATTAAAAAATAAAGAAATTACTTATAATGATGTACAACGATATCATAAACAATTTCTCTGTTAATAAATGATAAAATATAAAGTTTATTTGAGTGAAGGTCAGAAAAATAAACTTAAATCAGCTTTTAAAAATAAAGTAGAAGTAACATTACAAATAGATAAATCTAAAACTCCTAATCATGAGATGTATTTAACTAAAACTCAAATTAATCATATTAATGATAAAAAAAGAATTACAATCAGTAAAACTCAATTAGATAAAAATGGAGGATTTTTACCATTTCTAGCGGCACTTATACCCTCATTAATAACCGCTGCTAAATTAGCAGTTCCAGCATTAGCAACAGGTGCTTTATCAGGATTAGCTAGTTCAGTTGTACAAAAAAAGGGATCTGGGAAAAAAAAAACTTGGAAAGGGAATATATCAACAGTGGGAATTAGCGACAAAATGATTATAGAAAATATGAAAAATGAAAAAGGATTTAGAGGTGTGTTTACCTCCGATTTATTACCTAAAACTATAGGAAAATTTGAAAATGGAATCATTAATTTAGATGTATCAACAGGTCCCGGAACTCATTGGGTTTGTTATTATAATGATCCTAAATATAAATATGTGGAATATTTTGATCCGTTTGGTGAATATGACAATATGAAGAAGGACTATATTCCTAAAAATATTAAATCATTTCTTGTTACATCCAATAAAAAAATAGGTTATAATGATAGTTTTTTACAGAAACCTTCATCTGTGAAATGTGGTATATTTTGTATGAAATATATAAGAGAAAGGAATAAAGGTATATCACCTAAAAATGTTCTCAAATCATTTCCTACACAAAAACCTAGTGACTATAATGAAAATTTTGTTATGTATAAATGATAAAATTAAAATCTGAAGGTCATGAGAAATCAGAGGAATTTACTGTAAATTTTATTACACCTCTTAAAATAAAAAAATTAGCTTTACACTCATTCTCTATGGAAGTTTTCTGGTTTAATATAAGTAAGAATTATGGAAATAACAAATTTAGAATGTATACATTAGACACAGATATAACAATTATTATCTCAGATGGTAATTATACTGTAAGAGGTTTAAATGAGTATATGATGAAAATATTTGGTAAGGATCCACCTGTGAAATTTGGTATTATTGAAGCAAGACAAAGAATATCTATTAAACTGAAAAATGGTTGGGTAATTGATTTTACAGAAAGTAACTTTCATAAAATTATAGGCTTTTTAAAACCGACATATGGAAGTTATGATGAAGAAACAGAGATTGAAGGTGAACATATTTCTGATATATCTAATGGGAACGATAATATTTATATTCACTGTGATGTTGTAAAAGGATCTTTAATAAATCAATATAATTCAGAAGTTATATATTCTTTCACTAATAAAAATCCTCCAGGTAGTATAATTTCAAAAGAATTTAATAATTGGATATTTTTTCTTGTTAAAGTAGATCCTGTTGAAAGAATAAAAATGAGGATTACTAATCAAAAAGGTGAATTAATAGATTTAAATAAAGGAGCTGTAGAATTTAATTTTATTTCTTCTTAAATAAATGTATAGAAGAAAAAGTAAAAAAATACAAGGATTTTTAAAGGTTTTATTGAAACCTAAGAATATATTAAATGTAATATTTTCTATGAAAAAGAAAGGAGGTGGTTTAAAAATTCTTCCTAAATAAATGATTTATGATTTAAGTGATACTCGTTATTATTATAATGATCACATTAAAAGTTATGAATTAAGAGAAATTCATCCAAAAGAACATAGTTCAGATGAGAATGCTACCTATGTTTTTCATATTAATGATACTAAAGCAAAAATTTTATATTCTAGAGGATATCTTGAACTAAAATTAAAAATTACAAAAAATGATAAATCATCCATTGGAAACGAAAATGTGAGTCTGGTAAATGGTGGAGGTTTTATCAAAACTTTAAAAGTACATATAGGAGATACTGAAATTGAATCAAATACACAGTCAAATTTTTCAATCATGAATCATGTTTTAAGATTAATTCATTATACTCCTGATTATGTAACATCACAAGCTCAAAATGAATTTTTTTATCTAGATACATCTGATTCAGCTGACCGTAATGAGTTCAAATATGATGGTACTTTAGAAGATACTACTAAAATAACTGAATTTTTTAATAATTTGAAAATGAATGAAGATTATAATGAAGGATTCGTAAAGAGATGGGAACTAACGAAAGATAGCAGTGTCATTAAAATATGGACACCTTTAAAAGATATAATCGATTTCTTTAGAGAATATGAAAAGATAATTTCAGGTTTTGAAGTGAAAATAGAAATTCAAAGAAATGAAAATAAAAATATGATATATACTAATATAAGAAACGAAAATTATAAGGTAGTAGTTGAAGGTTTAACCTTACATTTACCTTATATAGAATTAAAAAATTCTGCAGAAAGTTTGTTTCTGGAATCATATCTATCTGATAAAGATATAGAGGTAAATTGGGATCGACATAGATTTAAGATGGTAGGCCCTTATAGAAGCAACAGCGGATCTGTGACAGCAACAACAGCATCAGATGAAGTTTTAAGTGTCTATGTTATTCCTCAATATGTTGAAAGAGATAATAATTATGAAAAAAATAATATGATATTTGATCATATAGATATGGCAGAATGCTGGTTGATGATTAATAATAAACAAGTTCCTCTTATGCGTTATAAAACAAATTTTGCCAATAAAGATTATGGTAGAGTGTATGAAGCTCTTTTACGTGAAGGACTTTACGGTAATAATACAGATACAGGACCTTTGATAAATAAGGAGAATTTTGGTAAACTGTATCCTATTTTTCCTTTTGACTCATCAAATCATGAAAACTATACCGATTTAAATAATTTAGATATTGAATTTAATTGGATAACGAATAGTCAAAAGGAATATAAGTTTTATTTTATTTTTAAAGAAAGAAAGAGATGTTTTATAAATTTAAAAAATAAAACTATAACAATGGTTAAGAGTTTAAAATCTTAAAATTAAATAAATGAGTGCTTATTATCCACCTTATGATGATCAAATGAAAGAAGGACCTATTGGACCTCCTGGTATAGGTTTTAAATTAATGAATGATGGAAATTATGATATGGAAAATAGAATTTTAAAAAATTGTGAAAATCCTATAGATGATTTAGATTTAACCACTAAAAGTTTTGTTTTGAATAAAATAGAGAATAATCATCATGAATTGAGAGATCTTATAAAAACTAAATATGATGAGGGTTTTTTAACCTTTACTGAAGAAACAGGCAAGAGAATAAAAGAATTAAATGATACAACTTTACATTCTTTAGAAGGAAAAGCTTTTGATGCGAAAGGAAAAAGAATAGGAAATGTTGCAGATCCTAAAGATGAAAAAAATGTTGTGAATAAAAGATATTTTGAAAAAAATTCGTTAATATTACAGAATGATAAATTTGATGCAAAAAATAAAATAATTACGAATGTTTCTGAACTTGAAAATGATAACGATGCTGTCAATAAAATATATTTAGACAATAGATATATCTGGATTACCGTAGATGATCTTATTTTTATAGATGAAAAATTTACAAAAGTAAATTTCAATATGATGAGTTCTAAATTACTGAATCCTGAGATGCGATTAACTACAGATATGTATATGAAAATATCTATATATATAGCTATATATGTAGAAAATATATATATATATGATAAAAGTCCACTGATATCTCTAGAAATCAATGGTAAGGAAATTTTAAATGCTAATACAAATACAGTAACATGTTTTGCTTACGGTAAACGTGATGATATCATCACATTATGGATAAAATCTGATGGTAACACTTTAAAACCTTATATGCATATTGAAAAAATTTCTTTCTAATAAATGGATATTGATTGGAATGAATTTTCCAGAAAAAATTTATCTGAAGATGTAATTAGAAATCTTATTAGTCATGTAAATTAGGATTTAGTTTTACAATATTCAACACTGTCTGAATCTTTTATTGAAGAATTTGCTCAACCTGATGATTGGCCTAAAATTTCTAGATATCAAAAATTATCAGAAGATTTTATAGAAAAATGTAAAGATAAAGTAGATTGGGTAAACATATCTCAATATCAAACTTTAAGTAACGAATTTATCATAAAATTTTCTGATAATTTAGATTTATATAAAGTATCAATATTTCAAAATCTTACAGAAGATACAATGAGAGAATTAAAAGATGATTTAAATTGGTTGTATATAACTAGATATCAAACATTTAGTGAAAATTTTATAGAAGAATTTATGCATAAATTAGATTTTTGTTATTTGATTAAATATAAATTTGAGCTATTACCTGATCACTTTTTTAATGTTTATTGGAAAAAAGTACAAGCAATACAGATGAGTGAATTAAATAAAAAGTTTGGTCATAATGAAATAGAACCTTACCAAGAGAAAATTTTTGAAGAGATATATAAAGTTAAATCAGTCTTGAGAGAGAGTGTTTATCTTTTGAGACAATTAACTTACAAAGAGGATAAATAAATATTTAATAAAAATGTTTCTATATAAATGGATGTTGTATATAATAATGGTATGGGAAAAAAAACTATGTCTTTCTTAAATATAGAGAATCCTACTGAAGTGAAATCTATTTTTATATATAATTGTTCTCTTGAAGGAATAGAAAATTTAACGAATTTAAAAGAATTATATTGTGTAGGATATAAATTAACATCTCTTGATGAAATAAAAAATTTAATAAATTTAGAAACATTATATTGTAGCGAAAATGATATTACATCTCTTGAAGGTATAAAAAATTTAACTAATTTAAAAAAATTATATTGTGAGGGAAATAAATTAAAATCCCTTGAAGGAATAGAAAATTTAACTAATTTAAAAGAATTATATTGTGACGGAAATAAATTAAAATCCCTTGAAGGAATAGAAAATTTAACTAATTTAGAAACATTAAATTGTAGTACATCTGAATTAATATTTTTACCTAGAATAAATGAACCCATGATGTTAAGAAGAAATAATGTAGGATTTCCAGTTTTTAAAAATGTTTACTAATAGTCTGAGTGGTCAAACATATGTATTAGATGATTTATATCCTGGAAAAAAATTAAAAATATGATTGCAGGTAGAAGATGAAGACCTTTCGAATAAACATGGTTCTAATAGATCGATAAATAAAATCAATAAAGGAAGATTTTTATATTTAGGTGATAACATATTAGAGTTAAAAAAATAATTCTAAATAAATGGATCTTTATAAGATTAAAAAATCTCTAGAAAAGAAAGGAATTAGTGTAATAGCAAGATTTATAGAATCAAACGGTGATACTGGAACAGCATTTTTAAATAATTATAATGATAAAGATCTTAAAAAAATTAGTAAGAATATTAAGTCATATTATAATTTTGGTGGAGAGAAAAAATTTAGTAAAGATTGTATACAACTTACTTTTATTGAAAAAAAAGTGATTATATTTTATATCTAAGTATGGAAATATGCTTTTTTAAACTTCAAGATTTTATGAACTCTAAAAAACACGTCCGTAAATTACGGACGCGTTTCAAAGTAGATTTATATATTCTGGTAGTGGCAAATATGAGAGAGTTATTTATTCTATGATTTTCTAACCTATCATGTTAAATCACTTTATTTTCTGACTTTAATTATGTTTTTAAAAAAATCTCAAACTTTTATGGGGGGACTAACGGTCCCCCCATTTATTTTAAAGCTTAGAGGACTTCTATTCATTTAGAAGTCCTCTTTTTTTCACGCATTTATTTAATTTCATCCTATGTATAAGGTAGCTCCAAAATGGAGCGGCCTATCTTTTGATCTCTTTTTTCATGCATTTATCTTAAAAAAAGTTAAAATTTGGTCTAAATGTAAAAAAGGTCTTATTTTGATATAAAATCATGTTTTTAATATTTAAAATGGATCGATACCTTTTTTTTTATATATAAAAAGATAAAAATAAGGTATAAAATATAGTTTTTAGTATTAAAAATATAGGTGTGCTCATACGTTCGTAAAGATACTACTCATGTCTCTTCGATTCTTGCAGAGTAGCAGATAGTGGGCTTTGAGAGTGATTTAGCGCATTTCTTTCCCTTTATGAAAAAAATTTTGCGTGATAAACACCACACTCAGATTTAAATGATGACTTCCTCTCGTAAGAGATGGGTTAATCGCTTATCGTTACCACATTCACTCATTAAATCGTCTATAATAAAGAGAGTATTCAATCCCAGATACTCTTGATAGTTTTTAGGCAGTCCTTCCACAAGCAGAACGTTTAGGATTTCGTCGTATAGAGGCTGGTAGATCCCATAGAACCACACGATTTTGTCCGGAGGAGGCGAAAACATATCCCGCCTGTGTTTAATCATATCCCGCACAAAGAAACTCTTCCCACACCCTGTGGGGCCTGAAATAACCATCGTAAAGGGGTATTGTAAGGATGGGAACTCCATCGTAAATAACAAGATCAGTGTGTTCATATCAGTATTTATTGATAAAAAGTTGCACTTATGTGAAAGAGCTTGGTTACAAAGTTATATACTTTAACATCATTACATCGTGGGGTACAAAGAATAATAAAAAGTCTTTTAAAGAAGATCTTCGACATTGAGAATATAAATAATAGATACAATAGTGTCTACAAACAGCTGTTACATTGATTTGTAGAGGCATAGGGTTGTACTCTTGGTGCTGAAACGTAGAAACAAAATCCGAGAGGGGTCCTTCAAAAACTGTAGGTGGGTGTCCATAAGAATCAAAGAATTCTATCAAATCTTTATCTTGCTGGTAGAAGGCTACCCAATGGCTTCCTGGATTGGTCGAAGCGTCCACGTTGGCAACCAAACAGGCTGGGAATGTCACAATGTCTTGGGGTAGTCACAATGTCTTGGGGTAATAGCATTTTTGGAGAGGGCTTTATCCAATTGCTGGCTTTCCATGATTAATTGGCAAAATCACATAAAATATATCTAGACTTGTTAATTCCAACCACGTTTTTAAATTCCACATACAGCAGAATGGATATGGTTTCCTTTAAAGCTTCCGAAAACTTGATTTCCAATCGTAAATTACTCTGGTGCTGTAGATTCATATGAGGGCCATCGCACATGTCAGGGGATAAATCAAATGAGTACAAGGTAAATCCCTTTGCAAATTCGTCTCGGGTAAGATGAATTCCTTTGTCTTGGTTAAATCCAGAGAATAAGGTGTGATAGGCACGGATATAGTTGTTTTGGTTAAAGTTCAATTCCAAGGGTTTTGCTGGGTACAGGAAGTCCATCCACGTATACACATAGAAATTTCACGTTGTAATGGCTTAGCAAGAAGGGGTTCGAATCATTCTATCCATCCATACCCGCATTGTTCAAACAGGCAACGACCACTCCTTTAGGCATGAGACCTAAAAAGGCATTATCCTGCATAAAAGACCAACTACCTTTAGAAACAGAATACATCTTACACAGAACGCGATCGATGGGATACTTGGCCGTGAGCTTCTTCAGGGCTTTTATATGTCCCAGTAACACGCCGGGGTCCACTTTCACTTTCCGAATAAACATGGAGGCATGTTCTATCATCACTTTATAATCAGGTTTGGCAGCACTAGACACTAAACAAAAGTCGGATTTGCTACACGTCATCTTTATCTTCATCTCCACCAAGTTCAATATAAGGCGATTCTGTTGAAAAATATCTGAATGAATCTGTCCAATCATATCCACGGTTTGGCTTTGTTTGCTTAATTCATATCTTTGTTTCAGTCCTTCGTTAGCATCCTTCTCTGCAAGAGGATTCGTATTACTCAGGTGGGTATCTTTAAAAAACATTCACAGGTGAGTAAATATTTCTTGGCATCAGCTTCATAGTTCAAGAGGGTTTCTATGTAGGCTCTGTAGGGATAGGTGTTGGTCGCTGAAGAAATAACTCGATCATTCAAACTCACATCCACTTGGGAGAACAGGGAATGTAGAAATAAGTTCACGGGGGCCACAGGTTTTTTGTCGGCGTTAGGCGATCTATCCGATTTCACAATCTTTGCTTTCACGCATAGAAAGGAAGAACCCATATCCATATATTCATCTCCACATCCAGATATGTTAAATTCCACAGGATCTCCGTCTCGTATGTTAAAGAGGGGGTGGTATTCGATAAAGTGTCCTTTTTCTATAGCTGGTTGAGTAGGTGGGGTCACGAATAAATCCAATTCGCTCTTGGCACAAGGTGAAGAATCTTTATGGATAGGCATCTATAGGAGAAAATATCTCGTGCTCTCGCTTTCTTTGCCGAAGTGGGAATGAAGTGATTCTCGGATCGCTTCCTCTTTTCATTGCTTTTTCCAGAACCAATCATAGTCTTCATATTGGTTGCAGTCTTGTCTGTTAGATTACGACCTGCTTCCGCTTATGGCGCTTAGCTGCCACTTTTAAGTCTTTTCCTCTGGATACACCACCCATCACATTAAGTCCACTCTGCCACATTTGCTTACCCACGGCTTTGGCGCCCGATTTGAGAATCGGTACAGCCGCTCTAAAAAAGGAGCGAAGCAAACTTCCAAATCCATATCCTTTTTGAAATGTAAATCCTTGACAGTAATCTAATCCATTACCGGTTTGCTGAACATAGTAGTCTTCAAAAGATTTCTTGCAACATTCATAAGGCGCATACATAATGAGAGATACTTTTGGCGAAAGTGTAGCTTCATATACGAGCGTCCGCGTTCAAATGGCGTGAGTTCTCCTGTGTTTGTCCTTATAACGATTTCCAAAGTGTCAATCATCTTTCTACTCACAGGTAAATAGTGGGGGCGGTTGAACGTTTGGAAAACCAATTCACCATTGTTTCCAGCCGCTTTTACTGTGCGCAAAAGGGGTGTTAGTACATCTCCCACAATTTGGGGTTCTACAATGTCGGAATACACAAATAGTACATGATAATGTGCGTTCAAATCTGCAACGGAGGGCCCTTCCACGCTGGTTTCCAAATGAGAGTCCGATTGAATCACCATGGGATCAAAACCCAGTACCTGGGCCATTCCTTTGTCTAAAATCGCTCTTGTCTTGTTCTTTACTTTAATGCCTACTCGTTTCGTAACAGGATTATAATGAAAGGAGATCTTGTTTTGGTGGTCTTTAATGAAAATAGCTTTCAAAATGTCTGGGATGGTTTCGTAATATCCTACTGGTATTCTACGTACAATCATTTTACCATCACCTAGATCAAATTCAATAAAATTGTTCTCGGCAGTGATATTCATCCATGTATGGGGATATAAAAACTCTGTAATTCCAATTTCCCAGTTTCCATTTAGCTCTATAGGGGTGGGTAATCTAGTAATAAAATGCGAAATTTTATTCTCAGAGAAGTAGCTCATCGAGCTATCACTAGGAAATGTCACGTAGAAACTCATCTTATCAACTGATCTCAAAAACAGGCACGCCTTTCGTTTATAGGGTGGATCAGAGGCAGATATCTACTGTTGTTGTTGTTGTTACTAATCTATAATAGGCTAGACCAGGTCCATGAGACCAAAAAGTCCAACCTTGCTCAGGACGGGTTAATCTGATAATCTAAATTAAAACTCCACATACCACGAAAGACAATGACATACTGAATTTGGGCTTTCTAGCTGCTTCGGTTTTTGGATTATTCCAAAAAACGAGTTTACTGCAGGCCTATAACGGGTTAGCCTGATAAAGTTCAAAATTCAAAGAATCGAAAGATGCATCACAAAAGTCAACGACATACAAAAGTTAGACTTTCTATCTGCTCCCGTTCTCGAGTTATTATAAAAGCCAGTACACTTCTATGGCGGGCTCAGAGTGGGAAAGCCTGATATGGTTGAAAATTCAAAGAATTAAAATATATCGCAAAATCCTAATTTAAATTTTGCATGCTAAATTTAAATTTTGCAACAGCACTGGTTCTCCAGTTAATTCCTCTAAACGAATGCATTTGGATTTTCTAAGTGCTCCGGTATTCGAGTAATTCCCTAAAAACGAGGTTTTCTATGCAGCATTTACATGATTTTGACATCCAATATGGATGATAGGCGGCGGTAGATTTACCGGTAGTGACGTCAAGCGCAAAATGGAGCCTAGCACATAGTAGCTGGCTGCACGAAAAATCTCGTAGAGATTCTTTGCCGTTTCAGGGATTGGTAAGAACAGGGAGAGAAACTCCTTTTTTTTTTAAATAGCACGAATAATGGATTAAAATAAAACACCCCCAACAACAAGAAAAAATCCCTCATAATTAATAGCTTTAATTATGTTTATGTAGGTGGCTTCATTTTGGATGATGTTTAGAATTGGGGAATATGGCTGGTAAGTGATGGGATGTTTTGTAGATTTTATTTATTTATTTTTTGCATTTTTAGTTTTTGTAATTGCTGAGATGATATAATTATATATGTATATAATTTTTCATTTCAGATGTCTTTCGGGTTGAATTTGTTACTGCAGACGAACTTTCTGCTGGTAAATAAATCATTTAATTCGTTATCTTTGCTTTTATACTGGGATCTGATAATTTTAAGGATATTAGAACATTCATTGTTCTTTTTATATTATGTGAATATTTATTTGGAAAAAATTTTTAGCTCATATTTTTAATGCCGCATAAGTGAATTCTTTATTATCGTTACCGAATTTATTTAGTTGCAGATAATAAATTATTTCCGGTTTCATAAACATGCTTGCTATCCACCATGTTTTTAATTGTTTGCTATATTCCTACTAAAAGTAAATAACAGTAGTAATTTTTGAAGGGGGGGGGGGCGTATTTTTGAAGTTCTGTTACTTTTTCAATGTTATTTTTAATATTATTTCTTTCTGGCGCAATTTTGCCCCGATTGTCACTTTGCATTAAGTGTCAATTTATTTACACTTTTGTATCTGACACTCATTCGTTCACGCGTATAAATTTTAATGTGGCAAGATTTGAAACTGTATATTTTCAGAAATTGGGTAATTCGATTAAAAGTAAATTTTTATTTTTAATATTTCTTTCCGACATACTTTTGCTTAATTCAGAAATTGCATTATAATTCTAAGTGCCAATGTACATTTTTCTGCCTGAAATAAAACATTTTATTTGCAAGTATGAAATTTAATTTGGCAAGTTTTGAAACTGTTGAAAATTTATTAATACTGAATTAAATTGACTGATATTTGTAGGGGGGAAGGGAGACTTGTACACCAGAGTTGGTACAGTCACTGCTCCATTTCCAACACACAATAAATGAAGTGCATGCAGGTGATTATAGGTTCAGGGATAATTATGAAGGCAGCTACATTATCTGGTATCTACAAAAGAAACCGTCCTGGCTGAAGCTCTTGGCCAGAATTACACAGGCATTAGGCTAGGCAGGAACAGTTGACTGGCTGAGGATCCAAGAAAAGTGTATAATATGTTCCTCTAATACAGATTCCAAGTTGTCCAATCAAGAGAAAGTGGGTCCCCTTCCTTATTTGATTTTTCTTTTATTTTATGTCTATCCTTCCCTAAAAAGGGGTGGCCTTGTCCCCTTGATGCTTGGGTCCCCCTCCCCACCACCATTTTAGAGTTATCTATATCTATCCGTTTCTATTGACCGTCCTTATGTAGCTCATATGTTCAGAAGGGTAGATGAATGTTTAGAGGTTGTAGCAATGATGTAGGACATCACATGCTATTGCTCCTCTGCTATCCCACCCCCCATCTACCTCCTTGTTTTCAATGTGTACATCTGTGTGGGGATGGGGACTCGTCTCTATTTCATGAATCACAATTTTCCAAATTCCTTTTTCTCCCAATTCTCAATTTCAGTCATTCAGACCCCTGTTGATCTTTATTTTATGTAATCTGGATTATGGTTGTTTCATTATAATTAGCTTCTTTCAAAGGAATTAAAGATTAAAATATTCTACCTCTTGTGACTTATTTAAGCCAAAGAAATGAATATAAATAGTTTTCAAATTAGGATTAACTATTATTAAAATTATGTTTATGATCAACATCTTCAGGTCCATCCATTAGTTTAATTAGCTTTTAAATCACCTTACACAATTTTATAGGCAACATACTTTATCATATAACAGGCAATTATTATTTTATTATAAGTACAGTAAAAGTCTGATATGACATGGTTGTCGGGAACAGATGCACTATAGCTTAACCATTAGAATTAAATGAATTTTCTTAGAAATATTTCTGCAGTGGAAAATTTAAAACTTATTCTTACATATTACATTTAAGCAAGAATAATATGTCCAGTGACTTTTAAAAGTATTTATTTTTACATCACAGCTACAGTCATATATTAAATAATATGGTTAAAATGGTTTGAATTTAGAAATTATATAAAAATATTCTATGCACAAAAATTTTTAGTACCTATATATTGCAGTCAGTAGCTGCAGTTTATTATTACCATTGAGTACATGTGCTTTGAAAAGTTATAAAATAATTCTATTTTATCTATAATAGAAAAACTATTTTTCTAAATCATAGATTTAAAACAATGTACAAAAGAAATAATAAATGATAAATAAATTTAAATTGCTAAACCCTTTCCAAATCATAAATAATTTACAGTTTATTTTAGGTGTAAAACATAAATTATTAAATATATCTTTTTTATGTGTTTGCTTTGTTTTAGGAAGGATTTGAAAGTTTTATTTTCACAAGCAGCAGTTTGATTTATTGTGATATAAAAATATTATAAGAAAAAATAATTATAACTTAAAAATAAGTAATTAACTATTATATTAACAATGTTTAAAAAATGCTTGCTGTCCAGGGTTGGGAAAAAAAATGGGGTGATGTTCTCTTTTTAAACTGAAAAACCATGGTTTCACCCTCCCATGGTTTAGACCAATGGAGATTTATTCAACCAATCCTGCTGCTGTACTCATATTAAAGCCTTACCATTTTGTCCCCAAAACCCAAAAAATTTTCATGGCAAAATTAGATAATTTTATTTGATTCACATTTTAATTATGCTATGGTCATATTGTTTTCTAACCACCATCAAAATTGTGCTGAAAATGGTTGATTGTTGAAACCCAGACCGTCCGACCTACCAGAAAGGTGTAAGGTAACTGTTTGGACGGTCGGGAAGTGCCACCCAATTTAGACCGGAACCCAGTGGGGGAGGCATCCACAGGGATCGTACCCTCCTTCCCCTACCACCAACCTCTCGGAAGGACTTTCGGACCCACATGTTTAACGTGATCGTACTCCGCATGAACACGGCGGCAGTTTTGGCAGTGGCTGGAATCGAACCCGGGCCTACCGAGTGCAACTCCAGCGCGCTAACCAATGGGCTACCGCGCCCCGGTGCTGAAAATGGTGTAAATTTGCATTACAATAATCTTAAAATGGAATGTGGTGCATACGGTTTCTGACACTTTGAATTGACAATACAAATTTTTAATAGTTAGCACTTCTGTGAACACTAATGAGCAATTTTTGGTTTTTATTTCATCAATTTTTTTTTTATATAGGTAAAATTAAGTGTGTTTTTTACTTCAAATCCAGTTTCCTATTTGAGTTCTGGGCAGATTTTTCATTGCCTGACATGAGCCCTGAATCTACTACTTTCTTAAATGACTACTACTCTACTATTAAGATAATAATACAGTACAGGATCTATTATCCGGAATGCTTGGGACTACAGGCATTCTGGATAAAGGGTTTTTCCGTAATTCGGAACACTTTTTCTAAAACTTACTGGAATGGTCTCAAATGTTGTTGTAGAAAATTATAATTCATTTTAAAAACATAAATGTATTAAATAAAGATTTTTTACAATCTATATGAAAAATATACTTGGTTAACTAAAATGCAAATTACATGTATTAGTGTTTAACAAATTTTTGAAAGAAAAAAAAATGTCTGAAAAAAGTTGATTATTCAGAATTTAAACCCCTGTATCCTAGGAAAACAATTAAGCAGTATGCTGTAAATCGGAAACACTTGTTTAACACCTGTGTCACCCCTTTGGCATTATCATAGCAGACCGTGAAAAAAAATCAAAACAAGCTGTTTTAACTTGGTTACAATTTATTCATAATCAGTGCGTACAGTTAGCAAAACGGTTAACTGGAAATGCCAAAAGTTAACTTTTATGAAATCCATAAATTGAAAATTATAAACTTACTAGTACACGAGAAAAAAAATTGGAAATATCTGCAAATTTCTTTAGGTTCCGTAGCTTTTTCCAAAAGCCCCAGTCGCTTTGCAGTGAAAAACGTTATGATGTCACTTTACCACTATGAAGTCATCGAGGCATCAAACTAACACGCACTCATTCTAAAAAAGAAAATATGCTTTTTTTTTCTAAAAATATAAGTTTTTTATATCGTTTCACAAACAAACTGTTTTGTCATTCGTCGAAAGTATGTTTATCTGACATGGAACAAATATATCCACCATGAAGGTAGAGTTCACTTTTACCTCCATGATACTTATGGTTTTCCTCTTCCGGAAATATTTTTAGCAACATTTCCAGTGTGGTAAGTTGTGGATTCAGCCAGACCTTTGTTTATGTCAAGATCACAAACAGTTGAAGTGAGAAAAATATAGATTTCAACGCATTATTTTAAAATATTAATATTTCTAATTAAGGCAAAAAATCATTTGGCGGAATTTTATATAAAAAACTTCTATTTGGTTCAAGCATTATTTTGCCGCATTCCGGTTTTGGGAGCGTCTGAATATTGAAACGCCGGATAAGAGGTCGTGTACTGTAATAAAAAGAAAAATAAATTGTTTAGTTTGTTATAAGAAGTATTTTATTAAATATATAAAAATATTAAAAAAATATTAATTAAACCTTTTTCTAAAAAATAATTCCTATATATAATATCAAAAATTGTTTAAAAAATATCTGTTTATAATTGAATGGGTCAGTACCATAAGAGAAACGAGACAATTTGGTGCACATTGAGTTAAGCATGATATTTAGTACTGTTAAATTATTTTCCTTCAGCCAAAACATTTGTGAAAACAATTATTTGTTATATTTTTATAAATTTTACAGAATTTAATGCTGAAAGAATAGGCTTCTAAAAATTCTATTTGCTATTTTATCAGAATGATTAAAATGTCACTTGTACTCCTCTAGTTCTGTCTATCCTGTTTCTTCAAAATAAAGCATTATCACCTTTCCTTCATAAAATTAGAGAACAGAATAATCAAAAGTTACATGCTATTGATTATTTGAAGTTACACGCTTTTCAAAAAGTAGTGTGGAAAGTGCATTACATTTCATTTACAAATGAATTAAAAAAAAGAGGAAATTTTTCCTGTAAAACAGAGCTAAAAGTTTTTCATTTCCGGGAAAATTTTCCGACCCGCATCTCTACTTTGAATAATAAATATATAATAAGAAAATAATAAATTTCCATTTATTTTCCGAGTTCTTTCAGTTATCTATCATTTATATTTTAAGCATAAGTTATATTCTCTATAACTTTTTCAGTTTATCCTAAAACATTGTTATTTTCAATTGATAAAGTTTGATGATTAATATAATATTTGTTAAGAATTTTTCCCAGTGAGTGGCAAACTCTCACCCACTACCTACAATCTTCTGCACTTATTTTTAATATACTTTTCTGTGTCCTAGAGATGTTGGGTTGCATTTGGCTATTTAATAATTTTAGGAATTTTGTTTTTAATCTAAATGTGTTCAGGGTTTGAGCTGAAATTTGGTACATATCTTAGTCTAGTAGAACATTTTAATCTATTAAAATTTGGTAGATCCTTGACAAATAGATCCTTTATGTTTTTTTAAAATGGTCCCCAAAAATTCTATTGTTGTAAGATAGTTATAAAGGAGCCCAATATTCAGCTTTGCTTCTAATTTTTAGAGAAAAAATTTACCATATGATAACGAAAAGTTAAACACTGTTAAGTTTCTAATATCAACAATTTAACCATTGATCAACTTGATTTCATATGCTTTGCCTTGATTGAAGCTGCTCATACGACTTATGCTTTCAACCCCAAACCGAAGTTTTTTTTATTTACTTGTTTTTCTGAGTTTATGAATCATAACAGTAATAACAGTTGTGTAAAATGAAAAATTAATTGTATTTCATAATATAAACATTATTTATCAATTTTTTTTAATTTAAAAGAAAAAGAAGTTTCTCAATAATCTCTTAAAATTATCTTCAGGACAATTAAAATTCTTAATGAAGAAGAGTTTTATATTTGTGCCTCGTCTCCAGTTTCACGATCTGGGAGAACCGAAATAGCAAATATTTTCAAAGGATTGTCGAGTTATCTGTGCAATGAATTTCGTATCAGTAACTAATTGATTGAAGAAAGACTAAGGTCTGAAAAAAGGGCATTAGAATTTGATCCAACAAAAAATATAATTTTATTAAAAATGGATACATTAACAAAGAACAGATGTAAAACTTTACATGGGTATTTTCCAATCCAGTCTATTGAGTTATTTCTGAACTGCTCATGATAACACTCCTGAGAGACATTCATTCCTCTCATGAAAATGAAGCAAAAAAATCCCTAATATGCATAATATGAACCCATCCCAAATTATCCCTTTCCTTTCCCCAGCTTTAAAATGTCTCCAATCCTATGCAACTCCAAAGGAAGGCACCTCCTTCTTGGTCTGTGGTAGAAAATGTCTGGTATCTGAAATCTTAGAGGTTTGTTTCTTTAATAAATCACCAAAATAAAAATTTCTTATGAAATCGAAATTTTTTTCTTTGTAAGATATATGCGGAACTTTTAACCAAATTATAGAATTATGCTAATCTTAATTTGTCAGATGTAACAATTCTATATTTGTATATCAGATAATGTAAAAAATGTAAATTTTGATGCATTTAAGAAAAAAATATAATGTAAAGGAATTGTCCTGTGGATTCAGTTCAAACATTGTTGGAAAGAGCATTCTTCGCTCTTTCTGATGGTGTCAAGATGGAAACTCTGATAATATTTTTGGTCACTAAGGACTGGTTTGTGTGAGAAAGCTAAAACATAAAATAACTAAAAACTAATTCGAAATTAAATTACAAATAGCATCGAGGTGCACTTTTCCAGGTTCTGAAATACCTGTGTACCAAATTTCATGGATATACGATTTTTAGATTTCCTACTACAGACTGTACACACAGACCTTTTTTTTTTTAATTAAGATTCTTTTATTAATGGTCATGTAGTTAAAATCGTTCCAGCAGACACCATCTGTAATTGTTCTGGTATCGCATCATTGCTATAATAATAATTTGATTTACAGACTTTTAACTTTTAACATTTGATTTTGTGTGAGTTGCCACATAAGAATACACTTTATCCAATTTTTTAAAAATCATTTCTGCTGTGGCATATTTATTAGCTCGATAGAACTAGAGGTTAGTTTTCAGTTCAACAGCAGAGTGATAGAATTATTGAATATTGTTATAACTATTTTAAATAAAATTTTAATTCAGATGTACTTTTATTTTTAAATGTTAATATTTATATAATACAGCAATTTTCAACCAGTGGTATGTGAGGTATAGTGCCTATATATCTGTGTAGTCTATAGCCAAAAATTGGAAGCTTGGGATAGCGGTTTAAATATATTGATAACTAGCATGAATACTTGATATGATTTGATACAAACCTGTTATTAAAATTATATCAGAACTTCAGTGATTTCTCAAAAGCCGAACAATACTTTTATAATACGCCCTCTTAGAACAAAAAATAAAAAACTTGCATGAGTGTAATATACTCTTAAATAAATGCATTTGCTCACTGTTCGGGTGTACACACATCATGCCCCGCACAAGGTGCATTGTTCTGTGACTGGGCATCATACATCCTAAATAAGCATATTAGGCATATACAATCGGGGTTCATCATTAGCTAAAGCTAAAAAGACTAGTCTAATGCTTAGCTTTAGTATAATTAGAAGGCAAGACATGGTCAAACAAATGACATGTTTAAAATTTGGGAGGAGGACGATAAGAAAATATAAGCTCAGGGAAGTGTTAGAAATTAGGAGCAGAAAGTCAGGTGTCAATGGCACCTAACCAATTTTTCTCATTTACCAAATTGTTCTACTTGGGTGCAATTTTGAAATTAATTATTTTCTCTATGTTATGCAGTTTACAAAATAAATTATCTTTTATTAGCGGACCCACCTTTGACCCACTGCATGGGTGCATGCAATCCACAACGCACATTGGTTTGATTGTAGAATGAAGAATAAACGGTTAATCAGTTAAAATTTGCATCATACATGCAGAAGAGTTAGATGCAAAAAAATGTGTCTAAAATCTATGTCTAAAATCTCGACCGTCAAAACAGAATTTATAGTTTCAAACTATGACTAACTGTTAATTTTGAACCCTAGCTCTGGAGATCTGTAACCTACTTAATTTTATTAATTAGCGGATCTGAAACTTGCTTAAAATAAACACTACGTTTTCAATATTTAATGAAAGATACTTTCAATCACAAAAGTTCGTTCCTATATAACAATGAAAGTAAAATTAAAACCTGGTTTGAGAATAATTAGTGCCTAAATAAGAGGTATATTAAAATAGAACAAAAAAGCCAAGTTTAAATTTTTACTCTGTTGACCTGGAGAATTCCATAGCAGTTCTCACGCATTCACTATGTTGCGGGCTAAAGAAATGCCACAATTACGTCAATATTGCAAAGGTCATTTTTCAGAGAGCCACGTAAAAAATTCAGAAATGGAGTAATTAAAATTTTTCTTATTAGAATGTTAAAATATCACTTCATATTCGCACAAAAAATTAGAATCATTCAAATCTCCAATTCACAGAAAAATGTGTTTTGTGAGGTATATTCAAAAATTAATGTTACGACGTGTCCTCTGGAATCGTTAGTGTACTCCTAGGATACAAGAATGAGTCCAAATTTGTGGATAACTAACATTTCTATTGAAAAGCAGTAAACAGGAACAATATACAGTGAATTGCTCAATGATTATCTTACAAGATCACTAAAAAAAAAAAGGTCAGATACAATAACACAGTAATTAAATGCTCAGCTAATTTTACACAGATACTATTCTCAAAACACTGATATATATATCTTACAATTCATTTTAGCCTGTATCACGTCAATTGCTTTCTGACTGGGCGATGACTCCTTTAATGTACTCTCCAAAGAACGCTCTAGAAAGGGCTCTTATTTTCAAGAATATTGGATATTTCAAAATAATTTGAGCATATTTGAAAAAAAAAATTTCCACGTTGACATTAAATTTCCAAATCTGCCAACGTATTCTCCAAAGAACGCTCTAGAAAGGGCTCTTATTTTCAAGAATATTGGATATTTCAAAATAATTTGAGCATATTTGAAAAAAAAAATTTCCACGTTGACATTAAATTTCCAAATCTGCCAACCCTGCTTGAAAGTCAGAATATGGCAACCCTAAAATAGGAATGCCTGCCTGTAAATGCTGTTTTACAGTGTAGAAAGGCAAAGCACAGTGAAGGCATTTTACATGTTCGTAATATTAATTTAAAAATGAATTTATTGTCGTACGAATACTATTTGAAATTCATTGGAAAGAGCATTTTTCAATATTTCAATGGTGTTGAGATAGAATCTCTGTGATAATTATATTTTATCGCTAAGTAATTTATTTGTATGAAAATTGCTCAAAATTGTACTTTAACATGAAATAACTAAAAACTAGTTCGAACTAAAAAAAAAATTGCTCCAATGTATCTCGTGTCCTAGTATCACTGTACCGAATGTCATAGCTGTCGGTCACTTAGATTTTATGGTATGCCCGTAACAGACAGCCATCTTCTTTTATTGTTATATATGAAGTAAAATTTCATTGACATGTAGAAATTCACTGAAAATGCAAGACCCAAAGAATGTGTTCTATCCTGTCTTTGGGTGAAAATGAAACTGTTGTTCAGTTTATTTTCTATCTTAATCAATCTTTTTTATATTCTGGAATAACTGGAATATTGAGAAACAAAGTAATTTTTTTGGCGACATGTTAAAGTGTCGTCTGAGGCTAGTCAGAGTAAAGTATATGTTATAACATGTTGTTGTTGAGACCCAGACCGTCCGACCTACCAGAAAGGTGTAAGGTAATTGTTTGGACGGTCGGGAAGTGCCGCCCAATTTAGACCAGAACCCAGTGGGGGAGGCATCCACAGGGACCGTACCCTCCTTCCCCTACCACCAACCTCTCGGAAGGACTTTCGGACCCACGTGTTTAACGTGATCGTACTCCGCATGAACACGGCGGCAGTTTTGGCAGTGGCTGGAATCGAACCCGGGCCTACCGAGTGCAACTCCAGCGCTCTAACCAATGGGCTACTGCGCCCATGTTATAACATGTGTAAGATCAGATTATAAAAAATTTTCTACGTATTCTCTTTTGCATCTCCTGTCTACTTCTTTTGTATACTATTAAAGTATTAAATTTTTTTTTAAAGTAACATGCATTTTTTACTTACTTTCAATAGCTACTTTTTGTCTAATATATTATTTTGTTTTATTTAAGTAGAAGACTTTATCTTTGCTTCGAGTGATGATTTTACTGAAGAAACAGAAAATAAAGATGGTAAGGAAAATGTGGAACAAGAAGAAAGGAATAGAGATGGGATGAATATCGAATCTTTGTTAGTAGAATCGGGTGAGCCCAAAGCTCCTACTTTGGAAAAATTAGCCTCTAGTGACTACATTCGAGACAGGTAAGCATTTTTTTTTTTTTATATAATTTCTTGAATTTGAGTAATTTTAAATATTGAAATATTTAAAGTTACAATACATTTCTATGTTAGTACAGTAGAACCTCACTAATTTGTCAAGGGTCGGGACTGAGGACAAGGGACAAATAAATGAAACAGACGTATTAGTGAATTTGGATTTAATTGTTTTGAAAACAGTATGTACATAAATCTACTTATCAATACACAAGAATTACACAAAATAATTTATTGCATAAATTATTACAAAAATACATACATATACATATAAAAATATAAATTACACAGAAATGATTACACAAATTATTATTATACTAAATTGTTGCATATTTACATGCACAAAGGTTATTTCATAAATGCTGTTGTATCAATATGTATTGCTATTAATACTTTATTACTAAATTCTACAACCTTTTTCATGAATATAAGAAACAACTGAAATATAGTGTGTACAATAAAAGTTGATTCTTGAATATTTTATTTTCTTTTTCATGTCGCTGCCTGCCTTTTCAGATGCTATATCGCAAATTTTTCTTAGTACAAAAGTTGTGTGCTGTCCACTTTATCTTTGCATCAATCCATACATTAGAAAACATTTCTGCAGCTTTTTGACGAGTTGCAGTGCAACAGGCTGCTTTTTTTCATATTCTTCATCACTCTTCTGAGAATCATCAAAATGAATTACCTAATTACTTCGGCTAAGTCTATATCAATTCAGGCAGGCAAAGAAAAAACTTACCTTCATAGTCTCAGATGTTTTTGAATTTAACATATGTTAAAATTCAGGAAAAAGTGAGAAATCCGTATTTTTTTGTTTTGTTTAAAAAAAAATTCCTGCCCTGAGATACAGGCTGCCAAAGATGGCACCTCGGGTGCCATTTCTCACTTGCGCAATTTTCGGCAAAATTTTAAAACACTCTATCTCTGGAACGGTTCAAAATATTTTGTTGCATTTTTTTTTTATTTGAAATATATTTTTCTGATTAAAATGATATTCCCCCATTTGGATATATGTATCCAAGTTCTCTTGCTGTAGCCTTCTGAATTTTTTTTTCAAAAATGCCAATCCCAAAAATTTTGATTTTTTTTACTGTTGATCAGTACCATAGAGTACTGCATTCCCTGAAAAGAAAAACTTCCACGTTTGAGTTTAACAGGTTTTATAAACAATTGAAAATTTTGCCATACATTAAACCAGTTTCCATTACCACATGCTCGTCACATATTGGTCTCATGAAATCAAAATCTAGTCTTATTTGACATGGCCTTTTAATTCTTAATAAAGATAAGTAACAGACACAGCTTTCAAAACATATTAAAGCTTCCAAAATATATGTGCAAGTTCCAAAACATATTACAGGTTCCATAGCATACCTACCACTTCTGTGCACTCTGCTTAGAACTGAAATTAGCAATTCATTGAACTAAAAATTTGTTTAACGGCATCAGTATTTTCCTTTGATATTGAGTGATGCCCTCCTGTTGAATCAGTAGGAACTGGGGCACCCACAATCTTTAAAACAGCACGAATTGGAAGTGAGTACTGGTGTTGCTGTCTTGCACCTGGCAATCTATATCCAGAAGCCAGTCCATGTGGTAGCATAAAGTTCATGACGATTTCATTTAACTCACAACTGATATCTATAACCTCTGCAAACCACCAGTTACAGTCATATTAAAGTGTCTATAATGTATCTAGTCTGTTGATCCCCGGCACAAACTGATTCTTGAGCGAGATGAAATCTGAGTGAGGGCGCCACAATCTATTTGTGTCCGGGCTAGCAGATGATAATACAGTGCATTATACTATAATGACAGTAGTTTCCTCGGGATAGACTTGCTATTTAATAACATTGTTTGGGATAAAATTGTTAACATGCGATAAGTTTCAGTTTTATACAACCTATTTGTGTGAAGACTGATAAATTTTGGTAACTGTAGCAGTAAAAAGGAAAAGAAAAGAAATTGATGGCTAAAATGTCTTAATTTTCATTTTCTACTTCTTGACATCAGAAATTCCCCTAAAAACAAGCTTTATTACATGAGAAGGGATAATTAAAAAAAAAAAAAAGGTGTTCAAAATTAAATTATATATATATATATATATATTTTATTAAAAACTACAATAAACTAATATTTCCATAAAAAGTTGGTACATTTACATTCTTTGAATTAACAAACTATGTTGAATCCACAGGGGGGAAAACATGCATAATTTAGGAAAATACTGTATAAGTACAGTATAAATACAGGAAATACTGTATATAAAATTTGAATAAATTTCTTGTTTAAGTAAATTTATTTTGCATTCATTTACATCATACCACATCTTGTACACTAAATTTCATAAGATTTCATCAAACGATTCTTAAAATATCATGCGCGCAAGTTCAAAAATCAGTATTTTGAAATAAATGAGATCAAAGTATATATTTATGTTTGGTATTGTAGTATTATTGATGTATTGTAATTTCTTAATACCTCTGGAAATAATTAACATTAAAAAATACCAATGGTACCAAAATGTTCAGAAATGACCAGACTGTATAGCTAGATAATAAGAAAAAATTTGATATTTTCATGATTTTAAGGATATAGTGTCCCCTTCATTTATTTACACAGAAAATATTTTATACGCTTATTTCCAATAATATACAATTAAAATGAAAGTTACTTGGTCTTAAATTATTTGGGCAGACACTAACCATTCCTGACGCTTCGCTACTGTCTGCGTGTCAAATTTCATAACCCGGCGCGATATGGTTATTGTTCTAAAGGCTTAATAAACACACAGATAGACAAAGATATATTCTTTCATAATTTTCCTTAAAAAATCAGGCGCTTTCTCGGTTTTTTTTTTATTATGTTTGACCTCCGCCCCATCATAGACATATACAGTAATATATGTATAATACAAACATATGATCCTAGACATATATTTCTTTACTTCTATGATAATCACTTAACTAGGGCTGCTATCCGCTACTTTAAAATCGTCTGAACTTAAAGACAAGCCCAATCAAACCCTGTGTACGTATATATGTTAGTGTGCATGTGTCTGTGGACACGATATCTCACGAACGAATGATGCATTTCAAATTAAATTTATTACGATTTATAATCAGAGAATACTGGAATCGCATTAATTTTAGAGATGATTTTATTCATTTTAAACGTGCAGAAGACACTCTTACACCTATTTTCAATTGAATATTTGAAAAAATTAAGACCAAAATCAGCACTTTTAATTATAATAATAAAAAAAAATCATTAAAACGTAATTTTTACGAAATCAACGAAATATACAAACTGTAAAACGCTAGGATGAACCATTCTCAAGATATTGCACGATTTTTGAATAATTTTTTGATAACATCATTAAAAAAATCAGACCTTTGAATACTGTTAAATAAAAAAAATATTAAACCGTTCATGAGATATCACACGATTTTCGAATAATTTTTTGAAAAAATCATTAAAAAATCAGAACTTTTAGTACTGTTAAATAAAATATCATTAGAATGCTTGAATAGTGTTAAATAAAATACTATTTGAACCGTTCACGAGATATTGTATGATTTTCGAATAAATTTTGAAAATATCATTTCAAATATTAAAACGCTAGCATGAACCGTTCTCGAGATATAGCAAAATTTTCGAATAGATTTATTAAAAAATCATTAAAAAATTAGACCTATGAATATTGTTTAATAAAAAATAATTTCAACCTACAGAATGCCAGCACGAACCGTTCTCGAGACACTGCACAATTTTCGAATGAATTTTTGAAAAAATCATTAAACAAATCAGATCCATCATGTTAAAAAAGGGATTCAAACATGAAATAAAAACCTAAACGATCACATTTAGCCTTGAAAAGGGCTGTTAATTTCTTTAAAATTGCAAAAATAAAAATCACTGTAAAATATCTTTGGACACAAACAAATATCTGATGAGTTTTAAGTTAGCGCGAAGGGCGAGCGAGGCGAACAACCGGACAACAGTTGACTACAGCGCCCTCTCCCTGTTTCATCCTCCTCGGAAACCAGTTTAGGAAAACTGTCAAGGGAGCACGTTACACTAGATAATTATAGGCACTTTAGTCATACACATATCCCACAAACATCCCTCTTTGTAGGTTGTGAATCTGAATATTTTCCTGTCATTTCTAAGATCTCGGTTGAACAAACGGAATTTCTTCTTTCTTGCTCTTTAAAGTTTGTGCAATATAGGTTTAACTTGACTTCTCTGACCATGGTTTCCTAACCGGACTAACACCAACCTCTACAGCTAACTGGTTCAGGAAATCTAATTATTCTTCTGCAGATACAAAATCTGCATCATCCACAGTGTCATTTTTGATATTTTGTCAAAGCATTTAGAACACAGAAAGCCATCACTGGAAACATCTTGACTTTGAAACAAGCACTTGAAATAAGCACTCTTATTCCCAACCTGAAGAAAGTCTGTTGTTTTTAGCTAGTCTTATATATCACTATGGATATGCAAATAGTCAGCACACTTACTCGCCTGTGGCCCCAGTCAGAAGACATTTCAAACTCAGTCTTTTCCACAAAACATCATACAACTCAATCAACAGAATCCTCACAAAAGCTTACTTAAGTGCTGTTGGACAACAAATTTCGTGAACTCCTTTCTTTGTTTGCCTATTGACAATGAAACTGTGAATTCATGTGCCCTCCCTTTTATATGCTAGGCCAAACACACAGAATTATCTGGATGGTTTCAGATTGTTCTAGAAGGTTCTGTTACATTCTGAAATTATCTGGAAGCTTCCACATTGTTCCAGAAGTAGTCTTCTGGAACAATGTGGAAGAAAATCCAGAAGAATAAAAACATTTCACCAGTTCCAACTTTGTTTAATTTATCATTTTTAACACTTTACAACAAAGTTGAAAAGTCCGTTAGCACGATAACTGCCGTAAAAATGACTTAATCAAAATGAAATTTTAGTATGTTCTTCAGATGGTCTGTAGGACCTATGGGAATATAAATGAATAATATCACCCAATTAGTTTTGGATTGAACCTGGGTTGAAAAAATGAAATACATTGAACCCTATGGGACCTAATTTTTCAAACATTTTTTAAGCGGATTTAAAATTCACAAATTGCTTCGTAAATTTTAGGTAATATTCAAATTATTCCATAAAATATATAAAAAAAATTTCAGCAAAATATATTCAGTAGTTTTTTTAAATAAAAATTAAAATAATAATTACATCTCTTATATGAAGCGATCACGTGACCATGATATGAAAAGATCACGTGACCCACTTCAAAATGAAATATGGCATCCATCTTGTCTCAAAACCGTGATTTTTAAAGTTCTTTTTAATTCATATTGAATGTTGTATCCGTCCTAAAACCGCTTTATTTTTGCTTAAATTCTGTGCATCTACATACTGAAACAACGCAATTACAATATATTTGAGTTTAAATAATCATCCAAATTTGATTATTTCTACAATGAAGCCTGTTTTTCACTTATGTAAAATGTAAACAGCAAAATATGTAGAATGAGTTGTATAAGAATTGCTGTATTTCTTTAACGCAAAATTATTTAGCTTGTGGAGTCTGCATAGCTGATATGAATAAAATATTCATTGATTTTACAGAGAGAAGGGCGATTTTTTCCCATGAAATTTTAAGCATAGAGTTTAATTACTTGTAGCTCCATGATCTTAAATTTTTAAATAAAATAAATTATTTTAGTACTGTGATGAATGAAATGAATGGGAAAATGTTATGAATGAAATGCTGCTTTTATAGAGAGAGCCAGGCGTTTTATATTTCGATGGCGTCATTTGAATAAATTTCAGTTGTTTTTGATAAAGTTTTCAAATATAATAAATTATTGTAATATTATGATAATGTTAAAAACATTACCGTGGAGCCAGACGATTTATATTTTATTGACATAATTTGAACAAAGTTCATTTTTTTTATGAACTTTTAAGTTTTCAAATATAATAAATTAATGTAGTATTGTGATAATTTTTAAAATATTATCGAGGAATGTATCGCATTTTAGAGATGTTTAAATGAAATTGCATTGAAGTTGGAAAGTGTTTCATAATCTATGCTTTATGCATGATTGATCTTTCTTGTTGAAAAAAATAAATTAAAAATAAATGCATAAATAAATTAGCCACGGAAGCTAAAACATGAACATTGTTTATAAAACCTGTTAAACTCAAAAGTGGAAGTTCCCCTTTTCAGGGAATGTAGTACTCTGTGGTGCTGATCAACAGTCAAGAAATCAAAGTTTTTGGGATTGGCATTTTTGAAAAAACAAAATTATATTTGATTTTTAAAAAAAAATTCAGAAGGAAGGCTACAGCAAGAGAACTTGGACATATATTTCCAAACGGAGGATATCATTTTAATCAGAAAAATATTATCTTTCAAATAAAGCGAACCACAACAAAATATCTTGAACCGTTTTAAAGATAGAGTGTTTTAAAATTTTGCCGAATATTGCAAGTAAGAAATGGTGTCCGAGACGCCATCTTTGGCTGCCTGTAGCTCGGGCCAGAAATTTTTTTGAACAAAACAAAAAAATACAAGATTCTTACTTTTTCTTGAATTTTAACATATGTTAAATTCAAAAACATCTGAGACTATGAAGGTAGCCCCCACTGCCTGAATTGATATGGACTATGCTCTTCAGCAATTAGTTCCTCATCATTTAAAAGTTCATATTCCATGTATTGTTTGTCACTTTTATGACACTCATTTATTAAATTGTCGTTTATGTTATCGTATCCAAGAATTTCAGACATTAAATCCTGCATTGATGTCAGACTATTATTACAGTCATTTAATGTTGCACTTTCTTTTGATGGCCACAAGTTGTTCCAGCACTTCTGCAAAGTTGCATTGTGTTACTATTCCATGGTTCTGCTATGCAGTGAACTGTGTTCAATATGTTGTACTTTTATCAAAATTTTTGTGCGTCAGTTCCATTTTGTAAATTAATTCCTAAAGAAATGCTTTCCTATACCAATACTTCAAACTCTCGATTACACCATGATCTATGGGTTGAATTAACGATGCTGTGATTGTAGGAATAAACTTGCATTTTATTTTTCCATCATCTGCTTGTGTTTGTAGTATATTTGCATTTATTGAGACATTATTTTCCATTGATAAAAACCTCACAACCATTTTCAACTCCACTGTACTAATGAGAGACACAAGGCATGCATACGAAAGAAATCATAAAAGCAGTACCTGGTATATGACTGTGTTGACTGATTTGAGTAGCGCAAATTTAAATTTGCTATCTAGCAGCAGGTGACAAATTAAAGGATGACTGAGTAGTGGGGTTCCGCTCTATGTGAAAGCTTAAGCTAATGCACCGTTTCTGACACATCGATAAATTAAATTTTAAAAAAATCTTATACATGTTTATGAAAACATTCTGTGAGTTAAAATACATTTGATTGATCATATGCAATAATCAGTTGAGTTATCAGGTTTTCTAAAAATTCCATGTTAATGCGGGATAAATCAATTTTGTTTATCAATGTAATTTGATGGCTACATTGAATGCAAAATTACTTGTTGGAGCCAAGAAAATAAAAATTTAGTTGATTTTCCTTGTGTTGTAATAAAATGCACAGTAACTGCATTTAATTATTGCATCTGATCATTTGACTATAAGATACTGATGCTCAAGGATGTAGCCAAGGAGGAGGGGATTTGAGCATCTGTCCTCCTTTCCTGAATTCTTAAAAGAAAATAATTTTTTGATTATATGGGATCTTTTGCATTGTTTGGTCTTAACAGCTCGTATGATTTCCACCCAAAAAATTCTGGATATGCATTTGCTGGTTATAATTACTTTTTTACATATATGTGAAAGAAAAGGAAGCATTTGGTTAGAGTTGAAAATTTGATGAATTTCTGTGGGCATTATGCAACATATGAATCATTTTTCAGATGATCTGTGTCTGATTGAGTTTGTGTACTACAGGATATCTCTAGAAATAATTATGAAATTGAAATGAAATTTTTGGTTTTGTAATTCATGAAACAGAATAAACCTATTGACTTTCAGAAAGATCAAACTAAACTGAAAGCATCCAATTTTAAAAACATGCAGTTCCTAAAAATCTATATATATTTTGCTAGTATTTTCAGTTGAGAGATGCTCTTTGACCTTAAATATCTCAATGAATAATCAAGTTTTTCAATTCATTCTTTTTGCAATATGTTTCATTTAGCAATAAAATTTAGAAAAATCCATTGCAGAATAGTTTCAGTCCAACAATTTTTTCTTTTTCCCCTACCAGACAGCCCAGTGTCATAAAATGGAAAGTATGTGCAATGCCGTTAAGGCAAGATACGAATCTTATGTAACTTTGTTACAGAGTGAATGAAACCATTACAAATGATGTAGCACCAACCTGTCGTGAAATATTAAGGCTTCTTTTTTGGTTAACAACTTAATCACTATATCCAATTTATATAGTTGTCTTTCTTAAAGACAGGTTTATAAATGAAACTTAATTGAATACTCAAAAATCAAAGACAGCCAAATAAGTGGTTAAAAAGCCATTTATTAAAATCGCCTTATTATGATGTATACAATCATATAGCCAAAGTGCTTTCGGATATTATCATGCCCTTTATCAGTGGCGAAGTAATTGTGTACATCATAATAAGGCGATTTTAATAAATGTGATTCTGTACGTCGTAATAAGGCGATTTTAATAAATGACTTTTTAACCACTTATTTGGTTGTCTTTGATTTTAGAGTTTATTAGTTGACGTGTTTACCATGCTGTTGATCGAGTAATTGTATATGTCATAATAAGGCGATTTTAATAAATGACTTTTAACCACTTATTTGGTTGTCTCTGAATTTAGAGTTTATTGGTTGATGTGTTTACCATGCTGTTTATTGAGTGATTGTGTATTTCATAATAAGGCGATTTTAATAAATGACTTTTAACCACTTATTTGATTGTCTCGGATTTTAGAGTTTATTGGTTGACATGTTTACCATGCTGTTTATTGAGTGATTGTGTGTTTCACAATAAGGCGATTTTAATAAATGACTTTTAACCACTTATTTGATTGTCTCTGATTTTAGAGTTTATTGGTTGACATGTTTACCATGCTGTTTATTGAGTGATTGTGTACGTCATAATAAGACGATTTTAATAAATGACTTTTTAACCACTTAGTTGGTTGCCTTTGATTTTAGAGTTTATTGGTTGACGTGTTTACCTTGCTGTTGATCGAGTAATTGTGTATGTCATAATAAGGTGATTTTAATAAATGACTTTTAACCACTTATTTGGTTGTCTCTGAATTTAGAGTTTATTGGTTGATGTGTTTACCATGCTGTTTATTGAGTGATTGTGTATTTCATAATAAGGCGATTTTAATAAATGACTTTTAACCACTTATTTGATTGTCTCGGATTTTAGAGTTTATTGGTTGACATGTTTACCATGTTGTTGATTGAGTAATTGTGTATGTCATAATAAGGCAATTTTAATAAATGACTTTTTAAACACTGATTTGGTTGTCTTTGATTTTAGAGCTTATTGGTTGATGTGTTTACCATAATAAGACGATTTTAATAAATGACTTTTTAACCACTTAGTTGGTTGCCTTTGATTTTAGAGTTTATTGGTTGATGTGTTTACTATACTGTTTAATTATTAATTGAATACTTTTCCAATTAAGAGAATTGCTGTAAAAAGTTTTCGTAATTTGTCAAACTTTCAAGACTGCTCTGTGGCCCATTGTAAGAATTCTAGAGGTGGGTGGGTGACTATATTTTCAAGGTGGGCAATTATGTCGGGTATACTAGTATGCACAATTAAAGAATAAATATGGAGAAATATAAAGGACCCGTAACTCACTCAAATTTCATGAAGAGAAAATACTTTTTTTATTTTTAAAGACACTTTCATCATCTGTAAAGCAATGTAACAATAATTTGCATAAAATAAATGCATCTCCATAATCAATATAAAATGTATTTCTCTACATAGAAATAACCTGAAACTTTTCTTTGAATTAAAATAACTGAAGAACTAGTTCGAATTAAAGAAAAATTTCTCCGAGACATATTGTCCTGGGATCTGAAGTACCGGTGTACGAAACTTCATCTGTAAAATGTTTAAATTTTCCACTACAAATGACACAAATAAACAGACAGACAGACATCTTCCTTTATTATAGATAATGTCATAGAGGTTCTAGTTTTTAATTCTCTATGTTCTGTTTGTACGAAAGAATAGTTTCCCTTAAATCTGTGAAAATAATTTATTTTTTAAATTATTCAATGATATTGCTTAGAAGTATAAAGTTGCTAATTAAAAATAGGTTTACAAATGCATGAATTTAGCATTCTCTCTTCTTAGCAGAGTTTGGTAAATTAGCCCACATTTGTATAAATTAAAGTGATATTAGTAAATTTCACATCATTTGAAATACAGTGACTTTATTAATGAGGGATGTAAAAATGCTTATAACTTAGAACAGTGATTTCCAATCTTTTTTATTTGGAGGAGGAACCTTTGAAATATTTCATAAAATCTCGAGGAATCCCCACTTAGCTGACATAATAAATTTAACAGGGGTAAATTACAAATAGATGTATAAAACTGAAAACTGTAGAGTTCATAAATAATAACTAACACATATTTTAGAATAAAATATCATAAGAGTATGTCTATTTCCATTTATTAATGACTGTTAATTAAAAGACAATTTTATTTTACATCTGATTTACTCATAGTTGCAAGCAATCCTTACATGGATACTAGCTGTACCTGTGCAGCATATCTGCACTCTAGGCATCTTTAGAAATTTTTAATGGTAATACCCTGAAAATAACATTTTAATTGGCTCCACGGTTTTAATTTCTTCTATGGCTGAGAGTTATTTCAATATTTTCTATTGGCTTCATTTATTATTCAATAAGCTTCATCAGTTTCTTTAGCACTCTATGCCCTTCTATGTGCATTATAACAAACTACTCTAGTACAATCATTTTGGCTTTTATCTACAAAAATCAGGTGTTAGTTACAAAAAAAAAGCCTTTCTCCATGTTTACAATTGTTCTGGTTCATAAAATTTATATCAGCATGTAGGGAATGACCAGGCAATTTGATCCCACCAGGTTTCATTTGTTGAAACGAATGTAATGTGGGTCAAACACCTTAAAATATCTCCTTTTGCATTGTCATATATTAAAAAAAGCAAAGTTGGATATTAAATTCTCTTTTAATCATCTTACAAAAATAGTTATAATATTTCCTTTTGTGTTGTCAAGTGTTAAAAATTTTCTCTTTTATACTTTGTATACAAGCATATAATAATGTGCTTGTCACCATTTGATAAAGGATATAAAGTGCATAAATTACTCATACTCGAAATTATATTGTTTGATTTTATAATGATTTTCTGTTAATGTAGATGTTTTTTGTAAAAAAAAAAAAAAAAAACTTATATTTTATGGTTTTGTGTTGCATTCACATTTTCATTGATGTGATTAATAAAATTATATTTTTACTGGTTTAACATTTTTCTATGACTATTTAGCTGTTTTTCAAAAATTTTTATCTGGTAACCTTATGAGTAGTTGCCGAGAGTGCTGGTAATAGCCATTACTTCCAACAGAATTCCTTACCAGTGCGAAAATTTCCCCCTTTAACAAAATTTCTCTTCATAAGTAAAACTCACTGCTTAAATTGTAACTTATCACATGAATATCTAACCAAAGTAATTTCAAAAAGCTTTATTATTTTACTAGCCGCTTTCGATGATCAACCTGTTCGCTATCTTTAAAAGTTCTGACCATGGCACACTCGCTGGCGCCATAACCCTGTGGAGTTGTTGGTAAGATAACTATTTGGACGGCCAGGAAGTGCCACCCAATTTAGACCGGAACCCAGTGGGGGAGGCAGCCACAGGGACCGTACCCTCCTTCCCCTATCACCAACCTCTTTGAAGGACTTACGGACCCACATGTTTAATGTGATCGTACTCTGCGTGAACACGGCGTCAGGTTTGGCAGTGGAGGGAATCAACCCCGGGCCTACCTAGTGCAATTCCTGCATGCTAACCACTGGGCTACCACGCCCTCAACCCCGTGGAGTTAGCAAATTTTGGTTTAGTTTAATGACGTTAAAATTAATAATGAAATTTTAAGGCACCGCGACAATCTCCATAATTTTCCTTTTATTTATTTTTTTATTTCTGCAGTGTTTAAGTTTTTCCATTGTGGTCCCAACTACCACCCGATGTAAACAATGCATCCCTACAATTCAATCCAGCATAATGAGCCAAAAACTTTATAAAAAGCAAACACTAATTCGGTTTTTAATTGTCCCTAGGTCAAAAACCGTACAAAAAGTAAACACTTATTTGGTTTTTAATTCTCCCTAGGCCAAAAACCATATAAAAAGTAATTGCGTCTGCGTGCGCATGAAAAATCGAACTTCTTTTGCCTTTTCGCCGAGAAATTGAAAATCATGACTTCATTAAAATCCGGATTGTGCGGCTACTTTTTCATATTTCTTGACCACATTGGGCTTGTAAGAATGCCTGATGTTTGAGCTTTCTAAAAATGTAAATTATTAGTCGAAATTGTCGGTACTTTTTCCGATGCGAGGATTTAAAATCGAAAGTTCGGTTTTTTTTAGCCGAAAGTGACTCTTGTTTTAAAATCTTTAAAAAATATTAGAATTTGTCCCTGAGATTTTAAATTGATATATTTTTACTTGCAATTGTCTGTTCTTTCGGGTCGTGTGATTTGTTTTTTTTTTACGACGTCTGGATGACGGAGAAAAAGGGGAAAAACTGTCGAAATCGTATACAACATTAAATAACAAAAAAAAATAATTCAAATTTTAAGAATCTGTTTTCACGTGTCATCTTCCCTCCCCTAGCTCTCCGATTGCCAAATTTCGTAGCTCTGTGATGCACGGTCGCTGAGCCTATAGTCTATAAGACAGACACACAGACATTGCCTTTTATTATTTAAGATCAATAGATCACATTAAATAATTAATAAATAAAGTAGTATCACATCTACTTCAGTATATAAGCATAAATTAAAGACACAAATCATAGATAAAAAGGTCATTTAATCAAATAAAACCATCCTATAAGACGTACACATATTAAAAGGCCAGAGCACTTTCGGGCATCACCATACCCTTCATCAGTGGCTATATGAAAAATTATCGTGGAAACAAGCTTATATATAGACCAAATTGGCAGACAAAATTAGCATAAATCAGCTATGGAATAATGACAATTAAATGGTATTATATACTAGCTATTAAAGGTTAAACAATTACAAAATTACAATAAAAAGTGTTATAAATGGGAGATTTAAAATTTAAACAAGTATTAAATACAAACAAAAGAAAAGACCCTGAAACATGCCCAATTTTCAGCCAAGTATAAATTACATTCAAATGAGATGTCACAGATAACTGTGTAGAGGTTTCACAATCAGAGTTGAGAACGAGTCACCAAGCGTAACTTAAAATTTGCACAGGATCAAAATTACAAATGGAATCACGTTACATATAAATAAACAGGGATTCATAAAGAAGAATATTATGAGGGTTATTGCAATGAATTAAAAGGAAAGTTTTTTCAAAAAAGGGTTGAAAATTATCATTAACAACACTTTGGAGAAGAGTCGTAGAAAGTTTACCATTCTTTACGTCATGAGCATGTTCAGCTAAATGGATACTAAGAGTACATTTAGTACTACCAATATTAAACTTGTAGTCATTATTTAGTAACTACAAGTATCTAATAACTACTAGATAATGACTACAAGTTTTATATTCGTAGTACTAAATATACTGTTGGTATCTGTTTAGCTGAACATGCTCATGGCATCAACAGTCATAAACTTTCTGCGGCTCTTGCCCAATGTGTTGTTAATTGTTAACTTTCAACCCTTTTTTGAAAAAAATTTTCCTTTTAATTTGTTGCAATAATCCTCGTAATATTCTTCTTTATGAATCCTTGTTTATTTATATGTACCGTGATTCCATTTGTAATTTTGGTCCTGTGCAAATTTTAAGTTGCGCTTGGCGACTCGTTCTGGACTTTATGCGTATGCAACCTCTACACAGTTATGTGTGACATTTCATTTTAATATAATTTATGCTTGGCTGAAATTTGTGCACGTTTCATTGTCTTTTCTTTGGTTTTGTATTTAATACTTGTTTAAATTTTAAATATCCTGTTTATAACACTTTTTATTTTAATTTTGTAATTGTTTAATCTTTAATAACTTGTTTATAGTACCATTTAATTGTCATTATTCCGTAGCTGATTTATGCAAATTTTGTCTGCCAATTTGGTCTCTATATAAGCTTGTTTCCACGGTAATTTTTCATATTGCCACTGATGAAGGGTATGGTGATAACCGAAAGCGCTCTGGCCTTATAATATTTGTATGTCTTATAGGATGGTTTTATTTGATTAAATGACCTTTTTATCTATGATTTGTGTCTTTAATTTATGTTTAAATAGATCACATTAAAACCTTAATAATTTAAAATTTTATACTCAATTTTACAAAGTAAAAAAGCACTAGTTCTTTATCTTTCAAGCTTTAACAAATTCTTGCAAACCTCTGGCACTGGCTTCCAGAGCCCCAGGGCTCCATGGAACCTTGGTTTATAATCACTGACTTCAACTACATCACTTCATTAAGTTAACTATAATACATTTTATATCATCAATATTATGAACGTTTTCTTTTGAGTTGAAATTTCTGACATGCTTTTTTATATACCGGTGCAATTAAATACAATACATTGAGACTCCATTATTATATCGTTGGTGTGTGGTTCTGCAACAGTGTTCCAAGGATTTTGCAGTATGATAGTTTTGTAAAATGTTTCTTCAAAATTAAAAAAAATAAAGTTGAATGCATAATTTTATACTTACGATCCCTAATTTTGATGTTTAATTAATACATTTTGTAGCATTAATGTCAAAAATTTTCAAGGTATTTATAAAATAAATAAATGAATTAAGACATACTGTTTATAATGAAACTCAATGGGAATTTAATTTGCTTTAAGTGAAATTCATTAAAAACACATAGCAAATTAAAAAAATAAACCAATTTGTTTTTGTTATATAGAGGACTATACTGATGTATGTGCGCAATGTGCAATATGTCTTGTTGCATAGATGCTTACAAATGAAACAGTTTATAGAAAAATTTTATTTATTTCTACAAACTGCCAACAGTGGTCTATGATAAGAGAAATAAGTTATAAAGTTAATTATTATGAAATGTTAATAAGTACCAGATTTAAAAAATGAAAGCTTGGCAATTTTATTATTGCGTGGTAATTTTTATCTATCTCACGTTCAGCTGTATTTCTCTGTCGAGTGTGTCACCCCTCATAACATGCATACATCCTCGGTCTAATACTTGATACTACTGAAAGCCCACTCCGATTATTACACGCCAAGCTACAATCTTGCAAAATTTCATCCTTTTTCATCACACTTGATTTGCTAGCATGGCCCCGTACGAGGTGCTGACAAAGACGTTATTCTATGTTACCAGATGAATTTAATGCACATAAAAAGATAACCATAGCTCTACGTATGAATGCAGTATGGTTTCTTTATAGTAAATGCCTAAATGTACTTTATACAATTTTCTCGAAAAGTTTGGAAGCTGGACGCACACCCACCCTATCAAAAAGAGGATGGGCAATCCCACTCCCTAGCTTTGCAGAAATTTGACAGAGAGGGGGGGATTCATTATGGGATTTTTGTTAACACTACAGAATAAGGGCTAACAGAAAATATTGCTTTCATTGTAAATAAACATATTTTATCTATAAAAGTGTAAAGACCCTTTAATTATAAATTCTTTTTGTAATAGGGATTTCATTGCAAGCAAAATAAATATGCATTACAAGAGTGACTGACCAAACAATAATTGTAATTTACTTCGTATTAAATCCATGTTAAACAGCTTTGTCATAAATGAATATTTAATGCTTTTACCACAATAGACTTTTTCTCATTTTGGGGTTCTGTCATTAAAATAACTTTCAGAAAAGGTTCTGTGACCAAAATAGTTTTAAAAATACTGGTATAAAGCATGTCCTGTAATTGGATTCATCATGAATTATTATGATAATATATAATTATTTAGCACAAACATTTGCAACCTGTTTGTGATCACTACAATGCTCTTGTGATTATTACATAATTTACTTCACTAATTATTTTATTGGGTGCTTTCTGGAAAAATGTATTATGTGCTAATGACACTTGTGGTAATGTTGTGGACCAATAAAGCATGGATTCATGTAGCTCTTTAGTAATTCATAATGGATTTCACGTAAAAAAAATTCTTAGTAGTATGTACATTAGTAGTATGCACATTATCATTGTAATGTGTGGATTTAAATTACATACTTTTGACATCTTTTCAAGTCACAATGTAGAATAAACCTGAAAATTGTATTTGAAGAACTATTAGTGTTTGCTTTTGAAATAGATTGTTTCACTTGCTTTTTATTTATAAGATTAATGTATACAGTCTTTATGCAATATTTCCCCTGAATGTTAGTTTGCCACTGTAAAAATAAAAATCCGTGTTGTGAAATAACTTTTTCAGGCATTAATATCACATAAAAGAGTACACATGCATGTTACTTTAGCAACAATCTTGAAATATTGCCAGTTTGACAACTCTTGGCAAGTTTCAGAAAATTTTAGAAATTAATCAGAAAAGGCAAGACATTGTTATCCTTTAATATGTCTCTTGATATTTTACCACCCTTGTTTATTGCGTCAACATTGCAGATAGAACAGACATTCACTATTAAATGGATTGGTAATCCAATGTTGTATCACCACCCTTACTCTGCCATTCACAAATATGTGCCATCTTTTGAACCATTATTGTATGTAGAAAATATTTTTAGTGTACCACTGTAACAAATGTGCACATTGATATTATGTATTCAAAATGGTTGATTGCAGAATTTTTCCTCCGCATTATTTAAGTAAAAGTGGCTGCATGGTGGAATATTCTATCCAATGCTTGTATTTATTGCTTTAAAAGTCTGTTATCAGAACCACAGTCATTGTTTGCACCAGTTTAGTTTATCTTATGAGTTAATCATTAAGGTTTGTACACTTCATCAATTATTTCTGCAGTAAAATGATGAAAAATAACTGCATTAAGTGTAGCTCAGTATATACAATTAATAATTAGATAACAAAATATGTTCTTTTTTTTTACATAATTTAATTTGTTTATCCATTTTTAAAGCAAAGCAGTAATTAATTCTAATTGGAAAATAAAATCCTTCATAAGTAATAGTCTTGTTTCCTTTTTGTTATTACTCTTTTTTTTTCTGACATAGTTTTAAACTTTTTCTTTTAACTGGTTGTTTCTTTATTGTTTATCTGCTTGGTTTGTCCTTTCTTGATGCAGTTAATTGATTTATTTTATTTTTGTAACTGGTAGTTTTCCTTAATTTGTTGCTTTTCTCTCTGTAGTTGATGGTAATACATTTAGTTTCTAAAACTGAACCTTTCTTTATTTGTACATTCTCCATAATTCATTTTCTGATGGATGTAGCTTACATAAAATATAGAAGGTATCCTGATGAAGATTTTTTTTTCTTTGCTTTTGAAACGCCAATGGTACATTTAATCAACTGTTTATGCTGTTACTAATAAAGCATTATCTTTAGATTATTTAAGACAGCAGTTTGAATAAATTTTTACTTTCCCTACATAGTATTATGTATAGGTAAAGTGCTGTGATAGGGCCAAAAATTTGAATTTTTATTGGATTTACACTTTTAAACTGTGTAATTCATTTCTGAACTTGAATTGAACATTTTTGAGGTGATGTCCATATGTACGAGTCCGGATGTAAATTTCATGAAGCCTTTGGTATGATTATTGCAATTTGTAAATACTAGAACCCTTTTGATTAAAGCATAATTGAACATTAGGGAAACCTTCACCTTCACATAAACCTTTAAGATAAAATTTCTGAAAAAATCATTAAAAAAAATCAAGACATTCAATAATGTTAAATAAATAATATTTTTATATGTATATTTTCAATAAAAAATTGCATAGTACCCATTTTACTGTTACATGAGTCTTTCTCAAGATAAGTACATTTTCCAAATAAATTTGTCAAGAAAATTACATAAGATTTAAAAGTAGTAAATATTGTCAAATGTGTTTGTTCACTTTCCATTTGCCATATTTACCCATTCAGGACTGGAGAGTGAAGGAAGTGGCGTTTTCACGGACTCGCACACAGCAAGAATCGCCTGCTACTCCAGACCTGGGCACTTTTTGCCTTTAAGCCTAACATGGTAAAAAAATCATATTAAATCAACTTTACTTTAAAATACGTCTACAATTAGACTGTCATATAGACACCAACTTACCGATTGAATGAGTAATTGTTTAGCAATATAAAATGTAAATATAATATGAAATATAGCAGAAATACAGTTGTAAAGTAATTAAATGAATGCTAAGAATGGCGACACGTCACTGTTTCAAATACAAATTACCAACAAATGACAAATCTCACAGATCCAATAGTCATTTTATTTTAAAATCATCCTACAGACGTAAAAATAATAGCCAAAGCACTTTCGAACATTTTACTTGTACATCCTCAGTGGCAGTACAATTACAAATTATGCCAACTTGCTTAAATACACCTCAATACAGTAGAACCTCGATTATCCGATCCTCGTTTAACCGGAATGCTCCGTTAACCGATGTCGGTTTCTTGACGTTTTGGAGTCTTCCTGGCGTTTTGGAGTCTTTAAAATGGCGTTTCTGAAAGAAATTAATAAGAAAATTACTTTTTGAAGGAGAATCTGCATCTACAGTTTCAATACTAGAGTTTTGGAAACCTGTCAACATTAAAGACTGCATTTATATGATCAGTGAAGCATGGGAATGTATGTCACAATTGACACTAAGACGAAGTTGGAGAAAATTTTTACCGAATTTTTCAACTGGCACAGATGTAAATGTTACAGAAATTGCAAAAGATGGTGTTACTGAATTTTCAAACATTTTTAGCACGATGCCAGGTTTTGAAAACTGTGGTATCAAATAAATCACAGATTGGTTGATTTGTGACATGGAAGATGCAGGCTTCCAGTTGCTTAATGATGAGGAAATTATTGCAGAAGTCCGACATTCTCCAAAAGAAGATGAAGAAGAAGATGATGATGAAGGCGAGAATGATTCCCAAGTAAAGATTAGTAACAATTATGCTTTTGAGTGTTTTTCAAAAGGCCTTGTTTGGTTGGAACAACAAGAACAATGTGATTCCTCTGAACTAATGCTTTTAAAAAAACTTTGTGACAGAGCTGCACGACAAAGAATGACCAATTTACGCCAGATTAAGCTTCCATTTAAATCATTGTAAGTTTTTTGTTTCCAAATAAATTTACATGTACTACTATACTGTACTGTAATTTGAATTTAGATATTTATTTAGCAGTTTAAATAGTCATAATAGCAGTTCGATGACGATGTTACATATTGAACTAGACAATTATTGAAAAATTCTCTATTATCCAGAAATTTCGATTATCCGATGTAGGTTCGGTCCCAATTACGTCGGATAATCGAGGTTCTACTGTACTTTCAAGAAAAATATGCATATTATGAAATTGCCAGTTATACAAAAAGGTAGGTTATGAGTCAGATTATAATTTATACAGAACTCAAGAGCAAATACTCCAAGAAGGTTTAAAGATATAGGATTTTTAAAAAATGCACAATAATTATAAATCAATGTAGCTATGCGACGGCTTAACATGCAGGGAATCGAGAACGAGTCGCCAAACATAACTTAGGATCTGAACACGGTCAAAATTATAAATAGTAGAACGGTATAAATAAATAAAAAGAGATTCATAAAGCAAGATCGAACGGGGGCTATTACAGCTAACTAAAAGAAAAGTTTTTTCAAAAGGAGGGCAAAAATTATCTTTATTTCCAGTTCATTCCTGCCACTGAGGATGGACATGTAAAATGTCCGAAAGTGCTTTGGTTATTATTTTTACATCTGATGATTTTAAAATAAAATGACTATTGGATCTGTGAGATTTGTCATTTGTTGGTAATTTGTAATTAAATGAAAACTTAATTCTAAACTCAAAAATCTAAATATTACTACAAATCTAAAAATAGCACTTATAAAATCTAACATTATTATAAACATATTATTATATATCCTGCAATTTATTATGTAATCAGACATCTCTATTGAATGTTTTGTAACATATGAAATTTATCAAAACAGGGTACAATAAAATCCTGTGTTGCAAATTTTGCACTCGTAAAATAATTGCTTGTAGCACTTTTCTTTCAGGAAACTTTTAAAACAAACTATACACCTTCCGAGATTTTTTCCCATTTGTATTAACATGTAAGCTAAGAAAATGTCGACCAGTTAACCATAAAGGATTATGCACTGGAGATGTTGATTTTCCTGTTTTAGGTTTAGTGTATTTTTCAATAACTTGATTAATAACCCTAGATTTAAAGTAATGCTGTAAGCTGTTGATCAGTTTGTTTCGTAAACAATATATGCGAATTTAATACTGTCATGTCTAAAAGACCAAAAATAACCTTCAATACCATTTTACTGTTTTTCTGAAAGCTGGGTAATGGTGCTTTACCGAATTTCCCTTATCTATTCCATCCATATTATTATTATAATCAACCACGCAATATGGTTTCAAAATGTCTTCTTGTGTGTTCCTGTCTTTTCTTATAATGGATACTATATTATTTTCATGGAAAGTTGTTAACATCAATACATATTTTTTCTTATCTTTGAACCCAAAAATATTTACACTTTTCTTCTGAAATGCCAAGATTTGATATTTTGACAACTTCCGAGGTAAGTAAGTTTTTAGGCATGCCTTTCCTGTGCTTCGACACTATACTACAAGCATTTGTTTGATTTGAAATAAGGTGTAATGCTAGTTCTGGAGAAGCAAAAAATCTATTGAGATACAGATTATATCCATGACCTAACAAGTCCGCTAATAAAGTCCTTACTACTCTTTCTTCATACAATCCACTTGTTTTCAAAAGTTGTGTATTTTTCCCCGTATACACCAAAATGTTCCATATGTAACCTGAAATTGACTCACATAGTTTATAAATTTTAATTCTATATAGTGAGCATTTTGATGGATATTGCCGAAAACCTAATCATATAGGTTAAGTGACAAATCTGCCATGGTTAATCTGTTAAGTCTCATGGAGTCATCTGTTAACTCTGTTCAGCTTGTTCTATCCATAAATTAAGACTTGTTTGCAATAATTTTGTATCTTTATGTCAAATAATTCAATAATTATCATTTATTTCACGGATATTACTTAAGCATCAATTGTACTTTGATGTGGATTTTTCATGTGTGCATATGAATAAGTTATTTTGTTTTAATAAGTAAAGTTGTCAAAGCACCAAAATTTCAATTTATGTAATGTTAATTTAATGCTAATAACATTGTGGCATAACTTTATTTATATGCACATTTGTTAATTTTACGAACAATAATTAGAGATTAGGTGGTTACCATAATATAGTAACAGATTTGTCTTTCTAAATCAATTCATGAAAAGTCAAATATAATATTAGTATGATAAACATAATTAGAATTTGGAATCTACTGGTTGGAATTCAAACCATTGAAATATTTCCTTTAAATATTTCCTTTAAATATCTCAGTTGACGTGCCTTTTAAATTGCCAGACAACTACAAATGCTTGCATGTGCATCAAATATATTATTAGTATGACAAATATATTATTAGTATGACAAACATAATTAGAATTTGGAATCTACTGGTTGGAATTCAAACCATTGATTTTACATAAAATTTTAGTTTCAAGTTATTAAAATGTTTAATATTTATGCTATATGGCTTAGTAGATGATATGGCTTAGAAGATGATATCAATATTTCTTATAGTTCTTTAATTTTCATGTTAGATTTACTCAAAATATAAGTTAATTTGGCACTTCAAAATACCTTTACATGTTATCATCATGAAAAGTGCCTAATTATAATGTTTAATTTTTCTTGGACATAATATTAAAAGTCTGTTCAGTATTTCTCTCTCTCGATGTATGCATATATGTTCTGCTATCTCTTTTATGAGTACAGTGCCCTGGAAGTTAATTTTGTTTTATCTTGTAGGTATAAGCTTGTGCAACTCAGAACTTTTTTCGAAACCTTACTTAAAACTTTAGTTTTTAATGAAGCAATTTTGTGGAACTATCTCTACTTAACAGTTAATTTCATTCAATATGATAGATGCTACGATTTAGCAAAGAAAATAAAACCTTTGAATGTGCTTCATACAATTTTTTATTTCAATTATATTTGACATACAATTTTAAAAATTTAATTTATGTTTAATCTGCACCAGTTATACAAAATAACAGAAAATAACTATTTGTTGAGATGGCACTCTGTTTCAGTTCTCCTAAATCTAGCTAAAAAAGATTTCTCCACACACACACAAGAGGAATCGGTGAGTTAATCTTGACAATTCAGTTCAAAGGTTAACTGTATATTCAGTGAACCATGCATTATGCAAATTTTGAGGAATTAGCATCTAGATTTTGGATACAAATTATCTGGAGTAACTGTTTGAAATCAATCTAATAAGATTTTATACAAGAAAACACATGTGATTATTTTAATAGCTTTAAATGTCACAAATAAACTGCTGCTTGTTAGAAAATAACTCACAAAACTTCCTTGCAGAAAGCAGGTATATGTTAGTTAGGTGACAACAATTGTTTCAAGGGCATTATAAGCCCCTTTTATCAGGCCAAAAGAACAGTATGTGCACTTAACAACCTAAAAAATGAACTGATGAACTGCAACAATTGTTTCGAGGGTGTTATTTAACTCCCTTCATTAGGTATATGTCAGTTAGATAATGAAAATTGTTTCAAGGGCATTATAAGCCCCCTTCATCAAGCAAAAAGAACAATATGCACTCTTGAACCACTAAGAACAAATTACGACAATTGTTTCGTGGGTATTATAAGCTCCATCAGGCCAAAAAACAGTATGTGCCATTAACTGCTAAAATGAAAGCAGTTGTTAGTTAAGGGTGCATACTGTTCTTTTAGCCAGATGAAGGGGGTTTATAACGACCTCTAAACAATTGTCTTCACATAACTGACATATGCCAAGGAAGCTTTGTAAGTTATTAGTGTTAAATATGTTTGAGATAATGAGATGCATTTACATTGTACATAACACAACATTGTCATAACAAAAGTTGAGGTGTGGAAGGTAGCATTAAAAAAAAGGCTTTATGAAAGTGAGGCAAAAGATTGAATGTTTTGCACAATTCATGTGCATTTCACAGTATATCGCAATATTTTTGAAACTACACATCTGATTTAAATAAAATTGTTAGGGGGGAGGGGGGGGGAACGATATTATATGTGTATGACAATAAAGTCAAAAATTAAAAAAAATTCGCTTTTTGTTCTTCATTAACTCCTGTGCACATTTTGCCATCAAATATTGAATTTTATCACAATTTCACCATATTAAGCTAATGTTTCGAGCACGTCAAAAATAGAATTACAATGAGTGTAATGTGAATCCATTATATTAATATAGCCCATTTAAAAATCAAATTGTTGTCCATATGGACATTGCGAGTGAAGTCACAGCAATAATATACCACTTATTTATTTGTTTCTCAATTAAATAATTACTTAAGACCACTGTGATCTCTCCATACTCCATTTAACTCTATAGTGCTTTGAAAAAGTGTAATATCATTGCTGTTTTTTGTATCCATTTTTTCTTTAAAATTGTTCTTTTACTGTAATAATAACACTACCTTAGTGCCTTTGGTTTTTTTTTTTTGTAGTAATTTTGTTATGAGCTTGGTAGTTGTTGATAAAAGGACCTTCCTATTCTTATGCATAAACTTTCAATCCATTTTAAGTAGCCATTGAGCTTGTTATCCAGGACTTTGTGTTGTTTTTGTAATTCATACGCAAGGATTTTATTCCAGCAAAGCACCTCGGATTCTTCAACTAGAATTTTTATGTGCCTGCCATGTTTGCTGCGATCTTCACCGTTACAGGATCTTTACCTCTCTTACTGCCATGGCATTTGGCTGTCTTTTGGGGACAGTACAATAGACCTCTGGTCCCTGTGCTAGGTTCTCTTTGAGCTATCCACCTCTAAGTCATAAGTCATTCCATTGGCTTTAAATTTTGAATGTCTGAAGGCAAACCTTTTTGCTTTTTGATCTTAAAATTGTCCCGAGAACAAGTTAATGTGAGTAAATCTAAAAAAAAATTTCAAAAAACACATTTATTATTAATAAAATAAGAAATTTATACAACTTTGTCAAGAAAAATGAAAGTTATTTTTGGTCCACAATTTAAGTTTTAACAGTAAATTCATTTACTAAGCCAGTTTTTCACTTCATGTACACTTTTTATCAAACTTGCTGCTTCTTCCAGTTACTTATCATCTTTTGCATATACTGAGATACCATCTTCGTACTCTTGCATTATGGCTTTACTTTTATGTTAGTAAACACATACTTTGAAATTCATTTGTTAGTCATAAATATACAGGGTGTCTCACAAAGTTTGAACAGTGGAAGATTTTCTGAACTGTTGGTTGTAGATATATACTAGTTCTAACTGCAAAACTGCTTTAAATAAGGTAGAAAATTATGAAATAGTAATTTAAATGATGTGCAATATTTTTGTAAAATAAATTAAATATATTTACTTTTTATACAGCCCCTCTAGTGAAAAAAATTAAATTACAAAAATGTTGTCAATACTTCATTTAGTCAAACTAAAGAAAAATTTGGACGTCTCAAAAGTTCAAATTTAATAGGAATTAAATTTGTCAAATTTCCTGATTTACAACACTTTCTTGTGACTTATCAATGCTTCTGTAATCGCCCAAATTCATGAATTCAGGGGCCGTTCACAAATTGAGTTGATTCACAGAAATCATTTAGTAGGATTTAAAAAAAAAAAATCCATGGTTTGTTTAAATTAAAGACCATGGTTTGTCTGTATTAAAGACAGATGTACAATACTGGTTAAAAGTTATTTTTATACTTAAATAAGGTAAATAAAACATTGTGATTTTGTTGGGCTTTCAGATATTTTTCTACCAGAATGAAAGCCCTTGTAGATGAATTGATAAGGGTCTTGCATTTGGTATAGCAGATGGCAGGTTCTAGTTGACTTGTGGTTCTATAGACCGAGGATGACGTTCAGTACTTATGACCTAGACACTCGCATGTGGATAGCGCAAGAAGTAGATTAAAATATCTATTTCATCATTTTCCGTTAGTACTTGTCTTCCTGAGCCATTTTGACGGTAAAAACGGCCTTTCTTACTCGGTACTTTAAAAAGGAAAAAATTCCCGTATTTGTGACGTCTTTTGAAACTTTCAGCATATGAATAACAATGTGACTGTTGAACGATCTCGGGAGAAACTTTTTTCCCCTCTCTTCGAATAGAAAATACCAAGTCAAGGATCTAAAAATTCAAGATAAAATTAAATCGGTAGAAAAAAGTTAAAAATCTGCCTAGAATCTGTTTTCTATGACATTGGCCCCCAAATTATAACAGAGTCCCCTACAGAAAAGCATTTTATTTGGAAGTGTAATATTTTTTCTTATTTGCCGAGTTAGAACAATATTTTAAAAATAAATTTACTTCAATTTAAGGAGGGGGGTCGCGTCTCCTAGTACAATTTAATGAATATCTATTTAGGGATCTCTGATGATTGTGGGGTCCTGGACCACTGCTTTGAAGACTTTACGTTTGTGGTTGGAACTGGGAGCAGCCATTTCAACTGAATATCTGATTCTTATATGTTTTGATGCATCCCCACTCATAGCCCATACTCTATCCTATTTTGACAGCAATTCATGAACGAAATCAAGATCTTTTTTTATCTGATTGATATATATTTTATTCAGTTTTGGGTTATTTTATTCAGTTCATCCGAGGAACTAAAATTTTTTTTATTCTTGAAAGCGGGCAAAGGAAGATTCATTTAACATTGCACCCATTAAAAGTTCATAAATCCAGAATCTCGCTCGTTAAGTATACGAGCACGTTATAATAATTGGGTTTTACTGTAGTCATGTTTACCTTTATCATTGGTGCCCGAAGCATATGGATGGTGTGCCTGTTGGTTAATCCAACCTTCCTGCAGATCATGGCGTGGTTGAAGAATCGAAATTGTTATTTTTTGTGGAATTAAATATTACTTTCCGAACGAGGGCGGGCACGGGTTGGGGAAGATTCGAGCCATTAATTATGGGTCGGTTACAAACAACTCTTTTACCTTTTATTACAGATTTTGTTATTACCCGACATTTATATCATGGTGAGATTATTTTGTGAATTAGGCAACTTTAGCTAGTTTTTCACAATATCTTCACTAATTAACATAAGCCGTAATCAACACGTTCTAAAGGAGAGGTGGAAAAGCAAAATATTTGAAAAAGCAATTTAATGGACTAAAGAACAACCGCTAGATCAGTAGCTTACGTACTGCTATTATATCGACACACGCGTATATGAATAAGATATTTTCCAAGTGGGGGCGAAGCCATCTGTTCTCATATCACGGGAAGGTCGGTTTAGTTGTTGGGTCCCCTTCTAGGCCTCATGCCCCATCACTCTACTCTCCCCCTGACAGCTGAATGGCCGTTGGCTGTAACCCACAATGAAGGGGCTTTATTGCCAACGGGAGCTTTGGAAAGTTTCTGGGGTGTCTTTCTCTCTCCCTCTCTTTCTCCCCCCCCCCCTCTCTTTTTGCATACCTCCCTCTTTTTCAGCATTTCTTTTCTTCTGCTGCACTAGGCTGCGGTATTGATTGGCTGACAGAAGGAAAGTGCAGTTCGAACTTGTCCAAAATAAACTGATAAAGTGAGGAATTTCTAAAATATGCGATATTATCGAATAAGGTTCTTATTATCGAATAGGAAATTCACTGGTGGTTCACTTCGTCGAAGGACTAGTTCTGAATGTCATGTGTATATGCTGATTTACGTGATGTTTGTAGAAGTTAATTGTAATGAACACGCAAGGCAATATTTCGCACTTTCATTGTTGATGTTTATTTCGCAAATGGATTTAAAATGTCTTATATTTTCCTGGTATGACTCGGTTTATTGTGTTTTAAGCGAAGTCCCTTATTATTGCAATGGCCTTTCACTCGGGTGAAGTGCAACTCAGTAATGTTGGTAAGATACACTTTCATTATATTTTCTTATTTCATTTCTGTATTGCAACGAGATACGTATCTGTCGTTTTAATTGTAAGATCAAATAATAATCAAGATAAATATTTTTTTATCTTTTATTATTCGGTATCTGTTTAATTCTATATTATTATGACTGCAAAGTTTTTCGGGCTATTAACCATTTCTATATTTATATACTTTTACATGTGTTCGCTGCATTACAGTATCCAGATCATTTTCATATTTTTGTTTGTATGCAGTGGTATATTTACCGGGAGAAATTCGGTCTCCTCCCCCCCCCCCCCCCCACACACACACACTACATTCAAACTGAAAGGCAAATTTTTAGATATCATTGCAACTCTTCACCACCTTTAATTCATTTTCAAAAAATACGTCCTGCCATAAAAGGTTATTTATTTTTAATATTTTTTGGTGAGTGGGGTAACAAAACCTTTTCTAAGATATTTTAAATTGTTCTTAAGAAATGTTTTTTCATAAATTTTGGTGCTTTAGTGTCACAATATAATTCTTTAAAAATTGCAAATTTGGTAATTTGAAGAAGATATCAATTTCATGATGTATTTTGTGCGCTACAACTCCATTTAATTCTTATAAACAAGAAAGATCAATCATGCATAAAGCATTGATTATGAAACACTTTTAAACTTCAATGCAATTTTATTTAAACATCTCTAAAATGCGATACATTCCTCGGTAATATTTTTTAAATTATCACAATACTACAATAATTTATTATATTTGAAAACTTCATCGAAAACAAATGAAATTTATTCAAATGACGTCATCGAAATATAACACGCCTGGCTCTCTATAAAAGCAGCATTTCATTCATATAAATTTTTCCATTCATTTCATTCAGCACAATACTATAATAATTTATTTTATTTAAAAACTTAAGACCATGGAGACACAAGTAATTAAACTCTATGCTTAAAACTTCTTCGAAAAAATCGTCCTTCTCTCTGTAAAATCAATAAATATTTCATTCATATCAGCTATATTACAAACTCCATGAGCTAAATAATTTTGCGTTAAAGAAATGCAGCAATTGTTATATAACTCATTCTACATATTTTGCTGCTTACTTTTTACATAAGTGAAAAATAGGCTTCGTTGTAGAAATAATCAAATTTGGATGATCGTTTAAACTCAAATATATTGTAATTGCGTTGTTTCAGTATGTAGATTCACAGAATATAAGCAAAAATAAAGCGGTTTTAGGACGGATACAACACTAAATATGAATTAAAAAGAACTTTAAAAATCACGATTTTGACACAAGATGGATGCCATATTTTATTTTGAAATGGGTCACGTGATCGCTTCATATAAAAGGTGCGATTATTATTTTAATTTTTATTTAAAAACTACGGAATATATTTTGCTGAAATTTTTTTTATATACTTTATGAGATAATTTGAATATTTCCTAAAACTTTCGAAGCAATTTGTGAATTTTAAATCCGCTTAAAAATTTTTTGAAAAATTAGGTCCCATAGGGTTCAATGTATTTAATTTTTTCCACCCAGGTTCAATCCTAAACTAATTGAGTGATATTATTCATTTACATTCCCATAGGTCCCACAGACAGTCTAAACAACATACTAAAATTTCATTTTAGTATGTTGTTCAGAATAAGAGAATGCTAAAATTTCATACTAAAATTCTAAACTAAAATTTCATACTAAAATTCTAAACTAAAATTTCATACTAAAATTCTAAACTAAAATTTCATTTTAGTATGTTGTTCAGAGTTTTAGTAAGTCATTTTTACGACAGTTATCGTGCTAACGGACAGACAGACAGAATGAACAAAGTTATAAACACTTTTCAACTTTGTTGTAAAGTGTTAATAATTAAAAACGTTGAAGATACGTGAAAGAAAAAGTCGTGCTTCTCGTATCAGATTTTTCTTTTTATTCGGAATTTTGTGATAGATTATTTTTTGAAGTGAGGCAAGAATTATATGAAGAACCTCTAAAAAGGATCATTTCTTCTTGATGGAGTCATACCCCCCCCCCCCCCCCCCCCCCCCTAGTAAAGGCTGATTGTCTTCCGGGTGATTTTGAGGCAAATCATTGTAACATAACCTAGAATACTTAAAAAAAAAAAAAAGCCAATTATGCACTAATATTAAAAGAAAAATAACATTTTTGTGGTTACATCTTTACACACACTTGGTTACATTACATTGCTCTCCCCTCCCTAAGACATACTTGTACTTGGAAAAGGAAGTGTAGTCGACGATCGACACCACTCTCTAGAAGATTTACAATTCACTAGATAAGGTTTAGCCATTTTGGATTTAATATAGAACCCATTGCAATTGTTTTGCCGATGTAGGGGATACGACTCCTCCTCTGGCTAAGCTTGCCCTTAGATGCTTACTGGAAATGTAAAGCGGCATTGGAAAATGTAAAGGTCTAATCTGATGCTGCATTCACTTTTATTAAAAAATAAATAAATAAAAAAAGGTGTTTAGATATATTAGAGGGAAATAAAAAAAATTCGATTCGAATACACTCAACCCTACTATAACGAGGTACTCACATGATGATGTTTCCATATAACGCGGAGCAAAAATTGTGACAGCCCTCCCTTAACGCGGTACTCATAAAACGTGGTTTCCATATAATGCGGTAGTCTTATGACATGGTTTCTCTATAATACAACTCAATTAGCTTAAGCAGTCTCCCTATAGTATATAACTTCATATATACATCACTATTTTTCAATTTCAGTTATCAGGGAATTCGCCTGTTTTTTCATCCACTTGCATCACCATTTTTCAATTTCAGTTATCAGGGAAATCCCCTGTAAAAAAATTAATACATTCACTTCAAATTCATTGGTAGACGAAAATACGAATAAAGAATGGGCTGCAAATTTCAATTTAAATGATCTGAAAAGAGGACTGGATTTGGGTAAACAATTAGAAAATTACTTTTGAAAATGATCATTTAACAGGGCGAAGTGCAAAGTTTAAAATAGAATTCAAAATTGATTAGCTCCTTATAGAGATATTTTGGTAGAATTACAAAATAAAACTACATTTGAAAACGAAAATGAAGATATGCAAAGTGAAGAGAACATTAAAAGAAAAAGAATTAGGCCACTACTAATATTTGACAGTGATGATGAATGTTAATAGGATTTTTGTTGGAAAAAAGTTATTAAGCTTATATTTCACGTTTTTTTTTTTTTTTTTTTTTATTTTATTTTCTTATATGAAGTCGTAATAAAAATAATTCGAAATATGTAAACATATATTTATTGCCTTTTGTATTTATAAACTTATATTTCATAACCGTATTCATCATAACATGGTGCTCTAAAAATGCAGTTTTATATAACATAGAACGAATCAGCCTGATTTATATGTCACTTAACGAGGTTTCCCTATAACGCGATACGAATTGTCCTGTTTTGTACTAATTCTGAGTTTCTTATAACGCGGTTTCTATATAGCACTGTACGAATTAATCTGATTTGCACTAATCCGAGTTTCTTATAACGCGGTACGAATTAATCGCGTTATAGGAGGGTTGACTGTATTTAATTGCATTTACTTTGTAGTGGTCGTAGTTTTCATTCCTGCGTTGTTGTATTTTTGTAATATAATGTAACTCACTGTGTTTAAATCCTATTCTCCGCCGTAGAAGCATCTTCGATTGCTATTTGGAGATCTAAGAGCGAAACATCGCATACAGCGTAAACATCGTTTGAACGTGTTTACCCTCGACTGCGTTCTAAGTTCTAATGACAACAAAACTGTAATCTGCACGCCGTTGCGCTCTTCAAAATAAAGCCGGCCTTGAACAAAAGCTTCTTGAATTGCAGAGGGGGAAAAAGAAATGCATCTTCTTGGCTAGCCTTGAGCTTATTTTCACTTATCTTATTTAAGGACTGTTTTCACCTCGGTATTAAGTGCTTTGAGAAAAAAATATTTTTTGGGTGCTAGTTTAAAATATTTAAAAACATCAAATCATTTAAGGGATATAATACCTTTATATATTTTTAATTTCTCATATGGTATAGAAATACTATTGTTTTCTAGAAATTTTTTTAATTCGAGATTTTGACAAATAAGCGTGTTTTATGACCCCCTGAATAAATTCCGAACACTTTTGGAAAGATCTCTATCTGTGTGTGTATATGTATTTGATGTGGGGGTAGGTTTTTTTTTCTTTCTATTTTTTATTTGATAGCAATTTCTTTCCTGGGTCATGTGATAGAACTATTTTAAGATGCCTTCTTACTTTTGTGTGTATGGTTGCTTTATCTTTTTATCCCAAAGAAGGAGGCAGTTCATGACCTCCAAAACCGATTCATACTATTATTAATTTGGTGTATGCTGTATTTTAGCAAGATTACTTAACAGAAAATCGATTTAAAATTTTTACTTGGAAAGAAGCACACAATTTTCATTAATAATCTGAAAAATCAACATACGATTTCTTAATTTGGAAAAACAGTTGTCATTTGAGCTATCTATGCATCTTGAAAAGAACACAGCAACTTACATCAATTTTTTCTTATACAATTTTACCCTTCTCCTTAATTAATATTCTAATTATTTTAAAGAAAAGATTAAAAAAAAATTAATTTTTTAATATAAATGTAAATGCTAATAAACTTAAAAATAAAATGTCAATTACTTTTAAACATTCAAATTATTTTCATGTGCATTAACTTTTCATTAAACATTTAAATTTATTTTTAAATATTTGAAACATTAACTTTGGTTTACTTTTACATCGATATATAATTGAAAAAGTAAAATCAAGATGATGATTCCATTTGATCTCTGATAATTATTTAGACTTAGATTTTTTTTTTCTGAAGGATTACTTGTTGGCATATTTTACTTTCTCATACTATGTAATATAGTATAGAGAAAGTATTGTTTTCACGAAAATTTTCGAATTCGAGATTTGGATGCCAATATATGTTTTAAGACCGTCTGAACACGTTTGACTATTTTTGGAGGGATGTCTGTGATCGATTTCTTGTGTACACAAAAGCAGCCTTAAATATTAATGGATTTTTACAAAACTTTATATCCAGCTTTGTTATCAAACAATCTAGAACTTGATATAATTTTTTTTTTAAATTCGAGCGAAAACTTCGAAATTTTATATATATATATATTAAATCAAAGATATCTTAATGGTAATATTATAAAAAATAATTTTGTAGATAATAAATACTCTATTTTTAATCACCTTTTTTTTTAAACCCCTTTTAAATAATAGTAAATCAGTTAAATTTAAAAGATTTAAACGGGGCAAGGGAAATTCCTTAATAAATGATAATAAAGCTGAGATAATTTGTTTACTTAATAAATTTAATAGCACTTTTCAATGGAAATTAATTAAATCCTGGGTTTTTGCAGCAAAGAAAAAACATTTAAATAAAGTTTATGCAATTTTCTTAAAATTAGATCTTGCTAATGAACATTTTAATCATATTTTCTATGATTTGCTTATTACAAGATCAAAGTATTTAAATTTAAAACTTAATCAATATCATCTTAATAATATGTCAACTGATTCATATTGTGGAATCTCTTTCAAGCATCCCATTTATAATTCTATAAATTTTGGTCATCTTTTTAACAAGTTCAAGTATTTAATGCCTATTGGAGATTTGAGTGTATCAAAGACTTTTAAATACAACAAGCCTATTGGTAGATCAATATTTAATTGTAATGAAATTTCACAGTCTCTCTCTGTAGATCAACATTCTAAGTCAATTTTAGATAATGAATGTAATTGTAAAGGAAAAGATTAAATTTCTAAATCCAGACCTAGGGCATATAGTTTCAGGAAACTTTGGTATAGTTAAAGACAAATCGTTGAAAACCATTATGTCTTTTGGCACTAAATTTAGGTTACCCTCTTGTAATAATTATTTTAAAGTTTTAAAATCAATTAATCTTGATCTTGATAAATATATATATAAATTAGCTTCTAAATATGCTATGCCTTTAGAGGCATTTAATATGTGGAAATCTACTTTATTAGAATCTATTAAATATGTTATTAGTAGTATTAAATTGTCTAGATCCATATATAATATTGATAATATTAAACCCTCCATTAATGATTTAAAAAGATCTTTTGTTATCACCTATGTTGATCAAGCCTCTAATAATTATGCTATTATCTGTAAAAATTTTTATTTACAATTTCTGTTATTTATATCTTTATCATTATGAACAGTCTTTTACATCAATAGATTATACATTATACAGATATGTTGATGATTTGATTTGTTTAGTATGTACTGAAAATTGTGTCATAGATATAGAATTCTATCCTGACAATTTGGAGTTAATTCCTAATGAAGCTACTCTTAGTAAAAATATTAATTTTTTGGATTTAAATCTTATTATTGAACCTTCTAATAGAATTGTGACTAATTTATATGATAAAAAAGGCTTTTTTAATTTTAACATTAATAAAATCTTAATGTTAAAATTAAGATTTTATTAATGCCTAAAACTTGATTCTATTGTTTAGAAATATTCTTGATCAGCTTTTTAGAATTTATAGATTATGTGATAAAAAATTTCATGCTATACATATTGATAATCTAAAAATTACCAGTAATTTATATAAATATCCCTCTTATTTTGTAAATGGTATAGTTAAATTTAGATTAGTTGGATTTTCATGAATCCTTTCATGGTGTTTTATATATTAGCCTGACATCTCCATACTCTTTTAATTATATTTTATATTTACATCTACTTACACATTAGCCTTTCTATTAATGCCCCTCTTGATTGTATATTATCTCTTATACTTGTCTTTTCGCATTACTGTTATTTATTTCTATCATATCTTTTTCCTTTGTGGATGTCAACATTGGTCTCTTCATTCTGGGTTCCCGAGATCGATAGATTTGTGTATGTTTTGAGTTAGATTCCAGGTATCCTTTTTTCTTTACGTATGTTGTCCAAGTAGAAATAGTTTATAGATATAATCTATCTATTTCTTCAGAAACATACATTTTTGTGTTTGCTTCTATAGGATACTTGGACTTGAGAAAGAGTTTTGAAGAAGTGAACAAATCCCGATTTAGGCCTAGACCTTGTCCATGTATATAGTGTTTGTGCTTGGATTTCGTCTGTTTTTCGTTTTATCGATTCCATACCATTGTTTCTTGATAGTTTTCTTTGACTTGATGATTCGAAATTTTTTGTATTTTTTTTCCATTTGAAGATTTGCTGATTTGCACTTTTATTTTGTAAGCTTGTTAGAAAGTTAGGTTTTTCGAGTTACAGCTTCTCACTTTTCTTTCATTGGACCTTCAAACCTTTTTATTACATACATATATATATATATATATATATATACGTAGTAGGATTCAAAAGTTCCCGGACTGAGTCTATAACTTAAAAAATATTTGTAGTAGAGCGACTACGATAACGTTTCTGTGTTACTACGTTCTCGCCCTCATCTAAAAGTGGTTTGACCCAAATCACGTGGTCGGTGGCTCGCCACGACGTCGTATTTTGTAGATGGGTGCACTTAGTGACCGGCGATGGAAAGAAATGGCGTTTGTTGAGCAGAGAATTAATATCAAATTTTGTGTTCGCTTGGGAAAGAGTGAGTGCTATTGAGGTTTACGAAATGTTGAATGATGTACGGCAGTGATACATTATCGCGAACGCAAGCTTTTGAGTGGCATTGACGTTTCAGAGAAGGCAGGGAAAGTGCTGATGACGACGAACGCTTTGGTTGTCGGCAGACTTCCTGCACCGATGAAAACAGGTTTCTGCGACGGTACGTGGGAACAGTCAGCAAACAATAGCGGAAATAGCAGAATCAGTTGGGATATCCGAGATCACATGTCAACGGATACTGCCTAAGGATCTTAACATGCATATGGTGTGTCAACACATCGTTCCCCGCATGTTAACGGAAGACCAAAACGTATCAGATCATGAGTGTTTTTGCAGGACAACGCTCCTGCACACCGATCCCTCCTAGTCGCTGACTTTCTTGCGAAAACGCAAACAACTGTTTTGGCACATCCTCCTTACTCCCCTGACCTCGCCCCTTGCGACTATTTCCTGAACTGGCAAGTCGCTTGCAGGGTCGTCGATTTCAATCCACAAATGAAGTTAAAAGTGCATCACCGGCTGAGTTAAAGGACATGGCTAAAAATGGATTCCAGAAGTGTTTCGATGACCTTTACAAGCGATGGCAAAAGTGTGTTGTTGCGCAAGGATCTTATTTCGAAGGAGGATGTGCTTCAGCATTTTAATTGATAATATTTTTTAAGTTATAGACTCAGTCCGGGAACTTTTGAATCCTACCTCTTATATATAGGCGGCATAGGACAAAATTTCATATTCATGCATAAAATGGTTTATTTAGGGTTCAATGAGCACGATACTTAATAGTTAGAATTATTGTTGTGAAAAATATTCGTGATACAATTTTTTTTGGGGGGGATGTCATTAGCCCCCTTTGGGGGCAAGTTATCCCCCCTGGGGGGGGGGCAGATTATCAAGTAAGGTATCAATTGAAAGATTTTTTTCAAGCCCTTTAAAGTGAAAGTTAACACACTCTACTTGTAATCATTTGGACCCATGATATCGATTTTTTAAAATTTTTCTTGTAAAATGATGGAAAAATGAAAAAAAAAGAATAAATTAGCTACTACAAATTGATTTTGGTGTGAAAAGTCGAGCGGAGCCACAACCCAGTTAATTTTTTTAAATTTTTTTTTGTGTTTCTACATAAGAGAAACTATGTCTATGTAAATGAGTAGTAAAATGTTTAATAAATTAAGTCAATAAAATACTGAACACAGGAGCAGGTTTATTTTAAATTCCTACTACATTTTTAGCTAATTTAGTGTTTTGTCAAACTTTCTTGGTTTGTCAAGCAGATCATCTAGAACTTCCCCAGTAGATAAGAGTACTTTATCATGAATGTATGTTTCGCCAGTTCATTGAGTCTTTCCTCGCTGTCAAATAATTTCTTCGTTTGACAGATCCTCAAAAGTAGACTTTATATGGATATAAATAAAATATGTCTTTACAACCTGATTTTTGTGATTACCCTGCACCTTATCATAATTTGATCCTAGTGTTTTGAACGTAAATATGCAGTAAAAGTAAACCTGTTTCTTTTCTAAGGCATCGCATCGCATCCTAGGCCATGTCTTCTAAAAACCTGTGGTTATTGATTTGACCTTGAGGATCGCCCCCCCCCACCCCCCCACCCGAAGTTGTATGTCCTCGGATGGGGATTTTTCAGATAATGCGGAGGGTTGTAAAAACAAGTTTCTTTGTTTTGATGGGGGAGGGGGGGGGGATCTGTGCAGCTGTTCAGCCTGGTTAGATCGGTTATTTAAACCAGTCTTATGCTCTGTTTTTGTAATATACATCATTATGAAGTCTGATATTTTGCAATTTACATTTTTTTACTTTCCTTATATACATAATGTATGAGGAAAGTATTGTGACGGGGTCGAAAATTCGAATTCGAGTTTTCGACGGAAGAGCACATTTCAAGCATCCCTTATCACGAATCAAACATTTTTGAAGGGATGTCTGTGTGTGTATGTGTCAGTGAGTCTGTGGAGACGATAACTGACGAACGAATGGACCGATTCGGACGAAATTTGATACAAAAATTACAATCCGTAAACGCTGGAAGCCTATTGTTTTTATACGCAATCGAATGTTCAGAACCCCTAAATTTTCGAGTGAAATTTTTAAAAAATCGTCAAAAAATCAAAACCGCTAATAAAGTTACGCAAATAGACATTTCTTATGTAATTTTTCATTAAAAAACGATTGACATAAATTTTAGAACGCTAACATGAACCGTTCTCGAGATATTGCACATTTTTAAAAAAAATTATCAAAAAGTTTTATAAAAAAAATATATATATTTTCTATTAAGAAACATGTTCACTTTTCATATGTAATACCATGCGATAAATTTAGTGACATTATTCTGGTGGATCTAGCTCGCTCCATTCATGAAAAAAGATACTTTGAGTAATACTTTTGTATTTGAACGCAAATAGTCATTTATTTGCTGTAAGAATAACTTATTTCTCCGTCCATAACGCTTGGCGAGATTTTGGCGACGTATTTGGCGGAATGTCGCCAACTTGGCGCCATTTTTAATTGTTGCCAAATTGCCAAAAATCCAAATTGTTGCCAAAAATCTTGCCAAATTGATAAAAATGACGCTAAATCAATGAAAATGACGACTAATTGAAGAAAATTCAATATCTTGGAAAGAATATAAGTATCTACTATAAGAATAAAATTTTTTAACTGTAAAAGTAGTAAATTCATTGCATTATATAAGGAAAGTCATGTGTTGCCCACATCAGATTTTTTTAAATTTAAGTTTGAAGTTTTTTGTTTCCTGACATCGGGTACATTTGGTCCAAAAAGTGCATCGTGATAATCCATCCCACTCCATCCTAAAAAATCATATTTTTGTAAAAATTAAAAAAATATTATAAAAGTAAATGGTCTTTTTGTTACTTTCCCTGCAATACATGGTAATGTATAGGGAAAATATTGGAATCATGCCGAAAATCACAACTCGAGTTTTCGACGGATCTACACATTTCGAGACCTCTAGAATACGAAAAAACTGTTTCTAGCGTGACATCTATGTGTGTGTCTGTCTGTTTGTGCAATGTATGTATCCACTCTAACTCAAAAACTTATGGACCGAATTTCATAAAATTTGGTAGGTAAGTCACTTGTGTGAGACCCTGGTGCTGATTAATTTTCGGTAGGATTCGTGAAAACAGAACCCGCTTTTTTTTTTTTGCGAAATGGCCCGTAAAAATTTCATGTATGCACTCTAGCTAAAATACTAATTGACCAAATTTCACAAAATTTGGTAGATAAGTTACTTGAGGATGATCTGGTGCTGATTAGATTTCGGTACGATTCGGAAAAGAACAACCTGCCTTTTTTACGAAATGGCCCGCAAAATTCGCAAATATATTTATTAAATACTTGTTTTATACGTAATTTTTAACGAAGAAAAGAATAAGATCAACTCCATTACACTAGAACTAGCCTCGATATATTTTATATTCTCGAGATATTATATATTCTCGAGATATTTTAGTTTTTTCGTATTTTCTCTACGCCACCTTTGAAAATAAGTTCAGTTATCAAATGAGAACGAACATTGAATTAAATTTAAATAAAATAACGAGAACGTGGATATAAGTCTGCAGAGAAAGTCATGCGCTGCCCCACATCAGATTTTTCCTGTTGTATTTGATCTACCACTTTATTACCACTTCTCAGTTTAGATAATTTATTACAGATCCGTGGATTTATTTCTAAAAAAATATTCTTTACAGCAACTTCTGTAGTACTGATTTATGTGCTTAGTAAATCATCCTCATTCGTTATTTTATTTTCGCGTTTTGAGAATCTTACCAGTAATTCTCTTCGAGTTTTGATTGCAGAGAATATTCCCAAGGGTTCCCTATTTTAAACTTCCTTTTTGTGTTCAGAGAATAACGTTCCCAAATTTGCCATTTGTACTTAAAAAATCTTTCCGAGGTTCAAAAGTCTATTCACTCCCTTTACATTTATTAGAATATTCCCCTGTTCAATTTTTCCCCTTTTTGCACGGCAGAAAATTTTCTCAAATTCGTTGTTTCTCTCTTTCCTAAAAAATTTTGATTTCTTATGTCTTTTATTTTTTAAATTCAAATGCATTCTAATTTTGTATTTTCCATCTGACAATTTACAGGTTTTATTCTCTTACATACAGTTCCACTCCGGACAGGTGCGCACGAACATGGAGGTTGTGGGGGGCTGTGAGTCCTTGTACTCAGTTTTGGTTAGATCGATTTTTTAATTAAAATTATATGTCTAGGGCATATTAATCTTTTGTAGTCGCCCCTTTCCATTTGCGTACGCTCCTGATTTCCTTGGTTTGGTTGAACTTTTCAGTTTCTCTGCATTTTGCTTCCAGTTTTTTTCAGAAAGCCCTAGTAGGCATTATCTCGATAGTAATAGCCTTCTATAGCCCGATCTAAACAATTCCTTTCTATTATCATTTATTATCACTAATCATTTAATTTCGTGCGTGTGAATGTACATAGGCGTAACCAGGATCTCGGAAAGGGTGTGTGCAGTGGTCGGAAGTAGCGCGCTACAAGTAGCGAAACTACAGTAGTCACTACTTTTTCTCGTAGTTTGTAGTGTAACGCGCTACTTTTAAAAATAAGTAGCGTAACGAGTAACGCGATACAATAAATCACTAGTTTGTATCAAGTTTTGACGTTACTTTTAACGTTACTTCAGTAAACAAACAAGGTGCCATTCTGCATATCATGTGATCACCCTTTCTTCATTTCTATGAAATTGAGTGTTCTGCGCAACGATGTACGATGAATGGCTGCAGGGTTAGGAAGACCACTGCCTCATGAAGTTGATTTTTTATATGGATATATTCAGATGTGTTATTTCCCAAAAGATCCTGCTTATCTGATTGTAATTTTGAGATGCAAATTCTACTAAAAATGAACAAACATGTTTTTAAATAAATAGTTTTTACTTTTATTGTATTTTATGCTTTTAATAAATAAAATGGATGCACGTCAACTTTAATTAAACTTTAAAATCAAAGATAACCCCAAATAGGTCTAAAAGTCCTTTAATAAAATCTCCGAAGCCACTGATGAAGGACATTGTGATGCCCGAAAGCGCTTTGGCTATGTTATTTTTATTACGTCGACGAAAGGAGATTTTATTAAAGGACTTTTAAACCTATATTTGGTTGTCTTTGATTTTAAAGTTTATACTTTTATTTTATTTTATTGTTTTCAGAAGTGGGTAAAAGCGTAAAGATTGGTAAGTTGATCAGTAAATTTAATTATTCAGAATAAGTATGTTAAATGACTACAGTATACCCATATCCTCAACTTGTGAAAATTGAAGCTGTGGCAAAATTCGTCTTATAAAAGTAGTTATTTAGTGACTCCATTTTAAAAAGAGTTTATAATCACTACTTTTTTAAAAAAGTAGTTGTAGTTAACTACATTTGTCATGATGTTGTTGTAGATCACTACAATAATAAAGTAGTTTTTCCAACCACTGAGTGTGTGTGTGTCGACTCTCAAATTGGGAACAGTGATAGAGATAATCTTAGCCCATGGTTACGCCACCCTGCTTACAAGTTTCCGACTGCTTTTTAGAAAAGTGTACTGGAGAGATTTTTATATTTTTCTCTCCTTTTTATTTTGATTTTCAACGGTTTTGTCTTTTTATGCAAGACTTTTCAGCTTCCGCCTCCACCCTAAAATATTGTATTTTATTTTAATATTTTATATATAAACGTTTTTGGTGTAAGCCTTTAGAAAATTTCGTTAGATGCAGAATAAACTTGATTCCGACTGTTTGCCTTGGCGGGTCACGTTTCTTCCAAAATCGATAAATGGGTCAAGTTCTTTGCGTGGCGCATTTATTATTTTTTTTTTTCACACTGCCCCTGCTGGAATTGTTGGAAACATAGAGGTAAATACGATGTGGGTTACGCATAGTGCATGTAAATAATGCATTATTATGCTTATAAGCGGCGTTTTTGTGCGATGACGTTTTTTCCGTAGCTGTTTGTTTACGAATGTGTATGCAATTTATTTTCTTACTAGCGGAATACCCGTTGAAAATCAACGGTTTCGCAATAAGCAACCACTGAATATTGTCATTTTTTTTTAATAATTCGCGTTTCACATTTATTCGGCAAATCGAATATTTTAGTGTGCGGAACCCCCTAAAGAAGAAAATATTGCAAATTTTAAATTGCGCACGTCTTCCTTTCACACTATCTACCAGTACATCAAATTAAAGTCTCTATCTCATTCCGAAGCATACTATTTTATTATCTCCCCTTTTGAACGTTTTTCTGTGGAGCACACCCATAAATGGACATGTTTGAAAGCTCTGTTCGCCGTGGGTTTCTTATCAGATGATTGACCCATATACCAAATAAAAGGTCTCTATCACATTTAAAGGAAGCGTGTCTCATTCCGAAAATCGAACATATTGGTATTCGACAGCCCCTAAAGGTGCAAATATTGGAAATCTGAAATTGCACACTTTCTTTCTTTCAAACTATCTACCCGTACATCAAATTTGATGTCTCTATCCTATCGTGAAGCATGTCTTTCTATCATTTCATCTTTCGAACGTTTTTTTGTGTTGCAGCCCTTAAATGACCATTTTTGAAAAACCGTAATAATCTTAATTTTTTTTATCAAATGATTAGCCCATATACTAAATTTCAAGCCTCTATCGCATTGTAAAGGAGGCGTTTTGCATTTGTTCGTCAAATCGAACATTTTAGTGTGTGACACACCCTACAATAGCAAACGTTTGAAAACTGAAATTGCACATTTTCTTCCTTTCCAACTATCTACCCGTGTACCAAATTTGAAGTCTCTAACTCATCGCGAAGCATGCTTTTCCTATCATTTCACCTTTCGAATGTTTTTCTGTGGCTTACCCACCCCCTTAAACATGCATTTTTGAAAAACTCCATTTTTCTTGGGTTTTTTATCAAATCATTCACCCATATACCAAATATCAAGCCTCTATCACGTTCAAAAGGGGTGTTTCTACTTCATTCCGAAAATCGAACAGTTTTGTGTGCGACACCTCCTAAAGTAGAAAATATTATAAAACTGAAATTGTACACTTTCTTCCTTCCAAACTATCTACCTGTACACCAAATTTCATATCTCTATTTCATCCCAAAGTATGTTTTCTTATCAATTCACCTTTTGAACGTCTTTCTCTGGAGCACCCCTTTAAACGAACGTTTTTGAAAAACTACATTCGTCTTGGGTGTTTTCATCAAATGATTAGGCCATATACCTAATTTCAAGCCTCTATCAAAATTTAAAGGAGCCGTTTCTCATTTATTCGGTAAATAGAACATTTTGGTGTGCGGCACCCCCTTAAGTAGAAAATATTGGAAATATCTCATGGCAAAATACGCTTTCCTATCATTTCACTTTTCGAACGTTTTGGTGTGGAGCACGCCCTCTAGAGAACGTTTTTGAAAAATTCGATTTTTCCAGGGATTTTATCGAACGATCGATCCGTGTACCAAATTGTAAGTCTCTATCTATTCGGGAAAAGCCTAAAAAAGCGTGACAGACAGACGGACACTTGGCAATTAGTATACACTGTACTCCCGATTATCCGTGCTAATTAATGTTCGGGTTTACACGGAAAACACGGATAATCGAACAGTGGCTCTGTAACCCAAAATAAGTTAAAAATGAACAAGAATCTACCAAAAATTAACATAAAATTTAAAAAACAGGCTGTAAACAAAATATTTTAAATTCTACGGTTTAATTAGAGTAGAGTGGAAGTAATAAGAGAAAACTTACATCAAATTCAATTTTTCTTCATTAAACAGTCTGTAATATTCATTTGTTTATGTTCCGTGTTTGCGCTTATTCTGACAATTTGGCGAATGTTTCCACTCTCCTCTTCCCGCTCTTCTATTGCTTCCCTTCGAGTTACCGTATCTACGACTTCTGCATCCGTTAAAATCTGATACCCTTGATCGGTCTCGTCTTCTTTTAGCAATTGTTCAACATTTTCTTCATTAACGTTTTGAAATTCTTCAACACCAGAAATGATTTCAATAAGGCCTGATGCTGTTACCTCTTCGTTAGCACAATCTGCTACTGCTGTACCGTGGATCAGTTTACCCCAGGCGTTCGTTTGACTTCATTCCCCAGTGTTGTACGTTTGACTTCATTCCAAGCCCTGGCAATGAGATTTACGGCATCCAAAGGTGTAAGTTTCTTCCAAAAGCTTGTAATTGTTTCTTCTTCTAGTAGCTGTCTCCGAAGGTTCATCCGATAAATCCTTTTCATTGCCGATATAACCCCTTTATCCATGGGTTGAATCAATGATGTAACGTTCGGAAGAAAAAATATCAACGCAATCTCACTGTTAGCTGACTTAATATCAGAGGAGTGACATGGCGCATTGTCAATAAGAAAGACAGCTTTTCTTGGGAAACCTCTTTCTTCTAGCCACTCGCTTACTTGTGGTACTATTAAACCATTTAGTAAATATTTGGGAATTCATCCAAGCAGATGTTTGGGAATCATAATATACTGGAATTCTATTTTCAAACCTCTTTGGGTTTTTAGACTTTCCTACGAGAAGAGGCTTCATTCGGAATGTTCCGAATGCATTTGCATCCGGATATATATTATATAGCATTTGCATAAAATGGTTACTCTCTGTTTGGCTGTCTTAAAGCCTGGAGTTTCTTTTTCTAGCTGTATTGCTAACGTTTTATTGGAATGCCCGTCTCATCTGCATTAAAAATTTGATCGAGAGACAATTGTTCTTGTTTTACGTTGTCGCTAAATTCTGCTTTGAACGACTCCGCAGCTGAATTATCTGCACTTAACTTTTCTCCTTTCATGCACACACATAACGTTTTTTAAAACGTGTTAGGCAGCCTGAAGATGCATTAAATGGGCCCTCAATGTTTAGAGCATTGTGAAAAAACAATGCTTTTCCCATGCACATTGGGCCTGATACAGGAACACCTTCTGATCTTTTTTGGTTGAACCACTGAATTAAGCAAGCATCAAGGTTTTCATAAGTTGATTTCCTCTTCTCTGATGCCGCTCCACTATTACATTCTCTTGTAAATTTCATAAGTTTTTCCTTCAGTTTTTTTCTTCATAAGTTTTTCCTAAAATTTTCAAAGCAATTTGTGAATTTTAAATCCGCTCAAAAAATGTTTGAAAAACTAGGTCTCATAGGGCTCAATGTATTTCATTTTTTCAACCCGGGTTCAATCCAAAACTAATTGGGTGATAGTATTCATTTATATTCCCATAGGTCCTACAGATCGTCTGAACAACATACTAAAATTTCATTTTGATTAAGTCATTTTTACGGCAGTTATCGTGCTAACTGACAGACAGACAGACAGAATGAACAAAGTCATAAACACTTTTCAACTTTGTTGTAAAGTGTTAAATATGGTATCCATCTTGTATCAAAATTGTGATTTTTAAAGTTCTTTTTAATTCATATTTAGTGTTGTATCCGTCCTACAACCGCTTTATTTTTGCTTACATCCTGTTGTTGAGACCCAGACCGTCTGACCTACCAGAAAGGTGTAAGGTAACTGTTTGGACGGCCGGGAAGTGCTACCCAATTTAGACCGGAACCCCGTGGGGGAGGCATCCACAGGGACCGTACCCTCCTTCCCCTACCACCAACCTCTCGGAAGGACTTACAGGCCCACATGTTTAACGTGATCGGACTCCGCTTGAACACGGCGGCAGTTGTGGCAGCGAGCAAATCCTGCGCGCAAACCACTGGGCTACCGCGCCCGAAATGTGCCAACAGCACGCGGTGTTCCCAGGTGGTCACCCACCCAAGTACTAACCACGCCCGATGCTGCTTGACTTCGGTGATCTAACGAGAACCGGTGTTTTCAGCACGGTAGGGCCGTTGGCTCCTGCTTAAAACCTGTGCATCAATTTTCTGAAACAAATCAATTAGAATATATTTGAGTTTAAATGATCATCAAACTTTGATCATTTCTACAACGTTGCCTAATTTTCACTTATGGAGGATGTAAATACCGAAATATGTAGAATGAGTTGTATAAGAACTGCTGCATTTTTTTAACGCAGAGTTATTTAGCTCATGGAGTCTGCAATATAACTGATATGAATGAAGCATTCATTGATTTTACACAAAGAAGGCGATTTTTTCGATGAAGTTTTAAGCATGGAGTTAAATTACTTGTACCTCCATGGTTTTAAGTTTTTAAATAAAATAAACTATTATAGTATTATGATGAATGAAAGGAATTTAAAAAAATTATGAATGAAATGCTGCTTTTATATAGAGGCGATTTATCTTTCGATGACGTCATTTAAATAAAGTTCAATTGTTTTCGATGAAGTTTTCAAAAATAAGAAATTATTGTAGTATCAATATAATTTTTAAAATATTCCCGAGAAATGTATCGCATTTTAGAGATGTTTAAATCATGCAATGTATATTTCAATGCCGTCATTTGAATGAAGTTCATCTTTTTCGATGAAGTTTTAAGGTTTCAAATATAATAAACTAATGTAGTATTGTGATAATTTTAAAAATATTACCGCTGAATGTATCGCATTTTAGAGATGTTTAAATAAAATTGCACTGCAGTTGGGAAGTGTTTCGTAATGGATGCTTTATGTATGATTGATCTTTCTTGTTATATAATAATCTGTTGCCAAATGATATTGATTTTTATTTCTTTTATTTTTTTTTAACACTTTACAACAAAGTTGAAAAGTGTTTATGACTTTGTTCATTCTGTCTGTCTGTCTGTCTGTCTGTCTGTCTGTCTGTCTGTCTGTCTGTCAGCACGATAACTGCCGTAAAAATGAGTTTATCAAAATGAAATTTTAGTATGTTGTTCAGACGGTCTGTAGGACCTATGGGAATATAAATAAATAATATCACCCAATTAGTTTTTTATTGAACCCGGGTTGAAAAAATGAAATACATTGAACCCTATGGGACCTAATTTTTCAAACATTTTTTAAGTAAATTTAAAATTCACGAATTGCTTCGAAATTTTTAGGAAATATTCACATTATCCCATAGAATATATAAAAAAAAATTCAGTAAAATATGTTAAGTAGTTTTTAAATTAAAAAAATTATTTTATATAGGGAAAAAAACAAATTCAATTAAATTCTGACTTTGGGATATCTTCCAGAAAGAAAAGAGAGAGATATTATATAATAAATATCTCTCCATTTGTTTAAACGTTTTGCATATGGGAGTGGCTTCATATTTTAAAATAAATTTGGTAGATAACAATTTTTCATTTTTTTTAAATTTTATATAACTCTTCATGATAAATTTAATTGATGGCATTTTAAATGCACTTTCCTACGTCCTAGAGAGTTAAAATTTGGTACACAGCTTAAATTTGTTGAACATTTTATTCGACAAAAATTTGATGGATCTTTAAATATAGATCATACATTTTTTTCGAAATGGCCTGAAAATAATCCCCGTTCACTTCTATAAATCATTGGTGTAATATTGTTAAAAATTCTGATGTGGACAGCACATGTCTTTCTCTGCAGACTCATATTCGTTCTCTTTATTTATTCAATGATAATTTGAGTTTATCTGCACAACATAAGTATTTTAAATGACATTGAATTTACACGTTAAACTTAAATTTGGTTCTCATTTGATAGCTGGACTTATTGTCAAAGGTGGCGTAGCGAAAACGCGAAAAAACTAGAATATCTCAAGAACGGCTAGTCCTAGAGTAATGGGGTTAGTCTTATTCTTTTTGTTGTCAAAAATCACATATAAAATAGGAATTTAATTGATATAATTGAGCACACGTAGTCTTTTATTTTTATATATAACGATTTTTGCTGGCCATTTCGCAAAAATAGCCCGTTCCTTTTTCCCGAATCTTAGTAGAATAACCTACAAATGATTTATATACAAAATTTTGTTAAATTTGGTATATAAATCACTTGTAGGTTATTGAAATATTATACTCCAAATTTTGTTAAATTTGGTTCATTAGTCTTTAGCTAGAGTGGATAAAGGCAATTTCTGCGGCCATTTCGCAAAGAAGGCAGATTCTTTTATTACGAATCGTACTATAATCTAATGAACATCAGGATTTCCCACAAAAAACATACCTACCAAATTGTATGAAATTCGGTCCATTAGTTTTTCAATTAGAGTGGATGTAATATCCACACAGATACACAGAAACATACACAGATACACCCTTACACACACAGACGTCTTCCTAAAAGTAGTTTTTTCGTGTTCTAGAAGTCCCAAAACGTGTAGATCCTTTGAAAATTCGAGTTCCGATCTTCGGCACGATTCCAATACTTTGAGTACATACACATGCACATATATATTATCTGTGTATTATCTTTGTATCTAAATTCCGTGCCTATGCAATTACAATAGTTGTGATTTTAAATGATCCCTAAACTTTTATTATTTCTTCAAGGAAGCCTAATTTTAACATATGCAGAATGCAAATATCTCAAGCGATTGTAAGATGAATTACATAAGAATTGCTGAATTTTTTTCACACAAAATTATTTAGCTCTGGAGTCTGGAATACAAGTTATATGAATGAAATATTCATTGATTTTGCATAAAGAATCAGATGATTTATATTTCGATACAGTTTTAAATATTTAAGTATACTGTAGTACTGTGATAATGTAAAAGATATTACCACTGAATGAATCACATTTTAATTTTTAAATGAAATTACATTTCAGTTGGAAAGTGTTTCATAATCAATGCTTATGTATGATTGATCTTTCTTGTTTTTTATCATCTGAACTCTCAAAGTTATCGTCAACTTTCTGTTGATCTGTTAAAAAAAGTCATTTTATAACTATTGTATAGTTTTCTGAATTGGAAATTTAACTGGCTTCTGATTTGAAATGCGTACTGCTTCGATTTAGACATGACATGAGGGTTTCTAGAATGCAACAAATGGGTATATTGATATAGGTCATGAAGACTCATCACTGTCGTATGGATGTAAGAATGTGGTGTGTGATTAGGTCTAGAATAGATTTTAAAATAAGATTGATACTTTGGTTTGTTTATCTCACACTGCAAATTTTTAGAGGTCAAGGAGTAAAGCATTGAGGGGTCAAAAAGGACTCTGCGAGGGTGACTAATAAACTGTTAGGGAAAAGTTATACAAGGTAGGATCAAGAAGTTTAGAGACTGTGCTGATATCTCCAACCCTGATTGGAGGAGAGAGGAACTATTTACCGTAGCGTAGAGGTACATGTGACGCGAGATGTGAAAAGGAAGAAGCAGGTGTTTCTCCAGACAATGCGTGTCAGTGAACTGTCGTTCGCTTTCGTCGAAAACGAAAATGGCGTTTGAAGAACAACGTGATAATATTAAATTTTGTCAGCATTTGTGGAAATCGTCGGCAGAAACATTGTACCTGCTGCAGCAGGTTTTTCCCGAGAATGCGTGTCAGTGAACTGTAGTCGTTCGCATTCGTTGAAAATGGAAATGGCGTTTGAAGAACAACGTGCGATTATTAAATTCTGCCAGCGTTTGGAGAAATCGCCGACAGAAACATTGCACCTGCTGCAGCAAAAACCCTGCACTGCGGATCTGCTTCTTCCTTTTCACATCTTGCGTCACATGTACCTCTACGCTACTGTAAAATAGTTCCCCCTCTCCTCCAACCAGGGTTGGAGATATCAGCACAGTCTCCGAACTTTTTGATCCTACCTTGTATTTGCAGAACGCTATGAAATTATAGAGAGCTCCGCTCTATGTAATCAGTATCTGTTTAAATTTCTTTACTTTATCCGACGCACAACGTATAGCGTGTCCCTTAGAAAAAAAATCTGATGTGGGCAGCACCTGACTTTCCTTATATTATGCAATGAATTTACTACTTTTACAGTAAAAAAATGGGTTATTCTTATATTCTTTCCAAGATATTGACATTTTGTCAATTAGTCGTCATTTTCATTGATTTAGCGTCAATTTTATCCATTTGGCGAGATTTTCGTTAATTTGGCTATTTAAAAAAGTCGCCAAGTTGGCGACATTTCGTCAAACTCGTCGCTAAAATCTCGCCAAGCGTCATTGACAGAGAAATAAGTTATTCTTATAGCAGATTGCCGTTCAATACGAAAGTATTACTCAAAGTATCTTTTCTCGTGAATGGAACGAGCTAGATCCACGAGAATGATGTCACCCAATTTTTCGCATGATATTACATATGAAAAGTGAACATGTTTCTCATCAGTTAATATTTTTTTCATTTTATGGGATTTTTTGATAGATTTATTTGAAAAATATGTAATATTTCGAGAACGGTTCATGCTAGTGTTCTAAAGTTTGTCAATCGATTTCTAATGAAAAATCACCTAAGAATTGTCTATTTGCGTAACTTTATTAAAGGTTTTGATTTTTTGATGAATTTTTCAAAATTTCACTCGAAAATTTAGGGGGGGTTCTGATCATTCGATTGTGTTTAAAAACAATAGGCTTTCAGCATTCACGGATTGTAATTTTTGTACCAAACAAATTTCATTCGAATCGCTCCATTTGTTCGGGAGATATCGTCTCCACAGACTCACTGACATACGCACACACACACACACACAGGCATCATCTCAAAAATGTTCGATTCGTGATCAGGGATGCTTGAAACGTGCTCTCCTGTCGTCCCCGTCACAATACTTTCCTCATACATTATATGCATATAAGGAAAGTAAAAATGAAATATTGTGAGTGAAAGAATATTCAATTCTCTTATATTATGGTACAGATACGAATAAAGTCGCGTCGGATCAGGTAACCGTGTATTACCCGCACTCGGATCGAGTATCATTTATTTTCGAGTTGCGGATCTACTTGCAAAAACATTTTAAATTATTTTCTATTAATTATTTTTAAAATTGTTTTCACATGTTTTTAATGAGGATAACTGGTTTTACGGAGGTAACAAATTGTAAACAGCAGAAAATTTTGCGTATGCGTTGTGATTTTAAAGGTACTGAATAGAATTTTATAATACAATTCCGTCACGGGTCGGGTATTCGGATTTCTTGCCGGGTTGCTAGTCGACCAATTTCTTCTTTGCGGGTGGGGTCGAGACTCATACTATAAGTTCAATTTTATATCTCTAAAGTTTTGTTGTTTTATCTGCAGTGAGGATGGAACGGACGAAGTCTTCCAGCCATTGTTACAGTATTGTAAAGGGCTCGAAACATTGGAATTCGAGTTTCCGATGGATTTGTACGCTTAGAGCAAGCACCCAAGAGCACGAATAAACTATTTTTGACATAATGTTTCTGCTCTCTCTCTCTCGCTATGTGTGCAAATGGGCGCTGCACTTTTTATGCACGCTAGTTCAGAGGCTATTCGATAGATTTTCATGAAATTTAGCAGTTTTCTGTTCTATGAATTAATATGGCTGTGCTAATTATGTGTTGGAACTGAACAATTAAAACGATAAATATGTTGACCTGTGTCAAAAATATTTGTTTTATATGTGTAAATTTTGCAAACTAAATGGATGAAGCCGCTTGTAGGATCACGTAGGATTGTTCTCAAGATATTTAGTCTGTAGGGAAAGTCATGTACTGTTCACATACGATATTTTTTTTTCGCAGGATTACTTTTCTAGTCGTTTTTACTCGGAAATACAGTGAGCTATTTATGTCCCAATTCATTCATAAAAACAGTCTCGTGCGTTAGTTCCTCCCTGAAGATTTTTTTTTTTTTTTTTTTTTTTTTTTTGTGGGCTCGTGGGGCCTCTCAATAGGGGTTTCTCCCTAATGCTGGCCTCTCTACATGGCGTTTGCACCATTCAATATATCTCGAAGGGTGCTTGCTCCTTCAACCTTGATATTCTAAATTCTTCCTGGTTGTGTTTGGCATAGGAGATAGACTTTGTATAAAGATATTAATTTATTTTTGTTTATTTTTTTTCATTTTATTGAAATTTTCATGCAGTTCAGAAAAATGCTTTACATTTCCAGTGCGCTCACATGCTCGCTTTTCTTCTTTCTTTCAATTTTTTCACACTACATCCATTTTTCTCGCTTTTTAAATACTATCACATTTTTTTTTCATAGCTATTTTTTTTCTGATATTTGATAAGTTAAATTTCCTTAAAATTGTAGTTAATATTTTGAATGTAGGGACTTACAAACGCGTTTTACCAGAAGAGATACTGGACAGACTAAGATAAAATCGTTTCAATAATGGTTTTATTAGTTTTATTTTTTTATTTCTAAATTTTACCTCCTGACTTAACGAAATGCTAGATTTATGCTTTTAAACCGAGTAGATTATGATGTTATAAAAAACGGTAAAAATGTATTTTCACATTGTTAATCATGATAGTGTTAATAAACAAATCAGTTTCGGTTGATACATTCAAATTCTGTACTTCGGCTTGAATCTGAACCCGATCTTTGGGGCATTGGCTGCTTGCGGATCAAAATGTAATCAGTGTTGGCAACATGGGAGCCAAGATAAAGCAGTGATTAACATAGATATCCTCTATATAATAGATGGGAAACAGAAGCCTCCAAAACGACCCAAAGATGCTTTTTATGTGGATTGGGCCTAAACAGTAGGACTTGTTTTTCGGATGACTCCCTACTTCCGCAGAATCATTAAGGGAGGGTTTCTACACTTTGGATCCGCATGGGTGGCTGACGCTCAAATCCCATTAGCGTAGGAAACAAAGATGTGGATATAAAGTGATTAACAGTTGACGAGCAGGTTGTCAAGAAAAATTAGCTGATTGGAGAAGATTTGTGATACATTCTTGTCAAAATCACCAGAGCAAACAAAGTGTGAGTATGTCTTGGGATGAGTCGGACGGTCTGGGTTTTCGACTCCCGAATTTCTAGTATTGTGAAAGATTGGAAGACTCCATCTACTGTTTAAGATATCTACGGAGATTAGTAGCTGAAGGAAGAAGGGTACGGTCCCTGTGGATGTTGCCCCGACTTATTTCCTGTCTAAATTGGGTGGCTCTGCTCTTTACTGCGGTGGTTAAGGCGGAGGATCGCACACGACAGACACGGATTCGACTCTCGACCCCGCCCTAAATTATATCAGTGGCTAAGCGGAGTATGGGATCCACGATAAATCTGTAGATCTGAAAATCCACCAGAGAGGTGATGGGTTAGGGGGAGGAGGCTACGGTCCTTGTGCTTGTCATTCATTGGGTGGCACTGTCCTAGTCGTCCAAATAGTTACCTTATACTTTCGTGTAGGTTGGACGATCTGGGTAGAGAAAGAAAAGTATTGACAACATAGTACAATTCATGTCGTTTTGGAAAAGATATGAATGCATAGTAATTCACAGCACTTCAAATATTCTCAAGGTTTTCTGATCTGAAAATGTTCCACGACCTACAGTTTCCGCTTTTTGCGTTACATCATACAAAAAAAGAAGAAGAAGGGGAGGGGGAATCACATCTCCGAATATTTACCACCTTTTCGTGTGGAATTATCTTAATATCTACACTTTGCATTTAGAAGATTCTTTCTCATTTGATATTTTCTTTTCTTTTTTTTTACTTTCTCGTACACTATATAAAGTATTGGTTTTCCGAAAATTTACGAATTCGTGATTTTGGTGAAAAAAAAAAAAAATTCGAGCGATGCCTGTGTGTATCCGTGAAGTGTGGATACTATATTAATTTCTTTTTATACATAATGTATAAGGAAAGTATTGTGACGGGGTCGAAAATTCGAATTCGAGTTTTCGACGGGAGAGCATGTTTCAAGCACCCCTGATCACGAATCAAACATTTTTGAAGTGATGTCTGTCTGTCTGTGTGTGTGTGTGTGTGAAAGTATGTGTGTGTCAGTGAGTCTGTGGAGACGATAACTGACGAACGAATGGACCGATTGGAACGATGTTTGGTACAAAAATCACAATCCGTAAACACTGGAAGCCTATTGTTTTTATACGCAATCGATTGTTCAGAACCCCCCCCCCCTCCCCCCTAAATTTTCGAGTGAAATTTTGAAAAAATCGTCAAAAAATCCAAACCGGTAATAAAGTTACGCAGATAGACATTTTTTTATGTAATTTTTCATTAGAAAACGATTGACATACGTTTTAGAACGCTAACATGAACCGTTCGCGAGATATTGCACATTTTTTCACAAAAAATTATCAAGTCATATAAAATAGAATATTACCGAGGAATATATCACATTTTAGAGATGTTTAAACCAGGCAATTTATATTTCAATGCCGTCATTTGAATGAAGTTCATTTTTTTCGATGAAGGTTTAAGTTTTCAAATGTAATAAATTAATGTAGTATTGTGATAAGTTTTAAAATATTACCGAGGAATGTATTGCATTTTAGAGATGTTTAAATAAAATTGCAGTAATGTTGGAAAGTGTTTCATAATCAATGTTTTAAGCATGATTGATCTTTCTTGTTTTTTTTTTGTTTTAATGATTCGAAAATTCTCCTGATCCGCTAATTTCGTACTGCGTGGTGATTCTGTTTAATTCTCATATTTTATCCTTTTCTGAATGTATGTAAGAAATTGCTTCAAGTTCTGTAATTTTACTTTTATATGCGCGTAAAAGATCTTTATAAATCCGCAAATTTAATTTTTTTTTAAAAATAATTCAGAGATCTTGCATAGGCCAACGAGTTTCCTATTTTTGCGCTTCAATAGTTTTTCTCATTCCCGAATGTATTTGCTCTTCACATGCTTAACTTTTCGATGTCTTGTAATTTTATATTCACATTATGCTCATATAGAAAAATCTTCATAAGTATAATTTAATTTTTTTTTTTATTTGAGTGATTCGAGAGATCTATTTAGACCCAGTCCGCCTTTTTGTGCTTGGAGATTATCTTTATTTAATTCCCGAATTTATTTTCTCATTACATGTATTTTTTCTACGGTCTTATATAAAAATCAAATTCTATTTAGTCAGACCCCCTTCCGTTTCCGCAATAAATTTGACTAGAATTTGAACGACACGAACGTTAATCTGAATATAAATAAGGAATTTGAATTCAAAAATTTTGAGCGGCAAAATTTGTGATGTTTGCAGCGTCAGTATTGTTTTAACCCTTGAAGTATTCCATAACTAGTGAAACAAACCGATGTTTCTTTCACTCATTTGGGCAAAACGGGTAAAGCTGTTTTTAAATATATAGATATTTTGGGGTTCTGAAAGAAGGTGATCGTCTCCAGACGCAAAATTGATTTCGGAGCCTCTCCTCTTATATTTTCACCATTTTATAAAAATTAAGTTTCATTTTGCTACCCTCCTCCCTTCTCAACATAGTTAGGTTATACAAGCCTTAAATTTGGAAATAAAACTTATGTTTGATAGTATTAGTAAGTGTAGATGAGATTTTAGGTTTTTCATTTTACTGTTAATATAAATTTATTTTGCATAAATTGTTTGCGTTCAAGAAATAAATTATAAATTTATTTTGCAGAAATTGTTTGCATGCAAGAAACAAGCAAACAAAAAATTCAATTAAACTAAAAAATTAATGGTATCTTAATTAAATATTAAAACGTTATTTGTATTAACGGACTGCATAAAATTTTTAAATGTATTTTAAGATTCCAATAATTATTTTCTGCAATTTTTGTTTTTTTAAGTAAGTGACAAATATACAATTCAGTAAGACCTGCACATCATGCCTGTTTATGTGGGAAAACTTACAAATCCTCCATTTTGTTCCTTGCTTTTTTATTTCGTTTTTCAAAAATGTTTTTGTTTTTTCTCTAATTACTTGGAATGCTTATGGGTTTGATTTGCCAATGGGTGTTCACCTTTCTCCTTTTCTATTCCCTCCTACCCGTCTTCGGAGTGGCAGCTGCTTTGAGCATTGTTTTATTCCCATTGGCCGACAGGAAAATAAAGGGCGGGGTCCTTGTGTGCTTGTCGACCACTCACGACAAGAGTTACGACCGACATTTCCCGCTGCCTTCGCTGCTGCAGGGTCGCTAATTTTCTTCGCCGTTTTAGTATGTTTTCCTGCCTTCAGCGAAGTATTAGAATTTACTGGATTATTAACTTATATGCTTCGGACTTTCTTTAGATTATCATTAAATGTTACATGGGTATATGATGTATGTGATATCCTTTAGGGTTCCGAAGTTAAAAAACAGGGACCCAATTTGCGAGCTCTATGTTTCTGCAAACATCAAAAAATATGTTGCAAAATGTTTCATGTAGCAGGTTATCTATCGCCATCATATCGGCTTTATTTTTAGTAGAGTCGCTCAAATTTATTTTTTGATTTTTGTTTCCAATTTCCCCAAATATTAATTCTCCGAATTTCTTTGGGTTTCTGCGGAAGGTGTGTGTGTGGGGTGGGTTAGGGGGTTTAACACCCCTTCATGGCGACGTCACTGTTTATTTTTGACAAAATAATTCGGAAACGTGGAAAATCTAGGCCCAGTGAAAGTTCTGAATTCTTTCAAACGAATTTTTTTAGTTAATTAAAATGTTGCAAAACGTGATATCTGAAAACAAATTGAACAGTTTGAACATTAGGAACAATCTCAATTAATGGTTGTAAAATAGTAGTAATTAAAATACTGATGTTCAATTTATTTGAATTGAGCATTATTATTATTTTTGCATTTTGCTATGTTTTTATAAACCAAGTGACTACTTTTGAGTGCTAGTATACGAACCTTTCTCATAATATGATGGTATACGTTTATCGAATGTTATAAAGATGCTTTAAAATGTAAAATCTTAAATATGTTAAGTGAGCAGACTTGTGAAATGTTATTCAACATGTCTATTTGTATGTATAATATCCTAGCAGTTAGGATGTGATATTTGCAAAAAGAGTACATAAAACAGTATAACGCCGCCAATGAAATTGAGAAAAGCACCTAATTACAATTTGCTATATTAAGTGTCAAAAACATTTTTATATGGGTTTTGATAGTGGTGACACGTGGTGAGTTTTTTTAAAAACTGAATTTTATTGAACGTGATAGTAATTTAATATTAGTAGCATGGGTAGAAATAGCATTAGTAGATATAATTGAATAAGTGTTCGTGTTATTCACTAATTTGCGTCAAAACAATAGCTAACTATATCTGATTCAAGTTAATAGAAATAAATTATGAGAAACTAAACAGTAATTTCAGTGTCCTCCCCTACATAACACTGGCGCACGGGACAGCAGAACACATACTTTAATGTTAATCACACACCAAATTGAACGAATTTGGTGATGTAGGCAGATTCAATTCCTAAACAATAATATAAATCTTATAATTATCTAAAATGAATATTATGCAAAATTGTCGCAAGGAAAGGGGGGGGGGGGTATTTGTCTCTGATTCCGAACCAGAAACTCGCGGAACCCTGGAGCTCCGGTAAAATTTGGAAAAGGTTATAAAAGAGCAGAACTTGCCCCCTTTTATCTAATTGAGTAAAAAAGTAAAAATGATTAAAGTGTTAACATGATCTATAAATAAAACAGTGAATAATGTTGAAAGCGCCCTATAAAAGATATTTTTTTTTAATGACATTTAAAAAATAAATAAATGAAGTGTGTGAAAAATCGAGGGCCCGATCTGTTTGAAAATCGAATATTCCTTTTATGTTCAGCAGTAGAAATATAGCCAATTTTCTTTGTTACAAAGATTCACATGATATCTTTGGCATATTGAGCTAGCAAACTAAATAAATATGTTGGAGACATCGTGCCCACAGAAAGAGAGAAACGTTTTGAGGTTTGTACGGGTCTGCCCCATGGTCCCCAGTCTCGGACCGGGTCGGACTACATTTCTTATGGAAAGTTTCGGAACAGTCTCGGACTGGAAAATTTTGGACTTGTCCGACAAGACGAGGTCTATGTTTTGCTTTGACAGGTTGTTATAAATGAAAACAAACACTATGAAAAATCATAAATTTCAACAATAGGGAGAGGAAAAGCTTTATAAACACCGTTTTACATATTTTTGAATTTCTGATGACGTTGTTAGCGCCAATTTATAATTTCAATATATCTTGAAAAATAATTTTGAGTTAGGTTCGCATTTTAAATTATAAAATAGCCCTGGGCCCATGCCAGGTAAAAGTATTAAAATTTTATCGTGTGCAGATCTCTATAACAGAGACATCATTGGAAATAGGACTACGTGTTGTAAGGAAAGCAAAAACATATTTAGTGGATTTATTTTCTTCCTTGTAAAGGGATTTAATAATTAAACATTTTACAACAACAACAACAACAAATCTGATGTTAGCAACCCATGACTTTTCCTGCAGACTCATATTCATTTTTTCTTTATTTTTTTTAGTAATTATTCATTAAATTGAGTTTAATTGCACAAAATAACACTAAATTTGCATTTTTCATTCAATTTTTGTTTTTATTTGGTAGTTGGACATTTTCCCAGAAGCGGCGTAACAAACATGCAAGAAATCTCGAATATCGCGAGAATGGTTAGTCCTAGAGTGATGGAGTTTGTCTTATTCTTTCCCTCGTCAAAAATTACGTATAAAATTCTTTTTTTTTTTTTTTTTTTTTTTTTTTAGATTTTGGCGATTTTTGCTAGCCATTTCGTAAAGACAGGTTGTTCTTTTCCGAATCGTACCAAAACGTAATCAGCACCAAAGTATACCACAAGTAACGTATCTACCAAATTTTGTGAAATTTAGTCAATTAGTATTTTATTAATTAGAGTGGATAGATACATCCGATTTTTGCCGGCCATTTCGAGAAAAAAAAAAAAAAAAGCGGATTGTATTTTTCCGAATCGTACCCAAAACTAATTATCACCAGGGTCACACCCAACTGACTTACCTAATTTTGAACAGAATTTTGAACAAAAATCAGAACCAATGCACTGATGTTACGTAAAAAATCATTTCTTGTGTAATTTTTCATTAGAAAACGATTGACACGAACTTCAGAAACGTTAGCATGAACCGTTCTCGAGATATTGCACATTTTCCAATAAGTTTATTTTAAAAATTACAAAAAAAAAAAAAAAAAAAAATAAAATAAAAAAATATAAAAAAAAAAAATAAATTTAAAAAAATTAACTATTGTGAAATATTTCGCCTAGATTTACAAAAATGTTGTCAAAATTGCATAAATGACGATAAGTTAACAAACATGACTTCAAATTGATGAATTAATTATTAAAATATATTAATATATGGACTCTTGCTTATTGCGGATGCTTTGAACTTATTGATAATTGTTAATTTAGAGTTGTGTGAAAAATAAGTTAATTTGGTTCTTCGAAATAGTTTTACATGTTGTCATCCAGAAAATCACCAAATGTACAATTCGACATTAAAAACATTGTACTGTGGATTTCATACATAATTTTTTCACTGTGACAGAAGTAAATTCATTACATTATATAGAAAAAGCCATTTACTGCCCACATAAGATTTTTTTTTAATGCACTGAAACTGGGAAAAAATAATTTCGTATCTTATGCAATAAAAGTGTGTGGCTAGAAATTTTATAAAACTAAATCTTCAATTCTGTATTCTTCAAAATGCCTTCATTAAATGTATAGAATCATTGATAAAATATATATGGAACTAGAAGGTATGCCCGTCATAAGACGGAATTCAAAATTTGCAAAGTATTACCTCCCATTTGGCTTCATTTTTATCAATTTGTCGACATTTGCGATATCCCGCCAAATTCTTTTTGCCAAACGTCACGGGCGGACGAACAGAGAAATGGTTTTTTCTTATAGTAGATTCTTATACTCTTTTCAAGATATTAAATTTTCATCAATTTGATAACATTTTTGTTAGTTTTCGTGATATTTTGTTCAATATTGAGACATTTTAAAAAACTCGTCAAACTTGTCGCCAAGTGGGACATTTGGACTGACAGACAAACGGTGCCCGAACCATCATTATAATACTATCCCCTTGCAAAACACTATTAATTTATTGATTTGGCGTCATTGTTATCAATTTGGTAATATTTTTATAGATTTGCCAACATTGTCGTTAATTTGGCGACATTTTAAAATTTCGCCAAATTTCTCGCCTAGTGAGACGGTTGGACTGACAGGCAAACGATACCGAAATATGATTACAATCTTATCCCCCTTTCAAAGCAGAATTTAATTTCATTGATTTGGTATCATATATATATCAATTTGGCGACATTTTTATCGATTTGACGATATTTTAAAAAGTCGTCAAGTGAGATATTGGATTTGACAGACAAACACTACCGAAACATCATTACAATACTATTCCCTTTCAAAACGCAATTAATTTCATTGATTTGGCGTCATTTTCGTTAATTTCGCGGCATTTAAAATGTTGCCAAGTTGGCGATACCTCGCTAAATTCGTCGCCAAGCGTTACCCAGAGATAGAAAAATAAACAGACCGATAAATGAAGGTGTTTATATTATTAATCATTACCACTATTAAATTTATAAAATCAATGATTCCATATATTTATTGATGATACTTTGGAGTATACGAAAAATGGAATACTTTATAAAATATTTAGCCACTAACTTTTATTGTATAAATTGGAAATACTGTCGAACCTGCCTTAAACGAAATTCAGGGGACCGGAAGAATTTTCCGTCTTGGAAAGGTTTCCATTTCATGCAGGACATTTAAGGAAAAGCTAAGTTTAAAAGTTGATCTAGAAATGCTGATAATTCATAAGTATATTTAGATAAATCCTGAATTATAGTGTATTATACCATAATAGCTAATTTAATTATTTTTAATATGTATATACGTACATTTTTGCATACTGCAATCACAGGAGTATATGTAAATAAAAATATAGAGTGTACCCCATGTGTTCGAGTCCCACGTAAGACATGGATGTTGTGTCATGTGGGCACAGTGTGTTCCGCCCCCCTCGGGTGCACCTGGGGCAACGTCTTTGGACGGCGAAATGGTTCACGATTCCGGCCGAATATAGGGCGAATGACGAAGAGTCTAGTGCCTGGCCATTTGAAAAAAAATAGATATATATAGTACCCCATGTTCTTAATTGTTAGCTTATTACCGTACCTTAAAATCTAGATGAATTGTCATACAGGCAAAATATTATTGGTACCATAAAACAAAAAAATAAATGTGAGATGAACTTTCAAAATAATCCAACACGGTTTCTTAGACATGTGTCTTACTAATGTGCGACTTTCAGTTAAAAATCGTGCATTGATTAGTATTTCTAGCATTTCAGAGTCTCCCTGATTAACGGAAAGTTCTTGGAAGTTCTGAAATGACTTTCAGAAAATCTTGATATAATAGAAAGTTCTGTGAAAAATGGTTGGAAAAAATGGCTAAAATAGTTGGATGATTTTTCCATTCTTTGTTAGTTACAACAGGTGCTTTTAATTAACAAAATATTTTAAATTGGGCGTCCGTTTCCGCGTTGGGCAGGTTCCTTTTCACACATGGGAAAATAACATGAATTTTCTATGTATTTGGACGGGGCGAAAAATATTTTCCGCTTATTACAGTATTCCTTTTCCTGTAGATTCCGTTTCAAACAGGTTCAACTGTATGGGATTTTTTTTTTTTTTTCATTTTAGTTAATTTTATAATAGAAGTGTTGATCTTGAAACTTGTTGCACAATGCGATTAGCATTTTTTAATGTTTGATTAGTGCTTTCAGCTATGCTCTAAAACCTAAATATACTGTTAAAAGCTTAATAGTCTTCATTGTTTAAGTTCAATAGTAAAACTTTCTAACTATCACTGACTAATCATATGTATAATATGTATCGGGGGGGGTTGTAAAAATCACTTCTATTCCAATTAACCAAGTTTTGTTCCACTGTTCCTGACGTCATTGCTAGATTTCCGGTCTTCAAGTTGGGGGTAACCTAATCGCCTGCATCCTGTTTTGGGCCTTTCTGTAGAAAATCCATTGACCCCATGGTTCCCTAATTTTGTTTACCTTATTTGCCTGTTTCTCAGAAAGGGAGGGGGAACTCGGGTGAACTTTAAATGACCTCTTCCTTCCACCAGCCTGCTGGGACTTTTCAGGGCTGTGGTGTTCATTTTGTTGGAAAAAGTAGGGTGAAAGTTTCTGCTTCCAATGTAGAATTGAACAGAATTGAACATCGATTCAACCACTTAATAATTCGTCAAACGTTCAAAGTCTGAAGTAGGATGCGCGAGTGAAACGGATAGTATTTATAACAAAGTTGAAAATAACAAACAAAATAAAATACTTTTTCAGTAATAAGACAGCGATGCTTTTGTACCTTTGACGGGAATAAAGTTTATTGTCGGGGTATCGGGCTTAAATGGGAGCATTACGAAAATTGTAAACATTTTGGACGCGTATATCTCCGAACCGAATATTTTCCGTTTTTATTATCCGAATATACTTTTTAGACCTAAATATAGATACCCTCCATAATCATGTAATCACCAATCTATATGATAAAAAAGATTCTTACAACTTCACTATCATAAAGCTGCTATCATACCAATCTTGTAATTCTATTCAATTGTTTAGAAACATCATTTTAAACCAGCTATTTCGAATACATCGACTTTCTGATCCTCGGTTTCACTTTCTCCACATCAATAATCTTAAACGCATTTGTCAAAATTACCAATATCCGGAAGTATTTGTAAATAATATTATTAATTATTTCAAATATACCACGTAATATTTTTCCACATGCATTATTTATCTTTGATTGGATAACTCATTTTTGAGAATTCACCCATTCTTATCACCTAACTTACCACTTGGTCTGAGTCTATTACTTTTTACTATTTTCCACTTGTACTGAGTCCTATACTGATTACTATTTTTGAAAGTCTCCATACATATTATGTATCGTTCAATTGTATTCATTCCGGTGCCCACTCGCATTGACAAAGTGAGGTGAAATGCTCAGTCGCTTCTTCCACTTACACGTGGTAACTATGCTTCTGAGTTCATATTTCTGTTCGAGGAGGTATTAATTTTCTGATTTGTAATTCAATTGATTTATTTTTCTCCTTCCACTAGCGAGTAGACAGTTCCAATGGTGTCTATAATTAAATACTATCGCCATTGTCGGAAACTGGCTATTCTATCGGTTTTAATTCGAATTGTATGGCTGTCCGGATGAGAATGCAATTTCGAACTAACCGCCATTTTTTGTGTAGTTTCAATTGATTGTTCTCTATGTCTTAATCTTTTATCTTGAGCTAATTATTATTGCCTTTTCTCATTTTTGCCGTGGTTTCTTTTTATTTTTATTTATATTTATACTTTTAATTGTGAATTTTGTATCCTAATATTCATGGGTTTTTTTGTTCATACAGTAGTTTATGCATAATTTACGATTAAAATCTTTCATTTTATATATATATATATAAATTTGCCAATAGATGGCGTTGTAAGTTGTCTCATCCAGTAGCACATAGCCTTTTTACTATACCTAGACACCAACTTTATGGCCTAAGCTGTTACCATTTAGAAGTTAAGGGGGGTGTAACGGATATAAGTGGGCACCCTGTATATATATAGTAAAAAGGCTATGTGCTACTCGATGAGACAACTTACAACGCCATCTATTGGCAAATTTTGGAATTAGCGGTCCTATCTCGTAAACGGTGAAAGATATGTGAAAAAAGTCAATTAGAAAGTCGTAGAGCACTCTCGATGTAGTACGAAAAGATACCTTGCGCACATTAATACTCAAAACAGAATGCAAAAAATGAACATTGTTGCTCACGATTTCAAAAATTGTGATGTCATAAAGAGTGGAAGACAGAAACTGAGACACTTCCCTGTCTTCAGGATCATTGCGGAGGTGCGCCGTCATGTTGGAACCATACATTTAGGATTTGGTGCAACGGTAGATTCTCAACAAAGTCGGTTATTACATCCTGCAGAAGCTGCAAGTACCGTTGTCCCGTTAACGTGCCCTCGTAAAATACTGGTCCAATGAGCCTGTCATTAAAAATTCCGCACTAAACATTAATCGACCAGCGTTGTTGATGTCGAACTTCGACGGCATATCTCGGCTTTTCCAGCGAGCAGATATTAACGTTCTGTCTATTAAACATTCCGTTTCTCGAAAAACATGCCTCATCCGTCCATATTATGTCTGCCAGGAATGTTGGGTGGACCTCTAAGTTATTCATCACAAAGTTGCTGTTGCTCATAACCTCCTGTTTCGGTCGAACCACAAACAGGACCAGTGATGCCAGACGAAGGACAAAGAATGACATAAGACGAGATCACAAAGTTTTTATTAACACAAACAAGCATCACTGACGAAGGTCTGGGGGGGGGGGGGGGGTGCAGCTTCACATTTAGCGAGGACCCAGAAGGCGGAAGACTGACTTCATCCTCAAGAAAACGCCCATGCCTTACTCGGGATTCGAACCCAAGCCCACTAGACAGCAGTCGGAGACGCTATCCACTTCACCGCCTGGGCGGCACAAAGTTGCACCACGTGTAACGTCTCTCAGCATCTCTTGGCAGCAATTCATGCACAGGTGTGGATCGGTATGGATGAGCACCTGATGCATTCAGGATGTTCCAGACGCGGCTTTTTGAGAGGCTACAATTTTCACTGATCATTCTTGTGCTGCTCTGAGGATGGGCGAGAGCGTATGCTAGCACATCTTCAGGTTGCACTTTGCGTCCTACATTACGAGGGGTACGAATTCGAGGTCGGCTGGTCACGCAGCCCGTCTCCCTTAAACGTTTTACAACTTTTAAGATGGTCTGCCGTGTAGGATGCGGGCCTTGAGGGAAACGTTCACGATACAGCCTTGCAGCTGATTTTGCTTTATGCCCACATTCACCGTAAATTAACAACATCTCGCAATACTCGTTACTGCCAAATTTTGCCATAACTCTCCGCTTTAACGTTCAACCCAGCAGAAACATCCTTTTTATAGTAGAAGTCTCTGGTGAACAGGTATGACGTTCCATCCTTATTTGCATAATACATGAGATCCATGTGATTTTTATACCAGACATGGTTGAGTTGAGCTGTGTGTTTGGAGAGACGATTTTGCAAGATCAGCAGAAAGTTTTCATGGTTTGTAGAGACATTCAGTAAAACACGTAACCGGTGGGGACAGAACCATGGTCCTCATGAATGCGAATCACGTGCATTTCCCCTGCGCTACAACACAAGCTCGTATTTAGTCGGTAAGGTGGTCTTTTCTCCCTTCGCTTCACAATCAAACAAATGTTCATTTTTTGCATTCTGTTTTGAGTATTAATGTGCGCAAGGTATCTTTTCGTACTAGATCGAGAGTGCTCTACAACTTTCTAATTGACTTTTTTCACGTATCTTTCACCCTTTAAGAGATAGGACCGCTAATTCCAAAATTTGCCAATAGATGGCGTTGTAAGTTGTCTCATCGAGTAGCGCATAGCCTTTTTACTATACTTAGACACCAACTTTATGGCCTAAGCCAGTCGTGCACAACCCGCGGGCCGCATGCGGCCCTCGGCCTAATCGTGTGCGGCCCGCCGCCACCCTCAGCTTGACGAACACATAAAAAAAAAAATTCCAAGACTTTCGCAAAAAAAAAAGAGAGAGAGAAAAGAAAAACTGCATCATAAAATTTTATAAAAAATTATTTTTTATATCAACATTTCTTTAAAACTAGTAGAAAATATGCAAAATGAGTTCCGTCGTCGATTTCAAGATATCAGAAAGCTTGAGAAATCTTTGGAAGTGTTCGCGACAAATATTGAAGCAGCGTCCTTCAATTTTCAGATGGAGCTTATCGAAATTCGGAGTAACTCCGAATTGAAAGCTAAATTTTCTGAAGTTTCTTTACTAGAACTTTATAGAAATTACGCCTTGTGAAATGGAAAAGTTGAAAATTCACTCTCAAACGATAACATTATTCGGGAGCACCTACTTATGTGAACAACCATTTTCATTAATGAAACAAGTGAAATCAAAAGGTCGTTCTCGTCTAACTGATGAATACTTGGAGGGAAACCTATGGATCGCTGTATCCAACATTGAACCAGACATTGAAAGAATAATGCAAACCAAACAATGTCAAATTTTCCACTAGCTCTACAAAAAATAAAAGGATTTTGGCGATGTCTGTACGTTTTTGAAGCGAGTTGTTTTAATTTCTGTATTTGTTCTGAATTTTCACTTTTAATTTTTTGTTTCGGTATTTACTAAAAATATATTGCTGGGTGGTACTCCCTTTTTGCGGCCCGCCGTTGCTTAGTCTATATGAAATTGGCCCGCAGGTGCTAAAAGGTTGTGCACCCCTGGCCTAAGCTGTCACCGTTTAGAAGTTAAGGGGGGTGTAACGTATATAAGTGGGCACCCTGTATATAGTATATATATATAGTGTGTGAAATGATGAAATGAGTAGGTTTATATGTTGTAAGATATGATATAATCATACAAATTGACTGTTAGTAATAAAATAATCCATATATATATATATATATATATATATATTTGAAATGTAATAATAAGAATTATGTAAAAATAAAAAATAATAAAAATACAATTCAAGTAATATTAACATCACCATAGAAGCAAATTATATATATATATATATATATATATATATATATATAAAAATAAATTATTAAATCCAAAGTTAGAATGTATGTAGTAACTCATAATACACTATTATATATATATATATATATATAATGTGTGTGTGTTGTTGGGCATAGATTGCATAAAATTTTAACTACATGTTTTTATACAATTATAGAATCAATGGATTTAAGTATATTTGTCTAGAATGTGCCCCTGAAGAAGTTTCTGGCAGATATATTTATTCATTGATTTATTTTCTTTTTCCTGGTCATTCAATGATTTACTTTTTCAGCCCTTCCTCGTTACTTTTTATACAAATTAAATATGCGTTATTTTACTACCCGCGGTTTGATGGTGTGGATTTCTTCGAAATAGAGTGGTTAAATAGCGAAAAACTTCGGTGATCCGAATAGGCTCATTGTATTAGTTGGAGATTGTAGACATCATTGAATGAAAGACAAGAAACCAGACAATTTAAATTTATGGACTTTATGCAGATGATGTTCAACTTGCAATTTGCATCAGATCCTTTAAAATCCATTATGATATTAACGCGCAACTTATATCAAGTTGTTTTAATTATGTATTTTACTTTAGTTGCCATAGGCCCTTGTTATTTGTTGTAAATGAAACAAAAAAGACTGAAAATAATGAATACATTTATTGTACTTTTATTTTACAAGACGTTATTCACACAAAACTCTTTCAGCTCCATCGGATTGGATGGAGCAACTGAATATGTTTTCATACCGAATTTATGACGAGCGTGTTCGACTTTATATTTAAAAGTAAATCAAAATAATGCTAAAAATCACGGGTTTGCAATGGGGGGGGGGGGGGGGTCGCAAGCGATCCCCGCTTGGATTTGAAGCGACCCGCGGTACCTTAAAATTTACATTTTCTAGGGTTATAAAACTAATTTACTTTGGATTTCAAAACAAATTTTAAAAGTTCACGTCCTATTTTTAATTTTGCAATATTTATTGTTATGTAACATTTTAAAACTGGTATAGCCATGCCTTTTCCTAGACTGAACTAAAAACATTTTTGCAGAGTGCAGAATAACACATGAAATGGATACTTGTTAGAAGTTACGTGAAATTTACCAATATAATTTATTACCCTACAATATATAATTATTAAAAAGAACACACTTAAGAACGTCCGGCCGTCCAAATGGTTGCTCACGTCCTAGGATGAGTCGGACGGTCTGGGTCTTCAACACTTACAAACGTCATGCACATATGAATGGTCAAAAACTAATTTATTTCTATTATAAAAATATTTTATTAGATCCCAAATAACCTTAAATAGATCATTAGTGTCAATGCTTAAAAATCAGTTCTAAAATCAAATGATTGAAATTCCAAAATATTTAAAGTGAAAGACCCAGGCCACCCGACTCACCCTAGGGTATGAGCTGCTGGTTGAGTGGCCGGAAAAGTATTTATTTATAGTGTTTGAATTTGATTGCAGCTGTTATTAATTATATGAGAAAATGAAGAACCAACTATATTGGTTGTAATTTTATCGAGAATAGCCATATGTGATTTACTAGCAACTGCAGCATATGATGGATGTCCACTAGTTACTAATTTGAAAAAATATATCTAGAGCTGGCGGGAAAAAGCACGTAAGTCAAAAAGAAGGATTTTGAAATATCGAGGAATCAAAAGAACTTTTTTAAATTTAATTTTTTTGTTTTCAGATTACAAATTTAATTTTTATGGAATTTGTTATGCATTTATGAGCTAAATAAATAATAACTTTTCTTAATTTATATTTTTTACCCCACTGCTATCGGTTCAAAATTCAAGTTTTTCTTTTTTAACATCTTAGAAGCCTGACTGACTTAATACTTTTCCCACAACAAAGATCATAAATTTCTTAAATCGAATATGTTATAAAAAGGAGAAGAAAAAATTGGAATTTTTGGCTTATGTGCTTTTTCCCCGCCACCTCTAGATATATTATGCTATATGCTGTATTTACGAGGTTTTTATTTTGTGATATATATGTTAATTACTTTGTTATTATTTACGTAGTTATTTAGGACTAGGACGAATTGTCGACGTTGCCTGGGTCCTAAATAAACGCCCCATACTTAAATGATACAGATACAAATAACACCGCACTCAATTTCCAAATCGCCGAATTTGAAGCTAAATCATTCCCGCTTTCGTCTATTCGACATTGGAGTGATTCGGTTCCTGTTCGTACTTGGCACAGAGATAAATGCATTGTTTCTTTCAGCCATACATTTTATGTTAATGTAGTTTCTAATTATGTGAGAGAATTTAGATATATTTATATAGGGCAAATATCCCCCCCCCCCCTAAAATTTCATTCGCCCCCTTCCCCCGGGCCATAAGGTTCTCAAAGGAATACTGGATAAATGTTCTAACTTAATATGGTTAAGATCAGTGAGTTCCAACCTTTTTTAACCGCGACCCAAATTTTCCTGGCGCCCTAACTGACGTTTGTGTACTAGTGACGGAGCGTTATATATAAAAAAGAAATCCTTCGACCCAGGGATTGGGAACGTTTTTGCTTGCTGAAGAAACTCTGAATGAATTCGGATTTGGTGGGCAAGCCGCCGTTTTCGGGTCATTAAAATTGACCTTGCATCCGGCCTACAGGTGAACTCTCAAAAGTGAAATGAAGGTGAAGGAAGGAGGGGCACAAAACTCAAGGGAAGAAGGAGGTCTCGTTTCCTGGGGTAGATGGCTTTGGAAAAGGGGCAGAATTTTTTCAAAGGAAGCGGAACAGACAAAAAAAAAAGCAAGGGTAGTGAGCACAGAAATATTAAAGCCCATTTGAAATGTCCTTTGACCCGCAGAGCTTGATTTAGGCACAGGCCTAGAGAGCCGAAGCCCCGTGTACAAACACCCAATGAACTAAGAACTTGAGAGATAATTATTTTGTTTTATTTTAAAAATCTAAGCAATTTTATTGGAAAGACAAAAAGTAGAATTTAAAAAAAATAAATTGGAATGATGTCATTAGTGGGATCCAACAGTAAAATTTTGTACTAAATTTATAGGTTTTAAAAATTTCCTATAGCTTTACATTTTACTTTTTCTGCATGCATAGTATAATATAATGTATAGGGAAAGTATTGTGACGAGGTCGAAAATTTAAATACGAGTTTTCAACGGAAGAGCACTTTTTTTTATGTTTTAGCACGATTTTGGGCAGTTTTCACACAAATCGGTTCCTTGGCGACCGAAAATATTACGACAGAGTTTCTATTTAACACCATCTGAAAGATTAAAAAATTATCTTTCAAACAAATTTTGAACGAAATCCCTACTATTAATAGACGATTTTTAAAAAAAAAATATATATTTTTGTGTGTTGAAGACGTAATCTATATAAATAATATCTATAATAATAATAAAGTGCGCCCCCCACCCCCTCGAACGAATGGAGCGTTTCGAAAAAGAATTAGTACGACTATTACAATCAGTAAACACTGGAACCTTAATGATTTTAAACTCGAACAAATGTTCGGAAGACTCCCCCCCCCCCCCCCCCCCTCTATTTTCGAATGAATTTTTTTAAAAATCCTCAAAGTCATGATTTCAATAAGGACAAATAACTAATCATATCATACGTAATTTTACATTGCAAAACGAATCCCACTCGTTTTAGAACAACGCTTAGAACCGTTCTCAAAAGATTGCACGTTTTTTAAATAAATTTATCAAAAAATCACAAAAGTGAAAAAGAAAAGTATCGTTAAATAGGTTTATACGAGTATTCCATATGAAACATTATGGGACAAATTTACTGACGCCATTCTCGTGAATTTAGTTCGTTTCATTCATGAGAAAAGACACCTTTTTGTCGGTAGGTATACTATTATATAAGTCCTTTCTACATGCTTGTCTATGTATTATATTTGGTGACAAATTTGGCCACCTTGGCGACGAACTTGGTGAAATATCCTCAACTTGGAAACTATCGTCAACTAGGATAAATGGGCGAAAATATCACCTAATGGGCAAATATCTTTTAATTAACGAAAATAATGCCGAATTGATAAAAATTCAATATCTTGGAGAATGAAGTTTCATTTTTTTAATAATTCCTGTTGCTTTGGGGAATTAATATTTTGATGTAGAGAAAGTCATGTGCTGCCCATATCAGGTTTTTTTTTAAATATAAAAGCTAGTGTATACATTTATTATACACAATTTAAAAAATATACTTGTTAATAATGTTTAAAGAAGGAAACTAAAAATACTTGAAGACATTGAGAATATGACTTAACATAAATCGTTAAATATACAGCGTTTTATGCAATTTTTTGTGGACGATTAAAAAACGAAAACTACATATTTTCTTATTTGCGCTAAAATCGAACAATTATCAAATTTAATTAAAATTGGATAAGTAGTTTTGTACCAATCTTAGATATACTACACATTAGAGGTCTTCACGGGTCGAATTTAAAATATTTTACCCGACTGGGCCCGAAAATATTACCTATTCCGAGCCCGAAAAATTTTCAAAATAATTCGCCTGACCCGGCTCGAATTTTTTTATAATACATTGATTCCCGCCTAAAGCTGACACACTGCTTCCTCGTAAAAAATTTGCCATTTAACGAATTAAACGCAAATTATATTGCATATAGTAATAAAACAGAAAGGACCCAAATTTGAAAAATATGTACAAATCAAGAATGGGCATTACTATAAAATGAATTTATTGTTTATTATTTTGGTTGAATAATCAGATATGAAATGAGAAAACGGCTCGCCACTGAAATTATGTTTAAAAAAAAAAAAAAAATGCTTTCTTCACCCATTTAAGTTATCAGTGAACAATGCAATCAATGCTCCTCTTGTTAAAGCTCATCAGCACCAAATATCCTTGACAACAGTGATAGCAAAACAAACATGTCATATGACACAAGTGTTAGTGTTTTAAAAGCAATTCAGTGCGATTAAACTTATACAAAGTACTTATACAAACATAATATTTTCTTTGATTATGACATGGTTATGAATATTTTTAAAATTTAATAATTTTAAAGCAAAAGTGTTAGATGTTTTAAATACAAATATAAATAAATTCAAAGACATTCGTTCTATCCCTATTTTAATTTTAAATTACAACAGTTTGCGCAAATGTTTATTCAATATTTTTTATCGGAAAGAAATCGACAGAACTGTTGTATTTTAATTTAAGAATATAATTTATTTAATTTTAATAATTTAGAAATATTCGAAATCTAATAACTGAAATTAGAATTACAGAAGAAATTTGAAAAGAGAATATCAGTGTTAAATTTTAAAGTAAACAGTACCTGTTAGGTTTCGTATCTTCATCACTAGTCATAATCTCGGTATAGAGCGATTAAACGTTTTAGAGATAAGTTTAAAATTAACTGAAGCATGACTCAACAACACTTTCTCATATTAGATTCTTTTTTTTTTTTTTTTTAAGAACAAATTTGAAAAATGTGCATCGTTGTTCCAAATGATCACAAATTTAGCATGTTACCCTTCATTTTAAAGGGCTTGAAAAAATCTTCGATTGATACCAAGTTTGATAACATACCCCTCCCCCCCCCCGGGGGGGGGGTTAACTTAACTTCCCCCTGAAGGGGCTAATAACGTCACAGACCCCAAAATTGTATCTTTGCTATTTTTCACTACAATTATTGGAACTATTAAGTTTCTTGATTATTGAGTCACAAATAACCTCTTTTATGCATGATTATGTTAGATTTTGTTCTATGCTGTCGTGTTAAGAAAATATAAAACTTCGAACTAGATTTTTCGTTAACAAAGCAGGATATAAAGTTTTGTGAAAATCCATTAATATTGGTGGCAGCTATCGTGTACACAAGAAATTGACTGCAGACATCAAACAGATATGACACCAAAAATAGTCAAATCGTGGTCAGGAGGACTTAAAACACATATTAGCATCAAAATTTCGAAATGAAAAATTTTCTTGAAAACAATACTACGTATGAGAAAGTAAATATAACAAATTGCAACTTGCACTTGACCAACGAATAATGTCATTTACTGAAAAATTAAATTTGGAATGTCTTTCCTCCCTAATAAATTCATAGATCACTTGATGTTACGAAACATCAGCGTTGTATATATATTTTGCTGCATCTAGGCCAGAACATATGTACTTTCTCATAAGTCAGACTGTAGAATATAGTATAGGTATGGAGAAAGTATAGTTTTCACGAACATTTTCGATTTCGAGTTTTTGATGCCAATATGAGTTTTAGGACTTTCTGAACACGTTTTGACTCTTTTTGGAGTGATGTCCGTCTGTCTGTCAGTCAATTTCTCGCGCACACGATAGCTGCCACAAATGATAATGGATTTTCACGAAAATTACATCCGGCTTTGTTAACGAAAAATCTAGAGCAAGATAGAATTTTTTCGAAAACTTCAAAATGGATTCGAAATCTTATATTTTCTTAACGTGGCATCATAGGACAAAATTTGACATAATGATGCATAAAGTGTGTTATTTATGACTCAATGATCACAGTTTCAATCAATGTAGTAAAAATATAGTCGCGATACAATTTTTGTGTTCCTGACGTTATTACTTAAATTGTCAAACTTGGTATCAATCGAAATATTTTTTTCCGGGCCTTTAAAATGAAGGGTAACATACTATAATTGGACCCACGATACAGATTTTTCACATTTTTGTTCTAAAATTTGCGAAAGGAGAAAAAAAAATAAAAATTTATTCTGGCAGAAAAAAGTTGAGTTGAGCCACACCCTTGTTAATTTTTTGTTGTATTACTGTAGTTTCAGACAACTTGATTATTTCGGTACCAGTTCAGAAAGCAAAACTATTGAAATAAGCAGGAGAATTGCTAAGAGCAATGTTTTATTTTGAATTCGGAATGCCTTCATTTTCCTATCCGAAATTATCATGTTTTTTGTAACCGAATAATTTATCCGTCTGTGTACTCCGTACAGAGCAAACTTTTATTACTTAATATGGGTCAGGGATACTTTCATCCCCTTATTGAGAATTTTGTTTCATATCTAGTTTAACTTTTTTCTGTTTCTATTTTGATCTATTTTTGGCTATTTTATTTATTTTTACCTGGCTCTATCCTATCCGAATTTATTAAACATATGACCCGAGGCCGGCCCGAGCCTGTGTAGACCTTTACTGCATATCGTATAAATCGGAGACAATTTTGTACAAATATAACATTTTTGTAATTAAATTTATATTTTTGGGTTTTTTGTGGACGATTAAGGAAAAACAATTTTTTTTCTTATTCACGCTCAAATTGCGCAATTGTCAAGTTTAACAAAAATCAGAAAAGTAGTTTTGTACCAGTCCTGTCCTCATGGACGCCCATAAGGGAGGGCAAGAAGGGGCACATGACCTCCTCTGGACGTTCAAGGTCACAAAGGGGGCATTAAGCTAGTCGATGTTGTACATCTTATCCTTGAGTTTACCTAACTGACATCAGTGGTTTGTCTCCTCCTGGGAAATGTTCTGTAGGCGCCTGGGAAATGTTCTATGAATATAGAGGGTGTTGGCCTATTCCAGTCCTTGGAGTAGATATGCTGCTCATTGTATAAGTTACAATTTTGCACAAATGTGACACATTTTTTATTAAATTGATATTTTTGTATAGGCATGGGGTTGCTTTGAAAAAGTTCAAGATGCTTTTTCTAGAGTTTTATTAAATTTTCTAGTATTTGTTCAGTATGCCAACAACAAAATATTTGTAGCCGAACAAAACCATGGCCAGCCAATGATTATGATGCATAATGGTACCGAGTCACGCCATCTAGAAAGTTTCTTTAATGCCAAGACCGTTTTCATTTTGATATAAACATTCTGAATGTATTTTATTACTTTATGGTGAAAATTTGGAATCTTACAAAAACGACGGAAGATGACTCCATTGTCTTTCTGGAAGGTTTAAGAATATTACCATTTCATAAAATATTTAGCAACTGTCATAATATGACGATGTATTCTAGACGCCAGAATGACGATGTATTCTGGCTAAAACATGGCTCTGAAATGCCATGGTTAACCATGTAGGATAAAATTAGGCATTCGTCGAGCGACATTATTTGAAGGATGAAAATTATCGTTGGTAATCATTGAGTTTCATATACTCCTTGGATAGTTTGTTTTGAAATATAAATAAAAGCTTTTTAAATTATTGAAAGTAAATAAAGGCTTTTCGAATTTAAATAATCAAAAGTGAATGTTACTTTTAGAAATTTGAGTTGTTGAAAAGTAAACTGAAGTCTATAAATGTAAATTATAGAAAAAATAAAATTTCTTTAAAATTTAAATTATTAAAAAGTAACCAAGGGATTTTTTTTTAAATTTAAATTATTAAAAGTAAGCATGTTCTGTCTAGATATTTAGCGTTATTTTTGTCTTTTCCTCTGATCTGAGCTTTGAGGGGGGGGGGGGGGAGTAGTTGAAGGCCCAGACCACACGACCAACCCAGGGGTTTATGGTAACAAAATGTGTGGCCGGCTGGGGGGGGGGGGGGAGTAGTGTAGAAACTAATATATATATATATATTAGTTTCTACTATATATATATATATATATATATATATATATATATATTAATTTCTTTTATTTCTTTGTATTTTCTAGAAAATTTTGGAATAGTGTATTATGAGTTGCTACATACATTCTAACTTTGGATTTACTAATTTATATATATATAAATATATATATATATAATAGTTTAAAAGCCCAATATATATATATATATATATATATATATGCTCAGCTGACGAGCATATATATATATATATATATATATATATGCTATATAATTAGATATTAAGAGCATAATTAGATAATTAAGATTTAAAATTTAAGAAATCAAGTTACCACCAGGATATCCAATACGTGTGAGAGATAAAACTTTCCATGTGCTGCAAGAAATGTCATTGTTAATCATAAGATAAAGTCAGTGTTGCCAGCAAGGAGTAAAAGGTTTTTTTTTCTATTTTATATTGGAAAGGCACTTAGACAAATGAAACTATTAACCCCCACATGACACAGTCAGAGCAACGAACAAAAAGTAGAACTATTTTCAACAAGAGCCCAGCTGCTTTAGGAGCTCTCTAGCTAACCAATAGCGTGCATGGACGTCTCCCCCGATGATGCCAAGCATTCTAACAGATGGAGGAGGAAAAGTAGGAAAATTAATTTGAAATATAACTAGTGTAAGGTTAGAAAATGTAGAATTTAATAACTGAAAGTAACTGTGCATAAGAAAAAGAGATTTCTAATGATACCATGATAGAATATTAGAGAAAGATAATGATTATGCTAGAAAATAATAAATATTGATAATGCTAATAAAGCGTGTGTGTGTGTGTGTATATATATATATATATACACACACACACACACACACACATATATATATAATAGTTTGAAAATCCAATGATGGAATAGAGAAAAGTTGCAATTCAAATATATACACACACACACACCACACATATACATGTATATATATATGTATATACATACACACACATACATATATATATATATATTATATAATAATAAAAGTTTAAAAATCCAATGAAAGAATAGAGAGAAGTTTCAACTCAAAAAACCCCAACATTGCAAAATGCCTTACAAATAAAAGTATCAAACAGATATATATATATATATATATATATATATAAAAGTAAATAAATTTTATTTTAACCGAACTTTTCCCCTTACAAAAATCAGACCTTTTTAAAAGTGATTAAAATTAATTTACAAAAGCACGATATTAATCTACAGCGCGTATCCTCAAAATGTACAGCTTTATGCAGCGTCCCCCCCCCCCCCCCCCCTCTCTTTATGTTCCAGGATGCTCAATAAAAAGAAGGAATGTAGAGCGGCAGGGTGGGGCCTGTGAGGCATTCATTCGATTTTTTTTGGGCTGTCTTTCTCGGTAAGCAAGGTCATCGGGTACTCTCGACCCTTACTTTTCCCTCCGATTCCGAGAACGCTCCTATGGCGACGGAATTCCTCTCACACATGGAGGTTTGCATCTCCCTCTTCGGCTTTTCTTTGAGTTTCTTTGACCCTAGGAAATACTGCTCCACAGGAAACCAGCATCCCTTTGGTGACACTACATTTGTTGCAAATGGCATATTGAATTTTTAGTTACAACTTTAAAATGTTTTTTATAATCAGAATATCATGCGGCAATACAATCAAGGTATACGTTCTAATTAAAAGCAGCCATATAAAAAAAATTGACGGCTGCAATTGCTTAAGGTTGGCCTAAACTAAAATTAAAAAAAAAAAAAAAAAATCGGTAGTGGTTCCAGTCCGGTGGAGCCGAAACTGTTTTGCGTGAATAACGCCTTTCTTTGTGGATGGTTTGTCCTCTTTAGATATTTTTGAAACAGTTCAAAATATTAAAATATCGAAAGTAGAACCAACTTTAAAAAATTCTCCAAAGCATTAAAATATCGAAATTATAACCACCCATCCGAAAACTTAAGAACTCACTCCGAATTTCAATTAGGGCTTTTTAAGGGCTACAAATTACTTTCTTACTGTTTGTTCAGTTAGCAATTTTAGTTTTTGAGATTACAAACTTAAGAAACAGAACATTTTTAATCTTCAACTTGACAAAACAATTCCCTGAAAACTGTAAGAACTTGATACATATATATATATATATATATATATATATATGTATCCTTATAAACAACTCCTATCTGCTATCAAAGAACTTCAACAACATTTTGTCATAACTTATGTAGATAAAGCTTCTAATAATTATGCCATCATTTGTAAAAAATATTATGTTTCTCTGTTACAGAATTACCTAAAAAATAATCAAATTTTTAAACCCATTAATAATCAGTCTATCCATATCAAAACTAAAATGCTAAAATTATATACACAATTAAATATTAATTGTAAGTTTTTTAAATTTCCTTATGTTACTTTGGTTCCTAAATTCCACAAATCTCCTCTCAGTTTTAGAACAGTCACTTGTGGACATAATACCTTTACCACTACAGCTAGTAAGTACTTGCTTAACTGTTTAAATCGAATTAATGAATCTCTTAAATTCAGGAATTCAGGATATTTCATTTTGAACAATAGTTTTGATTTAGTTAATCATCTTAGCAAGTTTCCACAAATTCTTGGTTTTCAAACCTTTGATTTTAAAGACCTTTTTAATAATATTGTCATTAAAGATTTACATAAAGTTATTATCTCTCTTTATCATGACTATATATCTTCCAATCATGTTGCTTTTAATGTCAAAAATTTTCCTATGCTCTTGCACTTTGTGTTATACAACAATTATATTATCCAAGGTGATAATATTTATTTACAAACATCTGGTGTACCACAAGGTGGCTGTAGTAGTAGTATACTTGCTAACTTATATCTTTATTATTATGAATGTCATTTTAACTCTAATTCATATATTATATATAGATATGTTGACGACTTAGTTTGTATTATCATTGATGATTCCTATCCCATTAATATTGATTTTTACCCGTCTAACCTTGAATTAATTCCTAATGAGCCTTGCGTTAGTCAAACTGTTAATTTTTTAGACCTAAATTTAGATACCCTCAATAATCATGTAATCACCAATCTATATGATAAAAAAGATTCTTACAACTTCACTATCATAAAGCTGCTATCATATCATTCTTGTAATTCTATTCAATTGTTTAGAAACATCATTTTAAACCAGCTATTTCGAATACATCGACTTTCTGATCCTCAGTTTCACTTTCTTCACATCAATAAACTTAAACGCATTTGTCAAAATTACCATTACCCGGAAGTATTTGTAAATAATATTATTAATAATTTCAAATATACCACGTAATGGTTTTACACATGCATTATTTGTCTTTGACTGGTTTACTCATTTTTGAAAATTCACCCATTCTTATCACCTCACTTTCCACTAGGCCTGAGTCTGATACTGTTTGCTATTTTCGAATGAATATTTTCCACATGTCCTGAGTCCTATACTGTTTGCTATTTTTGAGGGTCTCCATGCATATTATGTGTCGTTCAAGTGTATTCATTCCGGTGCCCACTCGCATTGACGAAGTGAGGTGAAATGCTCAGTCACTAGTTTATCTTACACGTGGTGCTATGCTTTTGATATCGTGTTTCAGTTCGAGGAGGTATTGTTTTTCAGATTTGTATAATTCATTTGCTTTATTTTTCTCCTTCCACTAGCCAGTAGACAGTTCCAATGGTGTCTATAGTTAAATACTATCGCCATTGTCAGAAACTGGCTATTCTATCGGTTTTAATTCGAATTGTATGGCTGTCCTGATGAGAATGCAATTTCGAACTAACCGCCATTTTTTGTGGGGTTTCAATTGATTGTTATCTATTCTTAATCTCTTATCTTAAGCTGATTGTTATTACCTTTTCTCATTTTTGCCGAGTTTTATTTTATTTTTATATACTTTTAATTGTGATTTTTGAATCCTAATATTCTTCTCATCCCCCTTTCCATTGTAGTGATATGTTACCTTCTCTCTTTATCCTTAGTCTTGGCCTATATTTACTCATTTGTAACAGATATGCTAGAGATGGGTTTTTTTGTACATACAGTAGTTTATGCATTATTTTCGATTAAAATCCTTTAATTTTTATTTATATATATATATATATATATATATATAATTGTAAATCCATTGCTAGAATGTAAGTAGTAACTCATAATACACTATCTTAAAAGTTTGTCTACAAATACAATGAAATAAAAGAAATTCAACCATAAAGAGGAAATTATAATACGTAATGCAGGTCATAAAGACAAAGACAATCAACAAATTTCAAAGGAGAGGAATGAAAATAGGAAAACAAAAAAAAATCAAGCAAAAAAGCTTGCACATGAAAGAGCTCTAGGCTTAAGAATAGTTCATTTCGAAAAAATTCTTTTTCAAGTCCATATATCCCTTCAAAATGAACACAAAAATGCTTGTTTCTGAAACACAAGATAGATTTTATCTATAAACTTGTGTTATATGGACAACAAGCATAAACATTGGAAAAAAATAAAAGGAAATATAAATACCTTAAAATACACCTAAAAAGTACAACCATGACGAGCAATACATGACTAGACCAATGTTGCCATATGCAGAAATGAAAAGAAGTGATCTGCTGTTGCCAAAGAGAGTAATAAAAACATTACTGCATAAAGGTAATAAAATGAGATATTCTACAGTTAAAACTGCAAAATAAAAAGATGAAAATATATTATAATGTAAATTCAAGAGAATTTAAAAGTATGGCTAAAATAAGATATTAAAGAGAGATTATGAGATTTTTAGGCTAATCGAAACTAAACTATACCTTAACTATACCATTTACTAAATATGCTGGATATTCATAAAATTTACTGGTAATTTTGAGGTTATTAATCTGCAAAGCATGAAATTTTTTATCTGATAATCTATAAATTCTAAAAAGTTGATTAAGTATAATATTTCTAAACAATTGAATCGAGTTGCAGGAATTAAATGGTAATAATTTATTAATATTAAATTAAAAAAAATATTTTTTATCATATAAATTAGTACCTAACTATCCCATTAGTATGTTCTATAATTAGATTTAAATCCAAATAATTAATATTTTTACTAATAGTAGTTTCATTAGGTATTAATTCCAAATTATCCGGATAGAAATCTATATCTATGACATAGTTATCAGTAAATACAAGACAAGTCAGATCATCTACATATCTGCAAATTTTATAATCTGTTGAAGTAAAGAATTTTTCATATTGATATAGGTATAAATTAGCTAACATACTGCTACTACAGCCACCTTGTGGAACCCCTGAGACTTGTAGGTATAATTTATTACCTTGAAAAATATAATTATTGAAAAGAACAAAATGGAGAAGCTTTGGAAAATTGGTAAATTTAGTAAGATGAGATTGATTAGCAATATAAGCATTATATAAAGCTAAAATAACATCATAAAGATCAGTGATCTTAATATTATTAAATAGATCTTTAAAATCAAAGTTTGAAATCCTATTATTTTACCAAGTGCTTTTAATTTATTTTTTAATTCTTTACTATTGTTTAGAATAATGTAGTTATCACTAGAATCTCGTAAATTACTATTTAGTGCATTTAAATAATTTAATACTAATTTACTAGCAGTAGTAGAATATGAATTATGACCACTAGTTACAGTTCTAAGTTTAATAGGATTTTTAGGAAATTTAGAGGTATAAGCACAATATATGGAAATTTCAAAAGTTTATTATTAATATCTAAATCACTATACATATTGATAATTTTCAATTTGATACTATTAACAGAGTGTGAATTAAGTTTAAATAGACTATTATTTTTTAAATAATCTAACAGATATTGTATATAGAAATTTTTACTGATAATAGCATAATTATTAGAGGCTTTGTCAGCATAAGTAATAACAAAAGATCTATGTAAATTATTAACAGAGTGTTTTCTATTATCCATATTATATATACATCTAGATAAATAAATATCTAGACAGATAAATAAATATCTAGACAAATAAATAAATATCTGGACAAATAAATATAAGATATACAAATATATATATATATATATATATATATATATATATATATATATATATATATATATATATATATATATACTGAACTGTAATATGTATTATAATTTCCTCTTTATTGTTGAATTTCATTTTATTTCAATGTATTCTGTAGGCTTAAAAATATTTTAAAATAGTGTATTATGAGTTACTTCTTGCATTCTACTATTGGATTTACTATTTTAATATTTTTTATTTTACACACACACACACATATATATATATATACACACACACACACATATATATATATATATATATATATATATATATATATATATATATATTTACATATATATATATATATATATATATATATATAATAAAAAAGATAAAAATAAATAAATAAAAATTAAGACTAATTTAAACATGATCAGTGTCATACCCTCTTTCAAAAACAATACGGAGGAAAATAAAGTAAAGAGGATATGAAAAGAAATATCAGACATAAGGAAAACAATGCTACAATATAAGGCAAAATGATCTTAATTTTAGAATATCAATAATACACATGAATTTATCAACATTCAAGAGCTATACATATAAATCAAGTTCAAACATCAAAGGATTATCAAAATCTGGAGGCTCAAAATATTAAAATGACAAAAATAAAAATAAGAGAAAAGATGCAATCTGAAAATATGAAATTGGATAGAACCTCCATAGATCCAGCTTTTTAAGGATCTTTGCATCCACAGAGGTTCCAAATGTGTTTCTCTCAACGATACAGCCACATGGCCGAAATATCGTCAAAAGATCCATATATATATATATATATATATAATAATAATAATAGTTTGAAAGTTCAATGATAGAGTAAGAAGTTGTAACTCAAAAATCCTTACTTTATAAAAAACTTACAAAATAAAAAGAAGTATTAAATAGCAAATCTTCAATCAAATGGGAAAAAAAATGCAAATTTCGAGTCATCAAGCTAAAGATAATCAACAAATATCAATGGTATGGAATCAATAATAGAAAAACAAATAAAATGCAAGCATTAACTCTATACACGTGGACAAGGACTAGGCCTAAATAATTGAATTGTTCATTTCGACAAAACTCTTCATCTGGCCCAAGTATTTTGTCAAAATGAACACAAAATATGTATGTTTCTGAAGAAATAGGTAGATTATATCTATAAAGTATTTCTAATTGGACAACATAAAGATGGGAAAATAAAGGAAACAAGAATACCTGGGGAAAACTCTGCATATGCCCGAACCATTGGAACCCAGAATGAAGAGAACGGTGTTGCCATTCACAAAGGAAAAATGAAAGATCTACTGTTGCTAATCATAAGAAATAAATAACAGTAATGCGAAAAGACATCAAAAGGTAATATTATACAGTAAGAGCTACAAAATAGTGGGACTTAAATAGAAAGGCAAATGTTAAGTGGATGTAAATATAAAGTATTATTAATACAAGATAATGTTGATGTCTGGCTAATACTATGAAGATACTATAAAGATAATTCATGAAAATTCAGCTAATCTAAACTTTTTAACTACTATACCATTTGCTAAACAAGCTGAATATTTATATAATCTGCTGGAAATTTTTAGATTATTTATATGCATAGCAAGAAATTTTTTATCTGATAATCTATAAATTCTAAAAAACTGATTAAGTATAATAATTCTAAACAATTGAATGGAGTTGTCGGAATTAATTGGTAATATTTTATTAATATTAAAATTAAAATAGTCTTTTTTATCATATAAATTTGTAGCAATTCCATTAGTAGGTTCAATAAAAAGATTTAAATCCAAAAAATTAATATTATTACTAATGGTGGTTTCATTAAGATTTAATTCCAAATTGTATAGATAGAAATTTATATCTATGACATAATTTTCAGTATATACTATATACTAAGCAAATCAGATCAGCAACATATCTGTAAATTTTATAATCTCTTGAAGTAAAAGACTGTTCATAATGATAAAGATATAAATTAGCTAACATACTGCTACTGCAGCCACTCTGTGGAACTCCTGAGACTTGTAGGTATAATTTATTTCCTTGAAAAATATAATTATTGAAAATAACAAAGTGAAGAAGTTTAGGAAAATTTATAAAACTGGTTTGAGTTGAAAGATTAGTAATATAAGAGAATTGTATAGAGCTAAAATTACATCATACAGGTCTGAGATCTTGATGTCATTAAAAAGATCTTTAAAATCAAAAGTTTGAAATCCTATTAGTTTTTTAAGAGATGTTAATCTATTCTTTAATTCTTTACTATTATTTAGAATAAGGTAATTATTGCTAGACTGATGCAAACTATCATTTATTTGATTTAAAGAATTTAGAAGTAATTTACTCGCAGTAGTAGAGTAAGTATTGTGCCCACTAGTTACTGTTCTAAATTTAATGGGATATTTGTGAAATTTTGGAATAAGCACAATATATGGAAATTTATATTTAATATTTAAATCACTATACATATTGATAATTTTCAATTTAATACCATTAATGGAATGTAAATCAAGTTTAAAAAGACTATTATTTTCTAAATAATCTAACAGAAATTGTAAATAAATTTTTTTACAGATAATAGCATAATTATTAGAGGCTTGATCAACATAGGTGATAACAAAAGATCTTTTTAAATCATTAATGGAGGGTTTAATATTATCAATATTATATATGGATCTAGACAATTTAATACTACTAATATCATATTTAATAGATTCTAATATATATATATATATATATATATATATATATATATATATATATATATATATATATACATATATATATATATATATGTATGTATATATATATATATATACATATATATATATATATATATATATATATATATATATATATATATATATATATATATATATATATATATATATATATATATATATATATATATATATATATATATATATATATAAAGTAAATTTCTACATATTAAATGCCTCTAAAGGCATATCAAATTTAGAAGCTAATTTATATATATATTTATCAAGATCAAGATTAATTGATTTTAAAACTTTAAAAGAATTATTACAAGAGGGTAACCTAATCCATATGGAAAAAGAGTACAATTTGGTTTAATATAGTAGTTTTCAAAATAAATCCTATCTGCTCTATTAGTTTTTATATCCAAAATATGTATAGTGATATTTTCGAATTCATGTTTAGCAAAGTGTTTATATTCTATTTTATTGGAAGTAGGATGAAAATGATTATTGAGAATATATTTTTTGACGTCATCTCTATGGACATTCGTACGTAATATATATATATTATATATATATAGTGGTTTGCCTTTTATATTCCACATGATTGATGATTCTCTGATTCCTTTAATACTTTTTTATTTGAGTATTTTTTAATATTGGTTTTTTTTTGAGTTGCAACTTCTCTGTATTCTATCATTGGATTTTCAAACTATTATTATTAATATACCATTGATATTTGTTGATTATCTTTAGCTTGTTGATCAGTAACATGCATTTAAATTCTCTCATTATAGTTGAATTTCTATTTCTTACTTTGTATTTTGTCGGCAAATTTTATGTTAGTGTATTATGAGTTACAACTTCTATTCTTTCATTGGATTTTCATTATATATATGTATATATATTTAATATTTTTAATATTTTTTATTTTAATATATATATATATAATATATATATATATTCTTTTTAAATATCCACTAAATTAAAAGATACATTGTAAAATACCTAGAGAAGTCTAGAAATTTAATTTATTGGAATGAATTAAACCTAGTAATTTTCAGTCATAGAAAAACCCATGTAAAATGCACCATGGCTTTGCATTCCATAAAATTCAAATTTACATTGAATAACGTAATGATCAATACTGATATTCATAAGGTTGAGTTGAATTTATTGTAAATATATGTATTAAAAATGAATTAATATCCAATAGTATGTGATCAATGAAGAAATACATAAGCAATAAGTTATACTGAAGAAGATAAAACATAGCTATTATGCTGAAAAAAGTGAAATAGTGCTAGGTTTATGTTAGAGATTAATTCAGAATAGATTCTATTCAAGACTGAGCATCCATTCCAAATTAACCAAAACAAATGTCTGTTTCTGATAGTTAGTTACTGTGAATGCTATATGTTCAATCGACAAACATAATTAAATAATTGAAATTGGAAACTATTAAGAAATCAAGTAATTACCAGAACATCCAATACATGTGAGAGATAACTCCTCATGTGCTTCATATCACGATGTGCTGCTGCAAGAAATGCAAATCATCCGTCGTTGCTTCTCGTAAGATAAAAATCAGTGTTACCAATAAGGAGTAAAAGTGAACGAAATAATTTGAAATACAACTAGTTTTAAGTTTGGGAAATGTCGATTCAATGACTGAAAGTAACTGTTATATAAAAGACTAATGAGAAGTGATTTCTAATGATACTATGATAAAATGTTATAGAAAATAATTATGCTAGAAAAATATTAGATATTGATAATGCTAATAAAGAGGATTTATTTAAGAATGTTTAGTTAATTTAACTTTTTTTTGCAATACTATTCACTAGATATACTGGGTGTGTATATAATTTACTAGTATTTATAGGATTATTAATGTGTAGATTGTGATATTTGTTATTAGACGATCTAAGTATTCAAAATAGTTGATTAATAATAATATTGCGAAACAGTTGTATAGGGTTACAGGAATTAAATTGTATAATTTATTAATATTAAAATTTAAATTATATTTTTTATTATATAAATTAATTAATTATCTTATTAGATGAATCAATACTGAAATTTAAATCCAAAAAACTAACATTATTAGAAATTGATGATTTAATAGGCAATAATTCTGGATTATTTGGAGAGAAGTCCAATTTGATATTACTATTGTCTGTTATAACTAAACAAATCACATCATCTACATATCCATACGTTTGGTAGTCAGTAGATGTAAAGGCTTTTTAGTTTTTTCAAAGAAAGAAAAGTTCAAAATGTTAAAATATTGAAATTATTTTGATGTATTTATAAATTGTACCCTATTTCCCACAAAGCAAGTAAAATTTTTTACATTTTTATCTTTTAGGTTCTGAGATATAAGCCTTCAACATGTTTACATTTTCCATAATGTTCCGATTTCTATAAATACCGCAACCATAGACGTTATTCACATCAAAACTGAAACTGGTCAGTTACCCCCCCCCCCCCCCCCCTAAAAACCTTAAGGGAAAAAAAAACGCATTTTACAGGGTAAAAATAATCTTTTAATATTGAGAATGTTTTTATAATTTCTATTCTCTCTTAAAAAAAAAAAAAAAAAAGCCAATTCTCTTTTTTTAAAGACGTTTAGGAATTTCACATATTTTCAAATGCCAATGCATCAAAGAAAAAGAAACTTGCTGGTAAAAATAGTGCTGTATTCATCCCAGAAAGCCAGGCATTTGTTAAAAGTTATGAAACTAGGGTAGATACCAATTTAAATTTCTTGAATTCAATAATTGAGACATGAAAATATAGTATATGTGAATGAATTGCTTAAATATAGTAAGAGTTAAAAGTTACATAGCCTTCTAGTAGTCTACGTAGCCCTTATTCTTCCTCAAACAGATTATTTAACACTCCTAAGAACACCCAAATACTACTATTACAATAAAATAAAAAAATCTGATGTGGGCAGCACATGACTTTCTCTGCAGACTCATATTCGCGTTCTCTTTATTTCTTCAATAATTCATTCATTGAGTTTAATTGCACAAAATGACAACCACAATTATTTAAAATTACACAGAATTTGTTCAATTTTCGTTTTCATTTGGTAGCTGGGCTTATTTTTTAAAGTGGTGTATCGAAAATGCGAAAGATCTAAACTATCTCAAGAACGGCTAGTCTTAGTCTAATGGGGTTGATCTTATTCTTTTGATCGTTAAAAATTACATATAAAACAGGCATTTAATTAATATATTTGAGTATACGTAGTTTTTAATTTTAGATTTTGACGATTTTTGCTGGCCATTTCACAAAAAAAGGCAGGTTCTGTTATCCGGAATCGTACCAAAAATTAATCTGCACCAGGGTCACACACAAGTGACTTACCTACCAATTTTTATAAAATTTGGTCCATTAGTTTCCGAGTTAGAGTGGATACATACATTGCACAGACAGACACACACAGACGTCACGCTAAAAATATTTTTTTTCGTATTCCAGAGGTCACAAAACGTATAGATCCATCGAAAACTCGATTTTCGACGTGATTCCAATACTTTCTCTATACATTACTATGTATTGCAGGGAAAGTAAAAGAATTACAACTCTGAAAGATAATTTTATTGAAGATATCTACCTACTCACCTCCTGTTAAAACGATGATCAAAATCCATTACTATTGCTTATGGAGATAAAACTTCATATCAAGGAAACGCCAATATCGTTTGAGACAATCATTCAGGTGGCGCTGGGAAGATAAGTAGTTCTGCATTGTATGCATTTCTGTGGCGAAAGACTTCAATTATTTATTTAAACTGTCAATTTTGTAATAAAAAATTATTAGCGCAAAGTAGAACTGAAACATTAAATAATATTCCCACGTCTTCAAAATTACTTTATTTTTATCTGCCTACATTCCGAAATCTGTCCTACAACTGCGAAAAAATACTGTTTAATTATAATCATAATTAGGGAACCCTTCATATTTAAAAATAATTCAAAAAATGTATACTACGCCTTTCTGTTGTGTCAACTAACAATAGCAGCTACTTTGCTAACACTAGCGATACCTAGATGCAATTCTCAAAGCATTATCGCATTTTCAAGCGTTAGATCTATAGGAGTTTTATCTTCTTTCTAACTCCATTCTATTGCCTATATGTACTAAAAGTAACAGCGATGTAAGAAAGTAGGACTAGAGAGAATGTTTAATGTAGTTGTAAAAAAGTAGGACTAGAGAGAATGTTTAATGTAGTTGTAAAAAAGTAGAACTGTATAATATTTTGTTTTCGTAAGACAGTAGAACTAGATAGAATGTTTAGGGTAAGAAAGTAGAACTACATTTGCTGCAAACCTAACTTGAGATAAGAGATACAGGAAAAACTGTAAACCTCCTCTAAATTATAAAGTTCATCTAATAAATGCTGTTAATAATTAACAAGAAAGACCAATCATGCATAAAACATTGATTATGAAACACTTTCCAACTTCAATACAATTTTATATAAACATCTCTAAAATGCGATACATTTCTTGGTAATAGTTTTAAAATTATCACAATACTACATTAATTTATTATATTTGAAACCTTAAAACTTCGAAAAAAATGAACTTCATTCAAATGACGGCATTGAAATATAAATTGTCTGGTTTAAACATCTCTAAAATGCGATACATTCCTCGGTAATATTTTTAAAATTTTCATAATACTACAATAATTTTTTATATTTGAAAACTTCATCGAAAACAAATGAACTTTATTCAAATGACGTCATCGAAATACAAATCGACTGGCTCTCTCTATAAAAGCGGCATTTCATTCATAAACTTTTTTCCATTCCTTTCATTCATCACAATACTATAATAATTTATTTTATTATAAACTTAAAACCATGGAGGTACAAGTAATTTAACTCTATGCTTAAAACTTTATCGAAAAAATCGTTTGGTTCTCCGTGTAAAATCTCCGTGTAAAATCAATGAATGTTTCATTCATATCAGTCCATGATCTAAATAATTTTGCGTTAAAGAAATGCAGCAATTCTTATACAACTCATTCTGCATATATTTGCTGTTTACATTCTCCATAAGTGAAAATTAGGCTTCGTTTCAGAAATAATCAAAGTTTGACGATCATTTAAACTCAAATATATTGTAATTACGTTGTTACTTTCCTTATATACATAATGTATAAGGAAAGTATTGTGAAGGGGTCGAAAATTCGAATCCGAATTTTCGACGGGGAGCACGTTTCAAGCATCCCTGATCACGAATCAAACATCTTTGAGGTGATGTCTGTGTGTGTGTGTGTGTGTGTGTGTGTGTGTGTGTGTGTGTGTGTGTGTGTGTGTGTCAGTGAGTCTGTGGAGACGATATCTCACGAACAAATGGAGCGATTCGAATGAAATTTGGTACAAAAATCACAATCCATGAATACTGGAAGCCTATTGTTTTTAAACGCAATCGAATGTTCAGAACCCCGCTAAATTTTCGAGTGAAATTTTGAAAAAATCATCAAAAAATCAAAACCTTTAATAAAGTTACGCAAATAGACAATTCTTATGTAATTTTTCCTTAGAAAACGATTGACATAAACTTTAGAACGTTAGCATGAACCGTTCTCGAGATATTGTACATTTTTCAAATAAATTTATCAAAAAATCCCATAAATTAAAAAATATATATATATTAACTGTTGAGAAACAGGTTCACTATTCATATGCAATATCTTGCGATCAATTGGGTGACATCATTCTCGTGGATCTAGCTCGTTTCATTCATGAGAAAAGATACTTTGAGTAATACTTTTGTATTTGAAAGCCAATAGTCATTTATCTGCTATAAGAATAACTTATTTCTCTGTCCATAACGCTTGGCGAGATTTTGGCGGAATATCGCCAACTTGGCGACTTTTTAAATGTTGCCAAATTAACGAAAGTCTCGCCAAATAGATAAAAATGACGCTAAATCAATGAAAATGACGACTCATTGACGAAAATTCACTATCTTGGAAATAATATAAGTACTTACTATAAGAATAACCTATATTTTCTTGCTGTAAAAGTAGTCAATTCATTGCATTATATAAGGAAAGTCATGTGCTGCCAACATCAGATTTTTTCAGTATGTAGATGCACAGAGTTTGAGCAAAAATCGGGCTGGTTTAGGACAGATACAGCACTCAATATGAATCAAAAGGAACTTGAGAAATCACGATTTTGACACAAGATGGATGCCGTATTTTATTTTGGAGTGAGTCACGCGATCTCTTCATATTAAGGGTGTAATTAGTATTTTAATTTTTATTTAAAAAGCTACTGAATATATTTTGCTGAAATTTTTTTTATATATTTTATGGGATAATTTGAATATTTCCTAAAACTTTCGAAGCAATTAGTGAATTTTAAATTCGCTTAAAAAAATTTGAAGAATTAGGTCCCATAGGGTTCAATGTATTTCATTTTTTCAACCCAAAACTAATTGGATGATACTATTCATTTTTATTCCCATAAGTCCCACAGACCGTCAGAACAACATACTAAAATTTAATTTTGATAAAGTCATTTTTACGGCAGTTATCGTGCTAATGGACAGATAGACAGAATGAACAAAATCATAAATACTTTTCAACTATGTTGTAAAGTGTTAAAAACTAAAATTCTTTTCATCAAACCGATGGTTTGAATTCAAATCTATAGATTTCTAAAATAAATGTTCCAAATTCTGTTCTTTTTTCCCACTATATTTTAAGTATTCTAAATTGACATCTAAAAGAAATTGTGTTTTTACGGTAACTATCTAGTCATAGTACGCATTATGAGTGTATGAAGAGAAAACCGAATTTGTAGCCAGTCATAGCTTTTACAATGTATTCAAATTAGCCTTGCCGCGAGTCCTGATTTTGTAGTGGTATGATTAGAACGCGAATTATGTGAAATCGAACATTTTCCTAGCATTATTTCCTAGAAGACTGGCACTAGATATTTCAGCTAACTTTTGCGAAATTTCAGGGTATGTACGAAATATTGGTTTCCGTAGCTTGTTTTTTGAAAGAAATGGGGTATGGGAAAAGAAGCAACGCGCTTGATTTTTAGTAGAAGAAAAGATGAAACTCTTAATTCTCTCTCACATACATACACATTTTGAGAAAACTATCTTTGAATGTCCATTAAGAATGGATGTTTTTATTGTTATTTATACTTTTAAGCTTAATGCATGGAGGTGAAAGTAAGGAGTTAAAACTTCATATTGAGAAAACGCCAATATCATTTGGGACAATCATTCACGTGGCGTTAGGATAAGTTAAGTATTAGTCCTGTATTGCATGCATTTCCGCAGCGAAAGTATTGAAACATTTATTTGAACTGTCCATTTTATAAAAATAAATTATGAGCGTAATGCAAAGTAGAACTGAAGCAATAAAGAACATTTCTACGCATTCAAAATTATTTGACCTCTCAAATTATTTTTGTCTCCATATATTCTATACTCTATCCTACAACTATGAAAAAATACTAGTTAATTAAATTCATAATTAGGAAACTTTTTATTTAAAAATAAACCAAAATACATATATTAAATAGTATGTCTTTCTATTGTGTCAACTAAGAATAGCAGCTACTTTACTGACACTAGCGACACCTAGGTATAATTCGTAAAGCATTATGGCATTTTCAAGCGTTTCATCCTTAGGAGTTTTATCTCCTTTTTTCTAACTCCATGGCTTAATTTTTTACTGTTCATGAGATGAAAGGTACATAAAAACTATATATATTTTTTAATCAGCAGAACTTTTTATTATTTGAGTTACAAAACGAAAAATCTGATGTGAGCACCACATGACTTTCCCTGCAAACTTATATTAACGTTCTCTTTATTTTAATTAAATTTATTTCACTTTTATTCAATTTTCGTTCTCATTCGGTAATCGGGCTTATTTTCAAAGGTGGTGTAGGGAAAGTACGAAAAACTAAAATATCTCGAGAACGGCTAGTCCTAGTGTAATGGGGTTGGTCTTATTCTTTTCTTCGTTAAAAATTACGCATTAAACACGCATTTAATGGATATATTTGACCATACGTAGCTTTTTAGTTTAGATTTTGACAATTTTTGCGGCCATTCTGCAAAAAAAAGCAGGTTATTTTTTTCTGAATCGTTCCAAAATCTAATCAGCACCAGGGTGACCTATACGTGACTCATCTACCGAATTTTGTGAAATTCGGTCCATTAGTTTTTCAGCTAGAGTGGATACAAGCTTTTGCGGGCCATTTCGCAAAAAAAGGCGGGTTCTTTTATTCCAAATCGTACCCAAAACTAATCAGCACCAGCCCCGCCCACAAGTGACTTACTTACAAAATTTAGTGAAATTCGGTCCATTAGTTTTTTAGTTAGAGTGGATACAAAATCTGCACAGACAGACACACAGACACACAGACACACACACAGACGTCACGCTAAAAATGTTTTTTTCGTATTCTAGAGGTCTCGAAACGTGTAGATCCGTCGAAAACTCGAGTTGTGATTTTCGGCATGATTCCAATACTTTCCCTATACATTACCATGTATTGCAGGGAAAGTAAAAATCGATATTTTTAATGTTTATCAAGTGTTGGTCCTCTTAAATTACGGATTTGCAATTGATGTAATAACTTATGAATACAATTAAATCCATGTCGGGGTATTTTCAATTTTGTATAAAAAAATGATTTCAAATGCCAGTTTTTAACACTTTACAACAAAGTTGAAAAGTGTTTATGACTTTGTTCATTCTGTCTGTCTGTTTGTTTGTCTGTCTGTCCGTTAGCACGATAACTGCCGTAAAAATGACTTAATCAAAATGAAATTTTAGTATGTTGTTCAGACGGTCTGTAGGACCTATGGGAATATAAATGAATACTATCACCCAATTAGTTTTGGATTGAACCCGGGTTGAAAAAATGAAATACATTGAGCCCTATGAGACCTAGTTTTTCAAACATTTTTTGAGCGGATTTAAAATTCACAAATTGCTTTGAAAATTTTAGGTAATATTCAAATTGTTCCATAAAATATATAAAAAAAAATTCAGTGAAATATATTCAGTAGTGTTTTAAATAAAAATTAAAATAATAACACCTCTTATATGAAGCGATCACGTGATATGAAAATGATATGAAAATATCATGTGACCCACTTCAAATTGATGTATGACATCCATCTTGTCACAAAATCGTAATTTTTAAAGTTCTTTTTAATTCATATTGAGTGTTGTATCCGTCCTAAAACTACTTTATTTTTGCTTAAATTCTATGCATCTACATACTGAAACAACGCAATTACAATATATTTGAGTTTAAATGCTCATCCAAATTTGAATATTTCTACAACGAAGCCTATTTTTCACCTATGTAAAATGTTAACAGCAAAATATGTAGAATGAGTTGTATTACAATTGCTGTATTTCTTTAACACAAAATCATTTAGTTCATGGAGTCTGCATAGATGATATGAATGAAATATTCACTGATTTTAAAAAGAGAAGGACGATTTTTTTCGATGAGGTTTTACGCATAGAGTTTAATTACTTGTAGCTCCATGGTCTTAATTTTTAAATAAAATAAATTATTGTAGTATTGTGATGAATGACATGAATGGGAAATTATTTATGAATGAAATGTTGTTTTTATAGAGAGAGCCAGGCGTGTTATTTTTTCTATGACGGCATTTGAATGAATTTCAGTTGTTTTCGATGAAGTTTTCAAATATAATAAATTATCGTAGTATTATGATAATTATAAAATTATTACCGAGGAGTGTATCACATTTTAGAGAAGTTTAAACCAGGCAATTTATATTTCAAATCCGTCATTTGAATGTAGTTTATTTTTTTTTCGATGAAAGTTTAAGTTTTCAAATATAATAAATTAATGTAGTATTGTGATAAGTTTTAAAATATTACCGAGGAATGTATTGCATTTTAGACATGTTTAAATAAAATTGTATTGAAGTTGGAAAGTGTTTCATAATCAATGCTTTAAGCATGATTGATCTTTCTTGTTTTTTCTTTTATCACTTAATTCCGGGGAAAAAAACTACATAAAGTGCGTGTTTATTGACAACTACCCTGTGAAAATGAATAATTTAAATGAAGCAGTAGTGGGTATTTCATTCATTCACAATCAAGTTGGTGATTGCGTGTAAAATAAACGATGTTTGTAAACAGTCGGTCACTAACATATATATGTCGCTCGTATGAACAGACTTGATTGAGTTGATGTTTATTACTTTCCTTATATACAATAATGTATAAGGAAAGTATTGTGACGGGGTCGAAAGTTTGAATTCGAGTTTCCGACGGGACAGCACATTTCAAGCATCCCTGATTACGAATCGAACGTTTTTGAGGTGATGTTTGTGTGTGTCAGTGAGTCTGTGGAGACCATAACTGACGAATGAATGGACCCATTGGAACGAAATTGGGTACAAAAATTACAATCCGTGAATACTGGAAGCCTATTGTTCTTATACGCAATCGAATGTTCAGAACCCCCCCCCCCCCCCCACCCTAAATTTTCGAGTGAAATTTTGAAAAAATCATCAAAAAATCAAAACCTTTAATAAAGGTACGCAAATAGACATTTCTTATGTAATTTTTCATTAGAAAACGATTGACATAAATTTTAGAACGCTAGCACGAACCGTTCTCGAGATATTGCACACTTAAAAATTATCAAAATATCATGTAAAAAAAAAGTATTACCTATTGAAAAACATGTTCACTTTTCATTTATAATATCATGCGATAAATTTGGTGACATCATTCTCGTGGATCTAGCTCGTTCCATTCATGAAAAAAGATACTTTGAGTAAGACTTTTGTATTTGAACGCCATTAGTTATTTATCTGCTGTAAGAATAACTTATGTCTCCATCCATAACGCTTGGCGAGATTTTGGCGACGAATTGGGTGGAATGTCGCCAACTTTGCGACTTGTTTAAATGTTGCTAAATTAACGAAAAACTCGCCAAATGGATAAAAATGAGGCTATACCATTGAATATGACATGACGACTTGACGAAAATTCAATATCTTGGAAAGAATATATCTACTATAAGAAAAACCTATTGTTTTTACTGTTAAAGTAGTAAATTCAATGTATTATATAAGGAAAGTCATGTTTTGCCCACATCAGATTTTTATACTTAAATTTGTAGATGTTCCCTCTCCTCTGTTTGCATTCTGGCATTTTTGTGGCTTTCAGTTTTCTTTCCCCTGAGGTGTCGGCTTGTGGTTTTTCTATTACCAATTTATTTTTTACTGCCATTTTTTTTTATCCTTTATTATTGAACTGAAGTTATTTCATTAAGTACTTGTGCAATGAAATGTGCGTAAAGCAGGATGTGTTTAGAATTGAATTCTGCTTGATGCGAAAAAATTTACGGTCCAGAATGTCAACACGTGTTGCAACAAAACAGTTTGAAACGGAGTAATTTTTAGGTCCCACGCTATTAAAATTACATCTATTTATTGCGCTAGTGCAGCATATAAATAAGATGAAATTTATAAGTAATAAAGATGAATTAAAATAGAATTAATGAAGAGAAATAGTAAAGCATCCATAACAAACAAAAGCATTTAAATAACAACCAGAAAAAATTCGAGAGAATGTCAGTCATAAACATGGAAAACCACCCATTAAATTTAAAGTAAACATATCAAAGAAAAATGGAATATCAATCAATAGAATGAAGATGCTGTAATAGTAAAATCTTCAGGGGGCTACTACTATACATCAGCTCCAATTAGCACATTTCATGTATTAATCTGTTATTGTGAATCACCTTCATTCTATTGATTGATATTACATTTTTAACACCTTACAACATAGTTGAAAAGTGTTTATGACTTTGTTCATTCTATCTGTCCGTTAGCACGATAACTGCCGTAAAAATGACTTTATCAAAATGAAATTTTAGTATGTTGTTCAGACGGTCTGTAAGACTTGTGGAAATATAAATGAATAATATCACCCAATTAGTTTTGGATTGAACCCGGGTTGAAAAAATGAAATATTTTGAACCCTACATGGGACCTAATTCTTCAAATTTTTTAAAGCGAATTTAAAATTCACAAATTGCTTCGAAAGTTTTAGGAAATATTCAAAGTATCCCATAAAATATATAAAAATAATTTCAGTAAAATATGTTAGGTAGTTTTTTAAATAAAAATTATTCAATATAGGGAGAAAAACAAATTCAATTAAATTCTGACTCTTGATATATCCTCCATAAAGAGAAAAGAGATATATTTTATAATAAATATCTTTCCAAGAGTTTAATTATTTTATATATAAGAGAGATTTCACATTTTAAAATAAATATGGTAGATAATAATTTTTCACATTTTTTTCAATTTTATATAACTCTTCATAATTGATGGTCGTCTGTCTGTCTGTTATTTTATACTTATTTGATGGCATTTTTAATGCACTTTCCTACGTCCTAGAGAGTTGAAATTTGGTACACAGCTTAAATTTGTAGAACATTTTATTCTAAAAAATTTTGGTGGATCCTCAAATATAGATCCTACATTTTTTTCGAAATAGCCTGCAGATAATCTCCGCTCACTTCTATGAATCATTGATGTAAGATTGTTAAAAATTCTGATTTAGGCAGCACATGACTTTCCTTGCAGACTCATATTCACGTTCTCTTTATTTCTTCAATAATAATGAGTTTATCTGCACAAAATAACACCCATAAGTATTTTAAATGACACTGAATTTGCACTTTAAACTTAAATTTGGTTCTCATTTGATAGCTGACTTATTGTCAAAGGTGGCGTAGCGAAAACTCGAAAAAACTAAAATATCTCAAGAACGGCTAATCCTAGAGTAATGGGGTTAGTCTTATTCTTTTTGTTGTCAAAAAAATTACGTATAAAATAAGTATTCAACTGATGTAATTGAGCACACGTAGTTTTTTATTTTTAGATTTAACGATTTTTGCGGGCCATTTCGCAAAAACAGCCCTTTCCTTTTTCCCGAATCGTACCAGAATAGCCTACAAGTGATTTATGTACCAAATTTTGTTAAATTTGATATATAAATTTTGTTAAATTTGGTCCATTAGTTTTTAGCTAGAGTGGATAAAGGCAATTTTTGCCGACCATTTCGCAAGGAAGGCAGATTCTTTTATTACGAATCGTACTAAAATTTAATGAACATCAGGGTTTCCCACAAAAAACTTACCTACCAAATTTTATGAAATTCGGTCCATTAGTTTTTCAGTTAGAGTGGATACAATATCCTCACAGACACACAGAAACACACACATATACACCCTTACACACACAGATACACCCTTACACACTCAGACGTTTCCCTAAAAATAGTGTTTTCGTGTTCTAGAAGTCCCAAAACGTGTAGATCCTTCGAAAATTCGAGTTCAGATCTTCGGCACGATTCCAATACTTTGAATACACACACACACACACACATATTATCTGTGTATCTAAATTCCGTGCCTACGCAATTACAATAGTTGTGATTTTAAATGATCCCTAAATTTTTATTATTTCTACAACGAAGCCTAATTTTAACTTATTCAGAATGAAAAAATATCTCAAGCGATTGTAAGGTGAGTTATATAAGAATTGCTAAATTTTTTTCACGCAAAATTATTTAGCTCTGGAGTCTGGAATACAAGTTATATGAATGAATATTCATTGATTTTGCATAGAGAATCAGACGATTTATATTATGATGAAATTTTAAATATTAAAGTATAATAAATTGCTGTAATACTCTGATAATGTAAAAGATATCACCACTGAATGTATCCCATTTTAGAGATTTTTAAATGAAATTGCATTTCAGTTGGAAAGGGTTTCAGGATCAGTGCTTATGCACGATCGATCTTTCATGTTTTTTTATATGTTTGTTTTAAATTTAGTGGGTGGTTTTCTGGTTCTTCTTGTTTGTAACTGATATTCCCTTGAGTTTTCTCTGTTTGGTACTTGAATGCTTTTGTTTCTTACGGATGTTATATAAGTAATAAAGATGTACTAAAACAGAATTATTGATGATTTAAAAAAGGGGGGAAAAGTTTGAAAGTTCCCGAACCTTTCTAATGTTTGATCGGGCTGAGTCAATAGGTTTTCAAGTAATGATAGATTGTAACAGATTTCATTTGCATCTCTCAGTTTCTTTCTGAGATATCATATTAACAGTTCGACAGATATCATTAACAAATGGTTGATTTGAGTTTTGAAATGTTCAAAGCGTGAAATAAGCTGAAATTTGAATTTTAAACACCTTCATTAATATTGTTTAGATACACTATTTTTGGACGCAGCAGCGTTCCGACTTACCATCATGCCCGAATCTGTAGCTAGCAAATAGACTTGACGTGGCAAACCTCGATTTTCACGGGTCTGTAGCTGAGCCTCCAAGGTAGCTAAATACCTGCTGATTGATTTTTCTGTGTGATACGACCATAAAGCTGAGAGAGAGAAAGAAATTATCAATTGGTGCAATAGCACCCACTTGCTATTTTAAAATAGCACATTTTACGATTTTTGCTCCAGCTTTTATTTTTGCCTATAGCCTAAACTACTGAACCGATTTTAATCAATGCTGCTTCATTTTGTATGTTCTGGTGGGAGGTACATATTTCTTTAAAACTTGAAATTTAATTTAGAATTTCAAAAATCGAAAAAACATGAATAAATGGTTCTCGGCGGTAAAGTAAAATTCCTAATGCATGGACCTGTTATATTATTGTTGCGTAATCCTATTTATAAATATTTTTACAAAAAATATTGGAATCTCACAAAAGCATCATTTCGTGGTAAAAATCTCCTCGCTAAGTACAATAAATAAAAATGTTCTTTTAAAAAAGTTAAAGAAACCTCGAAAAATTTTGCGCTGAGTTCCCTTTGGGCAGGAGCGGAGCTTTCAAGCAGTGATCGGAAGTAGCGAAACTACGGGAGTCACTACTGTTTCTCGTAGTTTGTAGTGTAACGCGCTACTTTTAAAAATAAGTAGTGTAGCGAGATACAACAAATCACTAGTTTGTATCGAGTTTGGACGCTACTTCAGCAAACAAACAAGGGGCCATTCTACATCTCACGTGATCACCCTTTCTTCATTTGTATGAAATTTAGTATTCTGCGCAACTATGTACGATGAATGGCTGCAGGGTTAGGAAGGCCATACCCACATCCTCTTTGTGAAAATTGAAGCTGTGACAAAATTCGTCTTATAAAAGTAGTTATGTAGTGACTCCATTTCAAACGTAGTTTGTAGTCACTACTTCTTAAAAAAAGTAGTTGTAGATCACTACAATAATAAAGTAGTTTTTCCAACCACTGCTTTCAAGCATAGGGTAGGTACCCTGCTGAATGATCTTAGGTACCCTGCTGAGAGATCCTAAGTACTCTGCTGAAGTATCCTAACGCGTCGCGTAATCATGCGTAGACCTTTCAAACCGTAGTCGGTCATTTTTAATCGATTTGAAGAAGGAATAAGATCTTTCACCAGGGTACCCGAGATACGAAAAAACAGCTCCAGTCCAGCAGAAACTTGCTGCAAAGTGTTTTGAGATACCATAACTTTTCGGTAGGAGGTTTTTGTTTTTTTGTACTTGGCTGGGATTTTTTTTTTTTTTTTTTTTTTTTTTTAACCATGAAGTAATGTTTTTGTGAGATACTATATATGTTCAAAAGAGAGAAGCCATTTTCGAATAACATGATACAGGTTGAACATGACTTCTACTGAACTACCAGAAGATCAGAAGTAGCATCCCTCTATTTTGTACGCAGCTTCCTTCCACTGCGTGTGTACCTAACCTTCTGGAGTAACATATCTCAAAATGGATTAAAAGCATTGAAATATAAAAGTTTTATCTTTCATAATTAAAGATGTAAAAACACAAGATAAAAAGGCTTTTGGGCGTCAAACGCCCTTCACCAAAAGACATCAGGCAGATCACCATTATATAGGAAATTTATACAAAGCCGAACTAAAATTTTCATATTACAGTTAGCCAAGCTTCAAAGACAGATCAAATAAGAATTGTATACATGCGTACTTAAGGAACACGGTGCACAGGGTAGTGTAATTTAGGTTAGGTATGTGAGCAGCGGCGTTACTTTTATGGAATCAAATATTAAACGCCAGGCAAAGAACCGGGTCTTTATAGAAAATAAAAACGCGATAGAAATAAATAAAAATATCTACATATACTAATTGCCAAGTGTCTGTCCGTCTGTCACGCTTTTTTTTTAGTCACTTCCCGAATAGAGACTTGCAAGTTGGTACACGAGTTGATAGTTTGATAACCCCCCCCCCCCCCCTCCCCCTGGAAGAATCGAATTTTTCAAATATGTTCTGTAGAGGGGGTGCTTGCTCCACACCAAAACGTTCGAAAAGTGAAATTATAGTAAAGCATACTTTGAGATGAGGTAGAGACTTTAAATTTAGTGTATGGGTAAACCGTTCGAAAGGAAGAAATTGTGCAATTTCAGATTTTCAATATTTGTGACTCTAGGGGGGTGCCGTGCATCGAAATGTTCGATTTGCCGAGCAAATGAGAAACTCCTGCTTTAAAATTTGATAGAGGCCTAAAATTTGGTATTTGGGCCAATTATTTAATGAAAATACCTAAGACAAAAGATTTTTTTCAAAAATGTTCGTTTAAGGCGGTGGTCCAGAGGAAAACGTTCGGAAGGTGAAATGACGAAAAACCATTCTTCGAGATACAATAGAGACTTCAAATTTAGTGCACGGGTATTTAGTTCGAAAGGAAGAGCATGTACAATTTTCGTTTTCCGGTATTTTCTACTTTAGGGGGTGCCGCAAGTACAAATGTTGGATTTGCCGAATAAATATAAAGCGCGAGTTATTCAAAAATTTACGTCATTTGAGGGTTGCTTATTGTGAAGCCGTTGATTTTCAACCGGCATTCAGCAAGTTTATACTAATTGGTCTGTCACGCTGTTTTTAGGCACTTCCTAAGTAGAGACTTGCAATTTGGTACACGCGTCGATCGTTCGATAAAACGCCCTGGAAAAATATAATTTTTCAAAAAAGTTCTGTAGAGGGTGTGCTCCACAGCAAAACGTTCGAAAAGTGAAATGATAGGAAAGAATACTTTGCGATGAGATAGAGGCTTCAAATTTAGTGTATGGGTAAACCGTTCAAAAAGAAGAAAGTGTGCAATTTCAAATTTTCAATATTTGCTGCTGTAGGAGGTGCCACGCACCGAAATGTTCGATTTTCCGAACAAATGAGAAACGACTACTTTAAAATTTGACAGAAACTTAAAATTTGGTATATGCGCTAATCATTTAATGAAAACACCCAAGGCGAGAGTTTTTCAAAAATGTTCGTTTAAGGGGGTGCTCCAGAGAAAAACGTTCGAAACGTGAAATGATGAAAATCCATTCTTCGAGAGATACTTCCAATTAGGTGTACGGGTAGATAGTTCGAAAGGAAGAACATGTGCAATTTCAGTTTTCTGATATTTTTTACTTTAGTGGGTGCCGCAAACCCAAATGTTCGATTTTCCGAATAAATGAGAAACGCCTCCTTTTAGAATGTAATAGAGACTTGATATTTGGTATATGGGGCGATCATTTGATAAAAAAACAAAAGAATAGAGTTTTTCAAAAATGTTCTTTAAGAGGGGTGGCTACGCCAGACGAAAAAGTTCGAAAAGTGAAATAATAAAAAAAATATACTTCGCAATGGAATAGAAACTTCAAATTTGGTGTATAGGTAGATAGTTCAAAAGAAAGAAAGTGTGCAATAAAAAATTTACAATATTTGTAATTTTTGGGGAATCCGCACACTAAAACGTTCGAAAAGTGAAATGATAGAAAAACATGCTTTGCGATGAGATAGAGAATTCAAATATGGTGTATGGGTAAAGCGTTCCGAAAGACAGAAAGTGTGCAATATCAGATTTCCAATATTTTTTACTCACACCAAAATGTTCGACTTCTCGAATAAATGAGAAACGGTTCCTTTAAAATTTGATAGAGGCTTGAAATTTGGCACATGGCATAATCATTTGATTAAAACACTCAAGATGAATATAATTTTTCAAAAATGCTCGTTAAGGGGTACTCCAGAGAAAAACGTTCGAAAGGTGAATTTATATACCGGGTGGTCAGAATTAAAACACCCCTACTCTGAGCTCTCTATAGATCGAACTACTCAGTGTAAAGGCTCCAAAATTGTTGAACTTACTATTCAAGACATGGGGAAAGGGATTACGCGAAAAAAAAAAATTAGTTCCAGAAACACCGATAGGTGACGCTGTACAACAGAAAATATGCTGAAAAGACACAAAATACACATTTGTAATACATTTTATTCGAACGTACCAAACATTCATATCACAAGGACCTTATCGATGCAGGAAATGCTGCGTATAACGTTATCCATTGATTGTTCAACAATAGCGGTGGCAACATCGTCAACGACATCTGAACGAGTCGATTTGCGTCTTCGACCCGGCTGAACTCCAAGATGTCCAGTTTTCTCCAATCGAGCGATCATTCTCCTGAGAGCTTGTGGAAGTAATGGTCTTTTGCGCAAATTCTTAAGTCGACGAAACTCTCGAAGTGCAGCTGCAGCATGTCCTTTGTTTTCATAAAACAGCTTCACAAGCAAAGCGCGTTCTGGCAGTGTGACAGCCAGGGCCGGCTCAAAGATATTTTCGTGTGTGGGCAAGACAGTTTGGGGCCGCCCTTCATATATATCATATATATACATACATATATATATATATATATATATATATATATATATATATATATATATATATATATATATATATATAAATTGAGCTACAGCCACGAAACTGAGCATGCAAATTTCGTTTTAAGAGTTATGCAAATGATCAAACTGTCAACGCCAATGACGTTATAGGGCTCATGCAACGCGCATGGGAACGACATATCGTGCAGCATTTAAAATGTCTGATGTTCTTACTTACGAGCAATTGAAACTGGGTTTTCTACTTTGATACTGGAAATTGTGTACAAAGATGCCTTTGAGACGTCCTCGACAGCACTACGAACAATTGTCGGATTTAGAGAGAAGTCGCATCAATGGCCCAATGGAAACTGGTTGGTCGAACAGACGTACCAGTCGCCATCTTGGTCGGAACGATATGGTAGTTGCTCGGTGATGGAACAGTGGATCAAAGAAGATCCATGTAACCGTCGCAGAGGCTTAGAACGCTCCAGACAGACAACTGCTCGAGTGGATCGTGCAGTCAGGAGAGGAGTCACATCTACACCAATGGCGTGGTTCGAATCATATCAGACATCGCCCGTGCATCCTGTATCAATGTATATTATTCGGACGACTGATGGGATTAAGTGTCGACGTCCATTAAAGCGCCTACCACTGACCCCTTCAACATAGGCAGAGGCGTCTGAATTGGTGTTTAGCTAGTTAGTGTACTAGACAGTGTCTGATTGGAGGCACGTTTAGAGACAAATTCCGCTTCGTCAGTACTGATGATCGACGCATAGGTGTGCGGATGAGGACTGGACTTTTTTCGTGATTATACGAGAAAGCTTTTAAGGGCAAAGTATCTTAGATAGGCAAGAGCAAGAGGGAATAATCTCCCTTAGGAACAGGATCACCATCACCTTACGAAAATTATTTTATTTCAATGATCTATCAAATTTTATTCTCATCTAAATTTAGAGGCTTAGAAGATGTAATGCTTCACATTTCTTTCTACATACATACATGCATAATGCAGCACAGTAATTTATAATACATAGCTGAATTTTGGACTTCATTTGTGTGCAGGGAAATTACAAATAATGTATTTTTAAAGGGATGTTTGTGCGCGAGTATAATGTATATATGGATGTGTATAGGAGTCTAAAGAGACAAAAATTTCTAGAACGAATGGAGTGAAGTAAACAAAATTTATGATTTTAAAGGGAAATGAACACTCTGAAGGTCGCAAGTTTTCAAACTTCTTTTAAATCATAAAAAGAAAACGGCATTCAAAAATATTAAATAAACAATCATATTATATGTAAGTTTACGTGAATAACATCTATGTTTGGGATTTCTGTATAGGGGAAACGAAGCGTTACGAAAAATGTAAACCTTTTGGGCGCTTACAATAATAATTTCAATATTTTAATATTCAGAACTTTTTTTTAGAAAGCAAAAAAGTGTCTGTCCGAGCGAGTGTTTTTATTATTCTTGTTTTCATTTTAAACTATAAAATAAAGATATAAATAGTAAACGACAAAAATACGTACTAGGAAATTTAGTATCAAAATCTATATTTATTATTAAGAAAAGCTTTTATAATTCTCGAGTAATCGTCTTGCCAAATTGAAGAAGATTGAAATTTTTCCATTTTTCAACTTAGTAACATCTCAAAAATTAACAGAACTAACTTTGAACAATAAGCATGAATTTGTAGCTCTGTGAAAGCCCTACAAGTGTATATAATTGGATTTTGGATCGAACTATATTTTTCTTTGGGGGGGGGGGGGGTTAAACTTTGAAACATAAAAATTATTTTTTTTCCTTGTTTCATACTTTCACTCGAAATATCTTTGAAAGTATAAAAGATCGATAGAATTGTTAAGTGATAAAAATATGTTTGAGGAAATTTAGTTTCTAAATTTATATGTATATTTAAAAAGGCTTCTATAGTTTTCGAGTAATCATCTTGTCAAGTGGAAGAAGTTTGAAAATTTGAAGTATTTAAAGTTTGTAATGCTTATATCTTAAAAGCTAAAAGTGATAACTATAAACAATTAGTATGAATTTATTGCTCTTGGTTTTTGAAATATAATGGTTATAATTTCGATATTTTAACATATCGAAATTATAACCACTATACTTCATAAACCAAGTTTTCCAATAGGTGGGAAAGCTGTAATATTTGAATTGCCACGATTGTTGCAAATCAGTCTGGTTACTTACTCTTTTGCGAAATATTGGTACACAAGCACGAGATATTATGCTTTGTTTAAAAAGAACTAGGAAGTCAAATGTATATGGGGATTCTAAAGATGTTTAATGATTAGTGAGGATTGGAGAGAATAGGTAGAAATATACGTATTCAATTACGTATTTATGTGCCGCCAGACAAGTTTATAGATTAACTATAATGTAAAATTTTGTCAGTAAGTTTAATTTTTATACTGCAAATCAAGTTAGTAAAATAATCGAATATTCACTGGGGGGGTGAAGACGATTGATATGTAATGTTTAAAATGTCCCTGAGTTTGTGACAAGTGAATGAAAATATATAAAAAAATGTTCGAAGATACAAAACCTAATCCAAAAGCAGGAAAAATATATAGAATAGAAAAGGGGACAACAATTAAGAAAGAAAGGTGGAGGGGGTAAAAATTAAAAACATTCTAATTTTCTGCCGAAAGATAAAGTGCATAACAAAACTAAGAGAGGGGAAAAAATCATATTTGCAATCATTAGAGAACAAGGTGGTAAAAAACGCAATATTTGTTTTCGTAATTTTGAAAAAAATAATAAACGAAAACATCTGAAAAGAATTTAGAGATACTTGGGCTCAACAGAAACACAGGGAAATATCCAAATGCTTCCAAATTCTTTTTAAAAAAAGGACGGGGGGGGGGTTAGAAATTTAAAAATATGTACTTTTGAGTGGGGTAATAAAAATAGGGTGTATTAAGAATAAAAAAAAAATCCATTCGTTGGAAAAAAGGACCGTCAATGTTTCATTTTTTCTCGGTTTTGAAAAAAAAAATGGACAAAAAAATACCACATATCATACAATACAACTTTATATAAGAATAATAATGAATCGAATGTTGACTGGAACATGGGGATATTAAATGAATTGTTTGAGTAGAAATAAAAAAAATCACAATATCAAAATGTATATTACAAATTTTAAGATTGTTTAATTAACATTTTACTTAAAAGTGTATTAAATTATAATTATAACTAAAAGTGTAATTATGCAAAAATAAAATAGTATTTACAGATTATTGAACGTATATCCAGACAGAAATTTGTGTGCATGAGCAAAAGAATATGTATAATTCCCAGATTAAGTCTATAAAATAAATTTATTAATTTATAAAACAGCTCTAACAATTTATAAACAACTTTTGCACTTTCATACAAATATTCATAAAGGAATATTTTACTTCGTAAAAATATTTTGTATCATTTTTTTTTTTCGTTTTGCAGTGAAAATGGAAAAATTACAAAATTAAGATCATTTTACACCATTGCTTAATTATTTACCTCTGAAATTCCTTATAGAACAGCCACAGGGCATATTATTTTAGATAAAAATATGAAAAAATTACTTTTATCAGTATTATTCTGTGGCTAATGCCATAGACTAAATTCAGTACCAAATTAATTTTATTTGTTGAAACACATTAAAAATCGACAAAAAATATAGTCAATTAAGAAATTTTGCAAAAATATTTTAAATAATTAAAAGAAAAAGTTACCCGAATAGTTAGAACTTAAAAGACAGCCATATTTGTCGATGGATTTGTGAATCTCGCACAGCAGCATAACACAACACATTGCTTTGAACACTGAAGTAGCTTTTTACTTCTAGTCACTATGTTTGTTATCTGCATTGCATGGCCTCCAGCTAGTCTCAATGCCTAAATGAGCTAAAACGTAGACGACCAAAAGAATGACCATCTGGACTAATCTCCTCCCTCCCGTCCTTTCAGAAGTGGGATCATAGAGACCGCATCCATGTGTTTGCAATTTGAATTTGAAACCAGGAAAAAATTCTGAGAATCGCTCCTTGAGTTTTTCCCAGTATTTGGGGTACAAAGTCCCCTAAGGGATTGGACTCAGCTGCAAGTTGTTTAAAATCTCCAAGTGTTTGAGCGTACGTACTTTCAAGCAGAACTATACATTGCTTCAAAAAAGATATAATCATGGGAGAAAAACGATTTTATCCTTTTATATTTTAATACTATCTAAAAAAGTAAATTAATTTATATTAAAGTGGCACAAAATTGCTTCATTTTCAAATTTTTTTTTTAAACACGATCACAAAAGTTATTCTTACTACACCTAATTTCACTTCCAAATGGCCGCCCCTGATTCGGCCGCTGTGGGCAATTGCCCACGCCTTAAACCGGGCCTGGTAACAGCCATCGCTGATAAGAATGAAAATTTCTCAGTTTTATCCCCTTTTATGCCCAGAACATAGTAGCTGCAAACCAAGGGTTTATGCAAATTTTTGTGCTTACAGTGCGAAATTGCAGTTACAATGACAGTTTATGTTTCTTCACTTTTTTATCTTCTTTTTTTTTCATATCAGCAAAAGAAATTAAAAAGGAAAAATTCCATATCGCATGCGTTTGTTTTTTTGTGTCTTTTCAGCATATTTTCTGTTGTACAGCGCCACCTATCGGTGTTTCTGGAACTAATTTTTTTTTTCGCGTAATCCCTTTCCCCATGTCTTGAATAGTAGGTTCAACAATTTTGGAGCCTTTACACTGAGTTCGATGTATAGAGAGCTCAGAGTAGGGGTGTTTTAATTCTGACCACCCGGTATAAAAAAAACATGCTTCTGGATGAGATAGAAATTTCAAATGCGTTGCACGGGTAGATAGTTTGGACGGAAGACAGTGTACAATTTCAGTTTTCCAATATTTTCTACTTTATGTGGTGCCGCACATCAAAATGGTACATTTTCGTAATAAATGAGAAACGCCCCTTTTAAAATGTGATAGAGGCTTGATATTTGGTATATGGTCCAATCATCTGATAGAAAACTCAAGAAAAACGGAGTTCTTCAAAAATGTTCATATAAGGGGGTGGGTACTCCACACAAAAACATTCGAAAGGTGAAATGATAGAAAAAGCATTCTTCGCGATAAGATAGAGACTTCAAATTTAGTATACAGGTAGATAGTTGGAAAGGATGAAAGTGTGCAATTTCAGTTTTCCAACATTTGCTATTGCAGGGTAGTGCCGCACTAAATTATTCGATTTGACAAACAAATGAAAAACGTCTCCTTTTCAGCGTGATTGAAGCTTGAAATTTGGTATATGGGCTAATCATTTGATAAAAAATACAAAATTAATATAGTTTTTCAATAATGTTCATTTAAAGGGGTGCTACACAGAAAAAAGTTTAAAAGGTGAAATGAAAGAAAAAGCATGCTTCGTGATAGGATAGAGAGTTCAAATTTGGTATACGGGTAGATAGTTTGAAAGAAAGAATGTGTGCAATTTCAAATTCCCAATATTTGTTACTTTAGGGGGTGCCGCACACCAAAATGTTCGATTTTCGGAATGAGACACGTTTCCATTTAAATGTGATAGAGGCTTTATATTTGGTACATTGGCCAATCATCTGATAAAAAACCTAATACGAATGAGTTTTTCAAAAATGTTTATTTATGGGTGTGCTCCACAAAAAACGTTCGAAAGGGGAAATGATAAAATAGCATGCTTCGGGATGAGATTTGGTTCGGGATTTCGTGTACGGGTAGATAATTTAAAAGGAAGAAGTGTGCAATTTAAATTTTCCAATATTTTTTTTTTATAGGGGGTTGGTTCTGCACACTAAAATATTCGATTTGCCGGATAAATGTGAAACTCGAATTAATAAAAAAATTACATTATTCGGGGTTGCTTATTGCGACACCGTTGATTTTCAACGGGTATTAGGATAGTATTTATATAAAAAGCTGAGATTTTCAGGGTTATTACAACGAAAATTATAAAGACAAATTTTGTCAAGTTTTTGGACAAAAATGTTTGAAAGTAGTACCGTACCATTGCATTAGCACAGTTCAGTTTTTGCGACTTGTCCCGAATTTATGTTATAATCAAACGTATTAACCTTCGGTGTTGAGAGAAATATACAGATTTATATATGAATTTTATCTTTTTAAATATAACGTTATCCTAAATTGTATGTTTTTAAATCTATTCTGATACAGTCTTGATCCGTTAAATTATGGCTACGACTTTCTATAATAATTTGGTCGGGATTGCCGCCACTGGCTCGGACTATGGGCTCGAGAGGGAACATAGCTCTGAATCAATCAACTGCAAGAAAGTTACTTACTTTTCATTTATTTTTCACAAGCCAAAAGGTTTACATCTACTTTTAGTTAAATACCCCCCCCCCCCCCCCTACACACACACACACAAATGAAATGTGCTAAATCAGTGTATATACGTCGGCACCGGCAGATGATCTCTTTATCTAATGTAATGAGTGCTATTCTAAAATATTTTTGGTTTGAAATATGTTTATTAATTTTATTCTAAAGAAATTTTTTACGTCCAATTTGATGACGTTATTTTAACACTTTACAACATAGTTGAAAAGTGTTTATGACGTTGTTCATTCTGTCTGTCTGTCCTTTCGCACGATAACTGCCGTAAAATTTACGTTTTACGTTTTTAAGCAATATTGTGATAATTTTAAAAATATCGCCGTTGAATGAAAGGAATGGAAAAAAGTTTATAAATGAAATATTCCCTGCTTTTATATAGAGAGCCAAGCGATTTATATTTCGATGATGTTATTTGAATAAAGTTTAAAGTTAATTTGTTTTTGATGAAGTTTTCAAAGATTATAAATTATTGTAGTATTGTGATAATTTTAAAAATATCACCGCTGAATATATCGCATGTTTAAATAAAATTGTATTTCAGTTGGAAAGTGTTTCATAATCATTGCTTTATGCATGATTGATGTTTCTTGTTTACACTCACTTTATTATATATAATCAAATATCTGCTATTAAGGATTCGCATAATATGAAAAATTTTTAATCTAACCTGTGTGTCAAGAAGCTAAAACACTTTTTTTCCCCCCAATGTGTCAATAATACAGTTTTTAAGCGTTATATATAAAAATTCCTTCTATATTTGAGTTTATCAAGAATGGTAAATTTATGTAAAAGGAACTTCCGCAACTACGGAACTTTTTATACGAGCACCCTAATCACTGTTTGACAACATAGGAGAATGTGATGTGAGCAAACAGCACACATCGTTCTTTCACAATGACAATTCCACGGCGCAACGTTTTTGGTAATGAATGTAAATTGAAAATGGGCGCTTTTGACAACTTACGAGTCCAAACAAAATGACTTACTTATTCATAGCTGCAAAACTCTCATCAAAGTGCAATTGATATTTAATTGATATCCGCCGAATTCCTTCGCGCCAAAATCCAAATTATTACAAAAAATATATTCTCTCGTGAATGAAACAACCTAGATCTACAAAAGTGATGTAAACAGGTTTGTTGGTTAATATAGCATATCGTGCGTTTTAACTTTTATGTAATTTTTTGTATGAATTTCTTTTAAAAAGGTGCAATACATTGAGGTTCATGCTAGCATTCTAAAGCTTGCCATTCATTTTGAAATGAAAATTTACGTATGAGGTGATTATTTATTAAACAGCATTAAAGGTTCTGATTTAGAGGGGGGAAAACAAAACATTCGCATATGGGAGATCATTAGAACATTCGATCGTGTCTAAAATCCCAAAGGTCATTTCAGTGCTTATTCACCAATTGTAATAATCGTACCGAATTATTTTCGAAACGCTTCATTCGTTCAAGAAATATCGCACCCACGAGCACACACACACACAGAAACGTTCGATAAGAATTCAGGGATGCTTACAGCGTGCTCTTCCGTTCAAAATTCGAAGTAGAATTTTTGACCCTGTCACAAGACTTTCTCTTTGTACTACTGTACTACGTCCGTAGTACAGTTATTGCGGCTTTATCAAAAACAGTGTTTCTTTCAGGACTTTGCTGCGGCGGGGGGCAAGTTTTTATTTGCCCTGTATAAATATATCTAACTGCTGTGTCACATAAATAGAAACTCGGATAACATAAAATATCTCCCCCCCCCCCCCCCACCCGAAAAATTTCTGGTTCAAAAATTCAAACTCAAAAACTGGTTTTAGTATAGTTCAAACTCCCTTGGAATAATTTATAAATAATGTAAATGGTAATAAATAATTTTCTATTCAATTTTAAATAATAGCTTTATCACCCAGTCAAAATGGCGTAATTCATGAATGTTGTGAGAAGGGACCCAATATTGTATTTTGCTCAGAGCCACATGATTCCAAGAACGGTCCTTGGAAAGCATATTAATATTTGGTTACAGAAATGGTGGGATTTTTCTTATGGCGGGAAACATTTTTATTGGAAGGTCGAAAGGCGGAGCTAGCCATCTTTGGTTGTTGACATTATTTTGCCGCTTTTCCTTTTATTCAAAATGCGTGTAAGTCTTCTGATTTTCATTGAATGCTACTGAATTGTCATTTATGTAATGAAATAGAATATAGGTTCATGCTCTTCTTATTTCTTATTATATTAAAATGCTACGGAATATAATATATTATGTTTTAGTAGGCGGTAACCTTTAATTTCCATTGATTCAGCCTTACCCTCTTCTTTCAGCCACTTGGTGGCGCTAGTTACGATTTGGCATTTGTTGGCCCTTTGCCAAATAGTTCTGCAACGGAAATTCAGCGTAGTGCAAGTGTTTGAGCTTTAACTTAGATTATTTTAAGTGTGTTGTAAATTATTTATCAATAATTTTGTGAAAAATTATTTCCAATATGACACTGTTTCGTTGCAACTTACTTGAGTGTACATTAATGGATATTTCGCTGTCGCAAGCACCGGATTAACACGAAAGTCTGAAATACCGTGAGTAGCTCTTAACTTTATTTTGTGGTGCGCAGAAATGGTGGCCATGATTCGCATGGTATGAGTAAAAATGATTTTCTAGAAATAAAAGTTGCATAACTGCGGCGTCGCAGTTCGCATGGGCCGCCCTCGTAACCCATACCATTGGTCCTGGGCGAAGTGAATAACGTACTTTTGTTTTCATATAAAATTTCACACGATTTCTTTTTCCGGTTTGGCAAATTCACAAATTTTATAGGATTTTAATATAATTTTTTTTTTTTTTTGTTCAGATATCAATATTTGGAATTGGGTTAAAGTGTTCAGTTTTGAAATTTTACTTTATTTAGCCGTATTTTCTAACTTTCAAGGAAATATTTTAATTCTTTTTTTTCGTCTGATTTGGGAGCAAGAAGAAAAATTGCATGTGCTCCTAAATCTTCACATTGACTTTTGATTATATTGAATCTTGCTTGATTCAGTGTAGTGTAGTATTAAAACGTGAAATTGTATTCTTGGAGATTATCCCAGACACTAGGGATGTTAACGCCTTTAGATTTAGTTATTAGATGTCCCTCCTCAAGTTTTTCTTTGACTCCAGTAAGATTCAAAGGAAACCCAAGAACCCCCATCAACATGAAAAAAAAAAAACGAAATTTTATTTTTCTGATTTGTAATTCTCAGAATTGTTGTAAATAGTATCATGTAAAATTGATGAAAGTCAAACCTCACTGAGACAGTGACCGTTGAGCTCCATATTCCTTCATATTTTTTTAAATCATACTTTCCCCCCCGTCTTTCCATATTTTCAGACGATTTCAGAAAGGAAGTCATAAATTGATGACCTGTGGAATTTATCTCCTCGTTACAGCAACAGAGAATGTCCACAGTAAATATACCTCTGTTAAAGTTTTTTTTTTCCCGGGGGGGGGGGGGGGGGATCCATAACCCTTACTCATTAGCCGAATGAAAGTTAAAAAAAAAAAAATTCACTTCTCTCCTGAACAAAAAGAGGAAAATTGTTGAATAGTATTCACTCTCCCACCTATAAGTTTCTCCTTTTACAATGTTCAAATGTTACTAATTTTTTTTGTGTGTGTGTGTGTTGATTTGCGGAGAAAAGGTATGAAAATGTGAACTTTTTTAAAACTTTTTGCCAATATTTCAAATATAATTATTCCAACTAGGATTCCCCTATGTTCCTTATTTGGGTAAACAATATTTTCAGGAAGTGTTTATGTTGAGTCATTCATCAAAAGACTGGAAGGGAGTGAGAGTTATGGGGTTAGTGTAATCTGCCCTAGAGAGGAACTGATGATATTAAGGGGGTCATATATCATATTAAAATTGAAATACTGGGTTTGTTTGGCACTACTATAAATTACACCCCATATTTTTGCAAGGACTCTTCAAGTGTCACCATTAGGTTATTTATTACATTTTTTAGTATAAGTGAATAAATATTCTACTAAACGAAATAATTTCTTTTAAAATAGTATGATTACACAATTCATTTTGGTATTATCGTGCATTGATGGGAGTCCACAAGCATATTTTTTTATCCTTTAATATTATCAATAGACACACTAATTTTTCTTATTTTCATATTTTGATTAATTTGAAAGAAATATTTTGCATAATTAACTATTGAATGAAAGCTAATTATAATGGAAATAAGATTTTTTATAATTAAATTTTTATGCAGTGCTTTGAGTTTAAAAACATTTTTAACATTTCAGGTTTTTAAATAGTTTTCATATTGAAGTTTATTCTAATATATATTATATACATGGATTGCTCTGGGTTTTTGATTATTTTCACCAAATGAAAAGAAGCTCTTATTTGTCACATTTTATTTTTACTTTCTTTTGATTTAATTGTGATGAGTTTGTTTGCCACAATTTTTGCCAAATCCCTTTTTTTTTTTTTCCAATTACCAAATTAAATTTTCTTTCGCAAAAGGCAACAATGGTGATCTGCCCTGCGACTTCTGTGATATATGTATGCAAAATTATATATATATATATATGTACATAATATAGGCTACAATAGTCCAGAAAAGAGACATTTTCACATTACCAAATATCTCCTTTATTATATGACACTGGAAGTATATAGTTAACATAGGGAGGTCGAGCTGCTCGTAAGCGACCAGTTCTCAAGAAATCTCAATGCACTCTGCTGTGGTTTTTCACAAGTACAGATACATCGCAGGGGAAGGGATATGAGGCATAGGGCACATGCTGCTTTCATGTTCTTTATGTTTGTGATGGGGAAGCAGTTTCATATGAAAAAGTTTACACAGAGGTTAAGATTAGTGACCATATATGGCATGGTCGAGGAAGTGCTGGCAGACTTTGTTAATATTGGTGGTGTTGGATAGAATTTAATATAGTTGCAATACGTGCTGGACATGAAATAGGAATTTGGAATAAGAATTATGAAAGAAAAGGGCACGTTATTGGGGAAAGCTTACAATTTCATTATCATATATATATATATAAATTATATATATATGTGTGTGTATATGTATATTTTATATATCTATATATATAAAGAAGAAAAGTATGTATGTATCACGGGAGAACGGCTGAACCGAATTTGGTGGGTAGTCTTGAGAGAGAGAGAGAAATAGTCCCACTTAAAATTTTGTCCATGTTTTGAGTTTCTAACACCTGTGGTTGTCGCGATATTAATGAAAAACAAAACTCGTTTGTCTCATCATCATGGGAGAACAACTGCACCGAATTTAATGAAATTTTGTGGGTAGCCTTGAAATAGCCCCCATTGGAGAACAGCTACACTGAATTTAATGAAATTTTGTGGGTAGCTTTGATATAGCCCCCCATAAATTTAGTTTGAGTTTCTATGACCAGAGGTTGCCGAGATATTATTGGAAAACAAAACTTTTTCCTAGAAGTTCTACTCTCGAACTCCATGATTCCCAACAAAAAAGGTTGGAAATCGCTGGTTTAAAACATGAAAATCAATTAAATCTCTTGAGTTTTGTGAGAGTTTATTGACTTCATTAGCCATTTTTGAAAATTGCAGGTTTGAAATATGAATTTAAATGGAAAGTCTATCACTATGGTTTATTTTTCACAGGTGTAGTCAACAACTAAAAGTATTAAGAAATCCAATATAGTTATTTAATTATCAGCATTTTATGAGGAAGATTCTTTTTTATATCATGACAAGTCATTTGATTCTGCAGTGGACAATGATGATGCCGTTAATTACCCGCTGGAATTTCTGATCTACCTTGAGCCACCTGGAATGCCTTCTCATATCTTGAAGTTAAAGAAAGGATCACCAATAATACTTCTGCGGAATCTGGACCAGCCAAAACTATGCTCTGTGAACATGGCTCTGTGTCAAAAGTATTTTACCATAATATGTCATCGAAGCCACGGTATTAACGGGAAAGGCAAAAGGAGGGGATGTATTCATAACTCGCATATCATTGATACCAATCCACCTACCATTCAGCTTCAAATGAGTCCAGTTCCCAGTTAAACTGGCATTTGCCATGACCATCGACAAAGCTCAAGGACAAACCCTTAAGTTTGTAGGTGTGAATTTAGAAAGTCCTTGCTTCTTTCCTGGCCATTTAATTGTATGTGGCATGCTCAAGAGTAGGAACTTCACAAAATTTGTATGTTTTAGCCCCGTGAAGAAAATAAAAAAATGTGGTTTACATGCAAGTATTACGTTAAAACCTATTAAATTAGGATAATGTCATGTAATTTGTTAACATTTGCATTGTTGCCTAGCCTGTCATCTAATGTCATCATTTTTATCAAATCGCTGACATTTTTATCAATTTAACAACAATTTTGTTAGTTAGCGATATTTTAATCAATTTGGTGACATTTAAAAAAAAAGTCAGATGGTTGAACTGGCAAACAAATACTACCGAAACATCATTACTATCTCCTTTCAGAACACAATTTCATTGATTTGGGGTTATTTTTATAAATTTAGTAATATTTTGATAAATTTGGCAATTAAAAAAAAAGCCGCCAAGTGGGAAGGTTGGACTGACAGACACGTTACTGAACTATCATTACAATATTATACACTTTCTAAACCCAATTTCATTGATTTTGCATTATGTTTATCAATTTCGCGATATTTTTATCGATTTGGTGACATTTAAAAAAAATCGTCAAATTTGTCATCAAGTGGGATAGTTGGACTTGACATTTACTCAAATTTTGCAACCTTAAAAGAAAGTTACCAAGCTAACAATATCCCGCCAAATTCATTGATAAAAATTTCTTCAAGCATTACAGAGATGGTCAGAGGGAGAAATGGGTTATTCTTATAGTGAATCCCCTTTCAAAACACAATTTTATTGGTGCTATTTTTAACAATTTGGCAATATTTTTGATAAATTTGGTAACGTTTCTAAAAGATTACCAAGTGGAATGGTTAGACTGACAGACAAATGTTACCGAGACATTACAATACTATCCCCTTTCAAAACACAATTTCATTGATTTGGCATCAATTTTGTAACAATAAAAAAAGTCACCAAGTTTGTAGATATGCAGATTCGTAGTGGCCAGGTTGCTATTGGCGACCAAGTTTGCAATCAGGGCGACCAAAATTGTTATAGTAAGTCGCTTTTTCTGGCTACCGAAGTTTTTCCGGAATCCTTTCAGTCCCACAGCTCCAGTAAATCGGGCCGATTGCAATGAATCGCGTCGTTGCAGACCGCGATTCCGTAGCTACGCGGGAATCACAGTCAATCGCGATTTGGTCACACTGAGGATGCTGCATGTTCCTAACCTATATTTTCGAGAGAACCATAACTTTGTCTTCCCCGCTTATGTGGTTCACAAATTCGATCGAATAAAATTTTGCTTTTTTTTTTTTTATAGTATTCTTTTGTGGATTCGCAATTATGTTTTTTCCGAGTAATTCTCTGCATTTTCGCTTTTTGTCCGAGGAATTTCTTCTTTCCTCTGGTGAAAATGCCATGAAATTGGTCATATATGTTTCCAACATGTACCTAAATTTGAACAAAGCCAGAAATTGTGATAAGAGTTTTCCCTTTCTTACACCTTAAAATCTGTTTCACCGCGAGGAACAGCTTCAGTATAAAGAATTTTTTTTTTTTTAGTGGCAAGGAAGACAGTATTGTGAAAAGTCCTAACGAATGCCATGTTAGGCTTTGTGAGTAATAAATATAAAAATATATAATTAAAAATCAAAGATGCATAAAAACGTAATAAATAAATAAGTATAAAATAAAAGTGTAAGTATTAGAAAAAACGATGTTTGGAAAAAATATTGTATTTTATCGAAATTTCAAAAGAATGATACTTAGAAAAAATTATTGTACTTTAACTAAATTTAAAAAAAATGATACTTAGAAAAAATATTGTACATTAGCAGAATTAAAAAAAAACTATACGTCTCGTGTAGCAATGGCTGCTTGTGCGACAACTGCGTGGACGTAACATGAAAATCATAAAATTCAATACAGTCGAGAAATTAAACTTTAAATTACCTGATAAAATAAGTCAGAAGCTATGCTTAAATCAAAATCAAAACATAATACCTGGTTTAATGAAATCTAAAACCTTTCAAAGAAAGAAACGTGTAAATATCCAAATTACACAAATTTCTGTTTCCACATTGCGGCCATCAGAGAACGGTCATTCCTGTGTACATTTTCTGCTTCTACATTATTTTACCCATTGACATGTGCTATCTTTCGTTTTTGTATGATATATGTATTATATATGTAGTAGGTTTTTGTATACATACTAAGCAACAACACAATTAAAATAGAATCGCCGAAGATAACAGAAAGCTAAAAGCATACCTGCCAACCTGGGAAAATTGGAATGTGTAAAATTTTGAGTGAATGACATTTATAATGATTTTTTTTTTAACTACACGCACAAGCGACATTTCTAATGAATTTAACTATGTACAAATACCTGCATTAAAAAAATACTGCATTAAATATCAGGCATAGTACTGGTAGAATATGAAAATTCAGGACACCAATTTTATAAAATTTCAGGACAATAAATTATAAAATAAAAAATATATAAAGGTTTTATCCTGTGAAAATTACTTTATAATGAAAACAAATATTTATGTTTGGTAAAACACAGGTTTTCACTAAGAGTAACAAATATTGATCTTTAATAATAATAACAATAATTAAAAAAAAAAGAAAATAGCACTGAATTATGTTCCTGCCAAAATGGTTTCCTTTTCATTTGCCTAAATTATTGCTTTAATACAACTGATTGGAAAATATTCCTTCACAGAGTTCATACCCATTTTTCAAAATAGAAAAATTTGTATTATGCAAATATAATTAAAAAATTAACCTTAATAATTAGCCATAATATGAAAATAAGCTAGTTCAATCGATCTAATATGCAACATTTAAATGATGGAGATGGATGGAAAAAGATATTAACGTACTCTCGGCAATTCACGCGAAGTAACTGAATTGCACAATCGCACTGTTTATGCGAAAATAATTAAGAAATTAACCGTAATAATTAATCAGAATATGAAAATAAGCCAGTTTAGTCGATCTAATATGCAACATTTAAATGGTGGAGATGGATGGGAAAAAATACTAACGTACTCTCGGCAATTCACGCGAAGTAACTGAATTGCGTAATCGCACTGTTTATTCGAAAATAATTAAGAAATTAACCATAATAATTAATTAGAATATGAAAATAAGCTAGGTCAGTCAATCAAAAATGCAATATTTAGAAGATTGAGATGGATGGAAAATGATACTTTTGTTCTCTCGCCGATTCATAAGAACAAACTGAATTGCGCAATCGCAGTGTTTATGCGAAATTAATGAACAAAATAACATTTTAGCGATTTATGCTGAATTAGACAACCTTTGAAGAAGTATATTTATTACTTTCATAAAATAAGAGATCGAGATCTTCATTTACATTACACGCGGCCGTAAATCTCCGTTAATTTGATTGGTATTACCCTGCATTTTATTATGGATTTGCTACGATCGCGGGAATGGTAGAAATCCGTGCTGAAAAAGCGAAAAATGGTGCTTCCGAGGAATTATACCACGTCTGGTTAATTGATAAATTTCAAACAAAAAAAAGCCGGAGAATTTCGCCGAAGATTGATTTCCTTGTAATGTTAAAAAATTCAAATAAATGCGGAAATGCGTAAAATATAGCAATATATGCGTAAAGAGCAGTTAAAATGCGTAAATTTTACGCATAATGCGTAAAAGTTGGCAGGTATGTAAAAGGGATTGCCAGAAAAAGTTTCCGCTGGACAAGATGTCACTTCACGCCAAGGGTTTACCATATTTGGCAATTTGTCGCTCTGAAAAATATCGTCAGATCCAAATTTATATCAAAGCTGTACCAACCGCGATTGCAAAATCGGCGTTTGCTTATGACGATTTCCACCCTGTCTGAAATGTGATGACCATTGATTATCTTTCTGCCACTTTTACCATCTATTTGCATTGACTGAAATTTTTATAAATATTTCGTTTTATATACAAGAAGAAAAAGTAAACTATTTTATTACCATATTATTAATAAAATGAAGGGCTATTTTTCAGCAGCATCATGAAAACCAACTTTTCTACAAGATTCTCTGCATACCTCGTTTAATTTGAAAAATGTTTTCCCCTTTTGCAGTCTGTTTGCATCGACTACAATATTTATAATTGTTTTGCTTTTTATAGAGAAAAACTATTTTCCAAACATATTATATATATGAAATAAAGGGCTATTTTGCAGCAGCATCACGAAAACCTGCATTTGTATGCAATCCACAGTATATTTTGTTTAATTTGGAGATATTTTCCACGTTTGTAATCTGTTTGCATAGACTACAATTTTTGTATATATTTTGTATTTCATACAGAAAACTATGTTTCAAACGTATTATTAATAAAATAGACTATTTTGCAGCAGAATCACAAAAAACAACATTTGTACGTGATTCTCTGTATATTTTGCTCTTAATTATGGAATTATTCTTCACTTATGTTCTGTTATGGAATTATTCTTCACTTATGTTCACTTATGTTCTTCGTAATTATGGAATTATTCTTCACTTATGTTCACAATCTGTTTGCATTGACTGATATTCACTTTGTAGTAGGATTCCCTCTTCTATGCCTGTGTATATGAGCATTTCATTAATCAACATACTTGAGGTCGCTGTCCATGATATATTATAAATTTTCTTTATGCTATTATTAATTTGCATCTTTCATAATTTTTATTATGAAATAATTTTGTTTTAAATTTAAATAAGCCAGTCTGTTTACAAAGCTCATTTCATTGTAAGAAAATGTGTTTCCCTTTTGGTTTCTTTTTCCACAAACAATGCCATTCAACTATTCTTATGGCTGCTGCTGTTGAGTTGCACGGCTAAAATAATTCTTTCCTGCCCATCTTCATCTTCCAACTATTCTACCTTAGAGTATCTGACTGAATTATCATATTTATGTTTATAATATTCAGGTGAAATATTTTGTTTAGAAGAAAGAGCTTGATTTTAACCTGTAGTTGTTGAAAATTTTTTGGCCACTAAAAATTTTGTTCTTAGTGGGTCCCTATTAATAAATCTGAAGCTGAATCTTTACAAGTTGGTGATATCCTACCAAGCTTTTAACCAAGCATTACAGAAATAGGTGGACATAGGGATAAATGAGTTATTCTTATAGTTATATATATATATAATAGTAAATCCAATGGTAGAATGGAAGTAGTAAGTCATAATACACTATTTTAATATTTGCCTACATACAATGAAATAAAATGAAATTCAACCATAATGAGGAAATTATAATACATATTACAGTTCAGAAAGCTAAAGATAATCAACAAATGTCAATGGTGAGGAATCGAAAAAGGAAATACCAAAATAATCAAGCATTAAAGCTTGCATGGGCTCTTCCATGTGCAAGCTTTAGAATAGTTCATTTCGAAAAAATTCTTTTACATGTCCTAATATTTAAACGAAATGAATACAAAAATGTTTGTTTCTGAAACACAAGATAGATTTTATCTATAAACATGTGTTATTAGGACAACAAAAATAAAGATTGAAAAAATAGAAAGGAAACATAAATACTTTGAAATATACCTCAAATCTACAACCATGACGAGCAAAAAATGACTAGACCAATGTTGCCATTCGCTAAAGAGTAAAGAAGTAATCTACTGTTGCCAAAGTGAGTAATAAAAACCATACTGTGTAATGGCAGTAAAATGTGATATTCTACAGTAAAAGCTGCAAGATAAATAGATGAAAATATATTGTAATGTAAAAACAAGAGAATGTAGAAGTATGTCTAAAATAAGATACTAAGGAGAGATTATTAAGAATTTTAGGCTAATCGAAACTTATTAACTATACCATTTACTAAATGTCCTGGATATTCATATAATTTACTGGTAATTTTGAGGTTATTAATGTGCAAAGCATGAAATTTTTTATCTGATAATATATAAATTCTGAAAAGTTGATTAAGTATAATATTTCTAAACAATTGAATTGAGTTGCAGGAGTTAAAAGGTAATATTTTATTAATATTGAATTTAAAAATATCTTTTTTATCATATAAATTAGTACCTAACTATCCCATTAGTAAGTTCTATAATTAGATTTAAATCTAAATAATTAATATTTTTACTAATAGTAGTTTCATTAGGTATTAATTCCAAATTATCTGGATAGAAATCTATATCTATGACATAATTATCAGTAAATACTAAACAAATCAGTTCATCTACATATCTGTAAATTTTATAACCTGTAGAAGTAAAGAACTTTTCATAATGGTATAGGTATAAATTAGCTAACATACTGCTACTACAGCCACCTTGTGGAACCCCTGAGGCTTGTAAGTATAATTTATTACCTTGAAAAATATAATTATTGAAAAGAACAAAATGGAGAAGTTTAGGAAAATTGGTAAATTTAGTTAGATGAGATTGATTAGTAATATAAGCATTATATAAAGCTAACATAACATCATAAAGATCAGTGATCTTAATATTATTAAATAGATCTTTAAAATCAAAAGTTTGAAATCCTATTATTTTACCTGGTGATGTTAATTTATTTTTTAAATTCTAACACTAGAATCACGTAAATTACTATTTAGTATGTTTAAATAATTTAGTAATAATTTACTAGCAGTAGTAGAGTATGAATTATGACCACTAGTTACAGTTCTAAATTTAATAGGATTTTTATGAAATTTAGGAATAAGCACAATATATGGAAATTTCAAAAATTTATTATTGATATCTAAATCACTATACATATTGATAATTTTCAATTTGATACTATTAACTGAGTGTGAATCAAGTTTAAATAACTATTATTTTTTAAATAATCTAACAGATATTGTATATAGAATTTTTTACAGATAATAGCATAATTATTAGAGGCTTTATCAACATAAGTAATAACAAAGGATTTATGTAAATCATTTATAGAGTGTTTTATATTATCCATATTAGATCTAGATAAATTGATACTCCAAATGGCATTTAAATAGATTTTAAAATAGTGAAGTTCCACATATTAAATGCCTCTAAAGGGTGAGCATATTTAGAAGCTAATCCATAAATACATTTTCAAGGTCAAGATTTATTGATTTTAAGACTATTAGAATTATTACAAGAAGGTAACCTGAATTTTGTACAAAATGACATTATAGTTCTTAAAGATTTATCTTTAATTATGGCTAAGTCTCCAGTAACTATATGCCCCAAGTGTGGATTTATAAAATTAGCATAATTATCAACTCTACAAATACATTCACCATCCAAATTTGTTGAGGAATCTTTATCGACTGATAGAGATTGTGAAATTTCATTGTAATTAAAAGTTGTTCTTCCAATGGGCTTGTTGTATTTAAAAGTCTTAGTGCCATTCAAATCCTTTTAGCAGACAATAAATTATAAAACCGATTAAATAAATTCCTAAAATTTATAGAATTATAAATGGGATGCTTAAGATATTACACAATAAGAATTAGAACAATTATTATTATGAAAATGATTAAGTTTTATTTTTAAATATTTTGATCTAGTAATGAGCAAATCATAGAATCATAGAAAATATGATTGAAATGTTCATTAGTTAGATTTAGTTTTAAGAAAATAGCATAAACTGTATTTAATTGTTTTTTCTTAACCGAAAATACCCATGATTTTATAAATTTCCATTGAAATGTGTTGTTAAAATGTTGATGCATACTTTTAATCTCAGCTTTAAAATCACGATGAGGGGAGCTTCCTTGACTGCGTTTAAATTGTTTGAGTTTAGCCGAATTTCTATTACGTAAAAGAGGATTAAAATAAAGGTGATTAAAAATGGAATATTTATTGTCTACAAAATTATTTTTTACAATATTACCATTGAGATATAATTGATTTAATCCATATGGAAAAAGAGTACATTGTGATTTAATATAGAAGTTTTCAAAGAGCATTCTATCAGCTGTATTAGTTTTTATATCCAAAATATGTGTAGTTATATTTTCAAAACCATGTTTAGCAAAGTGTTTCTATTCAATTTTATTAGAAGTAGGAAGAAAATTATTATTGAGGATATATTTTTTGACATGATCTCTGTGAACATTCATACGTAGATGAATAGGATTACTGGTCTGTCCTATATAAGATAAATTGCAGATGTTACAGGATATTTTGTATATATATATAAACTAATAGATCGTCATAATTTGAACCATATATATACATACATTAAATAATGAATTAATAATTAGAGAAACTAAAAAACAATGAGTTATCCAAAATAAAAAAAACATGGCTATCCAGCCTAAAAATGAGGAATAGCACGTAGTAAAGTTTGAGGTTAATTCGGAATAGATTCCTTATCAAAACTGATCATCTGTTCCATATTAGCCAACATGTATTATATTTATAACATATTAAATGATAAATAAAAAGTAAAAATAAGTTAATAAAAAATTTGTGGACACTTGTGTACTTTGAGCAATATATAGGAAAAGTTGAATTATGTTTTGATATTGCTCAATTATTTAATTCAACATTTATTGAATATGAAATCTTGCTTGTTTGATAAAATTAACTTTTGATATGAGCAGTGTCACTCAGGGTCTGCATTTCACTTATATATTTTTAGGAGTTAGCATGACTCAAGAACTTAAAAAACAAGTCAGATATGAAAAAAAGTCAAATAAGAAATAATCCAAATGCTTCATAAATTACTATTGTATAACATAAGCATCTAATTTAAATTTCAAAAGTGGCTAAATTACTTCAATTTTGAAAGAAGCTTTGTAAAAAACTCAATGTTTTAATCCTGACTAGCATTTAAAAATAGAATGTAGGTTCAGCTATATTTTATAATTACTGAATTAAAAATTATACTGTTATGATGTGATACCTGATATGAAAGTATTAAAATATTGGGTACCATAGAAAAGGAATGGTCAACATCTGGAAATGGTGTGTGTGTGTGTGTGTGGGGGGGGGGATCACAGTGCCTTTTTCAAACATGGACCTTATCAATAACTAATGTAATTGTTCAGTCAATGAAGGGAGGGGGGTGATTTATGGCCACCCCTACACCCCCTTTTCGGCAACATTACTTGGTACAATTTAAACAAAATATATTTATTCTTTTACACTGATATGATAGATTTCACAATTAAATTGAGATGAATTTGAATCAAATGATCCAAGTTCTTTCAGTAAATTTTAACTTACAGCATTTACAAAATCTGAATTACTACTTTGGCTTTTGAAAAGAGAACTTGTGCAAGAAAAATAAGATGTTTGATAGAGGTTTGCACAGGCTGAAATTAGTTACCTAGATAAAGTTTAAGGACGACTTGCATGGGACACTGTGTTTCCCTTCTGTGGCAACTTTGTCAGATGAGGCACGAATGGAAATTTTCCTATTCTTTATTATTCTGAGTAATTGGAAGGGTTTTCAGGAATCGGGAGAACCAAGTGCACATCATTTTAAACATCCCACTGACACGAAATACAGTCTAAGTACATGCATTTTTGTGTTTTCATTGGATTTTAAATGCTGTATTTTTATATATTTTGCACATTTTCAAGAAAATAAATAAAATAAAATGAAAATAGCTATTCTTATGAATTTTATGTATGTTTATACACAAAAAAGATTTGATGTGTTATAATATTTCATTGAAAAATGAGGTACACTATTTTGGTTGTGGGTACTGTATACCTCGTGCGATCAACTGCGTTAGTGAAATAGGCACGTCCTCCCATGTTAAAGTGTAAAATGCCGAGCCAACTGCTAACACTCATTCTTTATGAATTACTTCACACTTGGAAACAAATCATTTAGCAATTTAATATTGCACTATAATATGACATATGTGTAAGGGTGTCATCATGTGATAATTGAAATGAATTTATAATTCAGTATCACCTTGCTTGAAAATTGGTTAAGTATTTCCTTTTGTCACTAAGAGACAACATATTTATTACTGTATGTTATTAGATCATATTTGTACTGACATGCATATTTTTGATTTCTTGGTGTTATTAAATAGGGAATAAAATATTTTTACAATTTTATAAAAAAATATTTTTCTTACTGACATGCATATTTTTGATTTCTTGGTGTTATTAAATAGGGAATAAAATATTTCTACAATTTTATAAAAAAATATTTTTCTTAAATTAAATTTGAGATGGGGGTGACTTTGACTTGAAAGTATTGGAATGGAACTCAACAATCTTTAAAATGTCAGTAGTAAGAAGTTTTTGTGTCATTTTAGTATTGAACATCGAATTTAACAAAATAACATTTCAATATTTTATGTTTTTGATATTTTGAATTCATTTTATTAAGATTTCAGTCTAAAATTCAGTAGTTTTAAATTCTTAGGATATCGTTAGCAGTTTCAGAGAAATTTATTTTGTTAAACGTAATTTTGGAAAAATACCCAAGGCTCTCGCACGATAAGTGAAGACGCACTTTGAGCCTATCACGTTACGCCCGCGCAGCGAGTTTTTGTATTTATTTTTTTGTTCTAAGGGAACTTATTATTAAAGCGTTAGGTTTTTGATAATTCGCTGTACATTTCAGTATAAATTTAATTACAGGTTGGCATCTTAACGAGTAACGCCCAGTATTTGTATTAGTAGTAAGTATTAATTTATGCACCGCATTCGTTTTCTTTGACTTGAAAGATCGCATTGCGCAGAAGGAAATGCAATTCAGTATGTTTTGAGTGTATCTCTGGAAAATAAATTTCAAAAGTATATTTAGTCAGCTACAGGACTTCGATCCTAAAATTAGAAGTCGCCGTTCGAAGTTCCCGATCCGTCTGAGTTGAAAGCTTTAGATGGGATTATAATTAATTCTGTACCGGTTTGTTAATTGCTTGAATATAGGAATTCGTTATTATTGTCTGCACAATTGCATGTAGATGAGGGCATATTTATAGTTCACTCAAGGGAGAGTTTGCTAGTAGATTGCGGCGAAGGAGAAAACTGCTTGACTGGCAAAATTACTTAATTCTTTTAAATGCAAATCATTTTTTGAAAATACAATATCGAAAATGCGGATTGATTATTTAAAATGTGAGTTTACAGAATGTTATGAAATAAAATCCTGATGTATCGGCTTATATAGACATTATATATAATAAGGATTATCACGTGACAACGCAAAAGGCGGCATTATAATAACCATTGTTGTAAGATGTAGTTAAAAAGGAGATCCAAAATTTTGTTTTCCTCTAAAGATTGAAATTTTAGACATTTTTAATAGTTTATGAAAAACCATTTTTTTTTTCATTAATTTGCTTGTCAGCAAAATCATTTTCGGAAACCCCTCAACAGGATTAAAACCAAATTTGGTACAAATATAGAATATAAAATGAAAAAAAACGACAGTTTTTTTAAACGCATGCGCACTTTACAATCAAAATGTCATTAAAAAACTATATTTGGTTCAAAAAGTATAATGCTACATGAAAAAGACTTTTTAATCAGTTGCGCGATGGCACCCGTTAATTTCAGACACGTTCAAAATATTTCACATCTGATATTTTATTGTGTTGTGTTTAAATTTTGTGTCAATCTATATATTTTTAAAGGGAAATTTAATATGTCAGAAATACTGTATGCTATCCGTAAAAATTTTCCAGTGTAATAGCTACGTATTTCCGATGTGTGAAAAAGAAATAGCCATTTCATAATATAATCACTCATGAGATCAGACCCATGCAGAGTTGAAATATATATTTTGTAAGAGAAACCCTGGTGAATATGGGTAAATAACAAATATTATTTTACCACACAAAACATTGATTCCCTGACAAATTTGGTTGTGTGCAGTTGAGACTGAATTATCGTGGATATGTCCCAAATGTCATACTCTAATGTAATCTTGAGCTTATTTTCGTTGAAAATTATTTTAGAGTTTGCAAAGGATTCCGCCATTTAAAGAGCACTCAAACCAACGCAACACTACGAAAATTATCCCGGAATGCAATTTTACTTCGACAGCAACACTTTATCAGTTGGATGTAGTTGGAGAACGAGTGGTGTAACGTTTCGCCGGAGCCAAAATCCGATTCGTGTCTCGGCGACGTTTTCTAGACTATGTCTGCTTTCTTGCATAATTAAACCTTCCACTGTCCTCAGTAGCTGTACAAACCACAGCAGCAGATTCTCCGAAATCCAATTCCTCTGGCCGACCCATGCTAGTGTACGTGACCTCAACCAGGAACCCACCCGATAAGAAAAAACTCAGAAATGGCCGCGGAGCTCCTCTGGTATTTGACCCTCAGGAGCCTCAAAAAACCGACGTCAGCCCACACTCACAAAATATCGGATGAGATATTTAATTCGCTATCGATGGAGTCATGCTGAATTGACGTTGGTGGTCCTGTAATTCCGCTCTTTAAAAGAAATATTTGTTGACAGGCGTGTTTCGTATAAGTTATATTATAAGTTTAACAGTATAATATTTTCATCGCTTTTACTTTACACATAAATGACGGTTATTTTGGGTATTGAATCGTACTTTAGATAGGGCGAGCCCAATTGGAATTGGGTGTGAAAGCGATGCATTCAACTTATATTTGCATTTTTTACTTTTCCTACAATACATAATATGCTAACACTGCAAATGGAAAAATAACTATCCTGTATTCTGATCTCCCCCTTCCCCACACACATATAAAACAGTTGTATAAAAAGGTGGCTTTTAAATTCAAATTGCATCTAGAGAACTAATAAAAAACTTTATTTTTTGTGACACATGAGTTGCAGATGAAAAACATTAGAGACCTCATACACATTTTATTATTATTTTTTTTAAGTTTATTAATATTTGTAATCTGTCAATTTAATAATTACAAAATTCATTCTTTATTGTCAGTCTGCCCTTTTTAGGTTTCCATTCCATAGATAAAAACAGAAACTCTATTAAAAAGTTGTTTGTGTCTGTCTGTAAAATTTGACCTGGTTTATTAGTCATTACATTTGCCACCTAGATAAGATTACTATTCCAATTCAGAAAAATATGATCCTCATATTTAAAATTTTTAGAGGAATGGGATGAGGGAAGTAGTTAATCAAAAATAAAATTTACTGCATGAGAGAGTTGGTAAAAACCTTTTTTGTTTTGTAGTTTTGGAAAAGTAATGAACGAAAAGATATATAAACCCAACCCAATTATACAGGGAAAATAACAATATTGAAAAAATATATATAAAGAGAAAAATACCAAATTTTCATTAATTCATTCACTCAGGGGGGTGAAAACTATGAAGTTTTGTTTTTTCTTTGCTTTTATTAAATAATGAACGAAATGTCAGCCTTTTTTGCTTTCATTCCATAGATAAAAACAGAAACACCATTAAAAAGTTGTTTGTGTCTGTCTGTAAAATCTGATCTGGTTTATCTTATCCATCATTAAATTTGCAACTAGATAAGATTACTGGCCCAATTCAGGAAAATATGTTAATCCTCATATTTTTAATTTTGAGAGGAATGGAGTGGGGGAAGTAGTTGATCAAAAATAAAATTTACTGTACGAGAGAGTTTGTAGTTTTGGAAAAGTAATGAACGAAAAGATATGTAAACCCGACCCAAATTATACAGGAAAAATAACAATGTTGAAAAAAAAAATATATAAACAGAAAAATACTAAATTTTCATTAATTTATTCACTGGGGGGGGGGGGTAAAATCCATCAAGTTTTGTTTTTTCTTTGCTTTTATTAAATAATGAATGAAATGTCAACAAACTTTTTTATTGTTTTTTGATTCATGGACCCAAACATAGGGGGGAGAGGGGGCAGTTTACCTTATGTTTAATAGAGAAAGGGGGCTATAACAAAATGTGGCGAATAGAATTTTAAAAATCTTAAAAAATGGAGTAAGGTAATCTAATGTGTTGGTGATAATACATTATAATTCACTGATCGTGACTAGAAGTGGAAAATTTTATTTTTTGGAAATCCATGCTCAGATAGCTCTGCAAATGTTAAATTTTTAGAAAATAAACATTTAAAAATGGCTATATCCTAGTCAAAAGTGCTGGGTGCCATAACCAGATTTCTAGGCTGCCATGGTGACATGGCAATCAGGATTTGCCCAGCCCTGATCTCTCCTATGTGAAATTCTTATGCATGTTACTGGTTTGATCTTGTTATGATATAATTAATGAATTATGCACAAAGGTGCAGAATTGACAATTGTTAGATGATATACCAATGAAATTTCATGCTTTACAAGTACAACCAACTTAATGTTTAGTTTCTTCGGTTAGATTGAGTGCTCCTGTTTTTTTGTTGTGATGTATTAGTGTTTTGTTGATTAAGTTCTACTAATTAATGTTAATTACTTAATTTCATTTTTAGGCAATTGGCTGCCCAGTCAATTGTTGAACACCTTCGTCAAGCAGGATCTAACAAAGAAGCACTGCATTCTGTCATATCCATTATGTGTAAACTGGGTGATGATGAAGGTAGTACATTTAATTATTGTATTTCAATCAGCTTGTTTTAAATTGGATTTACTAGTGCACATTTGATCAATTTTTTATATTTTATAAAATTTGTTATGTATGAGTATTAAAATTTTGAACATTTACAGGATTAACTATTCTAAATATAAATAAAGTTAGATTTATTTCTCCTATTTTATGCTACAATCTGATATGATTGATTAGTTTATGTGGGAGAATATCTTGAAATTATTATTATTTTTTTAAAACCATAGTATATATTATATATAACTGTTTCTTGTTAATTTAGGCAAAGTCTGAAAATAAGATGTCAATGCTAGCTGTTATTACAGAGGCATAAAACTATTTTAAACTTTAGAACACACAAAAATTTTGTTAATTTTATAACATTCATCTTGATAAGAAATTGTGCACATTTTGACTTATCTATTTTATACATTTAAAAATGTACAATTTCATTTTGCCAATTAGGAGAAATGATTATAATAAAAGGTGTGTGTCTCATAGAGTTTTCCCTCTTGACCAAAAAATGTTCTTTCCAACAATGTTTGAATCAAATACAAATTTTAAATACATCAAAATTTGCATTTTTTGCAAAATTGCATTTTTATTTGATGCTTCTTTCGCCACATCCAAAAAAAGTAAGATTGGCACAATTCTATAGTTGGGCAATTCCATGGAACTGTCAACCCAAAGTTCATTTTTTTACCTTTCAGCATATATATTGTATTATATATCGTTTTAAAGATAATTTTTCAAATTTTTGGAGTTTAACTATAGTTTTTACAAAATATTACTTCAAATCTACATAAAATGGTCACAAATAAGACATGCAATTAACCAAAATGTGTGTCATTTTTCTAAGTTTTCAGGCTTATATTTAATCATCAAAAATACAACTAACAAAATTCATTGAAACATTGTTTTTCTTCTATTTAATAAACTAAAGAATTTTTTGTTAAGAAATGAACTCACTAATGTCAGGATAGATGGTGTTCAATCCGATTCACTGGTTATGTTAGTCACAAAAACATCAATTAAGTTCCACTTTCCTCAGAAATACATAAAAAATCCTTTTTTTGTTTACTTAATGTCTTTCATGTGATTGTTGCCATTAGACAGATGCAATTAAGCATAAGTAATTTTCTTTCTTTTTTTTGGCAACAGTACATGTGACTAACATAACACAATAATTTATGAAGTCAACTAAATCTTGATTGTAACAAACATTGTAATAATTTTAAAGGCAAAAGAATATAGTTTATTCTTCATTAATTTATAATTATTTATGTATACTTCATTTGATGTAAAGTTTCATATTTTTGAACTGGCAGCATTCAACTATTAGAACTAAAGTTAAGCAAATGGAACTAGCCACATGGCTTATTAAAATAACATCTCATTTGTAAGATTGTGTGCATTTTTTTTCCTCTATATGTAATATATATATATATATAATGTTTCTCATAGTTTTTTGGATGAATTAATCATTGTAAATCTTAAATTTGGGCATAATATTAAAACTTGATCTATCTAATCGTTGAAAAAGTGTTTTGAAAAATTAGACCTGGAACTTGGCCTCATTTGTCATTTTTTATGATTCTGCATAAAATCTAACATCAGACTTGACATTTTCAACTGCTTATTCAAGTATTGTGAGGAAATTCTTTATTGAGAAAACTAATATGTCTAAAACTGCTGCAGAAAGAAAGAGAGAGAGCCATGCAAGACAAAGTAAAGAAAAGAAACTTGCAGAGAGAGAAAAGGCAAGCGGAATAAAAGCATTGAGTGTAAGTTGAAAATATGATAAAATTTATCAGGGCCCGCGCTAGGAATTTCAAACTGTTAGCCAACAAATTAGCCAAATTAAAAAATCATTAGCCAAATTACAAGATTATTAGTCAAAGTTATCGTCGCCATCGGCGAAAAAATTTCTACTTTTAAGCCATAATGCAGTTAATAATATTAATTTCATTCTAAACAAGATATAAAGATAGGTAGAATTCATTTTTTTAATCATTAAATAGGCTATTAGTAAATTAAACTTGTATTTACCAATGAAAGATCACAATGAGTTACAAAAATGACAAATTTATTTTATAATTCACATAGTTTCATTATCATATAAACCAGGCAAGCGTCGAATTTTTGTACTATACACCAATTTTCAAAAGCTGCCTTAAAGTTAAAGTCTTTCATATCTGGCTCTTCACTATTTATAAGAATCAAGTCACTGAGATTTTTTACTCTGATGTTACTACTTAATGAAATTTATGTTCTGTTTACTAAAACCTCTTTCAACGATGGTTGTTGTCATAGGACATGTGAAACCAATTCTTGCTACATTCATAATATTTTTATATGCAGTATCATCATTATATTTCTTGAAAATTAGGCACCAAAACTATCTAAGGGATAAATTTTTATGTCTGTTTTAAAATTCAGGCAGGCGTAAGGATCGTATAAAAACCACAAAGATGATGATGAAGATGAAACGAAAACAAGCCAGGCGGGCTTAAAAATTCGTAACAAAAAGATAAACTACGATTCAACTTATGACAAAACAGCAAACCGCAAGTTGGCATCTGTGATAATAATCAGCAGTGACCTTTTTTCAGTTGGATTTAACTAAAATTAAATGCTTTTTTATTTACCGTATATATTCGCGTAAGTCGAGAAATTTGTGACAAAAAAAACCGCTTCAAAGTGTGTGTGTGTGTATGGGGGGGGGGGGTCGATTTATATGCAGAGTCTAAAAAAAAAAAACCACCGTAAGTCTAAAAGTTATTTTTTCCCGCAAGACAATCGATTCTAAAACGATGCGGTAGTAATTACGCAATCACACACTCCTAATTTCTCTGCCTACAGATGCTCCAGACTACCATTGTATACGCATCATCAAAAAATATACATACATTTTCGTTCGATGTTTATCACTTGTTTCTTTGATTACGGGTGATCGTTTTCGACAAAAAATAGCTCTTTTCAGAAATAATTCTGTAACACGGATTGTTTAAAACTATAATGCAGGATTTTAAGTTGAAAGTGTTTTATTTGTTTTGTTTATTGGAGAGTATCTAATAACTGTGTTGGGGGTTAACGGTTGTGTGATTCAGGGTTAACGAAAAAATCGGTTCACATAACGGACGGAATCCAGATAATGTTTTGATGGCCGCGGTGGGTCAAGGATGCTTGAGAGACAGGAATGCGCTATCTGCCGTCCGTTTTGAGGAGCAGCGTGTTGGGAATGAAAGATTAACTGGAGCTTGTCACACGAGAACGAGCGCCCCCAAAACAGACGGGAGACAACGCTCGTATGTCATAGGCCTACTTGCCTGGAATTGGACTTTTATTCCAAATTAAATCAGACTTTTATTCCATATTACTTCCCAAAAAAATATTTACGAAATTTTCACAGTTTCCAAAAAATCATTCGCCATTTTTTTTCGCCAAAGTATTTTTTTTTATCGCCAGTTTTACGATCTTTTCGCATTTGGCGCGTAGGCGAATGGCTAGCGCGGACCCTGTTTATAAGAAAAAACACAGATTGGAATCTCAAAGAGGAATAAAAAATATGAGACAACGACGAAAAGATGCAAAGGAAAAAGTAGTGGAAGAAGAAACAGTGATTACATGCAAGTCACCATTCACTACACGTCAGACATTTGGAAAAGCAATGAAACGAGTGTCTGTAGCTCTTCCTAGTCCACGAAAACGACTTGCTGTTATTAAAGAGTTAACCATAAGGGAAAGTAGTGAACAACTTTTGAATGCTGTTACCGTGGATGATATTAAAAAGAAAAGTGCATTGTCTAAAGAAACGATAAGTGCTGTAAAAATTTTTTATAGAAGGGATGAAATTTCAAGACAACTTTCAGGGAAGAAGGAATACAAAAATATTAAAAATGAAACTGGGGAAAAGGAAAAAGTACAGACACGCCTATTAATATACACTTTAAAAGAGTCTGGAGAAGTCTGGTTTCACGAAAAAAAAAGTGCAAGGTTTCATTTTGTCCTGCAGAAAATGCAAGACGAGGTACAATAAGCTTTGGTGATTTTTTAAGCAAACCCAGAAAAATTCAGTTTATCGATTCCGTAAATGAAGTCCAGTGCATTTTTGGACCTGTTGACTGAATATGCCCAACTGATGGCGAACTTTAAGCCACACCTATCCTGCAGAAAGGATAAGTTTTCCCCTCATGGTTATGGATAAGTTTTTTTGACTTTAGTGTACACAACTGCACATGCGGTTCTAAGCATGGAGATTTGGTTTCAAACCGAGATAGTTTGAAGGCAATTTGGAGAGTGCTGTTATCTCCCATATGTATTATCCAAGTAACTGGTACCTATTTAGGACCTAAGCAATGTCACTTAATTCATTCTAGTATTCACAAAAAGTATGTAATTTATTACATATTATACTAATTTTCTCAATGTCAGAAATAAATGTGGATAAAAATATTTTTAGGAAAATGTGTTCCTCCTTTGTGACTCCTACCTTTCTGAAGGACCTCTACTTTCCTCTACCTATATTTCAAGGAAATTAATTTTATTTTTGAAACTGGTTGATACCCTTATATTTTGTTTTATGATTCTCTATTAGCAAATATTTTTCTTGGCAGATAGTAATTCTGAAACTTTGTTTGCCAGTAAAATACTTTTAAATTTCTAAACTAAGATAATGTAGTTAGTGCTACTTAGCAAAATTTGCATCATAAAACCAATAGGTGGCACTGCAAATCAAGGAGATGTAAACCATAACATGTATGATATATCTCAATATATATGAAATTATTTTTTATAATTTATATCCTAATTGACAACTATTCTGTACAAATCCACGTTGAATATTATTATTATTTATTTTTTATTTTTTAATTTTAAACGTTAAGGGATATGAATCTAATAGCACTCAGTCTGAGTCTAACATTACCATATCAACATCATAAGATTTTACATCCATTATAATTTGTATACTTTTTATTTTAGATTTCATGGTGAGATCAGAGCTTATGCAGAACATATCTCCTATTGCATTATTTTGCAAGGATCACGCAGAAGACCTGGGTGTAGTTATACGACAGCAGTTGGTGCCTTACACTGTTAAAATGTTAACAGATGATCAAATTATGGTAAATATTTGTAAAAATCTATTTCATGATCAGAATTTTACTCTTTTGTACACTATAAACAGTGAGGTGGGGTAAGTGAGTGCACCATAGATAATGCAAACCGTGTCTTTAGAAAGCTACTGACATTTCATTCAGTTACAAAGTTGATATTCTGATCAAAAAAGCCTTGTTATGCTTTCTAATGACCTTATAAATAGGTCATTCCATGCCAATTCAACCAAGGCATGTTAACCACCCCCTCTGATTTTTCTGAAATTTTATACAAAGTTACATAATACAAATTTATACTATTATGCGAAATTTTAGTTCATTCCATTCAGGTCATTCCACATCAAATCAACGCAAAAAAAACAAGGGTTTTGTCAACCACTGACTCTGATTTTGATGAAACTTGGTGTACACCTTTCCCTTATGGTTAAAAGAACCCCCCCTTAAATTTTTTCATTCTATCTCAAACGGTTTTAATTTTATAGCACTTCAAAATTTCATTATATCTGTGTTGTCTGTCATTCTTGAGACCCTCGGCACAAGATACCCTTGCTTACATATTACTTTTTTTCTCCATAATAAATGATCAGATCTCTATGAAATTTTACACAAAGCTCAATAAAATTATAAGGATTTCAGAAAAAAAATACATCACTACTCAAAAGATTTTATAAATACCTCAAAAAAATTAATAATGTACTTGTAACCTAATTTTTTGGGTGGAAAAACTAGGTTTGGAAAACCTGAATTTTCAGCATGTGGGAATGATGGAACCAAACGTTTTTGATGTTGAAAATTATCACAAAGACATGCTCTTTCTCAACAGAGAATGAAATTTATGTTTTTTTTACTCCTTGTAATGAAAATGTTATGTTTTTTTTATATTGTGGGAAAAAATGGCTGCTGGGTAGCCATTTTGTACAATTTTTATGCAATATATAGCTGCAATAGAAAAAATTAATGGAACACAGTTATTCAGCTTAAAATTTAACATTATTGGTTATTATAGGTTTTTTTTTTTTTAAGTGCAGACTTACTATTTGAAGTTACAAAATTGGCTAATCGTAAGTACAAAAAAAAAAAAAAAAAAAAAAATACAGTCAGAAACTTTAAGTGCTGTCAAGTAAGGTAATAAGAGTTAGCAAAAAAAAAAATAATTTAAAATTATGCATTATATTCAATTATGCAACGTTACATGATAAATTGAATAAATTGTGGGTGTTTAGTACAAAAGTCTACATTTTCTACATGTGCATTGATGTATCCTAAATTTGTTTAATTCAGATTATTATTGTATACAAAGACATGTCTATCTTACAAAAGAAAAAAAAAATGAATGATGTATGACTGTCATCTTGAAATAATGGATGCATGGAGATTTTTTAACATTTATGTTAAATATAGTGCATATTAAATATAGGCAGTCTTATGTCAGTAGATACATTATAACACAGATCAATACCTTACAAGTTTACCCCTCAGTTTTTTTGCTGTAACCTCAGTATCACCTGTAAGTTTTCCATTGTTTCTTCCATCAAAGCCATACACCTATTAGGAAAGAAGTATCTTCTGCCAGTTATTGTCTGGGGGGGGGGGGGGGGGTACAATAGCCATCATATGAGGAAATAGTATTGCACAAGAATCGTCATGGCTAGGCCAGTAGAATGAAGGTGATGGTCCATTTGGATGAAAAAATTTTACAAAAGAATCGCCCTGATCTTGATTAATCTCTGATATCATTCCAAAGTACCACAAATGATCATACTTGCAAGCAACAAAACATCCAGGATACAGATCATCAGCATTCACAGGAAGTTGAGGGAGGCTTCGTTGTGAAAATTGATCAGGTTTCCAGGGAAGAGCGGATTAAGTCTACTTCATCCCTTGCAATGTAATGGAATTTGACTTTTTCAATTTTTTTGTCACAGAAATCAAAAAGTGTTTTTGGAGTAGTGATTTGCTTGTCAAGGGGTCTCTAAAGATTCTCTTTTCTAGCTAGATGTTTTGTAGTTCCGCCAATACCGTCACATTCTGACTTGCCGTGACTAGTGACAAAGAAAGACCACTATGCGTTTATCTGGAAATCTCCCTGATGATGGCAGAAATTTAGAAAGTTGAACTTATTTTTGTACTGTGCTGCACAGCCATCACTAAAGTAATGTATCTGTTTGATGTGAGGAAAATTATCTTTTATATATTTCAAAACTATTTCCTGAGTTTTGTATACCATATTCACATCATGTTTAAAATCATCAGAAACAATGCAATGAGATGAGATCATCTTCTCTCTATCAGGATTTTTATAATGCACTACCACAGGATGCAAAGTACAAGATTCAGAAGTCCAGTGGTACCCTTGTACTTCATCTTGGATGATGAATGAAAAGTTTTCACTGAAATCTAGTAGAATAACGGCAGTGTGTGATGGAAGGTTTTATTTTAAATTTTTAAGGAAGGAAGATTGTGACTTTGCTATGAAAGAATGAGGAATCAAATGTTCTATTTTATCTATTAGATCATCAATGAACTCATCTAGTGTCGAGGTAGTTTTAATCAAGTGAGTTCGATCTATGGAAATCCATTGTGAAAATTCAATGGGGTCACATCCATCAAAATCTTCAAATTGAGATTCTAAGTGGCTGACAAGATTATTTTTTGTAGGACATTTATTACAATGTCTGAGCATGCATTCCCTGTTTGGGTCCTCACAGAGTAGAAGCTTCATTATGTCTTTATAAGTGCCTGCTATCCGTGCCGCATGCAGTAGCAAAATGGCATTCTGGTGAATTGTACACACACATATACTGTGGATTCCACTAGAACCAGCCAGAACACACCACTTTGGCCTCATAGCATAAAATTTTGAGAATACAGGGCTACTTCTTCTTCAGGGATACTCCTTCTGCATACAATTCACAGAGGTTGCCTAGTATTAGCCACTTCCTCTTATGCTCTTTTCCAATGCTAACCACATCCTTCATTCCCGGCATTATTCTAGACTGCTCGTCACTCTGATAAAAGTTTAGAACCTTGCTTACAGTTTCAGGTGCAAGCTTTTTTCCACCTCTAGGATCTTGTTCAGCTAAAATTCGTCTTTCTTTAAAAAGCTTCTGTGCCTGGCGAACTGAATAATCAGATGCACCAAGTGTTTCTTGAATTTTCTCTGTGACCATGAATGAGAAGCAGGAATGGTTAGCATCTAGATTTGCTTCTTTCTTGAGGTGCCTTTTATTGAATGTTTCGTTACCTCTACAAGTTTATCCATGTCACATGCTTTCTCTTTAGTCGCCATCTCTGCTTCAGTCTCTGTAGTTGGGATTTCAATCTGTAGCAATTTTTCAATTTTGGCACGAACATTTTCCTCGAAATTTTCTATCTTCCTCTTTCCATAAGATGTCTTGCAGTGCTCAGGTAAACCATGTAATTTTAAAGGCGAATCACCCACCTCAGTAAAAGATGTGTTCAGCTTTTCTATAGCTTCTCTTCTCTCCAAATTGGTCTTTTCAAAATTTGTCCCAATATCTTCTGGTTGAATGCAACTGTCTTCAACAACACAACTCTCTTGATTTACATCACCATAAATAATTTGTCTACATCTACATCATATTTTTTCATGTGGCTTTAATTTAATTCCTTTTTCTAGCAAATCTTTGGGCTGCTGTAATATAACACACAAACATACAGCAAGAACTAGAAAAAGAAAAAGAAAAAAAAAGCAGATTGGATAAATTTTAAGAGAGTTTTGCTCACAAAGAAACCAGAAGAGTACTGTAGACTGACTGATAAGCCAAGTCTGCATTCTCTGACATGCAGCCAATGCATTTGTTTCCTGCAGCCCAATCACATGTATCTGAATATCCTGTTTAACTCATCTGCATTGCATCACCCAATTCCAGCTGTCCATGATTTATCTATATACACTAAATAATATATGAAATAATATACACTAAATAGCATATGAAAGACTTCTAAACTGCAATTTGAGAAAACATTTTAAAATATCTAATATTTTTAATATTTCCGAAATGAATAAAATTATTAATTAATAAATTTAAGCCTAATTTGATGTACTAATATTTGTATATAATACTCAATTTTTAATTTTTTGGAACATTTTTCTTGCTAGGTCTTATTTGTCAGCATTTAAGGTTTCTGACTGTAATTTATTTTTTGTATTCACAATTAGACAATTTTCATAACTTCAAATACCCCAACAAGTCTGCACTTAAAAAAAAAAAAAAACTATAATAACCAATATTATGTTAAATTTTAAGCTGATTAACTGTGTTTTCTATTTTTTTTATGCAATAGTACTTTTAAATGATCATTTTTGTGTACAGTTTCTTTTATTTATCACTAGCAGCATACTCGTTTTTCGTACGGAGTATATAATATAAAAAAACTTATAATTCGCAATCATGTGCAAATTCTGTTAAAATATTAAATTTATTGATCCTAAAGAGAAGTTTAAGAATATTTGTTCTCACTATAAAACATTATCTTCACGGGCAGATCTGAAGAATAAAACATCCTGGCCCCGTTTGTAAGAAAATTTACAAAAAAAAAAAAAAGGAATTGAATCAATATATGCAAAATGAAAGCATTAAAATTGTATAGGACCCATACTACTTATATACATGAATATTAGAAGATATAACCTCTATTAGTACATTAGAAGATTACCTTTATTATAATATGAGTCTCAAAAATCTTTGCCAAAATAAAAGAGATGACGTAATAAATTAAAAATATCAATAATCACCGTAATCCTTACACCAGAAGGTCGTAATTGATTCCAATATATGCCAATATATATCAAAACATATGCCAATATACCTGTACTACTTATATTCTCGTAGATTAGAAGATATATCCGTGTATTTGTAGAAGATTACTCTTACAACGTACTATATATGAGTTTCAACAATTTTTGTCATAATAAAACACTGCCATATTAACTTGAAAATATCAATAATCCTTTAATCAACTGTCCCCGAAAATATCAATAATGATTTTTAAATCTGAAGACCGCAAATGATATTATCCAGTCAAGAATACTATAAGAAAAATCAAATCGTTCTTTTCTAAAATATATTTTTATATCCATTTATTTATTATTCAAATCGAAAAAATAATTAAAATTAACAAACAGATTTAATTTAATTGTGTTTCTGAGCAACATGATATAAGATAGAATATTCCTCATAAACTGCGAAATTAATAATGAATATAAAAAGTATGAAGAAATCAAACTAACATTTTGATTTCTTCATACTTTTCATTGTTCAATAAAAGCTTGTTTAAAATAAACCATGGAGATAGATTTCCCATTTAAATCATGTTTCAAACAATTCATGTTTTCAGAAAGTGTCTAATTAGCGCAAAAAATTTCCCATCAAACTCAGAGATCATAAACTGCGACATTAAATAAGCATTTTGATTTCTTTATACTTTTGTTCAGTAAAAGCTTGTGAAATATAAACCATGGAGATAGATTTCTCATTTAAACAGGGTTCGTACGCCTCCTGGAAATCCTTGAAAACTCCTGGATTTTAAGATTTTTCTTATAAGGGCCCTTGAAAACTCCTTATTTTATTCATTTTAGCCCTTAACTCCTGATAATCGAAAAATAATCCTGGAAAATCGACAGCACGATCTTTTATTTCACAATATAATCAATAGGTGGAGCCACCAAACTAACAATAGTGCACAAATACTGATGTTTGAAATACAGAGATGCCAATCATTACGGATTTTTCGCAATTATGGATTTCTGAACATAATTACAGACTACGGAAAAGACCGTAAAATTACGGAAAATCCCTATTTTTTTCCAACCATCTTGTAATTATTGCATCTTAAATTGACAAAACTTGCTTATTTCTATATGTTAGTTTATTATTCATGTAAATGTTTTAATTATTTTGACACATTTCGTATGATTGCGCAATTCAAGGAATTCTCCTGTAGTCCTGAGCGTCCACAAGTATCCTTTTCCATCCATCCCCATCCTCTAAAAGTTAGTCATTAGATGAACTGAGCTAGCCCAGTTACACATTTGGTTAATTATAAAGACTAATTTTTTAATTATTTTCTTATAAATAAAGGGATTGCGTAATTCCGGTAGTATCTATATTGTGGAGTGTTGACTAGTATCTTTTTCCATCCATCTCCATCCTGTAATTATTGCACATTAAATTATAAAAACTTGTTTATCTTTGTTTTGGTTTATTCATGTTAATTTTATAAATATTTTGACATATTCTGTATGATTGCGCAATTCAGGGAATTCTCATATAGTCCTGTGAGTCTACAAGTATCCTTTTCTATCCATCTCCATCCTCTATATATCAATCATTAGATTTACAAAACTAGCTTATTTTCACACTTTGGTTATTTATTAAGGTTAATTTATTAATTATTACTTTTAAATTTTTTATTTATTTACATAAATAGTGCGATTGCACAATTCAATTGACCTAGAAAAATGTAACCGTTTATCTAGAAGAATTTAATGTTATCTGGTGACAAAAGCAAAATTGTTCCCCATAATGTTGTCGCAAAATGTATATTCTGTATTGTATTGTTAGAAAATATGGGGCTGATTTTAAGCTAAATTTGAGTGCAGACACCTTAGATTTTTTTATTACTTAAAGAACATTTGACATGGTTTTTATTTTTTTATTTTTCATTTTTAGGAAGAAATTATTAAAGTCTGAGCTAGCGCAGGCTAAAAATTATTAAATAAACAAATACATTTAGTTTAAGCTAAGCATATTCTGTTTTCTGTTAAGCTAAGCGTGTTCTCTTTCCTACTTATTTTTTAGTTTAAACTAAGCATGTTCTAAGGATTTTGAAATTTCTTTTTTGCTTAGTAATGACGATTAATATATTCATATTTTGTTTGTTTAGTTTAAAAATTTGAAGTCATTACTGAAAGATTACTGAAAATGTTCTGTCTAGATTACTGAAACTATAAGCAGCCATTATTCTATAAATCTTGTGAAAATACAAAGCAGTAATATACAGCAATACAATGCAAGTGTGAGCAGTGGCATTGCTGAAGGGGAAGGATTTGTGCCCCTCTCACCAAGAACCCATTGAGTTTCAAAGAAATTATATTTGGAGAAATGGAAAATAAAACATTTGGTTACCAACCATGCCAGCCAAGTTGATATTTGATTTATTTTAAAAATTATAAAAGACTTGGTTAAGAAGAAATTTGTTAATGAACCCTGTTCCATCACTGATATTTAATAAATTATGGAGTGTAAATTGGCAAATTTTTCCTTTATTAGTGCTTTGTAATTCAAGACAAAAAAATTTTTGTATGGACAAAGTGGTGTAGTTGGTATAAAACCAAGTGACATGGCTGAAAGAGAAACATCTGTAAAATCTTGGTTTCACTTTTACTTTTAATGTTTAGAAAAACTCCTGAAAAATGCTCGAACCCTCCTGGGAAAACTCCTTAAAAACTTCTGGAAATTGGTTCTTGCAAAGGAGTGAACCCTGTTGAATCATATTTCAAACAATTCATGTTTTTAGAAAGTAACTAATTAGCGCAAAAAATCTCCCATCAAACTCAGATATAAAGTTTTAATTCACTTTCAAACGATTTTCAAGCTTTACGTTTGGATAAACCACGGAGTTAAAGAGTAAAACTCCTAGGAAAAAGTTTCGTTTTTCATTAATATCTCGACAACCCCTGGTCTTAGATACTCGAAACTTGGGCTAAATTTATGGGGGGCTATTTCAAGGCTATCCACAAAATTTCATCAAATTCGGTTCAGCCATTCTCCCGTGAGAGACAAACGAAAATTTCGTTTTTTACTAATATCTCGAGAACCACTGATCGTAGAAACTCCAAACATAAACTAAATTTTAAGTGGGACTATTTCCAGGCTACCCACAAAATTTCATGAAATTCGATTCAGCCGTTCTCCCGTCATGACAGGACAAACAGACAGACAGATTTTCAATTTTATTTATATAGATTAAAGATTAATAACATTCATAATCTGTAGTTTAAAAAAAAAAGTTATATTTTTTTTTTCTGGCCAACCAATGTTAGCCCTTAACAATTTTAAAATTTTAGCCAGTAATTGGGGAAATTATTTTATATAAAGTTTAAGCACTTGTTTTCTATTTTAAGGCTAACTTTTCTATTTTATTTTTTCTCATTAAAGATTTTTCCCCGCATTATCATATATTATAATAAAAAACACTCATTGACAATGTTGGATATTTTTTTTAATTTCAAAAAAATTTCTTATAGTTTTAATTTTTTTATATATTTTTTATGATTGTGAACAAATTTCATGGTCTTGTAAAAAATTATATTGTAATTCTTGCTAACCAAAAACGAATTTTAGTAGCTCAGTTAATGGGATAATTGCCCAATGCAACTGAATTTGATTTTGAATTGCTATATTTAAATATATTAAAAAACGGAACTCAAACCACTACTTGTGAAACAGTGACCATAAAATCCTACTAATGTAATGCTAGTTATAATTAAGTAAATTTGAAAACTATCAGTTGGAATTATTGAAATTAAATGCCCTTCTTATCATTTTAGTACTTTATATTTACCCTGTCTTAAGCATATGATATTTAGTTATCGATTTTATAGAATGAATGAATACAAGGTAGTATTTCTTTTAATTTACTGCATGTATAACTAAACTGCTGTATTTTGATCATATATATGAATTTTATAGTTATTAACACTAATAACAGAAAATTGTGTACTGTTATTGATTTAAATGGCTATAAAATTCATATATATATATATATATATATTATGTTTATCTTAAATTTTATAAATTTCAGATCAGAAAAATTGGACATACAGCCTTACAAGTTCTTCTGGAACATGGAGTTTTAGATAATTGTAAGATTTTTTTTTTTTTCTCTTGCAACGTATTCATGAAATGTGTGCTCAGTAGAAAATGAGCACAAGTTTCCATAGGAGATAGGCTTTATTATAAAATACTTCTAATAATCTTCTACTAATCTTTAATTATCTTCTGTTATCTTCTAAAATCTTTTTGCCGGTGCATATAAATGATTTTAATTAAAAATCTAGTTGCTTTCATTTTAAAGCTTCATAATAGTTGTAAAGAAAACATGTTAGTAAAATGTTTCCTACAGTCCCATGAAAAATCCTATTATTCTTTTTCATTTTAAAAGACCTTTTGAACTTTCAACAGTTTTTGCTTTTAACAAAGATCATTTAAACAGGGTTTATAATGTTCCTGCTTTTTAAACTTATTTTCTTATTTCCTATTTTTTCCTGCCTTTTCCTACTTTTTAAAGAAAAAAAAAATATTTTCTTATATTATGCTAATCCGTCTAAAAAAATATTCTGAAAATTTTCAAATCCACTTAAATTTTTGTTCTATTTTAATAGTTTTAAAAATAGAAAGTTCAATTGGAATTAAAAATAACTTTCAGCTTTTGCAAAAATAATTGTAGTCTTCTGCATAGGTTTTCCACACACCAATTTCTCACCAAGACCAAGCAAACTAATTCTGCGACGGAAGGAAATGAATACAACTATTCCACTTCCAATATAAAAAATGTTTGAATTTTATTTTAAATCTATTTTATTTACTCTTTCTATTTGTTTTGCAGTTGAAATCTTAAATTCTGGTTTAAAAAATATTTTTCATCAACTTTTAGAATGCATTATTTCTTTGGTAGAAGATTAAATCTCATACCTTCTACTTTCTAAAGTTATAGGGGTGGGGAAAGTAAGCACTCATGAGGTCAAAACGGAGCTTATCATTAGCAGAGGTGCCAACCATTACGGATTTTCTGTAATTCTTACAGATTTCTGAACAAAATTATGGACTATGGAAAAGACCTGTAAAATTACGGAGAATGCCTATTTTTTCCATTTTTTCTTTCTTTTTCCATCCTGTAATTATTGCATATTAAATTGACAAAACTTGTTTATTTTCATATTTTGGTTTATTATTCATGTTAATTATTTTGACACATTTAGTACGATTGCACAATTCGGGAATTCTCGTGTAGTCCTAGGAGCCCATAAGTATCCTTCTCCATCCATATCTATCCTCTAAATATTAGTCATTAGATAGACTAAACTAGCGTATTTTCACATTTTGGTTAATTATTAAGACTACTTTTTGAATTATTTTTTCATAAATAGTGGGATTGTGTACATTGCTGAGAGTTGACTAACATATTTTTCCATCTGTCTCCATCCAGTAATTATTGCACATTAAGTTGACAAAACTTGCTTATCTTTATACTTTTGTTTATTATTCATGTTAATTTTTTAATTATTTTGACACAGTACGATTATACAATTTAGGGAATTCTAGTGTAGTCCTGCGAGTTCGTAAATATTCTTTTCTATCTATCCCCATCCTTTAAATGTTAATCATTAGATTGACTAAACTAGCTTATTTTTACATAAATAGTGCAGTTGCACAATTCAGTTTACCCCATAGGAATTTTAGTTTATTTAGAGGAATTTAATATTATTTGGTGATGAAAGCAATATTATTTGTTCCTCATAATAATGCTGTGCCAGAATGTATTGTTAAAAAATATGGGACTGATTTTAGGATAAATTTGAATGCAGACAAATTACATTTTTCATTACTTGAAAATATAAAGAACGTGTCGAATTTTTTTTTATTTTTCGTGTTTTAAGAAGAAATTATCAAAGTCTGAGCTAGAGCAGACCATAAAAAACCCTAAACTAAATTTAGTTTAGTTAACTAAATTTAGTTTAGGGGTGATTTTCAAATGAATTGCCTTTTTATTTTTAGCTTTACATCACATAAAAATGTGATTTAGATTATAAATAAAATTATTCTCCGTTATTTATTTTTTGTAATCTTTTTTCATACTAGATAAGAAGGAACAATATGTCTTCCATTAGCTTTGCTACCAACTGCAGAAATCAAAACCTATTTAAAATAATAGTAGTAACACTCCTGATGTAATACTCATGAGATGTACCGGGGACACATATTAAATTTAAAATATTAATAATTACACTGGTCCCACCTGTCCTAAATTTTGAGCCTTTGTCCTGTATTTCCTATATTTTTTTTATTAAGTCCTATATTTTTCTTAGTATATATTTTTAGGAATATTAGTGAGACAACGAATGCTGAGGCTTTGTGTTAAGGTTGTGAAGTCTGGTTATAGTTTTAAATCTTGTGATGACATTGGTACAATTTTCAGTGCTGCATTTAGTGACAGTCAAATAGCGAAGTCTTTTACACTTGGCTCAACAAAGGCAGATTATGAAATAACTCATGGTCTGGGACCGTTCTTTAATGTTGAACTTGTCTCTTCGATCAATAACAGTAACAATTTCTTTTCATTATCATTTGATGAAGCAACAACTGGTGCTGGGAAGAAACAGCTAGATATACTTGTGAGGTTCTGGAATAAAGAGCAAGACCAAGTAATTTGTCACTTCTTGTGTGCTTTTGAACTAGGACATGCCACATCAGAAATATTAGAAGAAAAGTTACTTTTATCATTGTCATGAAATAAGTTACCTTTGAGTAAGTTGTTACCAATCAGCTCAGATGGACCACCAGTAAACCACAAGTGCCTGAAAGAAATAGACAAACGACTTAAAGAAGATGGTTTACCACCTCTTGTCAAGGTGGGCACCTGCAATCTGCATATAGCTCACAACTCGTTCAAGCGTGCCATGTCTGAAGTAATAAGTCATTGGGAAATTGATGATTTCTTAGATTCAGTGTTTCGTTTCGTCCATAAATTTCCAGCGTGTAAAGAGGATTTTCGAGGTGTTCAACATTGAAGTTGGAACAAAGGAACAGATGATGCTGAGATTTGAGAGTAATAGATGGCTGTCATTGGTACCTGTCATTTCCAAGGTTATTGGAACAGTGGGAAGCTTTCAGACAATACTTTCTTAAGTTTATCCCTCAGAGTAAAAACAAACAGCAATGTAAGGGACAACTTTATCAGTTTATCAAGTCTGTCCTTCAGGACCCTGTTACTTTAGCATGTTTGCATTTTATGAAGTCGGTTGGTGAAAGTTTTGAGATGTTCTTGCGTCTCATGCAGCGAGAAGAACCCCTTATTCATATTCTTCATGATGAACTTTGTACTCGGATAAGAAGTCTTTTATCAAGGATCGTAAAGCCTCAGATATTACAGAAGCCTGGGGTGAAATTGGATAGGATAAATCTTGAGGACTTTGAGATTAGTACATTGCATGGAGAGAAAGTTGATGCTGGTTTTCTTGCAAAGATGGAGATTTTGAAGCTTAAAGAGAAAGAGCAAAAACTATTTTTTATGGAAGCAAAATCCTTCATTATTTTTGTTGTTGAGTGCCTGTTAGAGAATGTTCCCTTAAATAACTTGTTGCCGAAAAACATTCGCTGTTTTCATCCACTTCTTCAGCATGAACAGCGCTCCTTGGATTGTTTGCAAAAGGTGGCTGAACAAATGCCTGGGGTGATAAAGAAAGAAGGTATTGATAAAGTACGGGAGGAGTGGAAACTATATGCTTGAAGAAATTGATACTGATTTGATTAATGCTGCTCATCTATCAGGTTGTGACAAACGTATTGATGTGTACTGGTCACACGTTCTAAAAAAGAAAAATTGTCTTGGTGACTTCCACACCACTGAGAGAAGTATCTACATCTCTCAGTGCTTGTCAAGGCAGCATTAACACTTTATCATGGACAAGCCGATATAGAATGTGGCTTTACAATTAATCAGCACTTTATTACATCTCGAGCTTCATTGAATGAAATGACCATAAATAGCTTACGCACTGTTGAAACTGAAATCAAAGCCAAAGGTGGAGATGTAACTCAAATTCATTTGTCACCTAAATGTTTTAAAGCCTTTAGGGAGGCAAATAAGGCATACAAGGAATACATGGAGGCCTGTAAAAAGAAAGATGAAAGAGAATCTCATGAAAAAAAAGAGAGAAGAAAATAACAGTTACAATCACTTAATTGAAAAGAAGAAAGAGTTCCAAAAAGCAATTGAATCCTGTCACCAATTAATTGGTGAAGCCAACAGAAGACTCATGAAAGCAGTTGGAAACAATGACATGACAGAAATACGCATAGCACAGTCTTTACTTGGGTCTGGACACAAACTTCTCACCGAGAAAAGTGATGGACTTAAAAAAAAAATTGACTCTGAACTGAACTCTCTAAGAAGTTTAAAAAATCATAGTCACAGGAGTGAGATTTGGAAGTTATCTATTTTTGTTTAAAATTAAATTGTAAATGTAATTTTGCACTTATATGTAATGTAGGTGATATGTTGCAAATTGTTTTCATCATTAAAAATTTTGTAAAAATAAAATACTTATGCTATGGAAAAACGTAGAAACGGAGGTATGGGCATGGCTATAGCTGCAGTGTTGAAATGGCTAAATTCATGTTGGTCTCATGTATGACCTTTCAACTTCCTGAAAGATTATTTTACCAACATTACTTCACACTTTTATTTTGGCAGTACTCCAATGGAGTACTGCTTAATGTTCTACTCAATGTTCGCAATAAACCTAATTCACTATGGTGAAACAAGTACACATATCAGTGGTACACAAAAGCCATTTCAAACACTTTAGCTATATGGGGTGTAGGGTGCCCATGACCTTCACTCATTTGTCGAGTTATTATAATAATGTAATATAAATATATATATATATATATATGATCATAATGCAATATGACATATATGTGTAATATACATATGTGTGTAATATGTATTATTTTACATGAACTTACAATTTATTGTCTAAATTTTGTTAATTAAAATGTAAAGCCACATTTTTTAATTCATATACAAAAACTAATCTAGTTGAAAGCATAAAAAGAGACTTCCTTAACCCTTTCCGGACTGCGGCATTCCGAAACTACCATGACCCAAAGGACTGCTAATTTTTTGCGCTAAGCTTAACTCTCAAAATAAATTCACTAAAAATCACATGTAACGGCTATTCAATACAGAACGTATTGAATAGCCGTTACATAGGTGATGCGTATAACGGATACGTATAATATACGTATGACGGCTATTCAATACAGAAATCTACTTTTCAGGAATAAAAGAAATGCTTATTTTCTATTTGATGTATATTTTTCATACGAATTTCAATACAAAATACTCGTCAGTTACTTTACTATGAATTCTACTATTCATCATCGAAAAATATGGTAAAAAAAATTAAATCTAAATTAGAACTACCATGACTCAAAGGACCGAGCACTTCGCTTCCGAACTGTTCCCAAAGGACGGCTAATTTTTTGCACTAAGCCTAACTCTCGAAATAAATTCATTAAAAATCGCCTATTCAATACAGAAATCTACTTTTTTCAGGAATAAATGAAATACTTATTTTCTATTTGATGTATATTTTTCATACGAATTTCAATACAAAGTACTCGTCAGTTCCTTTTACTATGAATTCTACTATTTATCATCGAAAAATATGCTAAAAAAATTAATTTTCTTATCTAAAGTAGACGGCATAATATTGTGATTGATTCCAAGTATGCTCAAAAACTCAAAAGAATTCAGATCTTTCAAATCTCCCATCCAAACATCATTCGCAGAAACAGCTACTGAAGCTGGCGGCTTTGTAATAATAGTATGCTTAGAATCTGAAGAATCATTGTAATTGAAGAATCATTGTTGTAATCATCACTGAAGAATCAACACTTGCATTTTCATATTCATCTTCAGAAATACCACAGTTCTATGAATCTTTACTATCTGCAGCACTTCATTACTGCCTGGTTTATCATACGAGTATATTCTTCTACAGAAAGAAAACGTCCTGGCCCAGCCATTCTTTTATCTGAAATAACCTAATAATTTCACTGCCGCTCATTCCTCTAAAACCCAAACTTAAAAAAATACTCTCTTGTATTCCTATGTTTCGCTCCAGATGGAGAATTAATACATTGGAATTGTTCGCATGGACATTTAACGCCATCTAGTAGACAAATAAATTCAAGTAAGAAGGTTCCATATGAAGCGCGGATGCGTGACAGTCTTCCTTGAATTTGAATGCAAGTTCGCAGCCGGCTCACTGGCGCGTCGACTGTCCGGAAAGGGTTAAGTGTGGTGTTTTAAGTTGGTAATGCAAATTTATTACTTGAAAACTAAAAATAATAGAAAATAGCTTTTTTTAAAACATAAACACTTTAATGAGTACATTTTATTAATTATAAACTAATGGTATCAATATATGTTCTAAAATTATAAAAAAAATTATTTTATTAGCATGATATATGTTGGGACATCAAACAGGTGGTTATTTTGAAAATCACCCATAAGCATATTCTTTTTCCTAAAGGATTTAAAAAAAAATATTTCATTCTGTAATGAAGACTAATGTATTCACATTGTTTGTTTGGTTATAATGTTCATTAAAATTTGAACATTTCATATAAAAATATATTTAAAATGTTTAATTTTTTGAATAAATTTTAAAACATTATAAAATCGTAAATTATGAAACTTAAAAATATAAAATTTCATTATTCGATTATGTTCAGAATAATAATGAAGTATTATTCTGATTATCACTGCACATGATCTGCACATGATTTTTTATCGCAAATTGAACCGCTTGCATCGTTACTGAAAGATTACTGAAAATTTACTGTCTAGATTATTGAAACTATAACTGAGAGGTTGGCATCTCTGCATTAGCTATAATGTTAGTGTGGCACCAATATTTTTAAACTTTTTTAATCATTATAGACATATAATATTTTTAATTGGTGTAAAGTCACTTAATAGTGAATAAAAATCTTAATTTTATCAATATTTGTTTTTGGCAACTGTAACATTTATTTTTCACCGGATTCTTAAGTGGCAGTCAACATGTTTACCTTTGTTTTATATTTCTGCATTAATAAAGTGTTTACTCTATGCTCTATTTATTATTATTTTTCACCAGTTTGCGCTGATTATTTCATACTTTATAATTGTGCATAATTGCCAACAAAGCCACCCAATTTTAATTTGAAAGATATTGCTTAAATGTCAATAACATTGTTCTGAGGATGTTGCATATGGTTAGAGAAGAATTTTAATTCATTGCATTATATTGGGAGAGTTATATAACATCAAATTTTTTATAACTTGTAATTTTTATGTGTAATTAGATTTGTGAATGATTTTTTGCTTGTTTATCTTATTTATTTTTATTTATTAATTTTTTTTACTGTTTTTTAAATTTTCTCAACTTTATTTTTCAGCTCAGTTGTCAGATTGGATATGCCCTCTTCTGTCGCAGCTTGTTACAAGTGGAAGTGCTGAAGACATACGATCTGAGGATATGTCTGTAAGTGTTAGCCTAAATATCTCAGTTTCTCTTTGCAGGCTCCCTCTCTGGAAGACTGTTCCTTGAAAGACATGGGTAGTGAGATGTCTAGCTCATCCATCTCACTACCTTGTCTTTGACGGAAAAGATTCAAATATCTACGGATAAATCAATATATTGCACTTTATTGCCTATCCGATGTCGTCAAATGGGCTGTGAAATGTCTAATGTATAAAGCATATCACAGCCATATTTGATGAGCATTTGCTAGGTTCTGCTGCAAGAAACAGTAGTGGCCCCTAGGAGTTAATTCTGCAAGATTCCTGTTAAAGCATTGGTATCAAAATTCTTCAATGGGAAGTATTTTGCATTTAACTTGCAATTGTTTAATGCATTAAATTTTAAGTATACATATACGCTCCAACAGTGCAGTGAAGATATGCATTGTTATATATTTTCTCTATAGATATAATTAATTCTATTGTTTGAATGCATGTCATACATAATTAGTTCATACTTTGATTTCTATTATTTTTGAAAATGCTGTGTGATTTTACAGTAGATTCTTAGTTAATTGGGATGAAGCAAAACAAAAATAGTTCCTAATGTCTCAAAAGTATGTATTTACTAAAGTGTATACACCAGTTAATCAAAATTCAATAGAGATCTAAACAATTTTTCCACTGACATAAAATGAAATCGTTAGGTCAAACTTGAAATCCTGAATGCATTTCATTTAGTGTATCTTGTTGTGATACAACATAACCAAAGTTTTTGTTAAACTGAGTTTGTTTTCCCTATCATTCTAGATTATTAATAGTTAGTTTTTTCAGTTTAGTCAGCTTTTTTTTTTTTTTTTTTTTTTTTTTTTTTTTTTTTTTTATATATATATATATATATATATATATATATATATATATATATATATATATATATATATATATATATATATATATATATATATACAATTGTATGCTAGAGAATGCCCTCAACTTAAGTACTTTCATACTGACACTTTGTATTGAAACTATATCTCTATGAAGTGTATTGAAACTATAACACTATATGAAGTGAACTTAGTGTTTTTCCCTCCTGAGATTCATACATTTTACATATGCTGCCACTTGCACAGCATACTACTACTGCTTGCATACATTTCATCAAATTGTTTTCAATGACACTTTAGTTCCACACATTTGTGTTAAACTATTTCTCTGTGTGATGACATCAGTACCTTTATAACCTTCATAACTTTTTCGATCTTTATATAACTTTTATTTTACTGTTCAAGTGTAGTTAATATGTTAGTTACGTTAATAATAGCTCATATAATTTGAGGCAAAAAGTAGACGACTGGTACACACATTAGCATTTCATTGTGTTATTTTCTCTCAGTTGTCTAAGCCTGATGTAAAGTTAAAGTGTTTATAATTGTTATGTTAGTATGGTTTTATGTCTTAATTGAGAATAACTTGTCAAAAATGGCTGTTAAAATGTAATTACTCATTCAAATAAGAGTTATCGTGTTTATTTTATTTGCTAATACTTCATTTACATCAGCTGTGCATGAACTTGCCTACCCACTGCGCTTGCGCACGGGTGTGCATATGAAGATTGCAGTTCATTACATACATTAATAGGCGAAAAATATATATTGCTTCGACTTGCACTCTCTAGAACGTAACCTGCCATAAGCCTCCAATTTTATGGCTCGTTATTTTCATTTGAATACACAGATTAAGTACACTAATGATCAAAGGGATTATTAAAGTTTTAATAATTATTTAGCGAAAGTAATGATTTTAAGTGAACACTTGTACATAATCAAAAGTTACAATTTCTATTAATTTTGTATTTTTTTTTCTTTTCATGCTCAAAACTTGGTTTTTAAAACTAATAATTTATGCATGTATGCAGTGGTGGCTCATCATTTAGATATGATCATTAGAGCCGAGCCCTGCTAATAATTTTCTGTATTGCTTTAAAGTCGAAATATGTTCCATGATTTGATAGAGTGCTTGTGTATTTGCAATGTTTTCATAGCTTTAGCTGTATTAAAAAAATAGTTTTTAAATAATGCTATATAAAATTCAAATTTCTTAAGTAACACATTTAAATCTACTTGCTGTGAGAGATGTGACCTTGTAGCTATATTATTGTATGTATTAGACACGTAAGTTAAGGTTCAGGCGTAAGTTAAGGTTCTTGTCCATTGAGGAAAGTGTTAGGGGTTCATTGACCACACAATGTTCTGTTTTGCCACTTTAGGAATACTATGTATCACCAAATTAAATTCTCAGATAGCTATGGTTATTTTAAATTGTTTAAACAAAACTTTCTTGCCAAGCTCTATTAAATGCACTTTTTTTTTTGTCATACACAATATATGAATATAATTTCATTTTTTATCAAGATATTTGAATGGTTTTGTTAAGAAAGTAAGGCAGACATACAAAAATAATATTGGTATACTTAATTTTAGAAACAGCTCTTTGTTAGTTGTAAAAATGTTTGTGATTTTTTAATTAATTTTTATGTCATCTTATGAAGTTGTGACACCTCTTAATAGTTTTTATGATGGTATGTTTAATTTTGCATTTTATTTTTCAATTTCCCCACCATTCAAATATTTCACGAGCCGCCACTGCATGCATAAATGTAGATCTAACTATTAATTTCTTTCTTAATAGCTGTGTCACATTTGATTGCTTCCACGCTCACAAGGCAGTTGTTATATGTTGCACTTGTGTCATATCACAGCTGCTTTGATGAGTGTGGAGCTTTCACTATTCGCTCAGATCAGAAGTTCTAAACTTTGTGTCCTCCCTTGTCAGAGTGGATGTGATGTGTATTTGCAAATATCATATCACAGCCAGCTTTGATGAGCGAGGCTGCATAAGCTGCATCTATGGAGGTAAGTGGAACTTGATTTATCCTTCTAATTTTGTTGCTTTGCATTGCATCACCTTGTTATTTAAATTGTTTATGTCAATAACTCGATGCTTTGTTATAGTTGTCTACTATTTGTCTTTCAGGATCTTTTTTCAAAATGTGCACTTCACTACCTACAAAATTGTTTGTTGTAATAATTTCTCAATTTTATTTTATTATTTTGGAAAATGTAACCATTTTGTTATAAAATAAAACAAGAATTGTTGATTGGCATGCAGCTTTTAAACTGCACCAATTCACTAAATTAGCTCATAATATGGAAATAAATATGTGCTAAGCTTAATATTAAGACATAGTCAAAGTATTTAATTGATTTGTTCACCAAAAGTCTAAAGTTTTAAAAGTGCTTGTTCCTTGCCTTAGAAGTTCTCAAATGTATCATTCACACATTCCTTCATTTTACATTCTTTGCAATATAACTATATAGTGTATGAAAATGGATTTCTATTTATGGTGGAAAAAATGTTAACTATAACACAGATTTTGATTGAATTAAATGTTTTGAGCACACCTGAGTACAGCCATTTTTTAAGGAATATCATATATGTGCCTGGAAAATATCTTGGAATGATTCCAATGAAATTTAGTTTTAATTATTTAAATGGATAAACAGGTGGATTGATTTCAGCGATATCAAACTAGATAAGGCCCTTTATATTTCAGAACTTTTGCAAAACATAAAAGTAATTATAATAATTTATAGGATGCTAGTAGCATATACAATTTTCTACAACTATTGCATGTTTTTTTTTTTATTTAAAATAAAAAACATGCTTGTCAATTCCTATAAGCAGTTATCAAGATATTAGAAAATTTTTGCTTTCCCATATAAGAAGAGCATTATGTCTTGACAAGATCGAGTTATTTCCGTAAAATTTGTTATTCTTATTTTAATTAGTCATAGCAGTTAACCTATTGATTTTCAGCAAGATCTTCTATCTCCAAATGTTGTACTTTTCTAACAATATAAAAATTTAGTAATTGCTAGTAAAAGTAATGAATTTGATACATCTGATTTCTTTTTACCAGGTTTGGGATTGTATTTGATCATATATGGGTAATTCCACAACACAATAGGAAATAAATAGAACAAAATTAGTCATTAGATTTGTGAGATTTTGCATTTTTAGTTATCAATGTTATTTAAATTTTCATGTAATTGCAAAAAGTTTCAAGTAATGCTAGTATTTTAAATAATGATAATCCCCCCTTACCTTAAAACAACCTTATCTGACTGGTTAAGGACATTATCTAAACTATAAATATTAATATAGATGTTTAATAACTCAAGTATTTTTTTTTTTTTTTTTTTTTTTTTTTTTTTTGTAAATACTGGCAGTACAATATAATATGTTAATAATGCTTTCTCTTATTCTTACTCTATTTATTGTAATATATTTTATTATTCTGGGAAGTGTAATTTTAGAAAATAAGAATTTTAAATTAATATGTTCTAAACTTTGTGTACTTGTAGCAATTAGCAAAGAAATGTATTTTTCCAGGTAATTTGTAAAATGTTCCCATTTATTGGGAAAGAAATAACTGAAAAGTTCTTTTTGGAGCCATTTATTTCTCTGTGTTGTGACTCTGCATACACTATCAGAAAGGTATTGCAATTTTAACATATTTTAATATTTTGGTAACGTTGTGAAACACTTTTCTAGAGCCATAATTTTTTTTTTCTCCAGGTCTGTGCCTTGAATTTTGGTTGTTTATGTGAAGTTGTTGGAACCGAAACTACCGAATCAACATTGGTAATTTTATTACATATTACTTTCAAATTAAAAACCATACTTTATGTATAGTAATAATAATAGGTGTAATGGTGCACAACCATACATACAATAACTGAAGTACTGAAGGCCTGTTTTAAAAACTGTTTTAAAAGCACTGAAAATGGTGCAAATTCTTGAAATAACTGAACCTCACAAGAATGCTTTAAAAATTTATCAAGTAAATACAGGTTATATTGCAAATATTAATTATGCAATTTATAGATTATTTCATCTGTATTATTGGAAATTTTGTTTATCCTGATCAAGCCTAATCATATTTAATAAATGATTGAAATGATTTTCATTTTGTACTATTTATTAGTTAGTATTTTTTTACTTTGCTTATATACATAGTGTAGTATGTATAATGTATAAGGAAACTATTGTGATGAGGTCGAAAATTTGAATTCAAGTTTTCGACAGGAGAGCACACGCTTCAAGCAAATGTTTTTGAGGTGATGTCTCTCTCTCTCTCTCTCTCTGTGTGTGTGTGTCTGTCTGTGGAGACAATATCTGACAAACGAATGGAGCGATTCTAACGGAATTCGGTACAAAAATTACAATTTGTCAATACTGGCAGCCTATTGTTTTTAAACGCAATTGAATTTTTAGAGCCCCACTAAATTTTTGAGTGAAATTTTGAGAAAATCAACAAAAAATTAAAACCTTAAATAAAGTTACACAAATAGTCATTTCTTTTGTAATTTTTCATTAAAAAACATTTGACACAAACTTTAAAATGCTAGCATGAACCTTTCTTGAGATAGTGTACATTTTTTAAATAAATTTATCAAAAAATCACAATAAAAAAAAATATTAACTATTGTGAAATGGATCTAGATCGTGCCATTCATGAGAAAAGATACTTCAAGTGCTACTTTTGTAGTTGGATGCCAATAGTCATTTATCTGCTATAATAACAACTTATTTCTCCATCCATAACGCTTGATGATATTTTGGCGACAAATTTGGTGGAATGTCGCCAATTCGGTGACCACTTCGATGTCACATATAGCGATTTCTAAATGTAAGATTGAGTATGGAATTTAAATGTGTATTTTTTAAGAATTTTTCAAAGTTTATTAATTTAAACAGCAGAAATTAGTATTGCCAAAATTTTCATTATTGCCAGAATTATTTTTTTAATTAAAAAAACCCAAAGAATTTGATCAATGCCTGAAATAGTTTCCTTATTGAGTTCAGACAAATATAAAGTTTTATCAGAGTTCTAATTTTATATATTCATGTATGATTAATTTTCTATTAATAAATCATAACTGAAATAGATATTTTTTAGCTTCATAGAAATGAATAGTATATACAAGGTTTGTGCAAAATGAAAATTATAGGAGGTATATCTGTATTATAATATGTCTTCCAATTTCTCTCTTTTTGCCTTATTTTATTTCTTCAAAATTTTAAATATTGAAATTAAATAAGTTCAAGACATCCAGCTGGGTAGTATAAACATATCATTTGCCTGATAAAATCTATCACTAGTTTTATTAACTAGCTGTAGTGTTGGTCATACCGATAGCATTGCAAAACTGCCAACTCTCCTGATTTAGTCAGGAGACTCCTGATATTTTACCCTTCCTTCTTCAGCTGAAATTAAATTAGCACAGTATAAAATCAGTATGAAATATTTTAGTGTAATTAACTTGTTAAAAAAAGCTTAATAAACTAAACCAATGAAAATAATATGCAAGTTCATGTAGCAGATTTTCAGTAATAAGCGACGACTATTGGAGACACGTGAAATGGGCATTTTAATTCCATTTGTTTTGCAGGTAGATGAGAGATGATAAACTTAAATCAAAAACATTCTCTGGATTCTGTCTCATAGCTGAAAAAGTTTCAATGAAATTGCACATATATTTCGGAGGCGATTATAAGCATATTTTTGTTTTTATAAATATTGCAACATCTTAATTATTTTTAGCTGTAGCTCTACCTATTCTGTATAATTAACATTCTTTAAACATCATATCCAGAAAAGATGGTACACTTTTTGTACTGTTTGTCATTGTAGCGTTTCAATTTTTCGTGATAAAAGTAATATTGTTAAACACTTAAATTCAAAGAAAAAAAATTGCTATCTGTTATCAAAGCCCGATAACAAAAGCATACTCTTTATTTTGATAATACATATTAACAAAATTACTGTGTATAAATTGTACCACAGTGCTTGGTTCTAAAAAATACTGATAACAGGTGATCTGAAAAACATCTCCTTATTTTTAGATTTTGAAGGTTGGTAGGGCTGAGCATTGATTGCTGTTGAGGTTTGTAGTGGCAGCAGCCAGCATGTTAATCTTATTTATAACATAACATATGGGTTAAAAAATAACTTCCCTTTCATTTTTTAATTGCACCCAAAACTTAAAAAATAAATGAATGTCTAGGGATCTTTTTCACTTAGCAAGCTAATTATTAGCTGAATCTTATAAAATATATTTATTAGTACTTAATGACAGTATGCCATCCCATTATCTGTATTATGTAATTCTTGTAGGCAGCCATTTTGTGGCTGCATTTTCACCGCAAACTTCATTACCAATTTCTCAATAACTCAAATTTAGTTGGGTATTTGGTTTATATTGTTATTTAATGAGATTTTAAAGTACTTTTACATATATTAAGTTCAAATTTTGTTGTTTATTGTAACTTCTCTGTTAAAGTTTATTTTTTTTCATTTTCAGTTACCTGCTTTTTTAAATCTTTGCAATGATGAAATATGGGAAATTCGGAAAGAATGTGCTGAAGTATTTGTCAGTGTTGCTAAAACTGTGACTTATAAAACAAGGAGAGAAATTTTACCACACATTTTTATCAACCTACTGAATGATGAGTCTCGCTTTGTAAGTTAGCTTTTGAATGCCAGTTTTGTATTAAAAAGTTCATAAATAACTGTTCTTGATGGGAAAAACTCCAAAAATCTAGGCTTCTTATGTAAAAAAAATTTTTTTTGACCGTTTTTAATTACTTGAGTTGCATCAATTATTCTGATAGAATTCGACTATTAAGCTGTGAATCATTCGATTATTTGATATTACGATATCCCTCTTGATTGTAGAACTCTAGCAAGAACCTTGAGTTCACTAATTAAATATGATGTTGACAAAGTTAAGCAACAATGTAATCTCCAAGGAATTGCCAGAAAGAAAAAGTTCATCATTAATAAATGTGCAATAGTGAACTGCAATTCTTCATAAAAGAATTCACAATTTTTTCATTTGTTTAGTGTATAAAGATGTGAATGTGATTTTTTTTTTTTTTTAATTTAGTTTTTCAGTCATGCATCTTATTCATTTTATATGGATTAAATAAATTTAAGGTTTACATTTTAGTTAAAGAATATCTGAGAAAGGGTAAAATAAATAAATAATTTCAGAAATATTAAATAAAATTTTAAAAGTTTTATATATATATATATATATATATATACAGTAAACTCCCGATTATCCGCGGAATAGGGTGGCTCGATAACCACGGATAAGCGAATTTCGCGGATAATCCGCAAAATAGCTGGAAAAGTACAAAAATCCACACACAAATGCATTTAAACCATTTTTAAGAATCATAATATAGTAGCACATACTTACACACATAGAGTTGTGACTTCATAAACGGTATCCTTAAGTTTTTACAAAAAAGTCGGTTAATTGTTTTTGTTTTTTCGTTTCGATGCTCCTCTTCTTTATTTGCGATTGAAGTTTTTTTAACAGCATCTTGTCGCAAAGTAATGAATCGTCCTGCTCCTCTATGTATTTAATGATTCCATCAATGTGAGTTAGCGCTTCATCATGGCTCATTTTCTTCTGCATCACTTCTCCCTCATCTTCTTCATCGTTCTCAGCCGAAACCACACCTTTTTCTCCGGCTATGATTTCTTCATCGGTAAGATGTTCGAAGCCTGGATCGTTTGCGTCACAATTGATCCACTCAACGATGTTATCTTCATCCACATTACTTCCTCCAGGAACAGATTTTGCTAAATTTGCCAAATCAGATGCAGTAACTTCCTCGTCTTCTTCCTGTGGAGACTCTAACGTTGGCAAAATTTTTCTCCAGGACTTTACTAAAGTCGTTATCTTGACCGTATTCCAAGCTGTGTTGATGTCATAAATGCTATCAAGAATCGTGTAGTCCTTCCAGAAGCCCTGGAGATCGCCCCCCTCTTCAATCCGTTTTTTCAATAAGTTGGTTCGATACCGTTTCTTCATAGAAGCAATAACTCCCTGGTCCATAGGCTGGATAAGTGCCGTGATGTTAGGTGGCAAAAACTTGACGAAAAAATTTCCATCTTCTGATTTCAGAACACTTTCTCCTGGGTGAGCCGAGGCGTTGTCAAGCAACAACATGGCTTTTTCAGGTAGGTTTTTAGACTTCAGATGCTCTCTCAATTGGGGAATGAATTTTTTTTCGAACCATTCCTGAAATATTTCTTGAAGCATCCAGGCTTTTTTTTGGTTAAAGTAATGAACTGGAAGGTTTTCAGCTTTTGTACCTTTAAAGGATCTAGGTTTTTTTACTTTCCCAATCACTACGAGTCTTAGTTTGTGTGTTCCCGTGACATTGCTGCAAGACATTATTGTCAATCGTTCCTTACTGGTTTTATGTCCTGATGCTTGACACTCTCTTTCAAACGCCAGTGTTCGCGTCGGCAAACATTTCCAATACAGTCCAGATTCGTCAACGTTGTATACTTGTTCATACGAAAGTTCTTCTGATTTTAAAAATTCCTGAAAATCATTTTTAAAGTCCTCTGCTGCCTGATTATCGCAATTTAATTTGTCACCGTGAAGTCCGATTTCTCTAATCCCATGGCGCTGTTTGAATCTAGTTAACCAGCCTGATGACGCATCAAAAGTCCCTTCCATTCCAAGCTTTTCGAAAAATTGCTTAGCTTTTGCAGCAATAATCGGTCCTGAAATGGGTGTATTCTCACTTCTTACTTGACTCACCCATTTTAATAATGCCGCGTCCAATTCTTCATAGGTGCTGGTTTTCATGGTTTTCCTTTTCTTCATGGACGATGAGTTGTCCGATGCGGAAGCAAATTGCATTAGTTTATCTTTTTGCTTCATAATGTCTCTAACTGTAGACTCTCCAATGCCATACTTCAAAATCATTTGTTTTTTCGATGAACCATTTTCAATTTTTTTTATCAACTCTAACTTATCCTGGATGGATAAGACAACTTTTTTTCTCTTTTCGCTCATAGCTAAAATTACAAGTTTAAACAGACGCGAGAAGATCGGTCACACAGATTGACCGCAACGTACTAAAGTGATGTGGTATCAATTCTGACTTGAAATGGCAAGCGTAAAGGAATGGGGAGGTACGGAAAATGACCTCGACCAATTCGCCACGACCTTCAATCTGGTCCAAAACCTGACAAACGGCATATTTGTCCATTGTACAGGTTTCGATGACTTTGGGGGGGGGGGGATAGAAAGGAACAGGAACAATCCAATTGTTGCTCTAAAAATAGATTTTGCATTTGTTGATCAGGAAAGGCGTGTTGCGTGTTTATTTCTCTACATTCCGTAAATGATCGTCGCAAAAAAAAAAAAAAAATCGCGGAAGAATACGCGGATAATCCGCAAAGCGGATAATCGGGAGTTTACTGTATATATTATTAACCTTGGACACACTGGTTGGAAGTTTCTTGATTTGAAATATTTATGTGTCTGTTTCTCAGCCTTTACTTTAGAAAATAATTTAATAGTATTTAATTTATTCATTTTTATTGATTCATTCATTATTTAATTATTCATTTATTATTATTTATTCATTTTTTCAGGTTAAACTAAGTGCATATACATCTCTTGGTGAATTCATTTCTACGTTTGCTAATACACCCAAGACAGATCTTTTGATGGAGCTTCCAGTTGAAAATTATGAGGAGAGTACAAACAACAATCAATGGATTAAAAATATAGATAACAATAGTGGCAATGAAATAAATGATAATGTCCAAAATGACAGTGAAGTTCCAGCTATATATTTTAAACATTCTATAAATACAAATTTACAATTAGAAAAGAAAGTTGAAAATATAATGTATCAGTCTGAATCGACAAATGCATCTAATCTAGATAATGACAGTGAAGCCCCATGTATAAAATTTGAACATTCTATAAATGCAAATTTACAATTAGAAAAGAATAAGATTAAAAATATATCTAAAGAGACAAATGCATCAAATCTAGATTTAAACAGCTGTGGAAGTGTAAATTTAGAAACGTCTGAATGGAGTAATATAAATATGAAAGAATCTAAAGTGCCGAACAGAAATATAAATCAATCTGATTTGAACGTGAATGTAGAACATGGTGAAATTTCTTGTTCAGAATTAGATGGGAAGTCAGTGTCACTCAGCAATTTTCGTTCCAGACTAGACTCTCAGCGCTTTGAAAAACTTAGAACAGCAGTGATTAATAGAGGTGATCCCTACGTTCAATATTCATGTCACTTAATTAGTCGAGACTTAATTAGTGACTTAATTAGTCCAGAAACCTGTGAAGTACAGAATACCACAGTTAGTCAAAAACAGGCTTCATCACAATTAACACTTTCTACTGCAGATGCTCACGTATATCTTAATAATGCAAATATTTTTAATAGTTTTCAATTTTGGAGAACACCACTTCCTGAAGTTAGGTTAGACTTTGATGTTGAAGAGAGTATAGGAAAAAGGCCTGTACTAAAGGTGGATTACCATAGAAAAGCCAGAGTGACTGAGTATTGTGTTTTCATAATCTTTTACATATTTATGATTTAGGGGAAAAAAATTGCATCTGTTGTTTTAATTATTATTGTAGTATTCAATTAATTTGCATGGATGATAAATGCATCAGCACTTAATTTTTTTAATTTGGTCTTAAATTAAGATTTTGCTTTACTTGCAATACATAGTATATGCTGAAATGCAAATTACTATAAGTAACATCCTCATACTATAGAATTAGTATAATTTCCCACTATCCGCATCCAATAAATTTTTCTGATGAGGCATAAATTTATATTTGCTTGTGATGGTAGTCAACAAAGAATCTAATATCCCTCAAAAGATTGATGACTTGAAAGAAGTAAAGGTGCTAATTCATTTGTATTTGAAATAACTTTTTAAGCATTTTAAAAATCAACAAATACAAATGATTTTTGTTTGATTTTAGATGCAAAATGAGCAATATCTCAAAATCTGCATATGTTAGCATTTTTATAAATGTCATTTGCTTTTAGATGGAAAATTGGTTATTTTATAACTTTTTGATTCAAAAAGTATAGAGTGCTTTTTCTTGGTCAAATTTCAGAATTTATGCATCTTATGCTTACTTATGAAATTATTTCATATGAATTGCTCAATTTGTTTGAGATTGATCAAACCCACATAAATATTAAAATGGTTTATTCTTCTTCAGGGATATTTAAAATATGTCAATTTGTAAAAATTTTTACCACTTCACAGTACCTTGTCTTTGCATATACACTATGTATTGTAGTATAAATGAAATTTATGCCCATTGATATCATTTAAATTAGTGTTTGTAGTTAGGAATCCACAATTTTTGAGTAACAGCAGGCCAATTTAAAACCAAGCACCAAGTTGCTGTCGGCAGGTTGTCACATTCACTTGCTGAACAAGTGCAGTGTAACAGGATCACATGTTATTTGACATGACTTCATTATGTACTGGTTTCATGTGTCATTACAGTACATGTGTATTACATTTGTTCTCATGAATTAGAGTACATTAGTATATTTTTTCACCCATCTTCATCTTTTAAATATTGCATATTAGATTGACCAAACTAGCTTATTTTCATATTCTGGTTAATTTTCTAATTATATTTTGCATAATACAGATTTTTCTATTTTGAAAAATGGGTATGAACTCTGTGAAGGGATATTTTCCAAAAAGTGGTATTAAAGCATTGATTTAGGCACATAAAAAGACAACTATTTTAGCAGGGATATAATTCATTGCTATATGTTTTGTTTTTTTTAATTAACACCTTTACAGACGGTGGCATTCCTAAGTTCTCTCCCAAAGTATGGCACATTTTTTTGCACTAAGCCTAACTCCAGAAAGAAATTCACTAAAAATCACCCATTCAACACATCATTCTATTTTTTTCAGAAATAAAGGAAACACTTATTTTCCATTAGATGTATACGTTCCACACAAATTATCTTTTTAAATATTAAAAATTTAAATGATTAAATATGATTAACTTGCTTAAAATAGTTATTTGTTATGCACGAAGAATATCCAAATGATTGTATTCAGTATTTTATATAGCTAATGGAGATTATGTACATTTTTATAGAAAATGGCATTGTTACTAATTAATACACCTTTTACGTATAATGTATTTCAAAACATGAATTCACGTGCAGACTAACATTGCAATCTCTTCATTTAGAAAAATTGTCCATATGTTTATCAGAAATACAAGTTCCACGAATCTTCACTATCTGCATTATTTTTGTAACTATCCGGTTCGGTTACCATGCGAGTATATTCTTCCATACATAAAAAATGTTTGACCCAACCATTATTTTATCCAAATCTTTAGATTCAAAGCACTACATAAAGATATTAACTATAAGAATCATCTTACATCATAATTAATTCTTATAACATTTGGTTAATTTTGTAAAATATTTCTTTTAAGCAAACCTAAACATGAATAGTCTGCCTATTGTGCAATAATTGGAGGATTGAGAAATATTTTTGTAGATTCTCAGCAGTGCACAGCAATACAAGTTAGATTTATATTTTTGAGCTCATTTTTTTATTGGTTTGGATATGCATAGAGCAAAATTATACTGGTTGAAAAGAGGTCTGGATTGTAAATGCTTATAAAAAGCATTGAATTTAATAAATATGTATATGCTTCAATCTCATTATGACAGTGAATACTATAATATTAAAGATATCAATATAACAAAGGGGGAAAAAAACATGGATGCTAATAGATTACAATCTGTATGATTCACAACTTTTTCTTCCCTTCAGTATTTTGATTTCACTAACAGAACATAAGCACTTAGGTGATTAAATTGTTTGATCAATTGAGGAATACATGGTTCATGTTCAAGTAAGGAGAATGCTTTGTTTCTCTCTTTTCTACTTATGATTACCTACCCTAATGAAGTGCCCATTTTGAAGGAAAAGAAACTTGTAAAGAAGATAAAAAATAAAAACAGTTGCAATTGCTAATATTTTTATTATAATTCTTCAGATGGGGATTGAAAGCTGTTTGTATTAATTTTTATTTTAGGCATTTAAAATAACAGCAAAAATACTTGGGAAGGTTTGAAAGAGATATCTATAATTAGGCCACTCAAATTGGATGAAATGACTATCCACATAATTTTTTTCAATCTCAACTTTGTCATCTTTCTGATAATTGGGATTTTCATTTTTGATCATTCATACACTCATACTGATTTATAGTGTGATTAAAAATCACAAACTAAAATTAGAACTAAATAGTATCAAACATACAAAATTTATAATGGGAGAATAAAAGAATTTGTGGCATTTCTATTCCCTTTTTTAATTTTTTTTGGAAATTATAACAAAAACAGGATGGGTGTTTTGAAAAGACATGGGCTATATATAAAATATTAAAAGAATAATAACTTCATTAAGTACAGTTTAATTGAGAAAAGGTAACTAGTTTTGGAGACGAAAACAAAAGCAGGTTTTCATTGATGCAACCACCAAGTTTCTGTCAATTTGTCTTTCCTTGACTGAATGGTTGCTTTGTCTTATCCTAAAGCCGGATGTTTTTGCCATCGTATCCTGTTGAAATCTGTTATCAATTAAATGCTAGAATCTTGAATCATTCTGTTTTTTTCCCCCCTTCCACAGTTTGAACATAATATTTATACATAAAATATATCAGCAGGCCTCAGGTTATACCTCCTAGTTTATAGCTTGTATGATAAGAGATGCATACCCCTGTTTGAGTAACTAATTTGCTTTTTGACTGCTATACACTATAAAAGATCGTTAAAGACTATTTAATTATAGTAAATCTTTTCATTTTATACTAGGAATCTTAGAGAAATGAAATTCTCATTCAAAGAAGGCGTCCTGGAATCTGGGGAAGATAATTGTAAGTAAAAATTTTTTTTTTGTAAATGCAAACCTGCTACTTATTATTATTATTATTATTTTACCTTTTCTGTTGCTTTTCTGTTTAATATTTTTCCTAATTTTAGCCATTTTAAATTTTTATTGCTCTTGTATTAGCTGTCTTACAAATGAAATTTTATTTCATTAAATTATATGATGCATTTCTGTATTTGATGTGCTTGTGTTTATTTCAGTATTAAATGTTATCGAAAAGAAAATGAGACAAATATTAATAATTCTTACACATAGGAACATTTTTTTAGCATTGAATCGGCAATGAGTAGTACTTGTAGATTTTGTACTATTTGTTACTGTGACTTTTCATGTTGCCAAATGTGTTGTGAAACGTTTAAATGTAAAGAAAATAAATTACAAACTATTGTCAAAATTCCGACAGAGTTCTCTGATAAAATTGTAGCTACTAGTGTAAATATTATTCCATAAGGTTTCATTGTTTGTGAATGTCATTTCACTGTGAAAAGGGTTATTTGCCTGTAAAAAATCATTTAATTGTGTAGAGACTTATGCAGCTGCGAAACAGGTTGAAAAAAGTAAAAGTATGCATAGAATATTGATTATCAGTGTTGCTTTTTAGTACTTAGACATTGCTATTGATTCAGGGTTTGTCCTAGGCATTTTTCACATAGCGGCCCTCCCCGCTGCCCTCAGGAATTAAAAAACCCACCCTGCCTGCCCCAGTATTGCAGTCTGTTTTGCACCCTGGCATCGAAAAATGTGGTGCCTGAGGCCCCTTTTTAAAATGGCACCTTATCATGCATTCTTAAATTATCAAAACATCGAGAAATGTGCGACGTTTTTTAACATTCATTATTTATTACAGCCACACAAATGTCACAGTAGTATTTATAAACGAATGGGGAGTGTACACGTCAGCGGGAAACTGAACACTTCCAGAGGCATTCTTCACCCTTTGTCGGTAGCCTCCGCCCCTCAGGATGAAATCGCATCCCTCTGAGCTTGAACACTCAAGTAGGCGACACCAAAGAGCGATACTCTCCATGTTATCATAGAGAGTTTTTCACCCCCTCTTCTCTGTTCATGTGGAGTATGATCACGTTAAATATGTGGGTCCGTAAGTCCTTCCGAGAGATTGGTGGTAGGGGAAGGAGGGTACGGTCCCTGTGGATGCCTCCCCCACTGGGTTCCGGTCTAAATTGGGTGTTACTTCCCGGCCGTCCAAACAGTTACCTTACACCTTTCTGGTATGTCGGACAGTCTGGGTCTCAACAGCAACAACCCTCTCCTCTCTACTTCCCGGCCATCAGTTATCTTACACCTTTCTGGTAGGTCGAACGATCTGGGTCTCAATAACAACTCTCTCCTCTTGGCTACTCAAATTCCTGCTCATGCCTTAGGGCGAGTCGAGTGGTCTGGGTTTTCGAGCTTTAGAAAAAACACACAATAAAACACAAAGTTTTGAAAATGTATTCAATATCAAAGATGAGAAGTTAGCAATAAATGCATGTTAACAATATTATTCATTAAAAAATAAAAATATATTTGTAAGTTTGTGTTATCAGAAAAATGAAGTTTTGTATTTTGCCAATCTCTTAAATTTTCTATAGTTTTTACCCCTCCGCCTCAGCAGATCAAATAATAGATCTTACAAACGTAGATCCCCTAAGGAAAGTTTTCCTTTAGTTTTCCAGACATCGTGGTGCCTTGCACCTGACTGAAGTTATCGCCAGCTCAAGGTGTGGAAAGAAGGATCAGTTGTTTGACTTATATCTACCATTTTATAAACCTGTAAATAAGTATGAGTAATAATATGTTAATTTTTTAATTATTATGTAAAATATTTAAATACAATTTTGCATAATATCAAACAAGTTGAAAATAAGAAAATCGCGCATTTTTCAGTTGTCAACAATTAGCCTCATCATGAACCTACCAGCCAGTGACTGACTGCTTTGAGCCCAGGCATTGTTTACAATGGGTTTTATTGCTTCCCTTTAATTAGTGTTCCTTATTGTTTCCTATCATAGAAAAGTGCATTAGCACTTGCATGACACATCACTAAATATTAATTTAAAACAGGGTTGTTAAGCACCATTGCCACACAGATTAAGAAATAATTTACAAATAACCATCATTGTTCATCATTTATGACCCCCCTTATAAATCTCCCCCCCCCCCCTTCCATGTTATAAAAATTTGTTTGTGTATATAAAATTATTCATTACTATTTCTATCTACTTTTCTGATCTTAAGTAAGCAGCCTAAATTATGAGGATTCTAATTATTATCTTCAATTTGTGCAGTTAGAAAAATAAATTTATAAAGAATAGATTTTAAAGTAAGAGATATGTAATTATAAAATTTTCTGTATATTTGCAATTTTGTTTTATTAATTATTTATATGCTTTTAATTAGATAAGATATCTGTATCTTTTTTGCATTTTACATGTGGGCCACATTTTGCAATGCTTTCTTTAGCTACAATTTATAATTGTGCCCTTTTGAAAATATGTGCCCCTTTCATATGCAATGTGCCCTTTTTTTTAAGTTAGTACCCTGCCTTTTTGAAATTCTAAAATGAACCGTGATTGATTTGTTTGGGATGGAATCAAAATTTCGAGTAGGACTTTAAAAATTTGAATAACTCGAATTTTCTTTATTTGTGCTCGGAGGACAATGGCTGTATCATATTTCAAGTGCCTAACTGAATCAGAAGTATATTTAAAATATTGGTTGTCATTAACGTGACATTAAATTTTAACATCTCATTGAATTGCCTTGGAATATAAATTTGTATAGAAATTTACCCTTCCTTCCAAATAAAACTCTCACAATTTTAGATTTTGTATTTGAAAGAGAATTAGTATGTTTACTTACATTGTCTAACTGTATCAGATGTCATATAAAGTTTTAAGTCAGTAGTCCTAGTTGAGAAAATTAAGAATTTTACAAAATTTCAAACTGCTAATAGAGTTTTTAAAAATTGATGAGTTTGAATTTCATGTTTTTTCTTGTTAATAGTAACTACACACACTAACGCAATGTGTCAAATTTTAAGCGTCTTACAATGATGCAATTTCTGCCCTATAACAGGGTGTTACGTAAAATTATGAAAGTGTATTGACTGTGTCAGATAGACTATATAATTCTAGTACAAAATTAAAATTATTGATCAAAATGCAAAATCGCCCTTTAACCAGAATAGGTATCAATTATTGCATAGATACAGAAGGGTATACAGCCATACTACTGGACTATATACAACCAGTATATAGTCCAGGAGCCAAGAGGGGCTTCATGTGCAGACCCTTGATCCTATGAAACCATTTTTTTTTTTTTAATACCTTAGAGGTGCTAAAAATTTCTAAGGTTCTAGGTGAAAAAATTTGGCTATAACAAAATGGTGGCACCATTTGTACATTTTTTAATGTAAAAAGGAACAAATTTAAAATTCATTATTTGTTCATGGGAGTAGTAGTCATTTTATATGCATTTTACCACAAGGAAGTGAATGAAACCATTTACAAGCTGCTGAAACGAACAATTTTCAAATTATTTGCAGTTAGTAATTTTTAAAAAATACAGGGCTGCCACTGGTGACTAAAAAGACAACTATTTTAAAGGAAAGGTAGGCTTTTTTTTTAGCCAAAATACACCCAAAAACGACTATAGTGAATGTTTTGGTGCATACTAGTTTTTAAGAATATAGATGTCTTTAAAGTAATAAATAAATATTATCTTGTAGCAGTCTTCCACAGAAGTGGTTCTGTGAAAAGATTTGGGAAACAACATGTAAAGCAAGAACTGTCACCTTATGAACAGGTAAATATACATTTGATTCATCTCAACTGTTGTACAGTGCAGTAATTTGCTTCATATTTTGCTATATTTTATTTCTTTATCGACTTAGTTAAAAAAGGGAGTCTGTCTGTGTAATCTGTAGTGGGAAAGCTATGTGCCGTGTGATCATGAAATTTGGTATACAGGTACTTCAGGGCCTGAATAGGTGCACCTTGGTATTATTTTTTTACATTTTGAATTGCTTTTTTATTTATTTTATAGGCTCGAATTTCTTTTTTGACCCCTAAAAATTCTATAAAGTGCATTGAGAAAAATGTGACTAGAATTTCATTCAAAGTACAGTGATAAGATCATCAACGAGCATCTCGTCTCATGGCTGACTTCTTGGTTGAAAAACCGGGAATTCCAGTTTGATAGTGCTTCATTTGTGCTTAAATATTTTGCTTAAGTTTCCATTATTCTTTGCTCAAAGTGTTTTTATTTATTAAAAAATTTGAGTTGTTACTGAAATTTTACTAAAATTGTGATGGTTGGGTTACCTACTACACTGTTCAGGAGTTGGCATGTCTGCAAATGTACAGTTTTTGATGGATTGTTTTCAAATTTGGCATGGTTATTATTACATACCTGCCAAATCTCCCGATTTTTCCGGGAGTCTCCCGAATTTTGAGGCAATCTCCCGAACTCCCGAAAAATTCCTAAATCTCCCGAATTTTTGCAATAACTAGAAAAAAAATCCCTACAAAAGGGATTTTCCTAAAAAAAAAATCCCTATGCAGACGTGCCAACTCTCCGGATTTTGGTCGGAGACTCCGGATTTTTCATTACTTCTCCGGCCTCCGGATTACTAACGAAATTCTCCGGCTTTTTTTGTTGGAAATTTATCAATTAACTAGACATGGTATAATTCCTCGAAAACACCAATTTTCCGCATTTTTAGCACTGATTTTTATCATTCCCGGGATCGTAGCAAATCCATAATACAATGCAGGGTAATGCCAATCAAATTAACGGAGATTTACGGCCGCGTGTTTTGTTAATTAAGATCTCGATCGCTTATTTTATGAAAGTAATAAACATACTTCTTCAAAGGTTATTGAGCATAAATCGCTAAAATGTTATTTTGTTCATTAATTTCGCATAAACACTGCGATTCTCCGGCTTTTTTTGTTGGAAATTTATCAATTAACTAGACATGGTATAATTCCTCGAAAACACCAATTTTCCGCATTTTTAGCACTGATTTTTATCATTCCCGGGATCGTAGCAAATCCATAATACAATGCAGGGTAATGCCAATCAAATTAACGGAGATTTACGGCCGCGTGTTTTGTTAATTAAGATCTCGATCGCTTATTTTATGAAAGTAATAAACATACTTCTTCAAAGGTTATTGAGCATAAATCGCTAAAATGTTATTTTGTTCATTAATTTCGCATAAACACTGCGATTGCGCAATTCAGTTTGTTCTCATGAATCGCCGAGAGTACAATAGTATCTTTTTCCATCCATCTGAATCTTCTAAATATTGCATTTTTGATTGACTAAACTAGCTTATTTTCATATTCTGATTAATTATTATGGTTAATTTCTTAATTATTTTTGCATAAATAATGCGATTGCGCAATTCAGTTGCTTCGTGTGAATTGCCGAGAGTACGTTAGTATCTTTTTCCATCCATCTCCATCATTTAAATGTTGCATATTAGATCAACTAAACTAGCTTATTTTCATATTCTGATTAATTATTGTGGTTAATTTCTTAATTATTTTCGCATAAATAGTGCGATTGCGCAATTCAGTTACTTCGCGTGAATTGCCGAGAGTACGTTAGTATCTTTTTCCATCCATCTCCATCATTTACATGTTGCATATTAGATTGACTAAACTAGCTTATTTTCATATTATGGCTAATTATTAAGGTTAATTTTTTAATTATATTTGCATAATACAAATTTTTCTATTTTGAAAAATCGGTATGAACTCTGTGAAGTGAAGGGATATTGAAGAAGAATTTAGTAAAGAGTTCTTAAAAAAAGCAAAAAGAGCTACTACTTTATTTTTAAGTAGTAAGAAGGATTGAATTTGACATTTTTTAATTATATAGAACTTTTACGTGCTGTATTTTTACTTGCCAAAAGATTTCTTTCATTCAATATTTTATCTGCAGAGAAGTGTGTGTCAGAGACATGTGAATGATTATTAAACAGTAACCCATGACATTTTTCTTTATGCATCATATTCAGTGTAATGAACATTGTTATAGATAGACTGATGAGAATAACTAACGAATTTGCTTATTTTTTAAAAGATGTTTTAATTCTTTTGTATTCGTTGAAATTAAATTGTGTTTATAGATACAATACAGATTGTTTATCACATTTGTCTATTTTTTATGCAGTTTTGTAGTAGAGGGAAAAAATCCCTATCCTGTCTTGAAAATTCCCTGTTATGCTTTCTGTAAAAATAGAAATTGTTATCGTGCTGTGTGATTTTTCGACTTTTGTCGCGAATTGCATATATTTAAAAATCTCCCTAATTTTCATTTTCCAAGGTTGGCAGCTATGTTATTACCCTATCCATGTTTTGAGTTTCTATCCAAGTGGTTATCGAGATACTCAATAAACTCACAAAATTGAACCATCCACTTTCCATAGAAATAGCATTGTGCTACCCCCCCCCCCCCCCCCTCCCCTCTAGAATTAAGTTATTTCAATATATAAAGCAATTAAATGTGTTTATATTGCAGGTTACTTGCATTCAATTTATGCAATTTAAATATTAAAAAGTCGTTTTGGCAGAAGGATTTCTAAATTTTTCTTGGAGGCTATTAAATGAATGGTACAGGAATAATTTTTTGCTATCATTTTAGTATCTTTATTTTGGCATATATTCACCAAACTGCATATTTGTATAAATTAGTTTACAAATGAAACCAGGATGTTTTACATTTCATTTTCTTGGGGGGAATTAAATATTTTAATGACATTTTTTTTTTTTTTTTAAATCAGTATAAATGCTTTTATATACTGCACATATTTTAAATTTCAAGCAACTCCAGATATTTTTCCTAGTATTTTATTTTAATAAAGTTTCTAGAATATTTTCATTGCATTTCATTGCACGTTACAAACTCGTTAGTGTGATATCGCTTCCAAAGACTCACAAAAACATACATCACTTCAAAAACGTTTGATTAGAGTTCAGAGATGCTTAAAATATGTATATCAGTCAAAAACTCAAATTTTTGAGCCTATCGCAACACTTTTTCTAATATCATGCCATATTTTGCTTGATAATGCACAAACTTGAAATAATGAATGATCGTAATGAAAGAAAACCCAAACCTGGTAAAACCCCTGTTAATGAGACTACTTGTAGCAGAATGTTCTTGTCTGCAATTGAAATTTATATTCTTCTTACATGTGTATAAGCATTTCTTCCCTATATCTTAGAATTTAATTTTCATTTAGGACATTGTACCTCCTGAGCTTTTAGCAAAGTTCAAGTTTGCTGTAGAACATAGTGCAGAAAATGGTGAACTCTTTGCATATAGTTTCCCTGCTGTGGCTTATACACTTGGTAAAAGGTATTGGAATTGTATTAGAACGCTTTGCAATATCCTCTCCTATAGTTTAAAGGTATGTACCTATGATTTTGCTTATAATTTTCATTTTTATATATATTAAGTGCCACATCCATCTTCTCATGGGCCTAAACTCCTTAATATTATTTACCCTTTGTGGAACAGTAGGCGTATCAACTGTGAAACTGAGTTCAAGGACAACAGTCATGCATTCACATCAGGGAGAAATTTACCCTAAAGGATGATTGACACCAATGCACATTTTCATATGGAACGTTTTCGTTTGAATGTATTTGAATACTAGATGGCGCTAAATGTCCAGTCTAACATTTACAACGTAGCTACTTAACCTTGCTATAGGGGGATCCCTATGAATCATCACTTCATCTAGAGTTGTAAAACGTGGTTTTGTAACATAAACAAATAGATCATTTCTTGCAGACTCTGCTATGCTGTTATTAAGTAAATAAAACCAATGGATTTTTCTTTTTGCAGACAATATTTACTTGTTTCTGCCGATCCCCCTCACCACCACCACCAAAATCTAAGACATCTAAAAGTATCTACTGGAGCAAACTTGTAGAGCTTAAAATTTTGCATATTTTTTAATCTTAATGCTCATCAGATGAAATGTCGGGAAAATATATTTTTATTATTATTTCTGCAAAAGTAGCAAAGAGTAAATTAAGGAAAGCATAGACTTGCATTTTAAAATTTTAATTTCTGCAATTTATTTGATACTTTTTCCAGCCTTTCATAACCAATAACTAAAACGTAGTGTAATATCCACTAGGTAAAAAGCAAATTATAAAAGTTCTACAGGTTTGCTCCAGTAATTATTTATAAGTTTTAGATTTTAGAATATAATAAAATAATTATTCTGTAGTCATTTAGCAGAAACAAGTAACTATTGTTTAAAAAGTGAATAAATGGGTAGGACAGGACATGTCTCTAGGATCAGTACAGATACTTAATTGTATTAAGAGTAAACAGTGATTTCACAGAAAATATAAGCTAAAATATTTTGTTTGTTTTTTTAATGAAACTTTTGTTTGTTTATTAATGAACTATGAGACATTTGGAGTGTTTGCATATTTTTGCGAAATTCTCATTTATTTTTTTTATTTATTTATTTATTTATTTATTATTATTATTTTTTAATATGAATATAACATCTGATTGGGGCATCTCTGTATGTAATTGAAGCATTATGCTTATGTCTCTGAACCTAATAGATAAAAATGTAAACAATGTTTACTCATTTTGTCCCAAGTAGGGTGCCATTTTTATACACATACAAAAGTAATTTCAATTGTTAATATTTTAATCCCCCCCCCCAAAAAAAGGGGGGGGGGGGTTGTCCAAGTGAGTTATCACTTTGTTTTACTTACTTTCACTTAAAATAACTTCAAAACAATGAAAGAGATATATATGTATATACACACACAGTAAGCCATACAAATGTTCAGTAGGAAATTCAGTTTCTAGATTAATAATTCTTTATACATTTTGAGGAATCGTCTTGTCAAGTTGAAGTTTGAAAATTTTCATGTTTATTATGCCTATATCTCAAAAACTAAAAGTGCCAGCTATAAACAGTAAGAAGTAATTTATAGCCTTTTAAAAGCCTTACAAAGATATAAAATTATTTTGAATCAGGTTCTTAGTTTTCAAAACAAAGTGGTTATGATTTTAATATTTTGAACTGTTTGGAGAATGTCACAAACCATTGACAAAAAAAAAAAAAAAAAAAAAAAAAATCATTTTGGCTCTATCAGACTAGAGCTGCAGCCCAATCTCTTTGGTAAGGGAAAGCATCTTGAATATAAGGCCTTAGAAACAGCAGAAAACAAGAAGTTACCAAAAGTTTAAAAGACTGTAAAATTAAAACCAGGTGAACTAAAGGGAGAATTATGTAATTACTTAATGCTATGATGTGATTGAGTATACACTGTTTTATCAAAACCTGAGAGCATGGCCTGGTTGAAGTGATGTGAAATGACCCAAATGTTAAACGATTTCTGCATTGATTGCATCTTTTTAATGCTCATGTTTCAGTTCACTGTAAGAAGAAAAGTGGCGTCATTTCTTCATGAACTAGCCTCTTTTCTTGGACATGATATTGTTGCAGAAGATCTCTTACCTATATTCTTAGAACTCATGACAGATATTGATGCTGTCCGTGTAAAGATAATGGAAAATGTTTCAATATTTTTAAGGGTAAGTATATCTTATAACACTGAAACCATTAGAGTGAAATTTTCAGTTTGATACTATCTGTTCTCTAGCTCGCATTTACTTCCTTAATAATAAAAGTGGTTCTTCTCAGCTATACTTATTATTGCAAAACATAAGTTAAAGTATTACATGTTTATTATGCATATACTTTGTCAATACAAAATTTCTCACAAAATGTATATATCACACATATTCTATTTATTAATTTAAACATCTTTAAATAGTGGTATACAGCATTGAAATCGAACTGTCAAACTCCCTTTTATTATGACTAGGTTTGGGGCACTTCGAATCTCCCAATTTTTCGAAATCGAAAATGATATAGGTTGTAATGCAGAATTTCAAAGGTTTGTTTTTTACCGATTAGAATCAGTGTATACTTCCCATGTATTTGAATCCACCATTTAGGGACGTTGCACCTGCTTTTACCAATTCGATACCTCAACTGGTAGAGAGAAGTGCTCCCACCGGTCCGTGCCTTTCACAGAAGACGTGTCGCTACAGGACTGATAGTAGGTCTAATTTGTTGAAAAAAATTCGTAGAAAATCGAGATGTATATGCATTAACTTAATTTTTGTATATATTATGAAATAGATACTGAAGATTTATTACACAAAACTTCAATTTTATATTACTAAGAATTAGAGATATGGGTTTTCTGGAAAATTTTCCAAAAAGTTAACTTATTCTTAAACATTACATTTATTATTCTTAAACATTACATTCTAGAACAATATGTCCAGTTTTAAGCTAGAATAATATGTCCAGTTTACTGCAATAAGTACTTGTTCTAAAATTAGAGTTAACATCATATATACATATTAAATAAAATAGTTAAATAAGTGTTTAAACTTTGAATTATATAAAAATATTCTATGCATAAAAATTTGTAATGCATATATATTGAAGTCAGCAGCTGCAATTTTATATTTTCATTGGGTATCTGTGCTTTTGGAAAGTTATAAAATAATAATCCATAACACTAAAAAAAATTTTTTTTGCTAATCATAACTTTAAAACAATGCACGAAATAAATAATAAAATAAAAATGCTAAACCCTTTCTGAGTCATAAATAATTTGTTTATTACAGGTGTAAGAAATAAATTATTAAATATATAACTTTCATGTGCTTTCTTTCTTTAAGAAAAGATTAGAAAGTTTTATTTTCACAAGCAGCAGTTTTATTTATTGTAATAGAAACATATTATAAGAAGAATTGAAAGTTCCTTATAATTTAAAAATAAAGTGTTACATATGCTGTTAATAATGTTTTAAAAGTGCCTGTTCACCAGGGTTGAGAAAAGGGGGTGGGGGGGTAACTGAAATCCATGGTTTAAACAAAAAAAAAAACTCATTGTTTAGACCAATGTAGTTCTAAACAGCCAACTTTGCTGATAAAAGTTAAAAGCGAAATTCGAAAAAACTCCTGTTTCCCCTCTATAAATGATTACTACTAAGTAATTTATAATAATAATAATAAAATGAAAAATACAGGGTGTTTATAAAAGAATACCCATCTTCAAAGGCCTATATCTCTTTAACCAAACAAGTAAGCGCACCATTCTATGAATCGTAGTGAATGAGAAGTTTGTAAGTTCTTTATTTGGCGAGAGACGGCGTTACAGGCCTTACGCCTCCACCCTTATGCGAGTTCATTTAATCAGTTCACGCCGAGATGATAACCGCAGAACGGGCATTCTGTGTTATTGAATTTGCTAAAAGTTAATCGGTTACGACTGTTCAACGAGCATTTCATTTCAAATACGCAATTCGTCCTCCCGGTAGATTGATTATCGCACGTTGGTTTTGTCAGTTTTTCTGAAAAAGGATGCATTTGCGAAGGCAAAAGTTCTGGTTGGCCGTGTGTGCCTGAAGAGAATGTGGAGCGGATTCGACAAACATTCACTAACAGTCCTACAAAATCAACTCAATGAGGCAACCAGGAACTGCAAATGCCTCATACGACGGTATGGAAAGTGTTAAGAAAGCGATTGATTTTCAAACCATACAAGTTACAGCTGGTACACACTCTTACCTGAAATGATAAAGAACAGAGAATTCATTTTTGCAATTTTGTTCTTGATGAGCTCAACAAAGTTGATTCCTAAGCTTGTCTTTTCTCTCTCAACTGCAATTGCCCTAGTACACGTCAAAAGGAACTTTTCAAGCTCAGCAGAACTAGCATCAGGATGGCTGTTGGGCTCCTTATTGGGCACTGCACCCTCAAGAGACACCTTAACATTATGGGCGTCACCAAAGGTTCGCTTTGCAGGGGCTGCAAATACAGCGAAGAAACTGCCGCTCACATTCTTTGTGAATGTGAGGTTTACTCTGCTCACAGATTCGAGCACATTGGTTGTCATGTGATTGAACCCTGGGAGCTGAATGACATTCCTGTCAAGTGCCTGCTTATTTTCACATCTGCTACTGGTCTCTTTTCTTAGAGATCTTTTTTCTTTTGGGGTAGTACAATAGACCTCTGGTTGATGTGCTGGGCTCTTCTGAGCCACCCGTCTCTCATTTCATTCATTCATTTCATTTCAAGCTTGGCTTTAGCGATAAAAATATGTTTCATACCATTACCAACGGTAAAGTCAACCAACACAGTGTTCACATATGGGGTACAGGTAATCCTCATGCAACCTTTGAAGTGGAACGTGATTTGCCGAAGGTTAACGTGCTTTGGGTGCCGAAGGTTAACGTGCTCATTTTTTTTTCACTAGTCCACTGTTACTGGCATTACTTGGGTGTGCTACAGATTTGGTTGTTTCTGCAGTTAGAAGAAGAAGCTGGAGACTTCATTTTCCAGCAGGATGGAGCACCACCACATTGGCACTATTTGTTCACGGATACTTAAATGACAAATTGCCACAATGGTGGATTGGTCGCAGAGCAAATGACGACCTCGCTCTTAATCGCTGGCCCCCAAGCAACCCTGATTTAACTCCCTGCAATTTTTTTCTTTGGCTACATAAATAATAAAGTGTTTTTCCGCCACTACCAGCGAACATTGACGAACTGAAAACGCGAATAACTGCAGCTATCCAAACTGTAATTCTGGACATGCTGAAAGTGTGGGATAAGTTCTCCTATCAACTAGATGTCTTTCATGTTTCTGGTAGTGGTCGTCACATTGAACATTTATAATTTTATAAACTTTAAAATATTATTTTTGATTTAATTTGTCCAAAAAGGTTGTAACTTCTTTAGTTTTATAATTATAACTCTTCAAAATTGGAGTATTCTTTTGTAAACACCCTGTATATTATTTAGTTTATTAAAGGCATAAGAAATATATTAAATATATAAACATATTTAAAAAATACTTATAATCAGCATGAGTAAAATGTCACTTGTACCCTTCTTGTTCTTGTCTATCCCTTTTCTTGAAAATAAGCATTATTCCTTTTCCTCTTCAAAATTAGATAACTAAATAATCAAAAACTTCTTGTAAAGTTACCTGCTTTTCAAAAAGCAGTGTTGGAAGAATATTATATTTTATTTTCAAATGAATGAAAGCAAAATTCGGAAAAGTTTTCGATCCACATCTCTACTAAGAATATACAATAAAATTGTTTTATATTCTTTTGAATAATCAGCTAATTTCAAATTTTATTTTTACATAAAAAGGAGCAAAATCACATGATACACATATAGTGTTTATGAATAACAATACAAACTTTACTTGTAATGTTTATGCAATGTTATCAAAGTTTTTGCTATGTATGAAAGATCCCAAAACATGGATCAACACAAAATCCTACATCACATACTTTATATTCATAACTAGCCGCCTTTGGCGACCAGCCTGTTCGCTACCCTTGAAAATTCTGACCTTGGCAAATTCTAACCGTGGCACACTCGCTGGCGCGACCTACCAGTAAAGTGTAAGGTAACTGTTTGGAGGGCCAGGAAGTGCCACCCAATTTAGACAGGAACTCAGTGGGGGAGGCATCCACAGGGACCGTACCCTCCTTCCCCTACCACCAACCTCTCGGAAGGACTTACGGTCCCGCATGTTTAACGTGATCGTACTCCGCCTGAACACGGCGACAGTTTTGGCAATGGCGGGAATCGAACCCGGACCTACCTAGTGCAAATCCCGCGCGCTAACCACTGGGCTACCGCGCCCTCCGCGACAATCTCCATAACCTTCTTTTTATTCACCCAATTTAGACCGGAACCTAGTAGGGGAGGCATCCACAGGGTCCGTACCCTCCTTCCTCTACCAACAACCTCTCGGAAGGACTTACGGATCCACATGTTTAACGTGATCGTACTCCGTGTGAAAATGGCAGCAGTTTTGGCAGTGGCGGCAATCGAACCTGAGCCTACCGAGTGCAATTCCAGCGCGCCAACCACTGGGCTACCGCGCCCTCCGCGACAATCTCCATAACCTTCTTTTTATTCACCCAATTTAGACCGGAACCCAGTGGGAAAGTCATCCACAGGGTCCGTACCCTCCTTCCTCTACCACCAACCTCTCGGAAGGACTTACGGACCCACATGTTTAACGTGATCGTACTCCGCGTGAACACGGCAGCAGTTTTGTCAGTGGAGGGAATCGAACCCGGGCCTACCGAGTGAAATTCCCGCACGCTAACCACTGGGCTACCGCGCCCTCCGCGACAATCTCCATAACTTTCTTTTTATTCACCCAATTTGGACCAGGACCCAGTGGGGGAGGCATCCACAGAGACCGTACCCTCCTTTCCCTGCCACCAACCTCTCGGAAGGAATTATCGACCCATATGTTTAAGGTGATCGTACTCCGCATCAGTGGCGGGAATCGAACCCAGGCCTACCGAGTGCAATTCTCGCGCGCTAACTTCCCGCGCGCTAATTTAAATTTATAATGACCATATGCTAGGCTCTTAATTCCACCATCCTCGTTCTATCATTTAAAATAGCCATAAAATTAAAATATCCATTTAAAATATCTATAAATTAAAATATCCATAAATTAAAATATCCATTTAAAATCAAAAAATCATCCATATCGTTCCACCAATCCATAAATATAATAATTTCAAATACATCACCACAATTCAAACCACCATAATTCAATCATTTAAATTATTTAAAATATCATATAAATATAATAATTTCGCCCGATGTATACAACACTTATGCTCGTAATTCATTTAAAACCGAAAGCGCGGTCTCCATGGAGACGGGGAAGAAACTACTGCGGATGGGGGGAAAATGCCGTTGAAGAACTGAGCCGGTAGCCGACAAATTTAAAATCATGGCGTCTTTAAAATTGCGATCCTGAAGGCAATTTTCATTATTTCTGGACCAAATTAGACTTGTAAGAATGCCAGATATTTCAGCTTTCTAAAAATGTAAATTATTAGTCGAAATTATGAGTACTTTTCACTATGCGAGAATTTAAAAACCAAAAATCGTTTTTTTGAGCCAAAAGTGACTTTTGTTTTAAAATCTTTAAAAAATATTAGAAATCGAAATTGAGAGTTGAAATTGATATATTTTTACTCGAAATTCTCTGCTCTTTCCGATGGTGTGATTTGTTTTTTTCTACGACGTCTGCATCGTGGAGAAAAAAGGGCAAAAATGTCAAAAAACGGTCGAAATTGCATAAAACATTAAATAACAAAAAAAATAATTTAAATTTTAAAAATCGGTTTTCACGTGTCCCCCCCCCCCCCCCCCCAGGTCTCCGATTGCCAAATTTCGTAGCTCTCCGACGCGCGGTCGCGAAACGTATAGTGTATAAGACAGACACACACACAGACATTGCCTTTTATTATATAGATAGGAAGTTTTCTGGCATTTTTCTTTTGTGACACTTTTTGAACAGATTATACCTAGACATTCTACCACTTTTATCCATGTAAAGTTTTTAAAAATGTCGACCAATCAAACAAAATGGGAAGTTTCAGCAGATTTTGGTGTAATACACAGGTTTTTAATTCCAGAGCTGATAATTTCTTACCCTTAATTTTCATAAATAATGCATTTGCATTTAAAATAACCATGTCCGAAAATATCCAAAACAACTTTCTGTACCATTTTACAGTTTTTCGTAAGGCAATGTAATGGTGCATCACAGAATCCCTTCTCATGTTTTCATTATATTGCAACACACATTTCAGTAATATCATTGAATTAGTACACATAATAATAATATGCATATCAATAATATTATTGCTGAGAAACAGATTTAAAAAATGTACTATACACTGGACAATAAGAATTCAAATTACGTCTAACACAGTTGAACCTAACTTCAAAAATGCAGATAAGAACATCAAGAACTCCCCTCTTTATTCAATAATTCTGCGACTAAGAACATAAAGAAAGTAATAAATGAAATAGAAAGATTCTTTAAAAACTACATGTACTTTTAAAGAGCGACAGTACAGATTTTCAAAATAAACCAAAAGTAATTCCACTTTTCTGAAGGTTAACATCCCTAGTATGTGGCCGTTGGGATTTTTACAGCAAATTAATGACATCTAGTACCATTTAAAAATAAAACATTCCAACTCTTGGTAACGAATAAGTTGCACTGGTTCAATAGGCACATTTTTCATGCTTCGTGGGGAAGACACATGCTGATAAGAGAAAATTGCTCTTTTGTGCCTAATGAGTTAATCTGCACCAAATCTAGTAATCTGATACAAATTGCACCAATTTTAGTGTTTCTTGGATATTTTGAAAAGTTAGTTTTTTTTTTTTTTTTTAAGTTACTTTTGTGTGTGTGTCTTTGAGAAGCATAAATACTAGTTGGTATATATTTGTAGCAAGTATATGTTAGTTAATCATATTGAATTGTTATTGATTCTGAGATTTTTTGCAGACATGTAAAACATTATGATGTATTATTATTTTGTAGCAACTGGAGCCACATGAGCGCAAAAAATTTCTCTTTGTTATTAAAGGATTGGCCAAAGTAGACCAAGGTCCTGATTGGAGGTTTCGTTACACAATTGCAAAGTAAGTTCAATCTTGCTGTTAGTTTTGTTATTTCAACTCACATTTATGTATTGCATTGCACATGAAATTGAGCACACACAGGGTTCTCACGGGCTTTGAAATGACATTAGCAATTTGGCTAATTAGCTACAAAAAACTAGCCAAATGAAAAAAAGGTTAGCAAAACAGATTCGTCATAAATCAGGGATTCCTAATCGTTATTTAAATTTTTTAAAAAGAGAGATATGTAAAAAAAGCCAAATCATAAGTTACTTATAAAAATTCTTTAGGTTTTCTCAATTTTGATAGTATATGCTATTTACATTTTGTTTGAATTGTGATAGAAGTCAGTCAGAATTAACTTCCGATAGATATATTTTACAATAGCAGAGATCACACTCACTCTAGTGTCATTTGTCTAAGATTCATATCAGCTTTGTAGTGAATCAAAGCATAATTTGTATCATCTGTAACAAAATATGCAAAAAATGTAATGCAAATTTATTTAAATGTTTTTTTTTTGTCACAAATTTACATATATATAAGTTCTGCCTATTCTAATTTTTCAATGTGCATAATAAATGTATTGGTTATTTATGGTAAAATGCTTATTAAATGTTAATAAATTTTTGAATATATTCTATGATGTGCAGACACTGGGTATGAAAATTTTTGGATTCCAGGAACTTGAAGCTAGGTCCCATAAGAATCAGATTCAAAGTTATTTCTTTGGCATATAATCAGTAAAGGAATATTTAATTGCAATTCAAATATAAACTATATATTACCATACTCTGACTTTATTCGGCATATTGGAGTAACTGGACAGCAACATAAATCAGATTTGTACACAAATTTAGCTACACTGAATACTTTACTTTTTTTTTTTTTCCAGGAACAAAGGAAATACTTATTTTTCATTTATTGTATACATTCCACACAAATTATCTTTTATCGAAATTTTATATTAAATGATTAAAATAGTTGTTATGCAAAAATTATCCGAATGATTGTACTCAAAGTTTTATATAGCTAATAGAGATTGTGCACAATTTTTTACATGAAAATAGCATTGCTATTTTCATTAATGAATATGCCTTTTTTTAATTTATAATATATTTCAAAACATGAATACACACACAGACCAACATTGCAATCATTCCATTTTATAAAAACAGTCTGTGCACTCATCAGAAATACTGAAGTTCCATGAATCTTCATTACTTCTGAATTACTTCCTGCATTACTTTCACTGCTGTCCTGTTCGATTACCCATACAAGTGTATTCTTTCAGCAGAAAGAAAATGTCTTGACCCAGACAACCCAAATGTGAAAGAAAATACTCTTTTGCATTCCAATAATTCACCCACACAATCATTAAGCTAAAATCAAAACGAGAACCCATACTCAATTATAACATAGCAGAATCTGCGAAAAATGATCTGTTTGTTTATATTACAAAACCATATTTCATTGCTCGATTTGAAGTGCTAATTCATTGTGTAGCTCGGTCAAATATTGACAAAATATTTTGGAAATGTTAGAATAGACATTTAATGCCATCTGGTATTCAAATAAATTCAAACAAAAATGTTCCATATGAAAAAATGCATTTGTGTCCATTGTCCTTTAGAGTAAATATCTCCTTGATGCGAATGTTTGAGTGTTATCTTTGAACAAAGTTTCTCAGTCGGTGCACAGGCGCATTTCCCGGCCACTCAAATTGCTGCTTGTGCCCTAGGGTGAGTCGGGTGGTCTGGGTTTTTGACAGGCACATTTCCGTCTGCAAAGGGTTAAAATAAAATAAAACAAAGATTGAAATAAAGGATGTCATTTTCACCAAAAATGAGTTTTTAAATATTCATTGAATTATAGAAAAAGTATATGAATGTATGAATGAATATACTCAAGTTATATATGATCTGAAAAATTTTATTCAAGTTAATGCTGTAAAGGTATTACTTTTCTTGCAATATTTATACATACTGAGCTGTAAAGTATGTATAATAACCTTTTTAGAAAAGAAATTGAAAATTTTTATTTTCTTCCAAATATAAGTTATGCGATTGTAACTAATGCAAAATTGTAACCTAAAACTGAACCAAGTAATAATTAAAAATGAGAGTTATATTATACAGAATAATCAACCTCTTCAGAAATCACATAGGAAGAAAGGATATGTTAAGATCAATTTCTAAAATGCAGTATGTAATTTTAAAAATCTGCTATAAAAATGGGTTTACACTGGTTAGAGAAATTGAGTAAATGTATTTATTTTATTTTACTTAGTGTATTTGACTCTGAAATGTTTTGTCTTTAGAGAATTAATCCCTTGTGTTTCATTGTTCGAGTCATCCGAAGTAGAGTCTCATTTCCAACCCATTGCTGTACATTTGTTAACGGACAAGGTTTCTGACGTTAGGAAGTTTGCTATCAAACTGGTAAGTATATCTACTTATATGACTTTATGCTGGCTCTTCGTTTTTATGAAATTAGAGTATTCTTGGCCACAATTATGTAAAATTAAAATGTATCCATCATCATACACAAATGTTGCCACACAATGTGCTGTCCGGCCGTCCAAATAGCTGCTCTTAGTCCTCTGGACGAGTCGGACGGTCTGGGTCTTCAACACAATGTGCTGTAAACTAAGATAGAAATCAATTTGATGATTATATAGACATTTTTTTAAAGCAAATAATTTAAGCATTGTAGGTTTCAAATATAATAAATGATTATGTAAAGTAATGAAAGAGCTGTATTTTTTCCTGAAAGTATCAACAAAATTAGTTAGGATTTAGAATGTGTACTCTGTATACACAGACTACACGTGAAAAATTCAATTGAATAATATTCATAGAATACATATGTATAATGAAAAAGCCAAATCATGTGTCACTTTATTATAGTACAATTATGTAAGATATTTAAACATTTGCATATTTTTTTTTATTCTTCAATATGACTTGCTTCTCCAACTTTTTTTATTTCAAAACAATATATAAAAGCAGTAGAAAACTAAATAATATGTCACAGGGTTTGTGCAAATTCAAACTTGTTGCATTTGATGCCTTACAAAGTTCAGCCTTTTCTGAAGGTGGGGGACTGTATATACCATGTCTGTCCATACAATAAAAGAAGTTTTATTAAACTAATATTTTGTTATAAGCAGATATTCTCCACAATATTAGCATTAAATGTGATTCCATACATTTAATGATGGTAATGATTCTATACATTTAAAAATAATTTTTCACCCAGAAAATATATATGTATTTAAATATAATAAAATTGTAAACTAACAGTGTTGTTTTCTGTAAAAATGTTTTAATATTATACACACTTTTAAAAATCTTAATGTATTATTGTGAAGTAAAAAGATTAGAAATTTTCTACTTGTAGAATACGTTAGTAGAAAACCTTATATTATACGTCAAATGTAAAATATGTATTCTATGTATCCAACCCAGTTGAAAAAAACAAAGTTTTTCATGAGTAATAGTAAAAAAAACATAAAGTGATAGTACAAAAATCATTGGCCATTATTGAAATGACATCAAATTAATGAAATATATCCGTAATAATTGAAAAGTAAAGCTGACTTGAGGTATAGTCCTCTGTTGCAGTTGAAAATGCACATCAGACAAATGTTACATCTTCAAAGTACATATTTTTCATAAATTCAGGAGAATCTGTCTATTGCTAGTATGGATACCATTCACAGTTTGTTTGAAAGATAATTCTTCGATCTTTCCCATTGATGTTAAGATAGAAACTCTGTGATAATATTTTCAATCACTAAGGAACCGATTGGGTGAAAATTCCACAAAATGATGCTTTAGCATTTAATAACTAAATAACTAATTCATAAATTCAGGAAAATCTGTCTATTGCTAGTATGGATACCATTCACAGTTTGTTTGAAAAATAATTCTTCGATCTTTCCCAATGATGTTAAGGTAGAAACTCTCTGATAATATTTTCAATCACTAAGAAACCGATTTGGATGAAAATTCCACAAAATGATGCTTTAGCATTTAATAACTAAAAAACTAATTCAAATTTAGTCTTGCTGAGGTGTATTGTCCTGGGTCCTGGAAATACCTCTGTATCAAATTCCATTGCCATATAATGCTTAGATTTTCTGCTGCAGAGGAATAGACACACAGATATTCCTTGATAATTTAATGTAATTTTTTAGTCACCAAAAATAAGATTTGGGTAGAGCCTCTTAATTATGGAAAAAAAAGAAGCTCTTATTTATTTATTTTATTTTGTTGCAGTTTGCTGAAATACTTAAATCCCTTATGACAGTTTCAAACACTAACTCTGAATTGTTGTATCCAATTTTTTGGTATCATGGATCCAAAAACTGGCGCTTTAGACAAATGTAAGTAATTTATTTTTAAGTTTCAATTTGTGTGCAGGTACAAATATACAAAAATAAAAAATCTGCACACTAACACTTATGCATAATTCATGTTTATGATCTACATAATATGCCATTGTAATTGTGGTTTATTCTATTTTATAGATGTGTTTTTATATGCGAAGAGTTGGCCGTAGCGGGATCTCTCCCCACTGACGTTTATGTTAATGAAATTGTTCCTAATTTGTTTCATCTTGCTTGGGATACTGTACCAAATGTACGATTGGCATTTGCAAGATGTTTAAGTCGTACTTTATTGCCATTAGGTCAGTGCAGTTTTTTTTGTGCATGTGTGTGCAATTTTTTTTTTTTTTTTTTTTTTTTTTTTTTTTTTTTTTTTTTTTTTTTTTTTTTTATGTAGGCTGGCAGCTATGCTGTCTTTAAAAATTTTTGAGTGCTAAAAATATAGCAATAGCACATTTAAAAGAAATCAGAAGTAGAATTTTGGGCTTTATAACCCAGTTCGGGTCATGCTAATTGCGTGCGACTGTAGTATAGTTGTCTCAGGGTCTTAATAGAACAGGGTGTCTACAGGTCACGAAAGTCCCGAAAAGGTCATGAATTATGAAATCGAGTCACGAAAAATCTGGTCGCGCCTCAAAAATTCTGTGAATTTTCCTACGTATGTAAAGTTTCTGTGTTCTTTTTTTTTTTTCAAAATAGCCCTTTATTTCATAAATAATACATTTGTAAAATAATTTTTCTGTATAAAACGCGAAACAATTACAAACACTGTAGTCGATGCAAACAGATTGGAAAAGTGGGAAATATTTTTCAAATTAAATGAGGTATGCCGAGGATCGCGTACAAATGCAGATTTTCGTGATGCTGCTGCAAAATAACCCTTCATTTTATTAATAATACGGTAGAAAAATGGTTTGGTTTTTATTCTTTGTATATTAATCGAAATAATTATAAAAAAAATTCAGTGGATGGAAATATATTGAATAAATTCCAAAAAGATATTCATTGATCATTTCTCCTCAGAAACTGTGGGATTCGCCGTATGTGGACGCCGTTTTTGCAATCGCAAACAGATTTTCAGATGTAAGAAAGGAATATCTCTGATAAAAAAATTCGTTGCTTTGTTCAAATTTTGTGACATTTTTGGGGCATGTATGGCTAATTTCACGACATTTTCGGGAGAAGAAAATAGAAGGGAAAGGAAAGGAGGAAAGAAGAAAATTTCTCGAGCAAAACACGAAAAATGTGGCAAGTACTCGGAAAAAGCATAATTCAAATCCGTGAAAGAATCCTATTTTAAAAAAAGCAAAATTTTATTTGATCGAATTTGCGACCCACGCAAGTGGGGACACAATTATAGTTTTTTATAGAATATCTCGCTAATTAGAAACATGTAGTACTTTTAGTGTGCCCAAATCTCGATTGACTGCAATTCTCACGTAGCTATGGAATCGCGGTCCGCGACCTCGCGGCAATCGCCCCGCGATTTGCGGTAACGAAGCAATCGGTCCGATGTACTGGCCGCGGACATCGTGGGACTAAAAGGATTCTGGAGAAATTTCGATCGTCAGAAATGGCGACTTACTGTAATAATTTTAGTCACCAATGGCGACCTGGTCACCGCGAATCTGCATCTCGTTAACGGGCATTGGATTTCTCGGTATCTAATTTGAAGGAAAAAATAATTTTAGGCCGGAACTGGAGAAGGAAAGAAATTCTCACGCACTGTAAATTTTTACGCGAGATTTTTTATGGATTTCGCGAGATTCTTGCGGGTTCGCACTAAAATGGGTTATCTGATGAAAATTTGGAAGATATTTTGATAATTAAAAATATGCAAAAAGGACATTGCTACGAACAAAATTTGATAAAGATTTTTTAAAAATAGCTAAATCAGCCACTTATGAACACTTAGTATAGTAAATAAACATAATAATATTCAGTAGGTATTTTTTAGATTTGTATATACAGGGTGTCCAGTGCTATCGGTGCCCAATGGCTATTTCCTCAACCGTTAGTCACAGAGATATACTTCCAATTGTAAAAATGTTTTAAATTTTAAAATCTATTATCTTAGAAACAGTTTAAATCAATAAATACATTTTTGAAAGAAATATGAAATATAAATTTTTATACGGTCCCCCGGTCCTACCAATTTTATTTAGGAAAATCATCCTCATACAATTTCATGCAAAATAAAAAAGAATATCTTCTTTTTACGACCAAAATTCACCAAGTTATGAAACATTAAACTTTATGACTTCGCTTTTCCACACATAAAAATGTTCCATTTCAGGCAACCAACCAATCAGGGACTGTATTGACCATTTCTCCAAGCAACCAACCAATCAGGGACTGTATTGACCATTTCTCAGCACAAAATGTGCTCCAACTTTAAACAGCTATAAGTCGGTCAATTTTGATCGTAAAAGGATGATTTTCCTAAATATAATTGATGGGACCAGGGGACTATAAAAAATTTATATTTCGTATTTCTTTCAGAAATACATTTATTGATTTAAATTGTTTCTGATATAATGGATTTTAAAATTTAAAACATTTTTGCAATTGGAAATGTATCTCTGTGACTAACAGTTGAGGAAATAGCCATTTGGCACCGATAGCACTGGACACCCTGTATATCTTTGTGTGCTTTAAAAAAAATTATATTATACATTTCGTGAGTTGATGTGCATCATGAGTCTACGAAAATAATTGTAAAATTTCCAAAATTGATATGTTGGCAGCTATGGTGTGACATCGGGATTCAGAACAATAATATGTGTATTGTGAACACATTTTTTAGTGTTGAAGACCCAGACCGTCCGACTCGTCCAAAGGACTAGGAGCAACTATTTGGACGGCCGGACATTTTTTAGTGTGAAATAGTGATTACAACCTGCATCATAAATTCATACATTTTTGCACTTTGGTAGAACTTACATTGAGAATATACCAACAGATAGCTAAAGTTACAAAATATTTTATAAAATGCTTGTTTTAACTTTTGCTGCCAACTTTTGTTGAAACATTTCTGTAAAATAAAAAATGAGAAGTTAATGAGCATTGAAAACAAGGATTGATAAGGAGTTATAATGTATGGATAGAGAACCAATACTAAATATTCTTAATGTTGCAAATATAACTTTTAAAATGAATCAAATTTTCTCAGCATTAAAAAAGTTTTATATGAAAGTGGTATTTCTATCTTTATAAATGAATATGAATGACAGTGTTCATATGTATATCTGAAAAGAAAAAAGAATAGTGTCGAAAACCCAGGCCATCCGGCTTATCCGAAGACATAGAGTAGCAAAAATGGGCGGCCGGAACAAGAAAAGTGTGTATATATATTCTTAGCCATTGCTCAATATCTTAGTATACTTTCCACTCAAACTTTACAATTGTGTCGAATATTAAAATTATTTTATTGACATTCAAAACTTTTTTATGAATACAAGTTTATAGCAAAATACAAATTTTTAAAATATCTAAAACACACAAAATAAAAGATTTATAATCTTGTGCATGAATCTGAACACCAAGGTCGTGGAATCTGAGTCAATAACCATCTAGAGTGGAGTCTAAGTCTGAAAAAATATACAGACTATTTAGAAATAATTTTATTTTGAAATATTTAAATTTTTAATAGATTTTTTAAATAAGGCTATAAATTAGGTAAAATCAAATGTTTACGAATATGGATATAAAATATTAATTGGTTTTATGTCAGTATCAGGGTTTGAGGAGGTGCACAGCCCTGACAAATACAGTCCAGAACAGGGTTCAAAATAAGATTTTAAAACTAGCAGCAAATACTGCTGTGGCTTTTGTAAGCTATTCAGCTCGTGACAATCTTAACCATAAAAAATTATTTCTAAATTTCAGTGCGAATTTTTCGTTAAATTAAAAAAAAAAAAAAAAAGAATCAGCAGCTATTGTATGTTTTTTATTTTTGGCATATTTTTTAGCATTGTAATTTTAATTACTGATTTTCCTTCAAGTAAATATGACTGTTATTATTTTCAAGTTTGGCTTATGCTGTTATCAGTTCAGGATAACTGTAATGAAACTTACAATTTGGATTTTCCACAGCGATACCAGGTTATAAATTTTTGCAGCAAAGCCTGTCGTGAGAATCATTGTTTGTCCTGTCATAGCAGTTTTAAGGTAGCTCACAGCATTTGCCATAACTTATTTTAAACCTTGGTCTAGAAGTTTGCGAAGGAATAATGACGGTAATTATGTAAAAATATTAAGCATATGATTTTAATTAATGAAATATTGTAGATTTGCTTTGTTTTTATACATTTCAAAAATTTGTAAGATTTTTGTTCATTTATTGCTTCTTTCAAGTATAGCTATCAGATGAGTCCATAACTAATTTTTTCATATTTTATCTATTTCATTGGTATGATGTGAGAGATCCCTCTCTCAAAGTATTTGAAATCCCCTCTATTTAAAATTGTGTCCTGTGATATTCAATGTTATAGTTACTATTTATTAATAAACTATTGTTACACTGTTTTAGAAACAGTCAGTATATATTTTATTAATAGTGAGAACGTGTTATTTTGTATAAGTAGAATAATTCATATTCATGAATAAAAAATGTAAAGGTATCAATTTTCAGAGGCAAAACAAGCCTTCAGTATAGGGAAAATAGATCAATCACAGCAGCAATGCAGAAAAAATGTCTGTAGACAGCTTCTTTTTATCGTTAATATATTTGAAAAATATTAAGTAAAAATTTTACTTTTTCAATCATGGCTTCTCAAATATAGATATTATTAAATAAATTATATGTATGTTGAGGAATAAAATGGTTTAATTTCTTTCAATTTTTAGGCTATTTGGAAAGTATTCAAAAGACACAGAATGAACTCCTTCGTCGAGTCCTATACTCCTTGCAAAATGATGAGGACAGAGATGTAAAGCATTTTGCTCAACTATGTACTGGTATTCTTAATGTTCTGCCCCAGAAAAAGGTAATGTTTATTTAAAAACTAATTTGAAATTTATGTTCACATATCACCTGTCAACTTGTATGGATCGTCCATAAATTTGTGCACGTTTTTAGTTCATTGTACGAGTGTTGTACGAATAAAAAAATTATCTGAAAAATGAAAGAAAAGAAATTTTTTACAACTAGCAATATTGCACAAAACTAAATGGTTCATCAGTTGATAGCAAATTACCCCGAGATTTGATCTAATTTTAATACTTTTAGCTTAATATGGTGTGTATTAGTAAATTTCTTCACTATTTAGTGCATACATGTAGAACATAGATTTGTACTTAACACAATTTCGTATTTAATAGCTTGGTGCCATGTTGTAATGTAAAATCCGTCCATATTTTATGCTACTCTAAAGATAAATTAACAGTTTATCACTAATTTTGAAATATGAATGGTTTCATGATTTAAGTTGGAAATAATTTAATTTTGAAAGGTTGTCATATGTCAAGAAAGTTGTGTCATATGTGTTGTTAAATTAATAATTTTGAGTTAATGCCAGTGCTTTTAAAAGAGTCATCACATTCTGTTGCGAAGGAAAAATATCGTATATAAAAAATAGTCTAATTATTTGTTCTTTAAATCACGGAGTCGTTGCATCAAAACTTTAACACTAATGCCTCTTTTTTCTTACTAAAGTAAATGTATTAATACATTTTTGTGGTATCATCACTTTTTATGATAGACCTAATAACCTTCATATACTCAATAAATGCTGCACTGTATCACTATCACGACTATAAAATATACACATTTTTCTACACTGGTAATGTAAAATTGTCTGAAATTTTGACACCTTTTGAATTGTGTGTTAAACAAACATCCATTTCATCCATATTTAATTACAAATTATTTAATTTTTAAGGCAAAATCAGTTTTAATCATATGTTTTTAATTTATTGCCTAAAAACTATTTAAAAAATATTAAAATGTTAAATATTTCAGAGGAATTCCACACAATTAAATAATTCAAATGTTATTTTAGAGTTTGAGTTGATATTTTTTACAGCCACCGAACACTGCTACCAAATCAGAATTCATGACTCCAGCTTCACAGTCTTGCTTTAAATATTCTTAAACGTTATGGTATTTAATTGATTCATAGCCAAAATTCATACCAACATTTATGATGTTATAAATTATGCAGTTATCTGCAAATATGTGCATGGACCATTTGGAATTTTAGACAAAATTAATAAAACAGATTATCTTCCAAACAAATTTATATATTTAACAAATATTTTGTGTGTCGTTAGTTTTTAGGATTTTCCCCACTTGTTTTTTGCCAATAGATGATAAAAATAGAAAGGTGTGTGGTTTAAATCTTTAAAATGAGTATTTCTAATATTTTTGTAAAATGAATGCATTACTTTTCATAAATATTAAAAATACTTATATTTTATTGATTTTGGGGAAAAAAGATCTTCCTCTTTTCAGCATCTATACTTGGCAAAAAAGGAACAGGGGAAAAAAATCCTAAAAACTAAATAAGCTAGAAGGTCTGGTGGGAAATTATCCTCTTATTGTTTTTCTAGGATTTTCATAAATACTAGAAGGGGTCTAACTATGAAGCAAAATTTCTTATCAATTTCTAGTCCTTTTCATCATGGTGCATACCCTTTATATCACCCAGAATTGTCACAATAAATAAAGTCTGTGAAATGCTCTGTACAGCATCGTAATTTTGTACATAAATAGATCTCAATAATTACTTATTCAGAATTCAATATTTAGCATTTCTCTCATTTCATCAAAATTTTATACTGTAATTTGAAACGGTATTGTATACCTTTTTCAAAATATTGCATGTCTTTTAAAATATTTTCTATTGGCAATTATTAAGAAAATTATGAATTGCTTCTCTAATGAGTAGTGTTACTGTTAGCCCAACTAGGATTTTGGCAGTTTCCTTCATATCCATTAGCTTATTAAAAACTAATACACAAACAAAACACTGCATACATATTTGTTATTTATGATGTGTAAATCAAGAATTCATCGATGTATTTAATGTGAAGTGAGAATAAAATACACTTGTTTTTCAGAAAAGTCCAATATAGTTCAGAACTGTGAGGCACTTTTGAAGCTTATTGCCACAAAACTTTTACAAATATGAAACAATTCTATTAAAAAATTGCTACTATTTTAACTGAATAAATTTTTGTTGTCCTCATTTGACATTGGTGGGTATTAACCCTTTCATGATTGCTGAGTGAAAGAAGAAGTGTTTCTGAGAGACCGTGCATAGCGAGAATCATCTGCTACTCCAGGCCCAGACACTTTTTCAAACATGAGCCTTGAAAACTTATTTGCTTTGTTAACTATTACTTGTATAATATTATCAATGAAATAGAGATGAAAAAAAATTAATGTCCTTTAAAAAGGCTTTGAACTGTTTGTATTTAACAAAGAGTTCAGAAAACTGAAGAGATGGTAGATCTTCAACATTTGAACTCTAATTATCTGTACCAAAAACATCAGCACACACATTGATGTCTTTTAAATAAACTTTCACACTAAAGCACATAGCCCGGCCTCTCAAATAATTGCTGTAAGCCCTTTGGATCAGTCGAAAGGTCTGGGTCTGCAACTAAAGCACATAGCAACTATTTCACTTTCTTCACTTACATCAATATGAGATTCATTCATCAATTGTTAAATTTTAGGTTTAGAAATATATTTTACTCTTTCAGACATGATTATTGCAGCATTCTTCTGACAAAATACATATTAGCTCTAGCTCATACGCACTCCCCTTGAAAACCAGCGATAAGAATTTCAGCCCTAACCCCCTTCTAGACATACCACCCAAGGCCCTTCATTGTTTAAATAAACACAGAATAACTGCCATAAAAAAAAATCATCCTTTTAAATCAAAACCACCACCACTGCAGCAGCTTGCACCTGTGTTTGTTTATATAATCAAATTAGTCAACTCTCATGAAAAATAAAAACAGAAGCTTAAATGTGAAGGTCAATGATTCAAGCAGGGTCCGCGCTAGCCATTCGCCTACGCGCCAAATGCGAAAAGATCGCAAAACTGGCGATAAAAAAAATACTTTGGCGAAAAAAATGGCGAATGATTTTTTGGAAACTGAAAATTTCGTAAATATTTTTTTGGAAAGTAATATGGAATAAAAGTCCGATTTAATTTGGAATAAAAGTCCGATTCCAGACAAGTATGCCTATGATATACGAGCGTTGTCTCCCGTCTGTTTTGGGGACGCTCGTTCTCGTGTGACAAGCTCCAAGTATTCTTTAATTCCCAGCACGCTCCTCCTCAAAACGGACGGCAGACAGCGCGCATTCCTGTCTCTCAAGCGTCCTTGACTCACCGCGGCAATCAAAACATTATCTGGATTCCGTCCGTTATGGGAGCCGATTTTTTTCGTTAACCCCGAGTCGTACAACCGTTAACCCCCAACACAGTTATTAGATACTCTCCAATAAACAAAACAAAAAAACACTTTCAACTTAAAATTCTGCATTATAGTTTTAAGCAATCCGTTATAGAATTATTTCTGAAAAGAGCCATTTTTTGTCGAAAACGATCAGCCGTAATCAGAGAAACAAGTGATAAACATCGAACGAAAATGTATGTATATTTTTTGATGACGCGTATACAATGGTAGTCCGAGCATCTGGAGGGCAGAGAAATTAGGAGTGTGCGATTGCGTAATTACTACCGCATCGTTTTAGGATCGATTGTCTTACGGGAAAAAATAACTTTTAGACTTACGATGTTCTTTTTTTTTTTAGACTCCGCATATAAATCGCACCCCTCCTCCACTTTGAAGCGTTTTTTTTTTTTTGTCACAAATTTCTCGACTTACGCGAGTATATTACGGTAAATAAAAAAGCATTTAATTTTAGTTAAAAATAAAATAGAAAAAAGGCAACTACTGATTATTATCACAGATGCCAATTTGCGGTTTGCTGTTTTTGTCATAAGTTGAATCGTAGTTTATCTTTTTGTTACGAATTTTTAAGCCTGCCTGGCTTGTTTTCGTTTCATCTTCATCATCATCTTTGTGGTTTTTATACGATCCTTACGCCTGCCTGAATTTTAAAACCGACATTAAAATTTATCCCTTAGATAGTTTTGGTGCCTAATTTTAAAGAAATATAATGATGATACTGCATATAAAAATATTATGGATGTAACAGGAATTGGTTTCACATGTCCTATGACAATAACCATCGTTAAAAGAGGCTTTAGTAAACAGAACATAAATTTCATTAAGTAGTAACATCAGAGTAAAAAATCTCAGTGACTTGATTCTTATAAATAGTGAAGGGCCAGATATGAAAGATTTTAACTTTAAGACAGCTTTTGAAAATTGGTGTATAGTACAAAAATCGATGCTTGCCTGGTTTATATGATAATGAAACTATGTTAATTATAGAATAAATTTGTCATTTTTGTAACTCATTGTGATCTTTCATTGGTAAATACAAGTTTAATTTACTAATAGCCTGTTTAATGATTAAAAATATGAAATCTACCTATCTTTATATCTTGTTTAGAATGAAATTAATATTATTAGCTGCATTATGGCTTAAAAGTAAAAAAAATTTTACCGATGGCGACGATAACTTTGACTAATAATCATGTAATTTGGCTAATGATTTTTCAATTTGGCTAATTTGTTGGCTAACAGTTTGAAATTCCTAGCGCTGGCCCTGTTCAAGTAAACTAGCTTTGCAAAAACTATAGGATTCTATCGCATCTAGTATTAAATATTAATGAAATGTCCCAATTCTATGTTACACATTGGCATTACTGGACTCTAGCAGTCTCGTTCGCATCACATAGTGAATATGCATTTGTGAGCTGGAGAAGGGAGGATATCTTGGTTGCATATACATACCAGCAGTCCTGAAAGGGTTAATTTGCAACATACTTTTTATTTCTAAAGGATGTTGTCGTCCCTTGTTGATACTCATAATATTTTAATCTTTTTCAGCTATCACCTGTATAGATGATCATCATTCCAACTACAACATCATGCAAGTTCAGCCACAGTTTTATTTTATTTTTTTTTTTACTTTGATAACTCTGGTGCTATTTCCAGAACTAAATTGTTACATATTTTAATAAAATTTGAATTCTAAGATATTCAAATATATATTTTTGCACATGTGATAACAGTAATGATATTTTTAAAAGAAATGATGCCAATTTTAGTGCAATTATGTTTAAGTATTAGAATATATAGAGTTTAAGTTGTAATAAATATGTATATACAAATTAAATGGATCTGTTTCATTTTTATAGAAATGAGCACAAAATTACCCAATATCATTTTTTTTATTATGTTCACCTTTGATATTTTAAAAAAATATTCAAATATAAATTCCCCAAATCTTTCATCTTCTAACTTTCACTTTCTTCAGACATTTTCTGAAGTATAGGTAATCTAAGTTTTATTGCAGCTGGAACTTCTTTGCCTGATAGGACAAGTCCTATACTGTTACCATCTTCTGATAATGTGCAGGAGAAAATGTCATAGTCTGCAGTAAAGGTAGCTATGGTTGACCCTGAAATAACATCAAAATTCGTTATGCAATTAATTGAAAGTATCCAATAGTACCATGAATGTTCTAAATCTCGATGGTGAAATTTAAGAAAATATATATAAATTTACCTCATGGAAAGCAAACATTTTAAACTTTAGAATGGACACACTATTTTTTTTTTTTTTTACATTTTAAAGCGTGTTCTCAAAATGTGGTCTTTATTTTTTCCCTGGTTTTGGTACATAAATTCTATATCATCTACATTCATGAAATGTTACAAAAACATTAAAATTTATAATTGTGCATTTAGTGCACCTAAATTTTTCAATTAAAATTGTTTGGAATTTTTTAAAAGTGTGTGAATATAGAAATTATTCACTGTTCAACATTGATTTTATTTTTATTGATAACACTTGTCTGAGAAGTAATAATAGATTCTTATAAATTTTTAGGTTCTCAGTTCAGAAAAAAATAGAAAATTCTCTCACCCACCCATTTAGTATAATTTCAAATTTTTAGTAGTATTTGGATTAAAATTAAGCGCATTGCTATATTATATCAATGCGCTTAATTTTAATACATATATTTATTTTGGATGACTAATTTCACAATTTGGATACATATGCGGGGAGTTAGTATTAGAAGAAACATTACACATTTCATGGAGTGTATTTTGGGATGAAATTTGGTGACCTAGATATTCCATGGGCAATAACTTTAAGATGGTCAAAGTGACAACAAAAAAATCTTTCTGTTTCGGAATTCCCATGGTATGGTGTGAACCTCACAACCATTCTTAATGACTGTTATGTTACTTCTGTTCTGTTAATGTTTAAGGTTTTAATGTGAAAACTAAAAAAGACATTTCATATCCTAATTTACCATCAGCAATACACCTAATGAAACATGGTTTCGAAATATCTGTATCAACACCTCCACAAATTTCGATTTTTCAACGATACAAGCACAAAGTTGAAGATTTCAATGATGGCAATTACAAAGGTAATGGCACACCTGGATTTTATTCAGACCGATTTAAGCAACTTGGTCAGAGATTTGGGCCTACATATTTGGAAGAAGTCTACAGTACTGATGGGCTCGAGACCAAACGAGAAGTTAGTCCCCAACACTTCTTTCTCATGATTTAATTCACTGTAGTGATATTCCTGAATTGATAAGCACCTTCAACGTAAAATATGTACTAGTTACTTATAATTCTTTAAAAAGAAGCCCCAAAGTTGTGCTTCTCTCCATAGTAGCAATAAGTGTACTTCAGTTCAAAGTAGGACATTCCATGCATTTGAAAGAACGATATGAAAATTTAACCTTCATTCTCAGTAGGTACAAGGATGAATGGACAGTTTGCAGTGGTCTTAAAGTCATATCTGTGAATTTTGATATACCGAATGTCCATGCTGTTGGTGCGAGTGGGACAGTCTAGATTGACAGCAACACTGAATCAAGAAGGAATGGCCAGAAAGAGTCGCAATAGAAACCTGGAAGTAAAAATATATTACACTAAACTTTGTTTGCTGGGGTAAAAGTCTGTTTACTTCTGCTTCACACAAAGTTGGGATTGATGAAGCAATTTATCGAAAGAGGGAGCCGAGATTATTTACAGCAAAAGTGACAGAATGTATTTTTGTCAGTCCAGATATTGAGAAACTTATGAAGGATAAACTCTGAAGAAAAAATAGAAGCTCTTAAAAAAAGAAGTGTGGAAAGCTTTTAAAAGGTGACCAAATTTTAGAATCACAGGAACCTCAACTATATAAAATGAATGTGGAAGACATGCTACAGAAACTCAAGGATTTAGGATGCTCCATAAGCTTAAAACTGCACTTTCTTAACTCTCAATTAGATCACTTTCCTGAGAATCTGGGAGGTTTCAGCGATAAGCAATTCCACCAGGACATCGTAGAGATGGAAAAAAAGTATCAGGGCAAGTAGAATGCCAACATGATGGCGGACTTATTGCTAGATGTTGCATAGAGACGACCCGAGAAAAGAATTTTGCAAAAAAAGTTCAAAAAGAAGATATGAAGGAAAACGAAAAAGACAACACACAAAAATATTACTATCAATCAGTATGTATATTAAATTTTTAATTACTTTAAATAAATACTCTTCCGAATGCTTTCAGTCCAGAAATGTTTACGGAAATTTTTAAATAATGTTATTTTACTTAATATAATGCTTTTTAAAGCTATTTTTCAGTAATATTTTTCTGTTTTGTAGGCGTGTGTAAATTACACATGTCATAAAAAGTTGTGTAGAAACTATTAACTGTTTCTTATGTAAAGTAATTAAAAATTTAACATACTGATAGATAGTAATATTTCTGTGTATTGTCTTTTTCATTTTCCTTCACAGTTTCTTTTTGAACTTTTTCTGTGAAATTATTTTCTTGGGTCATCTCTGTGCAATATCCAGCAATAGTCCGCCATCATATTGGCATTCCACTTGCCCTGATACCTTTTTTCCATCTCCTTGATGTCCTGGTGAAATTGTTCTCATTGCTAACAACTAGCTCCCAGATTCTCAGGAAAGTGATTCACTCTTATTGAGTTAAGAAAGTGCAGTTTTAAGCTTATGGAGCATCCTAAATCCTTGAGTTTCTGTAGCATGTCTTCCACAGTCATTTTATAGTTGGGGTTTCCTAAAATTTGGTCACAGCCTCTTTGAAAGCTTTCCACACATCTATTTTTTTCTTCAGAGGTTATCATTCATAAGTTTCCCCATGTTTGGACTGACAAAAGTACCTTGTTTCAATTTTTCAGTAAATAATCTCGGAAATATTGTGCAGATGTATTTAAAACACCCCTCCTTCTTTCAACAAAGCTTTTGACAAATTGCTTCATCAATCTCAGCTTTATGTGAAACAGGAGTAAAAGATTTTTTTTTCCCGAGCAACCAATATTTCATGCAACACATTTTTACTTCCAGGTTTCTAATGGAATTCTTTTTGGCCATTCTTTTTTGATCCAGTGTGTTGCTATCGATCACGGCTGATTCACTTTTTTTGTACCAAAATCATAAGTGACTTAAATCACCGCAAACTGTCCATCCATGATTATTGTACTGAGTTATAAAGTTTATTGAGAATGAAGGCTAAATTTTCGTATCTGTCTTTCGGTTGCACAGAATGTCCTACTGATACTGAAGCATACTTTTTGTTATTATGGAGAAGTACAACTTTGATGTTCCTTGTTTGGAGCCAACCTCCAATTGGTGACTTCGTATTTTACATTGAACGTGCTTATCAGTCCGGGAATATCGCTACAGTAAACTGAATTACCTTTTTCTGAAATGTAAGGAATAAAATTTTTTTTTTCTTTTCTAAATCATGAGAAAAGGGCCAACAAATTCTTTCCATTTAGTCTTGAGTTCAGTATTTCTGCAGATTCCTTAGGTAGACCCAAGTCTTATAAATCAGTCTGTGAAAAGAGTTCAGGTTTGTCACTTCCTTTGTATTTACCCTCAGTTGAAATCTTCAATTTCTTTGTTTGAATCGAGGCTGAGTAGTTCTTCAAAAATTTGTGCTCATGTTGGCACTGATATTTCAGGATTATATTCCATTGAGCATATTGCTAATGATAAATTGGGATATGAAAAAAAAAAAATTTTTTTCCCCTCATATTAATACCTCAAACAATTAAAGAACAGAAGTAACAGCCATCACACTTAATTTTAATCCAAATATTACTAAAAATTGCAAATTTAGTAAAATTGCTGGAGGAGATGAAATTTTTTTACTATTTTTTCTGAACTGAATTCTAAAAATATATAAGAATCGATTATTACTTCTCTAACAACTTTTCCATCGCAGGCCTGTGGGTTATTTATTTAGGGTAACTTGATGGTGCTGATGGTATTGGTTTTTGAAAGATTAGCATTAATTTTTGAGATTGGATACCCCTGTTGAAAAAGAAAAAATACAAAAGCATTAATAGTCAAATACAGCCTACTCATAAATCACATTGAAATTGTCTCAAATCATACAATTGATGAATGAGTATGCAATTTCTTTAACAGCTGAATAAAGATCAATAGGAAGATGTTTCTCAGATATAAAGTTCAAGGAATAACATGTTTATGATACATTTACTGTTACACCTTTTTTTTTCTTGCAGTTATAACTTAAATTACAATTCCAGTTTAGTAACCACTGGCTAGCAGGTGTCATTTTTTTTACTAATCAATCTTGACATTATTAGCCACTCATTAAGCGCAACACTAATGTTAAAAAAATAAATTCAGTAGGCTAGATTCTCTAATTTTATTGGCTGCTGTTTTAACATCTAGGGTTGATAGCTGAGAAGTACTAGCCACAGTAGCTACTAGTAAACAAAGCTTTACTAGCCAAGTTCTTGCCTAGCTGGCTGCCACATAATTTTAGCTATACTCAAAGTGATAAACTTGCTTTCAATTGGCGTTTAAAAGCACTCTTTGACTCTCTAAAAAGTCAACTGATTGTCTTTGATTTGGGAAGATTCCTTTTAAAATTTAAAGCTCCTTTGCAAAAGATTATTAAAAATAATAAAATATTAATGGAATAATTTCCATGCCTATTCTGGTTTGATGAAAATTCTTTGAAAAGCAAGATTCATCTTGGAAAAAGGTTTTCCAATTTCATCATTTAACAATCTTCTATGGGAGCCTGCTCTTTAAAATTAAAGAAAATCAACTGACTTACAAACAAATCATGTATCTTTGCATTCTATAAATTCTTGCAGGAATATCCAAAAGTAACTTCTACCTGACCAAAGGTGTATAGTTGGGAATTTATTATAGTTTTGTTAAACAGACCCCTGGGATTTAGTACTTATTGAAAAAATTTTGGAGACATCTTACACAACATCGAAGTCACATATTTATAGATGATTTTAATGAAAAGTATCTTTAAAAAATTTGCTGAATTCAGTAATTAACAATTCAAATGATATAAAAAATCTTTGGCATCTTAGAAATTTTTACAAATGTAACTATCAGATTCGACTCATTTTAAACTTTCAGAACTCTCTAAGACACAGGACATAATTGTTATCCCATTCGACCAAGTTTAATATATTAATTCCATTTCAAATGCAAAGGCATCCATTAATTGCTTGTTCCACTTTGAACTACAACCACAGGTCTTTGGAACAAAAATCTGCAGCTTATTGCTCACAAGCCAAAAATGCTCCTGTAAGTATTCAGTCTTGTTTGCTTTGTTGATTTCTATACTTTTAACAAATAAATTACATACAGTTGTTCCTGAAGAGTAAGTAATACACGAGATAAGTTTCTCTTAAGATAATATTCTCCCCCTCCAACCACTTGTTTCAGTTTCAACATGTTAACTTGTGAAAAATAGTTCCTAGTCTTTATGTTTAGTTTTTAGGATATTTCCCACTGTTTTTTGCCAAACATAGATGCTGCAAAAAGAAAGGTTTGTGGCTTTTTAAAAAATCTAAAGGGTTTTTTTTTTTTTTTTTTTTTTTTAAGTACAATCCTTGTTGCTTATTCTCTGCAAAAAACATCGAAGAAAAATTAGAAAGCTAGTTTTACTTTATTTTTACTGATTTAGAAGATTTTAAACTAAAGAAATTTTTAATAAACACCATCTGAAAGGAAACAAGCTTTTAATTGACCAAAATAAGGTATTCAAGATGAAACTGCCAAATATGACTTGACTTAAGTACACTGCGTTGCCAAGGTTACAAATATAAAATAGCAAATCTGTTGCAGATAGAGAACAAGCTCCCGCTCTCCTTCAATTTTAACTCTTCAATGACATTTTCATAAAAATGGATAGAGAAATATTGCTTTAAAATAAAAATTCTTTCACCACTCTGGGAAAAGGGCATGTTCTTCGGTTGGAGGTCTGTCATAATCATCTGAACGTGTTAAAAACAGCAGACAATATTTGTGATATATTTTTGATGGAATAAGTACCGCCTAACTGAAAAAAATTCTGCTTTTTCAATTTCTTGCTACATTATATGATTGGATGTGCAAGGACCTTTGATCAACACAGCTGAAGAACTTGTCAATCATTCTCCTTGTTCCCATCCTTCTACATTCTATTTTACCTACAATACAGTATTCAATAATATGACTGATGGATTTGCATGTTTTAAGCACCCCTGAATACGAATAAAACATTTTTGCAATATAATGCTTGTGATCACAGTATCTCAAACAAATTGAGTGAAATTAATAAAATTTGGTGCATTTACTTTAGTCATGTTTCTGAAGTTATTGATTTTCAGGAAATGTGGACCAAGGAGAAGGTGCTTAAAAATCAGGGGTGGGGGGATGTAAATTATTAAAATAATCATCTTATATGAAGAAGAGAATAACACTACTTGCAGAATGTTAAGCAGTTTTCAAGCTTGCATTTTTTAAATTCAAAATTTATTACCAGGCATTTCACTAATTAACCTATGACCTTTCCAATATTTCTGAATATCACCAAAAACATTTAATGCATGCACACATGTTAAGATGACTAGCTGTAATTTGCTCCTTTCCAAAAATTGAAAAAAAAACAAAAAAAAATTATGTTCACTATTCTCATATGAGTGAACAAAGTTCATGTAACCAAATATAATTGGATAACATTGTTTATAAGTTACTAGCATGAATACTCGGTATTGCTTGGATTTTAAGATGGAAACCTCCGATTAAAAATATACAAACATATTTTGAATTATCCTAAACCAAACAATGCTTTAACGATAGCTTCCTGCATGGGTGTAATATGTTTTAACTTAGCATATGGAGCTCATGCAATCAGAATATGTTCTAATCAGAAATTGAAATATGATCATTTTGGTGAAATGCCTAAAATTAGAAGGGGTGCGATAGTTTGTTAATTCCATTGATCCTGCCCAAATGCAACCAAAAATCACTAACTGTATACTTAAAAATTACTTACTGTGAAATTTATGCTAAAAGAAACAAGTAGAATTCCTTCATCTGCTTACTTTAAATTTTCATAATTGGATATTTTATTTAGTTATAATAGCTTCAATAATGTATTACAAAACTTGACTACCAATGAAAAATTCAAAAGATTGGTCAACTAAAAGTACTAATTTTGATCATAAATTATGCTGATAATAAGTTTTATTGGAGTTCCTTTAGAAATTGAGTTTGGCTGACTAATTCAAATTATTTCTGCCTTGTGATAAAATAAACAAAGTTTCTACTCTTAACACAATGTGCCAATTTCAATCCTTCTGGAATTTAAGCTGGGATATTTTATTTGACTTTGTTTACTCATTGGTAAAATGTTTTTAATTAATACATTTAATTTGACTGTTGCTCCATGGATTTCAAGAGTGTTTGTACCACAGCATTCATGTTCTGTTGTGATTTGAAGCGGCAACACTTGTAAGTCGCTAGGCATCGTCAAAGAAACATCCTCAAAAATTGATAGATATTTTGCTCTAAAAATTTTAAAATACTGTTTCTCAAAACAAGAAATATAAAATAAAAAATTATTCTTTCACATATAATGAAGAATTACTATGAATTAAAAAAAATAACTTTAAGCAATGAATATTGGTAAGGCAAAACGTTTATTTTTGTTATGAATAATAAAATGCACACAATCTGATACATATAGCACTGATAAACTTTCTATCTGCTATATCTTATATTGCACATTGACATTACACTTAAAATGAAAATGGCAATTAATATCTTACCGCTGGTTGCATCCCTCAACCTAATACACCTACATTTTGATCTGGAGTCCCATGTTAAGAAGCTCTTGTCTGGTGTGATTTCAAGCCTGTCAATTTTAAACCGTGTAGATATAAACTTTTTGAAGCTGAAAAAGGAAAGAAATTTAAATTCAGTGTCTTCCTTGAGCATGATTTTAGACAAAAATATTAATATTTAGGTTAATTTTATCTCTACAAATAAATTGTATATTAAAAAAAAAAGATATAATATATCTCAATATTTTGGCAAGAGTGAACAGTTTACAGATTCATAGAGTGGTGTATATAAAACGAACTCCTGTTTGTAAAAGTTGCAACACCATGAAGTAATCATCAGAATTGAATAAGATTTATTCCACAAACGACCTGTATTGATACAAATAAACGATTACATTTACAAAGAAAAAAAAAATGCTTGTATACGACATGACATCGAATCAAACATATTTTGAATTTGTACCTGATGAAGAGCATTCCAAATTGCTTCTATTTGAACCCAAATTTTAGCTGTATTAGCTACGGGACAAATGAGACGCCAACCGACAAAATCCCAGACATGTTCAATAGGTGGCATATCCGATGAATAGGCAGGCCAAGGAAAAAGCTGTATCTGTTATGCTCAAAAGAAATCTTGAACATTCCTAGCAACATGTGTACAGGTATTGTCCTGTTGAAATACAGCTTCAGGAATGCATTGAAAGATGGGTACAACTTCGGGCTCCAGAACTTCTCAGATGTATTGATTGCTGTTGAGATTACTCACAATTCTTAGCAGCTGAGATCGTTCAAGATAACCTAAAATGTCCCAGACCATCACGCTTGGTATTCGTCCAGTATGACGTTAGATAATGCACTCCTGAAGGTAACGTTCACCACTATAGTGTCTAACGTGGATGCGGCCATCACTGTACCCTAAATTAAAGTGGGAATTCATCGGAAAAGACGACTTGTCAATCGGACCGTCAGTGTCTATGTTGATGAGCTCATTGTAACCGCAGGCATCGATGGTTTTGCTTCAGGAGAATCTTGTACAAAGGAATTTTGTGCATATAGTCTACTGTGCAGCAGACTCCGGCAAATTGTTGAAGCAGACAAGGTACCTGTAGTAGTGCTCCGACATTTTGCCAACTGGCGAGATGAAGCTGTATAGTTCATCACTGCCATGCAGATGAGGTGTCTATCATCCTGTGTTGATGTAACATTTCTTCGTCTACTGCCGGATTTACGACTCGTCCGGTTCTCTTCAGTCCACTGCTTCCACACTCGCATCCCTGTCGTGACGTTGCTCTTCATATGAGCTTCTATTTATTGCACGATAAGGATACCTCCGTTCATGAAAGCCGATCATTCGTCTCCGTTCAAACTACGTAACTTGCTCATATGGCACCCTCTGTCGCCGTAGAGGCATAGCGACTTCTCTTAAAATGTTTACAGATAGCAGATAACCATAGACTATTTTCAATGTTTCGCTACAGCTTTCTATACGACTAAAATAGCAGTTCAGAGGGCGAAATTCTAATCATTTGTATTTGCTGTAAATTTCAGCTCTTTTGTGTGGTTCCTTCATGGTGTTGCAATTTTTACAAACATAGGTTTAGTTGGTTATTAAGTAATAGTTAATATATGACATGAAATTATGATGAAAAGAAGTGCCAGTGCATGATTTTCCCTCTATAATGCAATGAATTGACTTCTTTAAAAAATTGTGTATATAATATCCATGGTACAATGTTTTTAACATTAAATTGTACATTTGGTGCTTTTTCAAATAACAACATTAGTAGAACTATTGAGTAAAACTATTTGAAAGTATCCAATTAACTTGTATTCCGCGCAACTCTAAATTGAAAATTATTAATATGGATAGCATCCGCAATAGAGTTCATATATTAGCTGGATTTGTTCATATAAAGCTGGATTAGTTCACATAAAGCTGGATTATCCAGAGGGCCCACGCATAGTGGTGGCCTTACTGGAAGTTTGAATACATTACAAAGAAAAATATAATATATTCTTTATTGCTTACTTATAGTCGATTTCACCTCAAATACTAAGCACATTAAATATCAATTGAATTTTTATTTACTATAAAGGAATTTTATTTATTATAATTTATGTACTAAGTACTTTTGCTAATGTATAAGTTTGGTATTTGTCTTGGTCTTAATGGCATCAATTGCAACAGGTGAAAGGACATCAAAACTCAAATAAATAAGACACGAGTTAAAAAAATGTATGTAAAATAATTAGTTTTAATATTTTCATCAATATTGCTTTTTAGAGAATTTATTATTAAAAAGCAATTTTATTATTAAAAGCTTTTTTCTGTTGTGTAAGATATAGTAATTTAAATTTGTACATTTTACACAATAAAAAATATGTTTATGTGCGTCATTTGTAGCGGGAATATATATCTAAGTACATCCGCAAAATTCTATACTGGGTTAGTTGAACTCCTAGGGCGATAGACCTTAGCGTGATCTTTTAAAAATTCGATTTTCTTTTTTTATTTATTTTATGAAGCACGATTTGGAGCTATTTTCTCACAAATTACAGCGATCGAAAATATCGCAGTTTCCATCTTGGCATCATCAGAAAGACCGAAGAACGTTCTTGCTAACGATCTTTAATCCGAATCCGCATGGCAATTCCTTCATATTTATTTATTTATATTACAAATAGAAAGAATTGCCCGATGCTGCTTAGGTCCTAAATGAACATTTACGGATAACAATATTCTTTAAATTCTAAACCGTCGCCAAATTCCTACGCATGCTCGCCGCAAAGCAATATAAATAAATAAAAGATTCAAAACCCCTAGGGGAAGAACGTGGCAATAGATTGTGACAGGAGCTGTTGGATCGTATCAGTAGCTTAAGATTAAAGGGTTATAGACTTTAAAAATTTGTTTAAAAAATCTAATTGAAGTTTTTGAAAAGGCATTCGAAGCGCAGTAGTTCGGGTATAGATGCTACTGAGCGAAAAACCTCAGGCATATATCGCGGCATCGCAGGCAAACATGCAGATTCTTCCTTTTATTATTATAGATCCATCGAAATAGGCATCTTTCAGATAATTGATTCTTCTTCCGTCGCACCCGAAAATGGGAGCTTAGCGCACAATTCTATAGTGTGGTAAAAATATGTTTGTATATCTTCGCATTCTAAATTCTTTTTCAATCGAAAGCACTGGAATTGAGATTGATTTTCAATTACGTCTTTTCTCCAATTTGAGGTTAACATCACAAACTCAGCGTTGCTGTGAAGAACAGTGCACACATTTGTGAGCATGCGTAGCAAATTGTGCACGACTACATATGCACTGAAACTAAAGGATACGGATTGAAATGGAAAGTGGGAATGATTTTGGTTCAAAACAAGCTATTTAGAAATTGAGTGGTGTTTTCTGTATTGAACAAGCTTTTAATTTTCATTATATTGCATTGTGACGATATTTATTAGAAGGCGCTTATGATAAATAATTACTATGATATAATGCATAGAGGTTAACACTAATATTTAAATAATAACTTTTAATTTTTTTTTTTTAAATTAATACTTAATATTTTAAAGCATTGTTGTTTTAAATTTAATTTCATAAGGGAAGCAAATAATAAAAACAAAATTTAGGGCTTTTATTTTTTAATTCTTAAATTTATTTCTTGTCGCTTGGCTTAAGAATTACATTCTTACTTGATGATTTTCTTTTGCCGATCTACCAAATTTCCAGTCACCACCACTAATATTTTAGGCGTGCTTGTCCAGCATTGCCATATTTCACAAAATTTGGTAGATAAGTTGTGGGATACCCTGGTGCTGTTTAGCTTCTGGTACGATTTGAGAAAAAAGAACCTGCCTCTATAAATGGATCCTTTCAGATCACTTGATTTTCTATCCGTATGACTCAGCAAAGACGACTAGTGGGAGGAAAGATGAAAGCATTAAGTTGCCCCCCACCCCCGTGGAAAGCGCAAAGGACAAAAACTAGTGGAATCGTTTGTACTTCGTTTATGCTGCAAAAATTTTCGTTTGTGCTTCTTTCGTTTTCGATTTATAGCATTTTCTTTTCGGGGGGGGGGGGGGGGGGCTAACTTCACGCTCAGCTATTGTTTGTTTACATAAGAGAAATTGCATCAATTTCCAAAAAACGTTTATGCCATTCGTTTGTGCTGGTTTGTGCCGCAAAAAGTTTTCTTCGGACCCTTTTCAAATTTGAATTATAAAGTTTTCATTTGTTTGGCGCGAAAACGGGCTTTGTTGACATACAAGAAATTTAACGAATTCCGAAAAAAACGTTTATGCCATTCGTTTGTGCTGGTTTATGCCGCACATGACTTTCCTTATATAATTCAATGACATTCCGTAAAAATCTCGCCAAGCGTTATGGACGGAGAAATAAGTTATTCTTATAGCAGGACTATCGGCGTTCAAATACAAAAGTATTACTCAAAGTATCTTTTCTCATGAATAGAACGAGCTAGATCCACGAGAATGATGTCACCAAATTTACCGCATGATATTACATATGAAAAGTGAACATGTTTTTCAACAGTTAATTTTTTTTTTAATTTATGGGATTTCTTGATAAATTTATTTGAAAAATGTGCAATATCTCGAGAACGGTTCATGCTAGCGTTCTAAAGTTTATGTCAATCGCTTTCTAAGAAAAGATTACATAAGAAATGTCTATTTGCGTAACTTTATTAAAGGTTTTGATTTTTTGATGATTTTTTCAAAATTTTAGTGGGGGGGGGGGGGGGGGAGTTCTGTTCTGAACACTCGATTGTGTTTAAAAACAATTGACTTCCAGTATTTACGAATTGTAATTTTTGTACTAAATTTCATTCGAATCGCTCCATTCGTTCGTGAGATATCGTCTCCACAGACTCACTGACACACACATCACCTCAAAAATGTTCGATTCGTGATCAGGGATGCTTGAAACGTACTCTCCCGTCGAAAACTCGAATTTTCGATCCGTCACAATACTTCCTTTATATACATTATACTATGTAATATGAGGAAAGTACTAAAGATGACATTATATTGAGTGAAAAAGAAAACATATTTGATATAGATGGGTTGAATATTTTTTGACGAATTACAGAACACTAATGCTCCAGAACATGTAATAAATTCTACAGTATGTGAAAGTTTGAAGTCCTCTTTTGTACTTCCCTACGGTTGGAAAGGTTGAGACAGCATTGAAGAAATTAAAAAATAGCAAAGCTGCTGGTTCTAATCTAATACCATCAGGATTGCTAAAATCTGTAGGGCTAATTTTGTTCAAGCAAATTCATGAAATAATACTTTCAGTCTGGACTAATGAAGAGTTACCTAGCAGATTGGAATTTTTTTAAGTATCGTATGTCCAGTTCAATAAGAAAGAGAGCCCTTTGATTTGCTAAAATTATTGAGGAATTCGTTTGTGGTGTACAGTATATAAAATCTTCTGAAATTTTTTTATTTGATAAATTGTTCCTTTTATCGAGGCAACTGTGGGGGGGGGGGGGGGGCTACCAATGTGGATTTTATAGTGGAATGTACAGTGTGCACCACGAAATAAATCTTTACGTCAGATTTTAGAAAAATCTAAAGCATTCGGTATTGAAACTCGTCATCCTTTCATTGATTTTAAAGCCACCTACGGTAGTATTGACAGAAGTGGTCTTTTACAGGCTTTGAAAGATTTTGAAATACCTAAAAAATTAATTAGACTTTGAGATCTTACATTGACTGAAACGTGTTCTACTATACAAATCCAAGGAGGAATCTCAAAGCCTTTTGATATAAAAAATGGTTTTAAACAAGGAAATGCACTTGCTTGTCTACTTCTCAACTTAGCCCTGGAGAAAGTAATTAGAGATTCTAACATCAACCAACACCAAAGGAAACAACTACCACAAATCTGTTCAAATTCTTGCATATGCTGTAGATGACATGAATATTATAGCCAGAACCACTGGAGGAGGTATTTCTTGCTTAGGAAAGTGCTGCTGAAAAATATGCATCTGAAAATTAACCAAGACAAAATTGAACCAAGACAAGTAAAATTAACCAAGACAAGTAAATACGCGGCTTTCACCATAAATTAAGGCTCCTCTATAGTAGAGGAGCTCTACCATAAATGGGAGCCCTTCCCTCTCGTGTTTGAGGCTGGTTTGTATAAATTTAAATCTGTCGAGTATTTTAACTTCATGGGATCTCAATAAACCGTAAAAATAATATTACGTAGTTGAGAAATCTAAAAACAAATTATAGCTATAAATCACTATTTTCATAGATTAAGAAATTTTTTCAGATCATACACATTCATTTTTCACATCTGATTGGGAGAAGAACAAAATTAAAACTATAACAAGAAAGATCAATCATGCATAAAGCATTGATTATGAATCACTTTCCAACTTTAATGCAATTTTATATAAACATCTCTAAAATGAGGTACATTCCTGGGTAATATTTTTAAAATTATCACAATACTACATTAATTTATTATATTTGAAAACTTAAAACTTCATCGAAAAAAATGAACTTCATTCAAATGACGGCATTGAAATATAAATTGCCGGGTTTAAACATCTCTAAAATGCGATACATTCCTCGGTAATATTTTTAAAATTATCATAATACTACAATAATTTATTATATTTAAAAACTTCAGAAAGCAAATGAACTTTATTCAAATGATGTCATCGAAATATAAATCGCCTGTAAGAGCTTCATTTCATTCATAAACTTTTCCATTCCTTTCATTCATCACAATACTATAATAATTTATTTTATTTAAAAACTTCATGGAGGTACAAGTAATTTAACTCTATGCTTACAACTTTATCTAAAAAATCGTCTGGTTCTCTGTGTAATATCAATGAATGTTTCATTCATATCAGCTATATTGCAGACTCCATGAGCTAAATAATTTTGCATTAAATAAATGCAGCAATCCTTATACAACTCATTCTACATCTTTTGGTGTTTACAATCTCCATAAGTGAAAATTAGGCTTCGTTGTAGAAATAATCAAAGTTTGATGATCATTTAAACTCAAATATATTGTAATTGCGTTATTTCAATATGTAGATGCACTGAATTTAAACAAAAATAAAGCGGTTTTAAGACGGATGCAACACTAAATATGAATTAAAAAGAACTTTAAAAATCACGATTTTGACACAAGATGAATGCCGGGGCGCGGTAGCCCATAGGTTAGCGCGCTAGAGTTGCACTCGGTAGGCCCGGGTTCGATTCCAGCCGCTGCCAAAACTGCCGCCGTGTTCACGCGGAGTACGATCACGTTAAACATGTGGGTCCTTAAGTCCTTCCGAGAGGTTGGGGAAGGAGGGTACGGTCCCTGTGGATGCCTCCCCCACTGGGTTCCGGTTTAAATTGGGTGGCACTTCCCGGCCGTCCAAACAGTTACCTTACACCTTCCTGATAGGTCGGACGGTCTGAGTCTCAACAACAACAACAAGATGAATGCCATATTTAATTTTGAAGTGGGTCACGTGATTCATATAATGGTCGCGTGATCTCTTCATATAAAGGATGGAATTATTATTTTATTTAAAAAACTACTGAATATATTTTGCTGAAATTTTTTTTTTATATATTTTATGGGATAATTTGAATATTTTCTAAAACTACCGAAGCAATTTGTGAATTTTGAATTCGCTTAAAAAATGTTTGAAAAATTAGGTTCCATAGAGTTCAATGTATTTCATTTTTTTCAAATCGGGTTCAATCCAAAACTAATTGGGTGATATGATTTATTTATATTCCCGTTCCAAAGACCGTCTGAACAACATACTAAAATTTCATTTTGATAAAGTCGTTTTTACGGCAGTTATCGTGCTAACGGACAGACAGACAGAATGAACAGTCATAAACACTTTTCAACTATGTTGTAAAGTGTTAAAAAAGGTACTTATAAGACCCACCTTAATTTATGCTTCAGAAACCTGGAGTCTCGGAGAACATGATGAAAAAGCTCTTTGCAGTTTTGAGATAAAATTTTTACGTAGTAAGTTTGGGGGAATTTGGGAAAATTATATTTGGAGAAGATACAATTTCGAATATACAGATTGTCATATCGCAATTCTGCGCCATGAGCCTTTTCTTGGTTTTCTGTGAGAAAAACATCTTTCTTTCCTTTCGTGCCTGTGCTGTGTTTCGGTAAGCCTCGTCTGTATTAATTTAACGTTAAAATCTGAGTTTCGTCGAGAATTCGTTGAAGTGTCTAGGATTTCTGTCTGGGCTGAGACGCGTGTTCGGAAGAGATCGGCTGTTGCGAAGGAGCGCTTGCCTGTCCAATCAGGAAGCCGCGCAAGGAGAACTTTTTGCTGTGGCCTCGTGAGACCCACAGATTGGAGCTGGAGATTCCGACTGAGAAAGTCGCGTCGTGAAATTTGTCTTAAAATGAAGACAAAGGGTTTTGGCCAAGCTGGCGGAAATGGGCATTTGTTTCGCATGAAACCGCCCTACCTTTCTGGAGCTGAATGGAGAAGTTTTCGACGATTCCTTTACAAAAATTCTAAATTTATTTTTTTTATTACAGGAAATCTGACTGTTGATTCCGTATTGAATTTGAGATGAGTTCCTTTCGCGGATGTTCTGGCAGCTTGCCACGCTAAAGAGAGATGACAGTTTATCCTAATTTTTGGACTTTTTCCGGAGTCCGGCCGTGTTTTCCTGTTTGGAACTTTTTCTGCATTTTGATAAATTAATTGGAGCACAGGTAAAATTCTTTATTTCGGAACAAGAAGTTCCGCTGCCCACAGGCATTGAAGGACGAAATAATTGATTGAATTGGTTACTGAATTAAAGTAGATATTTGGTTGATTAAATTTATGATTTAAGAAATATATACTTGCTGATTTAAATTTAAATATTGATTGATATTATTTCTGAACAGAGCAAATATATAGAAAATTGTTTGTTAATGAGAGCTATGATTAAGTTGAATGATAAAATTCTTAAGCTATATTCATAATTATGCAAGTCATTAAATAAATGGAATGATATGTTTGATAAATGTGCCCTGTGGTTTTTTTTTTTGCATTCTCTCATGTTTTTACTCACTGTATATCATTTAGGATATAATTCTCCTAAACTGGGAAATACTTCAAAAATCGAACCTGGGATATATTTTGGTGTTTTTGTCGAAGTGAAGTATGCCAATTACAACTTCTTTTGTTTTGTTAATTTACGTTCACGGGTCTTGTGTGTAGCGGAATCGGTACATGCAGGTTGGTTCTGAAACCGCTACCACAAGATTATATAAAGATTCTGATACATTCATATACATTAAAATTAGCAGAATGAAATAAGCAGGGCATTTTCTAAGAATGGATAACAATAAAATCACAAATAAAATTTCTATGTCCAGACTAATCGGAAAAAGACCTAGAGGAAAACAAGTTGAGATGGATTGATTATGGGAACAAAAACTTTGATGTGCTAAAAATAAATTCTTCAAGAAGGGCCGCTTGGAAGGAATTTCTAAGGAAGACCAAGATCCACAGTGGTCTGTCAAGACATTGATGATGACACAATGACTTTTAAATGTGCCTTATTAGTTAGTTTTAGGATACCGTTTTAATTCTTTCAAATTAAAACAATAATTCTTTCAAATTTGAACAATAACTTCAATATGTGACCGTTTGATTGTTGTCTCTCAGACCAGAACCCTCACTTGATCTGGGGTCAGGTAGAGATTATTACTTCCCCTAAATAATTACATAGAGTCCACATTAACTTAACGATATTCACCACAGTGAACTCCCTCTACTGTCAACACCCCTTTGGGATTCCAACAATACTTGTGACTTTGATAACGATGTAATCATGCCAAGTTTGAAGGGGGGTGGGGATGTGATTTTGAGAGCACTTTAATTTTCATAAAGGTAGCTGTTAACATTCATAGGGCATTTTAATATATTGGAGGAAGGAAGCATTTATATATGCTAGTGCAATTTTCAGATTCATCCACCAAGGGTCTGGCCACGTAAGAACTAGATAAAATGCTGTTATATATTATGAATGAAAGAATTGGCTGTATTTACTCATATAAGGAGATCTGCAAAGGGAGGAATTTTAGATAGTTTACCTCTCAACTCCATCCTGCATTTTCCAACTGTGAATGAACCCGTGATCTGTTGCTGCTATGACGACTTCCATTTGAGAGCATGCATCCATGCCTATGATGCTGGATTCTGCTTGCACTTCCCACAAGGCACTGCCCGTTAACAGGTCATAAGCCTGCAGGTAGTTAGGGGAGGAGTCCAAGAGGTCCTGTTAGGGGAATACATTAAAATGAGATTAGCAGTGTCATCTTAAATTTATAAAGCATCAGGTAATCAAAACAGTTTGTACTCTTTTTAAAAACAGTATTATAACGCTCTATTTTAATTACCTTTTTCTTTTAAATATAGTTTTAAAAAAGAAGGGAAGGGTGTTAAAAACGGTTCCATTGATGTGCTGCATATTCACTGAAGAATTCTGAATACCGAACACGCCCTATTTAACGGGTACTGATTGGACCGTTTGGAGTCAAAATAACGGTTGCGTCAGCCTATGTATTTAGGAGTCTTAATAGTAACGCTTCTCACCTTGGCTATGGCAAAGAGCATGCTTCCGTCCGCACTTATCCTGCTGTGCCTCATGATGAACTCGTGGTGGGGCATGGAGAATTCGTGCAGCATGTCACCGCTCTGGAGGCTCCACACCAGCAGGGGGTACGGCTTCTGCACAGAGTCACCACAGACGCAGACCTCTTCGTTTCCGCTCACTACCAGCCGTTCCAGTCGCCTGTGTACAGAGAAGCACTCATGTACCTAGGATTACACAAGATAGCACCTTTAAGGTGACTCATACGATGCAGTACATTGAAAGTACGCTCAGAAAATATAAATGGAGTCTTTATATCTTAATCAGAGATTAAGCCGTACGAAAGTACAGTAGGAATAGGCTTAAACTCGGGCCTCCTCTTGATCTGGGCTAGAGCCCTTGATGCCGTCTCTTAATCCGATGTGAATGTAGAACTGAATCGAGATATTGGAGAGCTCGACCAAACGATTTGAAAAATCAATTTTAACTTTTAAGAAATCTGATGTGGCCAGGGCCAGCACATGGTATCTATAATAGACTTAATTCTTCTTCTTTTTTTTCATAATTTATATTCACTAATGATAGTTTTATAGCACAAATAAATATAAAATGAATATATTTAAGTTACATATAATTTGTAATTTTAAAATTATTTTTTTATTCCTTCGATGACCTGTCGTACTCACCCAGAATAATAATAATATGAAGAAAAAAACATAAATATTTAATAAACGATTTTCTTAAGTGTATATATATATATATGATACATAAATTTTAGCTCCCTCAGCTAAACGTACCTTTTTCTTTCGTAATTCGTATTCCAAATTCCTATCTCATCTTACATGTTTATTGTGGCCACAGTAAATTCTATCCCACACCATTAATATTACCACACTTATTCCTTTTTATCGTCAACGGGATATATGGCCACTAGTCCTAACCACAAAGTAAACTTTCTCATTCGTATTTCTCTACTCTCTGAGCTTTGAATCTGAGCCTATAATCATAACTGTACGACTGAAATAAGTTTCTAATATAAACCTTCCCATCCGTAACTGCATCCCAATCACATTTTCGTAATATAGAAACGGCAAGGACTGTATATTTCCCATGTCCTGGTGAGAACTGGATCAGTATACTTGTGTGGTCAGCCATTTTAAGTCGGCCAAAACATATTCCGCTTTCTGAAAAATGTGTAACTTTGCATGTAACGATCAAAATGCTTTAAAACTCCGAAGGAGATAAAGGGTAGATGTACGCAGCTTTGATAGTGCCATTCTACTAGTGTCATGTTAATAAATCAGTTTTACAGAGTATCGTGTCTGCCTGTTTCACTTATGAAGTCCACGACACACACATATATATATATTATACAGAAATTTTAAGCTTTCCCCAATAATGCGCCCTTTTCTTTCATGATTTTTATTCCCAATTCCTATTGCAACTATATTAAATTCTATTCCACGCTACTAATATTATCAAAGTCTGCCAGTACTTCCTCTCTTCCTCTACCATGCCATATATGGTCACTAATCTTAACCTCTGCGTAAACTTTCTCATAAGAAATTGCTTCTCCATCACATTTTTAAAGCATAAGGAACGCGAAGACAACATGTTTCCTATGTCGTTATGTCCTCCGTCACAACTGTACACTATGTGAACCAACACAGACTGCTGTGAGATTCCTTGCGAGCTAATCGCCGACGAAGAGCTTGGCCCAATGTAATACATTATGCTTTCAAGAGCCATCTAATAAAGTGGATTTTTGTAGCGTGAAAAGTCTCTTTCCTGAGCTATCTCATCAGCCATCACATATACAGGGTGTTCGTAAACTGTTTTGACAAAATAAGAGGGGTGATAGTACCCATCAAGATGAACAACATTTACTATGGAACCTAGGGTCGCATTCCACTCTGGGTGTCAGAAAAGAGTAACTTTGAAACACGTCCAACAAGCACAAGTCGCCACTTCGGACGACATAGCTGTCATGCAGGAGAAGTATAACATCTCCAGAACATCACTGTCAAGCATGTACTGTACGCAAATTTCCAGTGACAAGAAGCAGCAGCGACAGTTGCAGTTGATTAGTGACAGTTGCAGCTAATGTTCCGCTCACCACACAGAGAGCCATATGGTTGTTACATGTGGAGCCACAGCACACTTTTCCAGTGCGGTCCAACACTTCCTGAATGCCACATATCCCGGACGGTAGATTGGACGTAGTGGACCTGTGGCTTGGCCTCCACGTTTTCCGGACCTCAACCCACTGGACTTCTTCTGGGAGTACATAAAATCATTGGTGTACGAGACGCCTGTGGACTCCGTAGAAAATCTTGTCGCGAGAATCGTTGTTGCAGCGGACAGGATAAACATGACACCAGGTGTCTTCGAGAGGGTGCGCCAGTCGTTCATTCGCGATTCGCCGGTGTGAATTGTGCAATGACACCTTGGCCGTCGCTTTGAGCATCTACTTTGAGTCTTTCTCTGGTGTAAATAAATGGGATGGAACAACTTATGGTTACGTCAATTCTCCTTATTTTCACTGTTGAAAGTTCAACTTTAACTTTACGCTTTTCTGACACTCATAGTGGAATGCCACCCTAGGTTCCATGGTAAATATTGTTCGCCTTGATGGGTACTATCACCACTCTTATTTTGTCAAAACAGTTTACAAACACCCTGTATATTGTAGCTACTACAACTTGGCGCATAAGATATTACATCTTGAACTACGAGATCGATCACTTAGCTGGGCCAAAGGGGTTAGGGCGGATCCAATAAGGGGGGGGGATGCGTTAAACCCCTCCATTCATAAATTTTTGAAATCGGAAAAATTCGAGATGTTTTACCAGGAAATTTATATTTGTAAGCCAGCAAATTTTATTGCAAATTATGATTTCCACCCTTCTTCCCCGAAGAATTTTTTTCTAGGATTGGTTTTGAAAGGAGGTTACTTTTGTCTGCAATAACCCCCTTCTCCCATTCTTAACTTCACTCGGAATCACACAAAGAAAAATAAAATGCTCTCTTTTATGGATGATTAGAATATTTTTTCATGAAACCATCCATTTTGAGACTAAAAAAATTGATGTGGGCAGCACATAACTTTCCCTACATGCAACTGCTTTATTTCTTTTGTTGCAAAATAATGATGGTCAATAATCACATAACAATGTTTCTAACATTGAAAAGTACATTAACATTGGGAGCTTATTTGGATGACGGCATGTAAAACTATTTTGAAGATGCTGAGCAATAGACTCCATTATATCAAAATACGATAATTATTAATTCGTCAATTGGGTGTCATTTTCGTAACTTCAGCGTCATTTTTGCCAATTGCGTGACATTTTCTTTCATTTTTGCAACACATTAAAAAGTCACTGAGTTAGCGATATTTCACCAAACGAGTCGCCAAGTCTATCGCTAGGTGTTCCATATTTGATGATACTTACCATTATTAATTTTTATGTAATTTGTTTAGATATATTTATTTGAAAAACGTACAATATCCTGAGACCGGCTCAAGTTAGCTTTCCGAAGCTGGCATCATTCGTTTTAGAATAAAAAAATACTTTTAGAATGATTGTTTATTTAACATTATCAAATGTCTTAATTTTTTCATAATGTTTTCAAAAAATTTATTCGAATGGGAACTTTTCCAAACGTTCAATCGCGTTTAAAATCAATAGGGTTTCAGTATTAATGGATCGTATTAATAGTACCGAATTATGTTCAAAAGGCTCCATTCGTTTCTTAACATATCACATCCACAGATTCTCGGACATACGTATACACACAGACATCACGTCAAAAACATTCGATTCGAGTTCAGGAATGCTTGAAACATGATCTTCCGTCGAAAACTCTAATTTGAATTTTCTATCCCATCATAACTTTATTAATACATCACGTAATGTATGTATAGGGAAAGTAATAACTTATCAATTATCAGCCGTTCAATCCTGGCTCCCCGTTGAAATGAAGCAGGCTGACTAGATCTCTGGGCTCGTTAATACGCCAGACTGTATATGTAAGTGACGTAACATAATTTTTATGAGTTAACATAAAAAAATCAGTTGATTCGTGTTTCAAGGTGTCAAAATCTCGTAACTCTGTTATCGAAAGTCTTAGTATAGTTAATAGTCTTAAAATATTCAGAATAAAGGAAATAAATATTTTAAGTACCAAGTATTAGAAGTAGAACACACATACAGGGTTCCAGGAGAAAGTCAAGCACGGGCATCTAACTTTTCAAAGGTCCTACAGCAGTGTAAACTATACAAGCATAGTTATATGAAAGTAAACCAAATTAAATTAATTACAGCAGCCCTAACGAGTCATTCAAGAACTGGTCTAGGGCGTTGGTTGTGTTGGGAATCAATGCTGTGAGCCTGGGCGTATCTTTCAGGCCTGTGAGTGACTTTCCTCTGCAATCCTTAAAAAATGATAAATATGAATGCAATTACCTTTTTCCATCTGTGACGATTCGGCTGACGACATGCCCAGAGTAAGTTTCGAACTTCAGAATTTCATCGTGGCCAGCCGAAATTGCTAGAACATGTTTTCCACCAGCAAGGACTTTGGCCCCTTGAGAAACGTCTACAAGTTCCACCATTTGGACTTTAAGGATCCCTTTGGCAAGATCATACATCTCTATCCTGTTGTGGTGTAAAAGTAGAATCTCGGCATTATGGTGCATCGATATCATGCCGTCAATCGATGTCATATCGCCCAGAGAGGTAATCTTTTTCATTTGGACGACGTTCCAAGCAGCTACTTCGCTTTTGAGGCCCGAGAATGTCACAAGGTACCTGCCTTCAGTATCGAGCCATATAATGTCGTCGAACAGTTCAGAGTCATTGGAAGACACGGGGGTGGGCTTTTGCAACTCGACAAGGGTCCTCAGGCACGGTCCCTGTGAGAGAAAGCTTGGCACTGGAGGTGTGGCACTTGTTTTGTAAAGATTCTTCATGTTTGGATATTTAATACTGTTCTCGGGCTCTACGTAGTAGCCTCTTATTCTACCGTATAACTGTGTAAATAGCTGTCTGCCGTCATGCCGCAGGGCATAAGCTGATAGCTGTAGGAACTTCCTTAATACTTCGAATTCTCTATCGTCAGGATTTCTCCGTTTGTACATTTTGATCTCTTCAAGCATGAGATATGGATCACCTGAACAGACTCGTTCCAGTAACCAGAGGGGGTCGAAAAAGTGTCTCCTGACCGGTAAGTTAAGTCTGATTCGCAAGTGAGTTGTTTCTTCGACCGATCTCCACCTCTGGTGTTTGTGGTTTGTTTTGATACCAGTAGTAGTTCTGTATTTAACCAAGTCCGTCGAATCCTCCTCAAAGTACTCCAGCATGGCAGTTAGACAATCGCTCAATGCTCTGTTTCCTACCATAGTCTTGCACAGTTTTCGAAAAAGTTGACTCTTAAACTGAATAAAAGTGTGTTTCTTTTTGTAATAAGTTCTCAAAATAAAACTAAGATTCTGACACAAGAAAACGGACAAAATAGGATCCCCACGTAATCCGTTCATTTCATTATTAACACCTTGCAGCAAATCCAGTATTTCACATTGCATCAATCCATGCTTTGGTGTAGCTAGGACAGCCAGGAAATACTTGATGACCTTCATGTTGACTGTGGAGGACATGTGAGTGAGGTAATCGCTGAAAATATCCGAGATGGAGTGCCGTGCCCAGAAGTGTTCAGGAATCGAGAGGGAATTCCAGGTACAAGCCACTGCCGAAAACAAGTGAGCGTATCTGGGATAGGTGTTGTCCGTCACACAAATCCGAATAAAGTTAATCTGGTTATCTGTGAGGCGTCGGCCCCTCGCTCGCATCTGCGTCTTGATTATCGAAAGAGTTTCTTCGATATCCATATCTGGAACTTCGAGAAATGCAGACTTGTCTCCAAGTAGACGTTCCTGGAAGCAAAACAAAATATTTTAATGGATTAAATATTAAGGTGGGGGGGGGGGGGGGGGGGGGGAATATAAAGTAAAGTAAAATATTCTCGCCCAACTATAAACACCCTCCCCGAAATGCTGCCGTTCCCCGAAATGCTGCCGTTCCCCGAAATGCTGCCGTAAATATCCTGTATAATAGATGGATGACATTTTCTTCTAAAACGGTTCAAAGATCTTTCTTAGATGGGTTGGGCCTAAACAATAGGTTTTTCCGGATGACCCCTACTTCCATGAAGTCATTAAGAGAGAGTATCGGCACTTATGATCCGCACGGATGGGCGAAGTTCAAATCCCATTAGAGTACGAAAAGAAGGAGTGGGCATAAAGTGATTAACCGTTGACGAGCAGAATGTCAAAAAAAAAAAAAAAAAAAGTAACCAATCAGAGAATAATTTTGACACTTTCTCTGCAAACCCACGAGGTCAAAGTGGGACTCAAATCGACCTTCTTATACCAGAATCCATTTTTAAGTATCTTGTAATTTTTTTTTTTTTAATGTTGCAAGAAAAATTTGAAAAATCTATATCGTTGGTAAAAATGATTCCAATTATAGCATGTTACCCTTCATTTTAAAGAGCTTGATAAACCCTCTCGATTGATGCCAAGTTTGACAATAACGTGCTCCCCTCCGAGGGGGCGTTTGACGTCGCGAACATAAAAATTATATCGAGACTAATTTTCACTACAGTGTGGTTTAAACTGTTAAGTTTCGTGATCATTGAGCTATAAATATCCCCTTTTATGCATAATTATTTTCTATGCTACCATGTTAAGGAAATATGAAATTTCGAAGTTTTCGCTTTAATTTAAAAAAATTCTATCTAGTTCTAGAATTTGTGATAACAAAGCCAGATATAAAGTTCCGTGAATTAATATTTGTGGCAGCTATTGTGCACATAAGAAATGGCGGACATCACTCGTGTCGAAACGTGTTCAGGAGGTTCAAAATCTCAAAATTGAAAATTGTCGTGAAAACAATACTTTTCCCTACAGGGTGTCCCAAAAAGATTGAAACGCGCTTTAATTATTTACCTGTTGGAGAGAAGTGAGCAATGTAAATTGCAAAAATGTTGAAAGTAAGGTAGGAAATAAGATTACATTAATGAAATAGTCCTCCTATTCATTTTTAAAAAGTTATACGTTTTAAATTTTTATACGACTCCCTTAGACAAATTGGGTCAAGCAGAAAATTTTTATTTTTAATGCAACAAGATCATGAAAAAAAAAAAAAAACTCGCATATCTGTATCTTTAAAATTGAGAGTTATATTTAATTGAATATTGAACATTGTGAATGGGGACCCTATATCAAATTAGAAATGTAAATGTGTGACATATCACAAAAAGATAAAACTGGATGATTTTGAGGAGACTGGATGAGGAGACATTTTTGGTGAATTCCGCGTAGGCTCACGATGCAATCACGGATTTATAACTACTTTTCTTCAGTAACTAAGTACTTTTTCAATAATTAAGTATTTTAAGTACTTTTTTTTATTTAAAATATTTCCATAGTCAATTTGTTTATGATCCCTATTTTCACTGATGAAACAGCCTTTCACATGGTACGGAAAAGTGGCATAAGTCAGATTTTATCCTTTATCATAATTCAGTTGATTTTAAGGATACAGATATGCGTTTTTTATTAATGATCGTGTTGCATTAAAATTAAAAATTTCTGATTGACTCAATTTATCAAAGGGGGTCGTATAAAAATTTAAAAAGTGTAACTTTTTGAAAATGAATGGGAGGAATATTTCATTAACGTAGTCTTATTTCCTACCTTACTTTCAACATGCTTGCAATTTACATTGCCCACTTATCTCCAACAGGTAAAGAATAAAATCGCTTTTCAATCTTTTAGGGACATCCTGTATACTATAGTATAAGTAAGTAAAATGCACTTAAACTGTCATCCATCAGAAATGCTTTGTACAAGATTTTGACTGTATAAAATGTTCCCCTAGTACCGAAACGTATAAAATTCGTATCAACAAAATTTTCAAAGTCCTCCTAAACTCCTGGATTATTCCGCCTAAATTCCTGGGTATTTCCAACTCTATGTGTGACTCCCTATATGTAGCAAAATTGTCTTACGACGTTGACACTTCGACTTCAAAGAAATCAGCATTCAAGGGAGTTACATCTTATACCTGCAACTCTTGCAACTCGCTGCTTCCGTCCCTCAGTCCCAGAATGAGTTTGACGTGCTGGGGTAGAAGGACTGGGAACCACTTCAGGGATCTTCCGCTGTATTCCTCGATCTGATCCAGGCCGTCCAGTACAATGACCATGGGTCTCTCGGCACGGGCTCTCTTCATCAGGCTGGAGAAATAGGAATTGTGTTCGGCTATACTCTGAAAGAGTGCGGAAATTACATTTGGTTGGATATCTTCAAGGAATGCAGTAACATCTACAATCAGTCAAATCTACAATTTTAAGAAATCTGCGTTAAATCTTATCCGACCTCAATGGCAATAGGACAGTTTGTAACATTATACATTATAAAATTGTAATTAAATAAGTACATCATCGACATAGTTTTATATTCATGTAGGTAAAAGTAAGGAGTTAAAACGTCATATTAAGAAAACGCCAATATCGTTTGAGACAATATTTCAGGTGGCGCTGGGATAAGATAAGTAGTCCTGCATTGTATGCATTTCTATGGCAAAAGACCTAAAATATTTATTTAAATTGTCAATTTTGTAAACTTAAATTATTAGTGCAATGCAAAGTAGAACTGAAACAATAATGAATATTCCTACGTATTCAAAATTATTTTACTTTCCAATTTATTTTTATCTCCATATATTCTACTCTATCCTACAACTATGAAAATATACTGGTTAATTATATTCATAATTAAGGAATCCTTAATTTAAAAATTATCAAAAATACATATACTAAATACTACGCCTTTCTATAATGTCAACTAAGAATACCAGCTACTTTACTAACACTAGCGACACCTAGATATAATTTTCAAAGCATTATGGCATTTTCAAGCGTTTCATGCAAAGGAGTTGTATCTCCTTCTTTCTAACTCCATGTTTATATTTCTCAGTGGCAGGACCATGGAGTTAGAAAGAAGATGATACAGTTCCTATGGATGAAAGGCTTGAAAATGCCATAATGCTTTGGGAATTATATCTGGGTGTCGCTAGTGTTATTAGAGTAGCTGCTGTTGTTAGTTGGCACAACAGAAAGGCGTAGTATTTAGTATATGTATTTTACTTAAGAGTTTCTTAATTATGAGTATAATTAACCAAAAATTTTCCATAGTTGTACGATAGAGTACATAATATAGGGAGATAAAAATAAATTGAAAGGTAAAATAAATTTGAATACGTAGGAATATTCTTTATTGTTTCAGTTCTACTCTGCATTGTGATAATAACTTATTTTTACAAAATTGGCAGTTTAAATAAACATTTTAGGCCTTTCGCCATAGAAACGCATATAACACTGGACTGCTTATCTTTTCCCAGCGTCACCTGAATGATTGTCTCAAATGATACTGGCGTTTTCTTAATATGAAGTTTTAACTCCTTACTTTTTACCTCCATGGGCAGGGCATGCATAGCAATATGGCAAAACCTATAAAATAATTATGAATTGATATTTTAACGTCTCGAAAGAGAAATAATTATAAAGAGAAATAATAATTATAAGAGATTTATAAAGAAAAAATCTAAATTCTAAGACTTCAAACTTTGAGTATACTTTTAAACGTTGAATTTCGAAACAATATAGAAGTAAGTGGTCTATTCTTTGATCCCATCAAATTTTGGAATCAAAGTATCCTTTATTTAATTTAAAAAAACATATTTTCTGAAATATTTACACTATTTTACCTCAGACTTTGACCTTTCATTGTTGAAAACACATTAACAATTGCATTCTAAAAAAAAAAAGAAAAAAAATTGCGGTTATTTAAAAATTGGAAAGTTTTAAAGTTATATTTGAGCATTCAGGACTTTAAAGGAAGAAGGAGGGGGTAAAGGCGATTCGAAAATTAAAAATATGATGAATGCGTGAAATTTAAGCTTTCTAGTTGCTCCGGATCTCTAGGTATTCACTCCAAAACAAATACATTCCTATGGCAGACTCAAGACGGGCTAGCCCGACAAGACTCAAAATTTATAAATTGAAATATAACACAAAAGAACATACCACATTTGCATCTTCTAGCTGAGCCGGTTATTGGGTTTACCCCAAATCAAATGCATTCCTATTGTCGGGTGCAGAACGGGCTATAGCTCGATAAGGCTCAAAATCCAAAAAATTAAAATGTACCACAAAAAAGACAACGGCTTTCCAAATTTTATGTTACTATTTATAAGTGGAACCTGAGTGGTTAAGGCCTCAAAAATTTGTTTCTCATTGGCAAACAACAGATCAAGTTAAATAAAAGGGTGTAATAAAAATTCTAAATTGATATTCAAAAGCGATTCAGTTGCTATGTTAACCATCTAGTTAATGTAACACATAACTGATTTCTTTGTGGATCGTGGTTTATCTTCTTTAGAGATTTTCAAAATACTGAAATATCGATATTAGAATCACCTTTTCAAAATAGTTCAAAATATTAATTATAACCACTCTTTCAAAAACAAAGAATCTGATCCTTATAGGGCTTCTAAAGAGCTATAAATGAGTTCATAGCTAGTCCTTTTTTTTTTCGAGATGTAAGCATTACAAACTTTAAAAACGGAAAATTTTCAATCTTATAGAACTTAACAATATGATTCTTCGAGAACTTTCTGAAAACAGTATTAAATATTGAAATTATTTTTTATGTATTCATAAATAGAACCCTAATTCCGACAAAACAATTAAAAATTGGTTCAACACTTACGGACAATGAAAGTTGCGCACCAAGAAGGAAGCATAGGATGGACCTGAAATTTTATTGATGGAAGGATGTGATCATGTATACAGATAAATGATATACATGATCACAAAAACAGCGAAGCAGAACACGTACAGAAGGAGCTGTGGTACACAGTCCGGTCATTCTCAATAGCGCGTTGCACCGCCTCGGTGCTGCGATACAAGCAGCAATACGGTCCGGTATGGTGTCGAACAGACGCCTGATGTTGTCCTGCGGCAGACGAGTTCACACCTGTTAGACGTTACGTTCCAAATCCCGAAGATTGCGGAAATGAGGCAGCTGGCGTTTCAACTGGTCCCACACATGCTCGATAGGGGACAGGTCTGGGGAGCGGACAGGCCATGGAAATGTCTGGACATGACTCAGGCAGGCCTGAGCGACTCGAGCCGTATGCGGCCAGGCATTATCCTACTGGAATTGCGCACCTGGAATCCCAGCAACGAATGGGAGCACATGCGGCGTAGAATCTCATCCATGTACCTTTGGCCTGTCAATGTTCCAGGTACCACTACTAGAACGGATCTGCTGTCGTAGGCTATGACTCCCCAGCCCATGATGCGTACAGTAGGACTGGTGTGGCGCTCGATAACGAGGTTGGGATTGTGGCGTTATGCAGGGGACCTCCACACCCGAACACGCTGATCATCGGTCCCAAAACGAAGAGGCACTCATCGCTAAACACCACACATCGCCTATCTGTGGCGTTCCACGTTGCTCTGGCCTGGCACCACTGCAACCGGAGCCGCCGATGTTCCCGTCTTAACGGCAGCACACGTAAGGGACGCTGGGATCGCAGATTAGCTTCCTTCAGGCATCTAGATATGGTTCGTGGGCACACAGGAGACGCTACGTGTGCCTATATCGCGAATCGGGTCGCCATGGGCTCTACACATGCCTGCCATATGATCATTCGATTCTCTCTACTCGTGGTATGCCTGGTCCGTCCAGAGCCGGTCTTCCGTGTCTGGGTGGCGTCCCGTGACTAGTGCTCCCAAACACCGGTGGACGGTATAGTTCGAACAATCCACGTGACTGGCTATCCGGCGCGCTGACCACCCTGCTGTTTTCTGCCTGCTGATCAGGCTTCTCTCGAAGTCCGCCAGTTGCGTATATCGACGTTTCTGGCATCTACCCACCATTCTTTTCATCCCGTACTCGTGCTTTGCGTCGGCCGAAGCTTTTCGCATTGATGGGGCGTCGACTACACGCCGGTTTATAAGCCCGCTGGCCCATGCTTGCTGCGCCACTCACGGTCATTCGTTTGTTTCTACGGTCATTCGCAATACCAGACTGGGATCATTTGCATACCAGCCCGTCCTCAAGCTATTTACATCATTTCGCGGTTGTACCATGTTTTCTTCTTGGTGCGCAACTTTCATTGTCCGTGAGTATATTTTTATCTATTTGGTTCGCAGAAATAAGCGTCCAAAGTGTTTACATTTTTCGTAACGCTCCGATTTCAGCCAGAGATACCCATAGATGTTATTCACATCAAAAATGATTTAAATAGACAATCGTAGCTTTCACAGTTAACTTTACCCGATGCATTATTTTAGATATTTCCTCGCTTGCTCGGAAATTGAAAAGACCTCGATTTTGTTTATTTCAATGAGGGATTTTACATTTTTATGTGTGATTCGCGGGTGCTACAATTAGATATTACCACAACTAGCTAACGATAAAAGTACGAGTATTTAACGATTTTTAATGAAATATTTAGCAGATCCAGTGAAAAATTTCTTAGTAAGCCATTATTTCTTTCTTTCGACCCGCATACTGTCCGATCTACTCGAAAGTGTAAGGTCTCTTTGGGGACGGCCGGGACAGTGCCACCCAATTTAGACCGGAACCCAGTGGAGCAACATCCACTGGAACCGTACCCTCCTTTCCTTGCCATCAACCTCTCGGAAGGACGTTTGGATCCACAGATTTAACTTGCTCGTGCTCCACGTGAACACTGAGATAGTTTGGGCAGAGCCAGGAATCGAACTCGGGTTCTCCGACTGTAATCCACTTGCCTTAACCATTGCGCTATCCCGCTCATTCAGTACGCCACTCATCACCCCTTTATAAATTAGGCTGCATCTGTGTACCCTCCCTTCTTTAATTGGGAAAACAACACTTACCCTAGATGCCAGGGAGGCATGTTCATCGTACAATACTGAGAGCTGCTCGCAAACGCTCCTCAATATTTGCTCCTGCGTGAAAGATTCCGGAGACACACAGGCAGACCGCAGGAGTACGGGCATGGAAGGAAATACGGCTCCACATAGGACTGTTGCAACTGCTAACAGGGCGCTCTTTCCCCGCCCCTGCCGACCGTGAACCACCAACGGATAGTTCTGGGGTCCAGCGATGTAATTCATGAGAGAGGACAGGAGCTCGGGGCGATCTTGGAACGATTTGAGGTGACTGTGGATTTCATTCTGTTGGTGGACGAGTTCTTCACGTAACTGGACATCTATATCTGCAAGAAAAGAAAGAAGTGATAAGTGGATGAATTCAGACTGTAGGGAAAGCCATGTACTGCAAAAATATATATAACATGCATACATACGCACATACATGTGTTAGATATTTTACTGACATACATATATTAGATATTTCACTGACATACCTATTGAAATATGGACTTAAAAGCTCGACATTTCCTGCTTTTATTTGCAATATCTGAGTTTGCAGATAACAGACTGAGAAAATAATAGGGATTTATTAATAACCTAGGTGTACCTGTTTATCTGGAACGCTAAGAGAATATTGGCGACGAATGTGGCGACTTTTTGAAATGCCGATAAATGGATAAAAATATTACCAAATTGATCAGTACGACGCTGAATCGAGAATTCACTCGTATTCTGTGATGACAACTGACGTTTCAGCATGCATCAGAAGATATAGGTGAGTAGTCTGGGGATTTGGTTGGCAATGAAAAGACATGAACCAACAAGGTATTGTTGAGAGAGTCCAGCCATGTGAAGTCTGGCCGTATCATGCTGGTAAATAACTCTTAGAAGGCGTGACAACGTAAGCAATACAATTGGCTGCCGAATGTTGTCAGCGAACAGGCGCGCTGTCAAATTTTCATGTGGCAAAAGCAGTATTAGTTTCAGTTCTAATGATAAGAATTACTAAAATTCAATCTAGTTCCAGTTTTTAACACTTTACAACATAGTTGAAAAGTGTTTGTGACTTTATTCATTCTGTCTGTCTGTCCGTTAGCACGATAACTGTCGTAAAAATGACTTAATCAAAATGAAATTTCAGTATGCTGTTCAGGCGGTTTGTAGGACCTATGGGAATATAAATGAATAATATCACCCAATTAGTTTTGGATTGAAACCGGGTTGAAAAATGAAATACATTGAACCCTATGGGACCTAATTTTTCAAACATTTTTTAAGCGGATTTAAAATTCACATATTGCTTCGAAAGTTTAAGGAAATATTCAAATTATCCCATAAAATAAAAAAAATTTCATCAAAATATATTCAGTAGTTTTTTAAATGAAAATTAAAATAATAATTACACCCTTTATATGAAGAGATCACGTGACCATTATATGAAGAGATCATGTGACCCACTTCAAAATAAAATATGACATCCATCTTGTGCCAAAATCGTGATTTTTAAAGTTCTTTTTAATTCATATTTAGTGTTGTATCCGTCTTATAATCGCTTTATTTTTGCTTAAATTCTGTACATCTACATACTGAAATAACGCAATTACAATATATTTGAGTTTAAATGATTATCCAACTTTGATTATTTCTACAACGAAGCCTAATTTTCATTTAAGGAGAATGTAAATACCAAAAGATGCAGAGTGAGTTGTATAAGAATTGATGCATTTCTTTAACGCAAAATTATTTAGCTCGTAGAGTCTGCAATATAGCTGATATGAATGAAATATTCATTGATTTTACACAGAGAAGCAGACGATTTTTTCGATGAAGTTTTAAGCATAGAGTTTAATTACTTGTATCCCCATGGGCTTAAGTTTTTAAATAAAATAAATTATTATAGTATTGTGATGAATGAAATGAATAGAAAGAAGTTTATGAATGAAATGCTGCTTTTATAGGGAGAGCCAAGCGTGTTATATTTCGATGACGTCATTTGAATAAATTTCATTTGTTTTCGATGAAGTTTTTAAATATAATAAATTATTGTAGTATTATGATAATTTTAAAAATATTACCGAGGAATGTATCGCATTTTAGAGATGTTTAAAACAGGCAATTTATATTTCAATTCCGTCATTTGAATGAAGTTCATTTTTTTCGATGAAGTTTTAAGTTTTCAAATATAATAAATTAATGTAGCATTGTGATAATTTTAAAAATATTACCGAGGAATGTATCGCATTTTAGAGATGTTTAAATAAAATTGCATTGAAGTTGGAAAGTGTTTCATAATCAATGTTTTATGCATGATTGATCTTTCTTGTTTTATATAATCCATATATGTTTCCAAAAACGTTCAAAATGGGTTCAGAAAGTCTTTAAACGTGCTTATTTGCGAAAATATGAAATTCGAATATTTTCAAGAAAATAATGCTTTCTCTATGTAATAGTACGAGAAAGTAAAAATATCTGTATGTATTGCATCTGCTTAAGAGAAAGTAAATTGGAAAATTCAATTCTTACTGTAAAAGTCAATTCTTACCTTAAAAAGGCATGTTCACGATTGTTCGAACTTTTAGCATGCAAACTGGCTATTTAATTAAAATCATTTAAATTTTCTACATTTCAAACCGGGTGCGTTGCGCAATGAGATACATCTCGAATACAATATTTACCCGATTATTAATGCAGCTTCAGAAAAATAGGTTTAATTTAATTAATCAAAACGGTATACGCAAATATCTAAAGAATCAATATATATTATTTGCTATCGCAAAATTGAAGAAACAATTTTGGGTGAAAATTTTGAGTGGCCCCTCCTGACTTAATGAGCAGTCCTCTTATTTTACGAACCTCGAGCAGCCCTTACCTTTATAGCATGTCTCTCCCTCATTCCTGCTGTCTTTCAGCATGCCAACAAGTAGCTTCTGAAGCTTGTCCTGTAGGCCCCCGAAGGTGGCGTCGCTGTTTTCTTCTCGGGGGTCCAACTCTTGCCAGGAGTCACCGTCGAAGAAGTTGAACTTATAGTCATCCGGGATGATGTCTTCCCAGGTGGAGAGCATGTGCTGCACCCGTATGTCCCCTTTCATCGGTCTCTCGTCCAACTGAGTGCTGTGCTCCAAGTGGATCAGAAAAGATCGACCCCGACAATTCTTATCACTGGAGTCGAGAAGTATGCGCAATATATCTTCAAACACTAAAGAGAAGAAAGAAAGTTATACGTGTGTCGGGCATGTGCAAAGGATATTGTACGTAATGTGCAAAAATGTTGGTACAAGGTCAAATTTAGCCTTTGTGGGGGGGGGGGGGGGGAGGTCTTTCATATACGAGTAAATTACCATATTTAAAAAAATCTGCGATTCTTTTTATCTGCCATGCCTTAAAGACAGTGGACGCTGAACTTTAACTTTTTAATGTTTTATCAAATTTACATAATTTTTGTACGTTACTATTATCAAAATTCAAAACTATTATCCAAAGTATCTCCTCTCGTAAATGGAATGAACTAGATCTACGCGAATGATGTTAACATTTGTCTTATAATGAATATTAATATATACATGAATATATATATATATATATATATATATATATATATATAATTTAACATATGGAAGTGAACATATTTTCCAATTAGTTGATGCTTTTTTAATTTATATGCAATTTTTTGATACATTTATTTGAAACACGTCCAATAATTTATGTCGAGAACGGTTCATATGCTAACGTTCTAAAATTTATGTCACTGTTTTCTAATGAAAAATTACGTAAGAAATGATCATTTATGTAACGCTATTTAGGTTTCTGACTTTTTTGATTATTTTTTCAAACTTTCATTCGAAAATTTGGGGTCTTTCGAACATTCGATCGTGTTTAAAATAAGGTTCAGTATTTACAGATTGTACCATTTGTACCAAATTTCTCTCAAAACGCTCCATTCGTTCGTAAGATATTGAATCCACAGACTCGCGCACTAATATATACATACCAACACACGCACACATATAATAAAAATACTTGCTTTGAGTTCAGGGACACTTAACGCGATTCGAATTTTGGACCACGTCTCAATATTTTCCTTCTGTACATTATACTAGGGAAAGTAAAAATCTGATGTGGGCAGCACATGACTTTTCTTATATAATGCAATTAATTTACTACTTTTACAGTAAAAAAAAATAGGTTATTCTTATAACTATAAGTATCTTAACTTTTTATAACTATAAGTATCTTAACTTCTTATAACTATAAGTATATATATTCTTATAACTATAAGAATATAAGTATCTACTAGTAGATACTTATATTCTTTCCAAGATATTGAATTTTCTTCAATGAGTCGTCGTTTTCATTGATTTAGCGTCATTTTTATCTATTTGGTGAGATTTTCGTTAATTTTGCTAAATTTAAAAAAATCGCCAAATGTCGCCAAGTTGGCGACATTCCGCTAAATTTTTCGCCAAAATCTCGCCAAGCGTTATGGACGGAGAAATAAGTTATTCTTATAGCCGATAAATGACTATTGGCGGTCAAACACAAAAATATTACTCAAAGCATCTTTTCTCATGAACGAAATGAGCTAGATCCACGGAAATGATGTCACCCAATTTATCGCATAATATTACATATGAAAAGTTAACATATTTCTCAACAATTAATATTTTTTTTCAATTTATGGGATCTTTTGATAAATTTATTTGAAAAATGTGCAATATCTCGAGAACGGTTCATGCTAGAGTTCTAAATTTTATGTCAATCGTTTTTTAAGGAAAATTTACATAAGAAATGTCTATTTGCGTAACTTTATTAGAGGTTTCGATTTTTTCAAAATTTTACTCGAAAATTTAGGGGATTCTGAACATTCGATTGTGTTTAAAAACTTCCAGTATTCACGGATTGTAATTTTTGCACCAAATTTCATTCGAATCGCTCCATTCGTTCGTGAGATATCGTCTCTCCCCCGTTCTCAGTTTTCGAACTATAGCTGTTATAATTTCGATATTTTAATATTTCGGTTTATTTTCAAAAGTTTGTTTTAATTTCAATATTTTAATATTTTGAACTGTTTTAAAAATGTTTAAAGAAAACAAATAACCCACGAAGAGAGATGTTATTTACATGAAGCTATTTCGGCTCGTATAATGATTAATCAAACACCCATCTAGATTCCATATATTGCAAAAGCACGTAACTGGAAGTTCTTAGCCAAGCTACAAAATTCGAGAAGTTTCTAGAATTCGCCAAGTTGGGGATATTTCACCAAATTTGTCCCCAAGGTCATTGAATATTTCGCCAAGATCAAGCGACCCATACCTTCCAATTATAACAGTGATTTTCTGTTATGTATTCACAACAATATGTTGCGAACGTGTCGAACAGAACTGACATTTTTAAAATATATATTAATTAATAATATGACCGCCTGCAGTTTGTTCCGATAAATGAAATCTGGTGTAGATAATTTTCCTAATTATTCTATACGCACTGATATAATTTTTATAAGACTGAACGATTGTGAATATGATTAACTGACCCCACAGCTTCTTATTTTAGATTTATATAAGCTAAGTAGATAATAAAAGATAGCATAAAAAAATGTATGAATAAAACACGAATTGTTAAAGGTGAACCATATAAAACATTATATTATTCTTTAATATACTTGAAAACGTTGAATATAATATACGATGTGAACCTATTTTTTGTTGAAACAAGATATTTTTATCTGTAATTAAAATACTAAAACATTCAATCTGAAGAAAACGTAAATGATTAATTTGTTATTAAGAGAAAAAGTTCGCGAAATGTACAATAGATGACGCTTCTCTTTGGGACCCTAAATACTACGGTCAGACTCCGCCATCTATTGCACATCCTGCGAACTATTTCTCTTAGCAACAAATCGATCATTTACCTCTTCAAGTATGATAAGTTTTATTTATTTTAGTTGCAGACCAAGAAATGTATACTTGTACAATTTGTGACACTCCGTTATAAATTGATCTAATCCTAAGTCTGGTAATGACATCACTATGCGTGATAAACTTGTATATACGAAAGGTTTCTCTTTTTTTAATCATTTCCCTTCCGTAGTGCATTCTATATCTATTTAATAAAATCTATTTTTAATTGCAGTTCTCTTTAAGTCTTTTTAGTTGTTCGATTGAATTAAGCCTATTTTCGGTCGAATCCGACAGCGTTTGTTTCTAACCTCTTTGCCACGGTGGTCGGAAAATCAAAAGCTTGGGATTTGAGTCCTTCTCTGGGATTATTGCACACGTAGTTTGCAAATTATGTATCACTGTAGTGATTCGCTAATCTTAAATGGACGCTTTATTAAATATATTTCTAAATCAAAATAGTTCTAATATGTTTTGTGATTTAAAACGCTCACAATAGTCATAAATACTTATTTGCTGGTTTCAAGTAGTACGCTTAAATAAAATGTATTTTAACACTGTGACGATTAAATTTATAGGTGTAATGGTGCTGAGATGCAGTACGAATTTAAATTTCAAAATATGAAAGCCAATTTATTTTCCAATTCACTATTTTCTAAATTGCATCTTCTGATTAACTAAGAGAAAATGAAAAAGTTTGAGAATCACTGGTTTGAAGAGGAAGAAATTGCCCCAAAGCCAATGTCTTGGTAGACGAAAGCAGATATGCTCTTATTTATTGTAGATGTTCTTATTTATTATAGGTGTTCTAATTAGCAGATATTATTTCTATGTAGAAATCTTATTCAATTGCTGAGCGTTATGAATGTGATTACGTGACAACGTCTAAAGAGGTACTTTTGGGTGTTTGAGCCCCATACTGTACTTTCGACAAATAAAACCTGGTGGAAATAATTTGCATTAACATTCCTTTCATGATGATATAAATTTTATGAGTCAAAACAACAATTTTACAATTTTTTTAAGGACGAACGGCAACATGGACATTACTCTTTATGATTAGCAACACCTTTTTTGCACACTATGTTAAGTTGATTTAGGTGATTGAACATCTACACACGTATAAATCAATATTTTTTAGTTTTTCAATTTTCTCAATCTATTTCAATTTATAGCATATTGGGGTGATATAATTGCCTTTTGTTCACAGTAACAGGCCATTAAATGAAATTTGTTATTTTGAAGTTGATGTATTGTAGTCACCCCCTAAATATTTTACAATTACATCACCTTCAATCCGTTGTTCGTCACTCCATTTTTCTTTACAATATTTGTTTTAAATCAAAAGGATAGTTTTCTAGTTATGTTTATGATTGGCAGTTTATGATTGGCACTTATGAGTTTTTTCTGGTTAGAAATTGACTCCTTTTTTTTTATAGATGCTTCACTATATCTCTCCAATTATTCTACTTTAATGGGTGTTGAGCAGTTACACGGGAAGGCCAGGAAATGTATATATTAAATGCACATCTTTATTTAATATTCCAGAATTAAGTGTTAAAGTAATATAGTATACTATAACTGCGTCAGAAATTGATTGTCAAACATTTAGATGTACATACGCGTGTCAAGAAAGCCTGGATACTATTTATTCATTTTGGCCTGGCTTGACGTCCATATATATATATATATAAGCCAAAAGACAGTAACCACGATGACAAGAGTGACTAATAAAGCAGGTAATAAGATGACAATAAGGCGCAGTCAGCTCATAAGTGTCAAATATACATAAAAGTTTCAAAAAGTACAATACGTGGAAAGAAGCCAGCAGAGATATACGAATAGGCCTAGGGGGATTGTGACCCCTAGTTCCCGGTTACAAGTACTTAGAAAGGTCATGAAATTTGTAGGAATTCCGATAACAACTTGGAAATTGTGAATCTCCTGTCTGCGTGAATTTTGGCGTCCACTGCCTGCACCAAAGCGTCAGTGATTACAGATGACCGACCAGAGCGCAATTCGTCATGTACGCTTTCCCGACCTTCCTTGAACAATCTCACCCATTTTCGCACTTTACTGTCACTCATTGCATTGTCACCCTAAACTTTACATATCTGACGATGAATATCCGCAGATGTCATGTTTCTTGCTGTTAAGAATCGGATGACTGACCGTATTTCACAGTTGGCGGATCGCTCGATTTTCTTAAACATTTTAACGAAGCATACGAAGCAAATAGACTGACGCCGTGAATGCAAATGGCGTCGGATTCTGCTCAAAGAATGCCGGGAGTCTGCGCGCGCACTCATTCTCACGCGCATGTGGAACGACATTCACAAACGGACCTTACTTAAAAAATAATCCTCGTATATATTAATTGACAACGTGTTTGAATTATGGCAAGCTTATATATCATATTATGAGAAAAGTACGTAATTCGTGAAGTTCTTAGGCAATCTACAAAATTCGAAATGTCTCTAGAACTCACCAATACCAAATTTGTTTTCAAGGTAAACAAATTTATCGCCATGGTCAAGCGACCAAGAACTATAAATTATAATAACGGTTTCCTGTTGCGAAACATGGTTAACTGAAATGATGGGCTTTTTTGGTGTGAATAATATGCATGGTTGGGCTGTGTCTGAAATTGGAATCCTACGAGATGTGTAAACATTTTGGGACGCTTATATCTCCGTACCTAATAGATAAAAATGTAAACAGTTTTCACTTGTTTTGTAGGTAATAGGGTACCATTTATGAATATATAAAAATAATTTTAATATTTTGAACCGTTTCTATTTTTCGAAAGAACCAAAATGTTTATGTGCGAGAGTTTTTGCTTCATTTTGCTTACTTTCATTCAAAATATCGTTTACAGTTAGGTATAAACAGTAAAAATGTTTAGTAGTTTCTATATGTAATTTGTAGCTCTTTAAAAGTCTTACAAGTAAATGTAATTGGATTACGCATCAAGTTCTTAGTTTTCTAACTACAGTGGTTATAAAAAATGAAATGGCTAGTCCCCTATATATTTTAATCATTTCTCAATTCATCTTGCGGATTTCCACTCCTATAGGATTAAACTCCTCTTACCTAGCGGCAGTATATGCACCAACTAATGATGCCAACGAAAATGAGAAAGATCTTTTTTTATGATCATTTGCAAAAAGGTGTTGGACAATATTGCAAAGCATGATCTTATCCTTGTTATGGGAGATATGAATGCAAAGGTTGGAAAAAAGACATGTAATGAAGAAAGGGCAATGGGAAATGAAGCATGTGGGGTCAGGAATGAAAACGGAGAATTATTTGTTTCCTTTTGTGAACTTAACAATCTTGTTATTGGAGGTAGCAAGTTCAAGCATAAGGATATCCATAAGTTAACATGGATATCTCCTGATGGAAATACCAGGAACCAAATTGACCACATTGCTATAAATGGAAAATTTACTAGGTCTGTGATGGACGTTAGAGCAAAAAGAGGAGCGGATGTTGGAACTGACCACTTTATGCTAACAACACTATTAAAGTTAAAATTACAGAAATGCGGTAGGAAAAACAAGAAAAGAAGAGGTGTTGGTTTCGATGTTGCAAAATTAAGGGACAGAGAAATTAGAGAAAAGTTTAGAGCTGAAGTGAGAGAAAAACTTACAGCCCCGGATTGCGATGCTGTGATACACGAAGACGAATCTAACAGTGTTGAAAAGAGATGGCATGATTTTGTGACAATATTTAATGAAGCTGCTGAAAATACAATCGGAAGAAAGGGAAACACAAAAATCAATGAATGGATAACTGATGAGTCTTGGAAGCTTATTGAACATAGAAGAAGGATAAAAATTTTATTGGATAGTACTAGATCCAAAAGACTTTAGCTATAAAGAGAAATATAGTGTGGCGGACAAAAATGTCAAGAAAAGTATTAGAAAGGACAAGAGAAAATATTTTGATGGGATTGCTGGAGAGGCGCAACACGCGGCTGAAGTAGGCCAAATGAGAACAGTGTACAAGTTGGTTAAGCAGATTAGTGGAGTTTAAAGGAAACCCGAATGTGCAATCAGAGGCAAAGATGGTAAACTTCTAACTACGGATGCTGAGATCGGGACCAGGTGGAGAGAGCACTTCAGGGAGACCTTAAATGCGAAATGTGAAGATCATGCTGAGCCATGTGTGGGGACATGTAATGTACCACCTATCCTTAGCATCGCCACAGAAGAAATTTCGCTGTGCGAAATTAAAGACGCCTTGAAGGTGTTGAAGTCTGGTAAAGCCTGTGGAGGAGATCTCACTGCCGCTGAAATGCTGAAAGTAGACGTGGAGGTAACAGCAGAGTTTTGAAAACCCTGTTTAATGAAATTTGGGAAACCGAAAGAGTCCCGGAAAAATGGAAAGAAAGTACCATTATCAAGTTACCAAAAAAGGGGGACTTATCGGTGTGTGATAATTGGAGAGGAATTAGTTTGATGTCTATACCCGCAAAGGTTTTTGGAAGAGTCCTTATTAACAGGCTAAAAGGTGAAGTTGAGGATATGTTGAGAGAAGAACAGACTGGATTTAGGAGAGGTGTTGGAACAACACAACAAATTTTCACCTTAAGAAATATCATTGAACAAAGCATTGAATTCAATGCTTCCCTGTACCCGAATTTTATTGATTTCCGCTTGATTCCATCAATAGAGAAACGTTGTGGAAAATTTTAGGGAATTATGGTATCCCTCCAAAATTTATCGACATTTTCATTGAGCTATATAAGAATAGCAGTGTAGAGGTGAAGGGATACTTAACAGAAACTTTTTTAATTGAGACTGGTGTTAAACAGGGATGCGTGATGTCGGGACTATTATTTATGATAGTAATTGACTGGATCATGAAAAGAACTATCAGAAATAAGAGGCGAGGCATCAGATGGAACTTCGCATCAGTATTGGAAGATCTAGATTTTGTTGATGATATTGTCTTGATGTCCTCGAGATTAGATGACTTACAGCAGAAAACCAAGGTTTTTGCTGAACATGCTAAAGAGGTTGGTCTTCATATCAACAAGAACGAAACTAAAGTATTGAGATTAAAAGAAAAATCATTAAACAGTATTGTTTTGGATAATGACCCCCATTGAAGATGTGAATACGTTTACCTACCTTGGTGTCATGGTGGAAAAAACGGGTGGAATTGATGAGGAGATCATAATTAGAATTGCTAAAGCCCAAAATTGTTTTCGCGAGCTCAACAAAGTGTGGAGAGCTTCGGAGATAAAGCTCAGGACTAAACTAAACTTGTTTAATGCCTTGGTGAAGAGTGTACTGTTATATGGAGCAGAAACGTGGAAAGTGACTGAATCCCAGAGTGTCAAACTTAATGCCTGGCAGAGCAAGTGCCTTAGGAGAATACTGGGAATTTTTTGGCCTAACACAATATCAAATGAGAACCTATATAAAAGGACCAATTGTCCAATTGCCCATTGAATTTGACATCAAATATCGAAGATGGAAATGGATAGGCCATGTTTTGAGAATGCCAGTGGGCAGCATTCCCGCCGTTGCCCTCGACCGGGCACCTGAGGACAGGCGCACAAGAGGTAGACCGAAGTTAACTTGGAGACGGTTGGTGGAGAGTGAGAGAAACCAGGCGGGATGGGCGAGCTGGACTGAAGTGAGAACTGTTGCACGCGATCGCCGTGTTTGGAAATCTAAGATGAAGGCCTTAAGTGCCACCAAGAAGAGAATGATGATGATGATGATGACCTAGCGACAGACACAGAGTCCAGTTTTATATTTGAACACAACAACTTGGATTTAATAGTAGGCATGTCAAATAGGAAGACAATCATTTGTTAGATAAAAATACGGAAAGTTCTGAATAGAAATCGTTTTAGTCTGGATACGTTCCTGGTCTGTACCGATCAGAGTAGGGAAACTCGGCCAATTCCGCGACAGCGAAACAAAATTTACCCACTAAGGTGAATACTAAGATAAATTGAATTTTTATTTCGGATTCTTGAATAAATGGGAATGCCAGAATACGTCTATGCTACGTATAAAATTGTTGGTGCCGGTAATTATCGATTTTGTGTAAGCTACTAAGGAAATTATTCTGTATTTAATACAGAATTAGCTGATCCTGTTGTATTCTGGGAGCGCAATGCATTCTGGATTTTGACATAACAATAATGAGTCGGAACACGTTTATGCTACTATAATATTGTTTGTGCCGGTAATTGTAGACTTTATCTAAGCTACTAAGGAAAGAAATTATTTTGCATTTAATACAGAACTAGCTGAGCCTGTTGCATTCTGGGAGCTCAATGCATTCTGGACTTTGACATAATAATGAATCGCATTGTTGGGGGTAAGGCCCCTAAATATACAGGCTGTCGCAGCAACGATCATCTTGACTCCCAGTTGAAGCGATGGTGGTACATGATGAAAAGAAAGTTATTTTCTAGTCGTTTTCTTTGGATCTTGAGAAAATAAAAACATTCTAGACGAATTTTTTGAATGCAGAGCCACCCATTTTACAGCTAAATTGCGTATCAAATGTCAGCCAAGTAACATGAGCGCCATTGAAATAATACAGGAATCAAAATGACGATTGCGTCAGCCTGTATATATATAGGAGTCTGATGAAGGATTTTAACTTCCTTCATTCCGCTTGTAGGTGCAAAAGATATTATGCGCAGTTTCGATATAGTAGCGGTTAATGCCTCCAACTACTCTGCCTATTACACTGGAGAAGGTGTATGTGGGTAGCACAAATATCATAAAAAGGGGTACGCGAATGTTGAAAGTTTGGGAAATACTGCCCTATATGATTTTTCCACTCACTTGATGTGAGGTACATATCTTTGTCGTTTTCATCCAGTGCCGTCTCCAAGACTTTTAGGATCTTGTCTCTTTGTTTCGGCCAGTCCTGTGCCTTCAGGACACGGGGCGACAATCTGTAGCAGGGCTTGATAGCGTTGACGTCAGCAGAATAGACGCAGTGGATCAGCTCTCTGCTCTCAGCTGAGGACATGCGGCGGATGGCCGAATCGAAGTCGGACTGAAGTATGACATCCGGAGGCTGCACTTTAATAGAAGATCGGCCGAAAATCGTCTGAAATTCAGAGAAATGCAGCTGGAGATAATTGTAACAAAATTAAACTTATTGCGGATAACATATATGAAATAAACTGAAAATAAAAAGAAGATAAAAATACGGGATTTTGTTTTTACTCCAAACAAAAAGCGGGAGTAAAATTGTAGATCTCTGAGGAAAGTAATATAAAGAACCTTGTTGTCCCACCAGGGTCTCGAACCGCCGATCTTCATACTGACCAACCGACGCTCCCCTTGAGCAACTAAGAAAGAATTGTAAGCTGTTATCGTCGAACTAGAATCTGCATTCTCCTCCCTCTAATATCAAATTGAAACGCAACTGACAATCTGGTTAACCTCCTCATGCTGTTTTTACCTCAAGTTAGCCTCCTGATACTATTTTCAGCCTCAAGGTTAGCTTCTTGCGAAATCGTTATCCTCTCCATTTGAAATCGGCACTCAATATCTCAGAGTCCACTGAATCCGTACTAGTGGTACTGGAGTCACTTTTTAAACCCCCGACATCATAAGTTGTTCTTCTCCTTTAAAGCTAAGTAAAAAAAAGTTTCCGGCTGTGCATACTACTGCTCCAAATCCTGGAAGGGTGAGCTGAACAATCAGGGTTTAAAAAAGTAATATAAAATACTTTTTTTTTTTAAATGGCAGAGAATAAGACATACATTATACAAACAGAATAAATATCCCGAGCATATTCCATGAACAGTCAATGTCTCCTAAATAATGGCCAGAGCCGTGAATCTGTTAGCCGTCACATAACGTTGCCCCAGCGCACCAGTGGGGGTCGGAACACACCCCGTCCAACATCACAACATCCATGTCTGTAGGTGGGACTCGAACCCACAACCCGACAACCGAACGATCACAAGGACACGCCTGCCCTTGACAGCTTGACCACCGCGTCGACATATAAAATAAAATAAATCGAAAGAAACCGACATCATTGCACTGACACGCAGGGTAAATGGACTCGAACGACATTGTTAAAAGCTTTGTCCCAACCTTGACTCGAACTATGGATCTTTGTACTGGGGACAGCCGACGCTCTCCTAATTGAGTTACTGGGATGAATTGAAAGTAGAAGTGGAGTTTGCAGTTCTTAAGCGTAACATAAAAGTAAATTCGAATATTTTTGGAATATTTTTCTGAGCAAAATAAGCGAAAACAAAATCGTTACTTTGTGAAAGATTCTTAATGAACCTAGACAAGAAGTAATAAAATCTTCAGAAAGTTTAAAAAGTGAGAATCATGGATATCTGGAGAGATTACCCATGTACAAATGGCAAATATAAAATCTGGAATTCGTGGAAGATTCTCTACACGAAAAGAAGAAATCTTGAACGATCTTCACTAAAAAGGAATAATTAGAAAAAGTTAGTTTTCTTCTGGGAAACAAAACTTTATAGAGGTAAAAGTAAGGAGTTAAAACTTTATATTAAGAAAACGCCAATATCGTTTGAGACCATCATTCAGGTGCCGCTGGGATAAAATAAGTAGACCTGCATTGCATGTATTTCTATGGCAAAAAGCCTAAAATATTTATTTAAACTGCCAATTTTATAAAAATAGATTATTAACGTAATGCAAATTAGAACTGCAGCAATAAAGGATATTTACTTTTTAATCTATTTCCCTATATACTACATTTTATCCTACAACTATGAAACTCATAATGTGGGAAACCCTAATTTAAAAATAATCAAGAATACATATACTAAATACTACGCCTTTCCGTTGTATCAACTAGCAATAGCAACTACTTTATCAATACTAGCAATACCTAGATATAATTCTCAAATCATTACAGAATTTTCAAACGTTTCATTCATAGGAGTTTTATCTCCTCCTTTCTAACTCCATGGCTAAGAAAACTTCTTAAGATCTTCTAAGATTTTAGCAACGAGAAACATATTAAAATTGGACAATTTCTAAAATCCGATGTGGGGATAAGTGAACCTGACACAGGCGCCCCGAAATGTTTATCGTCTTGGCTAGATTTAAGAAACTTCTTAATAACATCCCGCGAGCTTCAAGGCCCACTTGGTAGTCGAATGTGGTGCACTCTTTAACTTTCAGATTTATGGGAGTCTGTTTAAATCTCGACTATTGATGAAGTATACAGTTTGAATCTAACTCAAACATGGATCCGAAGTAGCTTTGGTGTGCATAAACCACTGCAAGTATCGAAGATAATTTCCCGTTAAATTCTTTAACAGGGTAGTTTTCTGTTTCCTACATCCTACAGGGTAGCAGGATTTTTTTATCGTACAGGATAGATAAATGCACATTTTTTGCAATGCAGAATAAAATCGAAGACTTGTGGCAAATCTACTCGTAAAAAACATGAATAAAACTGTCATTTTGTTGAGCGATGTTGACTGGCTACACCGAGTTTTTAGCAATATCAGTTGGAGCCTGATACAGACTATTTCCATATCAATCAATACGCAAGTGTTACCATAATCCAATTTCGCGATATAAAGCCTCAAATTTAATGTATTTCGAAAAGTTGTAGGGTGCGTGTACAACAATATTTTCACACTAATGACACTGGTTGGTAGAACAGACTTTTTTTTTTCTCATCCAATTGCAACATTCAAGGCGATTCTTAGTTTCATTGTTTTCGAATCAAGTGTGACAACCAAATTGCTCCAATACCCACAGTTGTATGAGAAGAAATAAATAAATAAATAATGATAACGACTGTGAAACATTGTATTGTACAATAAAGGACAATTTTAATATAAACTGTGCAAAAAGTATCATTTTTATTGAAGATTGGCATGATTTTTACTTATATTTCTAAAGATGCACACGTGGCGTACGTACCTCGTATTACTGGGGTACCAGAAGAATTGACAATTTGTGACTGTTAGAGTATGTGGTTAGAAAAGATCTTAGGAAATTCAATCACACGGCCATTTGCGAAAGCATCAGTATGATTTTGAGGGGACCGTCAGAGTTGTTTTAATAATAATATAAACAAACAATGAAAAGAAAAGTAGTAAGTGATTGTTACTCGGTATAGATTGATGTTAAACATCATTCCTTTCTCATATTTCGAAAAGGAAAAATTTCATGCGTGTTGTGTGTGACGATAGTACACAATGAAAGGATTTTAAATTCTTTGGTTTTAAATTTTTTTATTTACTTATTATTATTTTTAATTATATACAATTTCGATACTATAATAGAATGCAGTTTATTTTGACACCAAACGAAGTTATCGAAGATGATATATTTGGATGTAACGTTTGCAATCACTTCATCGAGTGAGCGTGCGGTCGGCACAAGCAATAAAAGTATACTTACGTATAGCGCAGACGTCGATGGACAGATGTCGAAGATCTAAAATTTAAATTTTTTAAATTTTTCTATCCGAATTGTTTTATAATACAGCTTAAAAGGTATCTAGTTTAAAGGGTAGCTTGAAGTCAGAGCATGTCTGGCCATATATTTGAATGGTTTAAACTACAGTGCCTAGAATACCAGTCACTATAGTTTAAACCCTTGTGTGAGTCGTACGGTCTGGGGTCTTCAACTTTTACATTTTTCTACCGCAATTGTTGTATAATACAGTTTAAAGGGCATATATAATCAGAAGAAAAATTACATATTGGGTTCTGTATTGCGTTCGTAGTGTAAGTATCGTGGCACTTCTGTTACATAATTTATTTTTATCCTCATATTTCGTTCACGATTTACTCCGACACATAAGGATTCCCCATTCACTGTTAGTCGTATCACGTCGACAGCCCAATTAAACGACGACGAACTTATATACACTCTTGTGGAAATTTTTGAAAAAAAATTATATATATGCAACTCGTGAAATTCTTAGCCAATATGCAAAATTCGAGAAGTTTTCATAACTCGCCCAGTTGGCGAGATCTCGCCAAATTTGTCGCCAAGATCTCAAAATCTATTTCCACAGTCATGCGACATGATCTTCAAATTATAACAATAATTTTATGTTAGGTATTCGTAACAATAGGGTGGCACTTCCGTTACAGATTCATTTTTCTTTGGCAGGCACAACCTGGGAGTTTACCAGCATAGTCTACCAGGGAGTACTTACGTTGCATACTTCCGTTTCACCACTGTCACATTTTCTTCATATTTATCGTATACTCCGTGCCCTACCATGTTTTACGAGAAAAATTAAACACAGCGGTATTATTTCAACTTGTATCATTCAAACAGTAGGTGAATATTTTATTTCCCATTCGAGATTTGGCAACCTATTCCCAATGACTATTTTGAGGAGGATTTTTTAATGCCAACTATAGGGTAGTTGAGAACAAAAGGTATAATGCTGGCATACCATGGTCATGAGCATTGGCGACTTGAGCAGATTCCTTGTGAAGTGTACTATGAGATGTCTGAAATCGCTGCCGCAGGGTATCGACTGGTGTCCGAAGACGAAGACGCTCAGCGTGGTGTCTTTCTGGAAGCAGAGATCCTTCAAAGCAGCCATCACCTTCTTCTGAACCTCTTCGAAAAATCCGTACGCATCTAGAAATAAAAAATTAGTGAATAACTCTGCTACTCGTTACAGCTTGACGTCCAAACACTGCTACTTTAGCATATTTCGAATGGGGAAAAGGTTGATATGTGTGTGAAGATGGCGTACTAGGTATCTAAAGAAAGATTTCGATTTTTTTTTTTTTTTAATTTTTCGATTTAATTTATGTTATTTTTTTGGAAAATTACACAGTTTTGGTAGATAAATAGAATACTGTTTAATTCGTCCGAATCAGACGACAAAAGAAGTTATCGACGATGAAATGTTTGGATGTAACATTCGCAGTCACTACACCGGAAGAACTCGCGGTCGGTGAAAACGCTATACTGGCGTATAGCGAAGCTATGCACATATGCCGCGGATCTAAAATTAAAACATTTAACACTTCTCTACCAGAATTGTTTTATAAGGTTCATAGAGGGTAAAATTATTATAGCTAAAAGGATATATATATACTCTAAGACAAAAAAAATCGACTCACCACGCAAAATAATCTGATAGTAATCGACCAAATACGCGACTTTCGACCGAATATGCAAATGATAAAAAATTCGCAGCCAGTGAATAAATAGTCGGAACTGCAGCGCATTGAAACTAAGCACCATGGTGGTGTACATAAGGAGCGAACCTCGCTTTCAGGAGTAAAACGTGTAGTGGATTTCGATTGCGTTTACGTACCTTGATTGTAACAATACCCTGCCGGTGAATTCGCGGCCACTACGAGCATATGAAGGAGTTTGAAAGAGGGCGTGCGGTCGGACTGCATGGTCACACCGACGAATCGCTCGGCATTTAGGTAGGAGCGATGTAGCAATTAGACGACGTTGGCAGGAATAGGTCCGGAATGGTACATTTCAGCGGCAAGCGGACAGCGGATGGCCTAGACCGACGACAGAATGGAAAAATAGAGCGATTGTCGGAGCTGCTGTGACAGCACGAGATTCGTCGTTATCAACCATCCAACGTGTGAAACACGGAAGTGACCACCCGGACCATTAATAGAAGACTACGGGAGCGGAATCTATACTCGCGGCGCCCATTACGTCGCCTACCACTGATCAGTCTGCACCGTCAACAGCGATTGCAATGGTGCCGGGCCCGATCAAAGTGGAATTGTTCGGATTGGGATCGAATTGCCTTCAGTGATGAGTCCCGTTACGAACTGAGTCTCGACGCCCAGCGCAGACGTGTCTGGAGACAGCACGGATATCGTCAAAATCCTGCTCTTACTGTCACACGCCTCGACAACAGGGAGTTATGGATCTGGGGTGCTATTTGGTTTGATAGCCGGACCCCCTTTGATAGTCCTCCGTGTCACCATCACAGCACAGCGGTAGGTTGCCGACATTCTACAACTCATTGTATTGCCATTCCTTTCGCGAAACTCCGGGCTAACTTTTCAGCAAGATAATGCCAGGGCACATACGGCACGCCTCTCCATTGATTGAGTGCTTTCGACACACTTCCTTGGCCAGCCAGATCCCTAGATCTCTCGCCTATTGAGCACATTTGGGCTGAGATGTAGAGTCATCTGCCACCATCCCAGAATGTAGACGAATTAGCTCGTCAATTGGAGGCCATTTGGAACGACATCCCTCAGAACACCAACCGGCTACTTTATGCATCAATGCCACGTCGGGTAAGAGCTTGTATCAAGGCCAGAGGTGGACCAACGCCATATTGACGTGCTCACTTTGTGTAGATCTTTCAGTGCACTAAATCATCCAATTCTTCTGAAATTCTAATTATTTATTTTTCTGTACATCCACATTACACGTTCCAAATTTTGTCTTATTTGGATAATGTTTTCTTGGTGCTTCGATTTTTTTTGTCTTAGAGTATATATATATATATATATAAATAAAAATTGAAAGATTTTAATCGAAAATTACGCATAAACTACTGTATGTACAAAAAAACCCATCACTAGCATATCTGTTACAAATGAGTAACTATAGACCAAGACTAAGGATAAAGATAGAAGGTAACATATCACTACAATGGTAAAGGGGGATGAGAAGAATATTAGGATACAAAATTCACAAGTATATAAATATAAATATAAATATAAATATAAATAAAAATAAAAATAAAACACGGCAAAAATGAGAAAAGGCAATAATAATTAGCACAAGATAAAAGATTAAGACATAGAGAACAATCAATTGAAACTACACAAAAATGGCGGTTAGTTCCAAATTGCATTCTCATCAGGACAGTCATACAATTATATATATATATATATATATATATATATATATATATATATATATATATATATATATATATATATATATATATATATATATATACTCTAAGACAGAAAAACAGGCATTTGTTTGGGTTAAATAGAATTAAATACTCAGACCTGAAGATGAATTTAATTCTGATTATTCTGATTAATCATCGAATTTGGGCCGGTGCTGTTCTTTTCCCTTATCGGCATTATGGCCGTGGTTTTACTTCTATGGTGATGTTAATATCTTTTGAATTTTTGATTATTACATTTTCTAATATATAAATATATATATATATATATATATATATATATATATATATAAAAATTACTTATTGAGTTTAGCAGATACTGCTTGTATCACGTCAACAAACCAGCTGAATGAGGACGAAATTATATACTGCTTGTGGAAGGTTTTAGAAAAAGCACAGTACTCATGAAGTTCTTAGTTAATCTGTAAAATCCGAGACGTTTCCCAAACTTGCCAATTTATCAATATTTCTCCAATTTCACCGCCAAGGTCAAGCGACCGGGACCTTCAATGGCTTTCTTTCCTTTCCTGGTGCTGCCCAAGTGTCCAAGTATTCTCAACAATGGTATGGCATTTACATTATGCGTAATTTCGCTTTGTCTTTGTCACATTTCTCCCTTGATTCACTCGGCACCCCGCATCCTAACATGTTTCGCATTGAAATAAAAATAAATTGTAAATGTCCTATTTCGAATATGGATAGGAATTAGATTGCTGCTTGTGAAAAATAGTCGATAGTTAAGACCTCATTTTTTTTTCTTTTTTCTTTTTTACAGAACTCCTCACTCACCTTCTCCGTTGCACAATATGAGGAAGGGTATTTCCGCCAGTGGTCTGTTCTCGTTCAAAGGCTGCGCCGGACACCGTCCCATCAGGAGGTTCTTGGTGTCATCCGAGAACTCCGTCAATTCGGGCAGGGGCTTGTAGGACTGCAGCTCGGACAGCTCCTCCATGGCAGGCGATAAGCTCTTTTGTGAAACCAGAAAGAGAGGAGAGTGTGAAACTTAAATGGAATCACATACAAATTCTAAAATCAAAAACAGCCAAATAAGTGGCTAGAAAATCATTTATAAAAATCGCGTTATTATGACGTACACCATTGCTCAATGAACAGCATGGTAAACACGTCAACCAATAAACTCTAAAATCAAAGACAACCAAATAAGTGGTTAAAAACATTTTTTTTAAATCGCCTTATTATGACGTACACAATCACTTAGCCAAAGCGCTTTCGAACATTATCATGACGCTTTGGCTATGTGATTGTGTACGTCATAATAAGGCGATTTAAAAAAAAAATGTTTTTAACCACTTATTTGGTTGTATTTGATTTTAGAGTTTATTGATTGACGTTTGAGTGGCATAAAATGCAAGAAACACGAGTGTAACGAGAAATATATTAATAGAACATCAGTGACGAATTTTGAAATTTATGTTGGGGAGGGTTCTGTTTTTAAATTAAGTTTATATCAATCTCAATAGGTCTAAGTTAGAGGTCTGCATGGAATCAGGTTTGGCCCGTGGGCTTTACCCGACCTGATTCACGGGCTCGAATCTGACCAAGATTTATTCTATTTGGGTCAAAATAAAGTCATAAATAAATCCAAATTGAAAGGAAATTTTGAAATTACATATGAAACAAAATTCTCAGTCAACGGATGAAAGTCTCCCTGTTCCATATTAAGTAATAAAAGTTTGTTCTGTACGGAGAATGTATCAGATGAATAAATTAGAAACGGACATAGAAAAATAACAATTTCAGGTAGGAAACTGAAGACTTATTTATTTGTTCGATGACATTCCGAAACCAAAACAAAATGGTGCTCGTCACAACTTTCACCAACAGATTTGAATCGTTTTACTTTTCGGCGGAAGAATTAAGTTGTCTGAAACTGCAGTAATGCAACAAAAAATATGTTCTGGGTCTGGATGCGACAAAGTACATATATAACCGCCGATGTACCAGATGCCATGTTTCGTAATATCGTGTGATCTATGAGTTTAATTGGGTAAAAATACATTCCAAATTTAATTTTTGAGTAAATGATTATTTGGTCATCATCATTGGCCAAGTGCGAGTTAACAATGTGTCATATTTTTAAATTTACCGCAAAAAAGGTTTAATTATTACTTCTGTATTGTGATTGTTTCACTGGTGATGAAAATGCGAAATCCAACAGGTACTTTTTCGTTTAAAATTTGACACAGATATTTTATTTTCAATTTTTTTTCTGTAATTTTAATTTCTATTACTAGATTCCGAATGTCAATAAATTATCAGAATTAAATAAAATACTGTTCTTAAATTAAAACGCAGTTTCGTCGATTTCTTGCTGATAACAAATATTGAATGAACATTTATTTGAACAAACCGTTCTAATTTAAAAAAATCTGATGTGGGCAGCACATGACTTTTCTTATATAATAAAACGAATTTACTACTTTTACAGTAAAAAAAAAAAATAGATTACTTTTATAGTAGTTATTTATATTCTTTCCAAGATATTGAATTTTCGTCAATGAGTCGTCGTTTTCCATGTCGTCATCATCAATGAGTCGTCATTGATTTAGCGTCATTTTTATCCATTTGGCTAGTTTTTAGTCAATTTAGCAACATTTAAAAAAGTCGCTAAGTTGGCGACATTCCAACAAATTCGTCGCCAAAATCTCGCCAAGCATTATGGACGAAGAAATAAGTTGTTCTTACAGCAGATAAATAACTATTGACGTTCAAATACAAAAGTATTACTCAAATTATCTTTTTTCATGAATGGAACGAGCTAGATCCACGAGAATGATGTCACCCAATTTATTGCATGGTATTACATATGAGAAGTGAACATGTTTCTCAATAGGATTTTTTTTTTATGACTATTTGATAATTTTTTTGAAAAATGTGCAATATCTCGAGAACGGTTCATGTTAGCGTTCTAAAATTTATGTCAATCGTTTTCTAATGAAAAATTGTATAAGAAATGTCTATTTGCGTAACTTTATTAGCGGTTTTGATTTTTTGACGATTTTTTCAAAATTTCATTCGAAAATTTAGGGGGGTTCTGAACATTCGATTGCATATAAAAACAATAAGCTTCCAGTATTTACGGATTGCAATTTTTGTAACAAATTTCGTTTGAATCGGTCAATTCGTTCGTCAGTTATCGTCTCCACAGACTCACTGACACATACACCCCCACCCATACTTTCACACACACACACACACACACACACACACACATACTTTCATACTTTCACACTTTCACATTCACACACACAGACATCACTTCAAAAATGTTTGATTCGTGATCAGGGATGCTTGAAACGTGCTCTCCCGCCGAAAACTCGAATTCGAATTTTCGGCCCCGTCACAATACTTTCCTTATACATTATGTATATATGGAAAGTAATTAATAAATGGATAAAACGATTTGGTGTTTTTGAATGTATTTATATTCTAGATGGCTAATAACGATGTCAGGAACAAAAAAAATCTGATGTGAGCAGCGCATGACTTTCCCTGCAGACTTATATTAACGTTTTCTTTCTTATTTTCAAAGGTGGCGTAGGGAAAGTACGAAAAACTAAAATATCTCGAGAACGGCTAGGCCATTTTGCGGGCCATTTTGCAAAAAAAGGCAGGTCATCTTTTTCCTAATCGTACCAAAATCTAATCAGCACCAGGGTAACCCATAAGTGACTCATCTACCGAATTTTGTGAAATTCGGTCCATTAGTTTTTCAGTTAGAGTGGATACAAGCTTTTGCGGGCCATTTCGCAAAAAAAGGCGGGTTCTTTTATCCCGAATCGTACCCAAAACTAATCAGCACCAGACTCGCTCACAAGTAACTTACCTACCAAATTTTGTGAAATTCGGTCCATTAGTTTTTTAGTTAGAGTGGATACAAAATCTGCACAGGCAGACACACAGACACACAGACACACACACAGACGTCACGCTAAAAATGGTTTTTTCGTATTCTAGAGGTCTCGAAACGTGTAGATCCATCGAAAACTCGAGTTGCGATTTTCGGCATGATTCCAATACTTTCCCTATACATTACCATGTATTGCAGGGAAAGTAAAAATCTGATGTGGGCAGCACATGACTTTCCCTGCAGACTCAAATTCATATTTTCTTTATTTCTTTAATAATTCGTTAGATTCAGTTTTATTGCACCAAATAACACTAAATTTGCATTTTTAATTCAATTTTTGTTTTTATTTGGTAATTGGATATTTTCCCGAAATCGGCGTAACAAAAATGCAAGAAATCTTAAATATCTTGACAGCGGTTAGTCCTAAAGTATAATGCAGTGTGTTATATTCTTTTTCTCATCAAAAATTGCGTATAAAACAAAAATTCATTTCATATATTTAAGCATATATAGTCTTTTTTTTTTCGATTTTAGCGATGTTTGCGGGCCATTTCGTACAAAAAGGCAGGTTGTTCTTTTCCGAATCGTATTAAAATTTAATCAGCACCAGAGTATCGCACAAGGAACTTATCTACCAATTTTTGTGAAATTGGGTCAATTAGTATTTTAGTTAGTATGGATACATGAAATTTTTGCGGGCCATTTTCTAAAAAAAAGCAGGTTGTTCTTTTCTGAATCATACCAAAATCTAATCAGCACCAGGGTCGACCACAAGCTACTTATTTACCAAATTTTATGAAATTTAGTCAATTAGTTGAGTTAGAGTGGAAATATACAATTTTTGCGGGCCATTTCGTAAAAAAGGCAGGTTGTTCTTTTCCGAATCGTATCAAAATTTAATCAGCACCAGGATGACCTACAAGTGACGTATGTATGTACAAATTTTGTAAAATTTGATCAATTAGCTTTTCAGTTGCAGTGGATACAGGCAACTTTTGAGGGCCATTTCGCAAAAAAAGGCAGGTTGGTTTATTCTCAATAGTACCCAAAACTAATCAGCACCAGGTTCACATACAAGTGACTTACCTACCAATATTTATGAAATTCGGTAGTTTTTGAGTTAGAGTGGGTACATACATTGCACAGACAGACAGACACACAGACAGGCAAACACACACACACAGACGTCACGCTAAAAATAGTTTTTTCGTATTCTAGAGACCTCGAAACGTGTAGATCCGTCGAAAACCCGAGTTGCGATTTTCGGCATGATTCCAATACTTTCCCTATACATTACCATGTATTGCAGGGAAAGTAAAAATCTGATGTGGGCAGCACATGACTTTCCCTGCAGACTTATATTAACGTTCTCTTTATTTTAACTAAATTAATTTCACTTTTAATTCAATTTTCGTTCTCATTCGGTAACCGGGCTTATTTTCAAAGGTGGCGTAGGGAAAGTACGAAAAACTAAAATATCTCGAGAACGGCTAGTCCTAGTGTAATGGGGTTGGTTTTATTCTTTTCGTCGTTAAAAATTACGTCTTAAATCAGCATTTAATGGATATATTTGAGTATACACAGTTCTTTAGTTTAGATTTGGACGATTTTTGCGGGCCATTTTGCAAAAAAAGGCAGGTCATTTTTTTCCGAATCGTACCAAAATCTAATCAGCACCAAGGTAACCCACAAGTGTCTCATCTACCGAATTTTGTGAAATTCGGTCCATCAGTTTTTCAGTTAGAGTGGATACAAGCTTTTGCGGGCCATTTCGCAAAAACAGGCGGGTTCTTTTATTCCAAATCGTACCCAAAACTAATCAGCACCAGCCACGCCCACAAGTGACTTACCTACAAAATTTTGTGAAATTCGGTCCATTAGTTTTTTAGTTAGAGTGGATACAAAATCTGCACAGACAGACAGACACACAGACACACAGACTCACAGACACACAGACACACACACAGACGTCACGCTAAGAATGGTTTTTTCGTATTCTAGAGGTCTCGAAACGTGTAGATCCGTCGAAAACTCGAGTTGCGATTTTCGGCATGATTCCAATACTTTCCCTATACATTACCATGTATTGCAGGGAAAGTAAAAATCTGATGTGGGCAGCACATGACTTTCCCTGCAGACTTATATCCATGTTCTCTTTATTTTAATTAAATTTATTTCACTTTTAATTCAATTTTTGTTCTCATTCGGTAACCGGACTTATTTTCAAAGGTGGCGTAGAGAAAATACGAAAAACTAAAATATCTCGAGAACGGCTAGTCCTACTGCAATGGGGTTGGTCTTATTCTTTTCTTCGCTAAAAATTACGTATTAAACAAGCATTTAATGGATATATTTGAGCATACGTAGTTCTCTAGTTTAGATTTGGACGATTTTTGAGGGCCATTCTGCAAAAAAAGGCAGGTTATTTTTTTCTGAATCGTACCAAAATCTAATCAGCACTAGGGTCACCTATACGTGACTCATCTACCGAATTTTGTGAAATTCGGTCCATTAGTTTTTCAGCTACAGTGGATACAAGATTTTGCGGGCCATTTCACAAAAAAAGGCGGGTTCTTTAATTCCGAATCGTACCCAAAACTAATCAGCACCAGCCCCGCCCACAAGTGACTTACCTACAAAATTTTGTGAAATTCGGTCCATTAGTTTTTTAGTTAGAGTGGATACAAAATCTGCACAGACAGACACACAGACAGACACACAGACAGACACACAGACAGACACACACACAGACGTCACGCTAAAAATGGGTTTTTCGTATTCTAGAGGTCTCGAAACGTGTAGATCCGTCGAAAACTCGAGTTGTGATTTTCTGCATGATTCCAATACTTTCCCTATACATTACCATGTATTGCAGGGAAAGTAAAAAAATCTGATGTGGGCAACACATGACTTTCCTTATATAATGTAATGAATTTACTACTTTTACAGTAAAAAAATAGGTTTTTCTTATAGTAGATACTAATATTCTTTCCAAGATATTGAATTTTCGACAATTAGTTGTCATTTTCATTGATTTAGCGTCATTTTTATCCATTTGACGAGATTTACGTTAATTTGGCAACATTTCAAAAAGTCGCCAAGTTGGCGACATTTCGCCAAATTCGTCGCCAAAATCTCGCCAAGAGTTATGCACTAAGAAAAAAGTTATTCTTACAGCAGATAAATGACTATTGGCGTTCAAATACAAAAGTATTATTCAAAGTATATTTTTTCATGAATGGAACGAGCTAGATCCACGAGAATGATGTCACTCAATTTATCGCATGGTATTACATATGAAAAGTGAATATGTTTCTCAATAGGAATTTTTTTTATGTGACTTTTTCATAATTTTTTTGAAAAATGTACAATATCTCGAGAACGGTTCATGTTAGCCTTCTAAAATTTATGCCAATCGTTTTCTAATGAAAAATTACATAAGAAATGTCTATTTGCGTAACTTTATTAGCGGTTTTGATTTTTTGACGATTTTTTCAAAATTTCATTCGAAAATTTAGGGAGGTTCTGAACATTCGATTACGTATAAAAACAATAGGCTTCCAGTGTTTACGGATTGTGATTTTTGTACCAAATTTGGTTCGAATCGGTCCATTCGTTCGTCTGTTATCGTCTCCACAGACTCACTGACACACACACATACACACATACTTTCACACACACACACACACACACACACACACAGACATCACTCCAAAAATGTTTGATTCGTGATCAGGGATGCTTGAAACGTGCTCTCCCGTCGAAAACTCGAATTCGAATTTTCGACCCCGTCACAATACTTTCCTTATACATTATGTATATAAGGAAAGTAAAAATGGATCGGCTATCTTTCACAACAACGATTGAAGCGTTTAAGTCTCGTGATTATTGAGCCTAAAGAAAAACCCTTTTATTCATGATTATGTCAAATTTTGTCCTATGCTGCTATGTCAAAAAATATAAAATTTCGAATCCATTTAGAAGTTTTCGCTCAAATTAAAAAAAAATTCTATCTAGTTCTAGATTTTTTGATAACAAAGCCGGATATAAAGTTTCGTGAAAATCCATTAATATGTGTGGCCGCTATCGTGTGCACACACAAAATCGACCCCAGACCGGCAAACATCACTCTGAAAATGGTCAAAACGTATTCAGGAGTTCTTAAAACATATATTGGCATCAAAATCTCGAATTCGAAAATTTTCGGGAAAACACTACTTTCTCTACATAGTATGATTACATAGTATGAGGAAGTAAAAATGCTGATTGGTATTTTGAAGGAATGCGAATTTCCTCGGTATTTTATTAAATTCCAAAATAGAATGAGAAGTCGTTTCCTTACAATACTTGTTCCAGGCAGGACGGTGGATGCAGCCGACAAACCCCTCGTCCGTGCGCTCCCCACTTTTGTGATGGCGGAGATGGGACTCAGAGCATCCAAGTCGTCGTCCTCCTCTTGAGCTTCTGCGTCCTCTGAATCCTTCGGTGGGACTTCTGTACCATTCTCCCTATAAAAAAGCATTGCACGGTGAAAGAAAAACACGTTGATATGGTTTGTTTGTACGGGCTCTCTTTGGAATGCATACTCGAATCGACATTAAACTTTGTAAATCGATTTATTTACTTATTTTGGTTGATACTGATTTTCAAGATAATCGTCCGAAGAAAAACAAGAAAGATTGATCATGCATAAAGCATTGATTATGAAACACTTTCGAACTGAAATGCAATTTTATTTAAACATCTCTAAAATGCGATACATTCAGCGATGATATTTTTAAAATTATCACAGTACAATAATTTATTTTACCTGGAAAGTTAAAACTTCATAAAAAAAAACGCAATGCTATAAAATCGTTTGCTTCTTTATGTAAAATCAATGGATATTTCATTCATATCACTTATATTCTAAGCACCAGAGGTAAATAATTTTGCGTGAAAAAAATTCAGCAATTCTTACACAACTCATGTTACAATCACTTGTTTGCATTCTGCATCCATTAAAATGAGGCTTCGTTGTAGAAATAATCGAAGTTTGATGATCATTTAAAATTTAGAAATATTGTAATTGCGTTGGCGCGGAATATATATGCACAGAAAATAATAAAAAATAAAGCGGTTTTAGGACGGGTGCAACACTAAATCTAAAAGAACTTTAAAAATGACGATTTTTACATTGGGAAAAAAAGTTGGATGCCATATTTCATTTTGAAGTGGGTTGCGTGATCTCTTCATATAATATGGGTGTAATTATCATTTTAATTTTTATTTAAAAAACTACCGAACATATTTTGCACAAATTTTCCTTATATATTTTATGGAATAATTTGAATATTTCTAATATTTTCGAAGCAATTTGTGAATTTTAACTTCGCTTAAAAAATGTGTGAAAAATTAGGTCCCATAGGGTTCAATGTATTTCATTTTTTCAACCCGGGTTCAATCCAAAACTAATTGAGTGATATTATTCATTTACCATATGTTCCACAGCCCGTCTCAACAACATACTAAAATTTAATTTTGATAAAGTCATTTTTACAGCATTTATCGTGCGAACAGACAGGCAAACGGAATGAACAAAGTCATAAACACTTTTCAGCTATATTGGAAAGTGTTAAAAATAGTGACTAATTCTGTTACTCCTTATAAATTGATGCAAAACTCACTTCTTCCATAAAGTTAGAATGGGAAAAGGTTTGACTCTTAATTCATAAAAACGATTATGTCATCAGTTACCACATGAACACAGCCTCCTGAAGCTGAAGGAAATTGAACAAGGCGGGGAAATATGCGAAAACATCTATAACGACTAGCAGTGCTACTCAGTATTTTAGTAAAACAAATCTGATGTGGGCAATACATGACTTTCTCTGCAGCCTAATATTCATGTTCCCTTTATTTTTTCAATAATTCATCGAGTTTAATTGTACAAAATAACATCCATAAGTATTTAAAACTATTCTAAATTTGCACTTCTAATTCAATTTTCGTTCTCATTTGGTAACTGGACTTATTTTCAAAAGTAGCGTAACGAAAATGCGAAAAACTATAATATGTCGAGAAAGTCTCCTAATGTATTGGCCTTATTCTTTTCGTCGCTAGAAATTACGTATAAAACAAACATTTAATTGATATATTTGAGCATACGTAGTTTTTTATTTTTATTTTGACGATTTTTGAGGGCCATTTTACAAAAACAGGCAGGTTAATTTTTCCCGAATCGTACCAAAATCTAATCAGCACCAGGGTAACCCACAAGTAACTTATTTTCCAAATTTTATAAAATTTGATCCATTACTTTTTCAGCTAGAGTGAATACAGGCAATTTTGCGGGCTATTTCGCAAAAAAAGGCGGATTCTTTTATCTCGAATCCTACCAAAAACTAATCAGCACCAGGGTCACCCACAAGTAACTTGACTTACCTATCAAATTTTATGAAATTTGGTACATTAGTTTTTGAGTTAGAGTGGATACATACATTACACAGACAGACAGACAGACAGACAGACACACACACACACGCGCGCACACACACACAAGTGACTTGACTTACCTACCAAATTTCATGAAATTTGGTACATTAGTTTTTGAGTTAGAGTGGATACATACATTACACAGACAGGCAGACAGACACACACACACACACACACAGTTGTCATACTAAAAATAGATTTTTTGGATTCTAGAAGTCCCAAAACGTGCAGATCCCAATTTTCGGCATGATTCCAATACTTTCCCTATGCATTATCATGTATTGCAGGGGAAGTTAAAAAACAATAGTATGGTAAAATTTTTGCCCCAAACTGCAAAGTAAAGAAATTGACTTTTACTCACTGAGTCTTTAAGTTGGTTAGATTTTGTTGGGCGTTTCTTCGAACCTTTTGCATTCGAGAACAGCCACTTCCCATTATCAACCTGCAACGAGAAACGGAAAGATTGATTATACTTGAAGAGTCAGGTTCAACTCGACTTTAATATACTATACTAGCATATATATATACACGACCTTGTTCGCGATTCTGATTAAAAATATGTACAAATTCTAGTAGTATTCTAAATTATATTATATATTTTTAAGTTCTAATAAAAATTTAATTTAATTCTCCCTTAAAGAAGCATAAGAATCTCTGTTCTCGTTTTTCAAAATTATCTTCACAAGCAGGTCTTGAAGTGTATTCAACATACGCCATGTATTCAACATACGCATACATAAATAAGACGCTATACAAACATTTTTAGAACGATTTTATTGCAAAAAAATAACAAAGCTTAAATGTATTAAAAAAATTCTAGCAACAGCTCATTTTATAAGAGCTAAATTATCGTTTGCTATACAATTAAATTTTGTCTATTTTAAAACTGACACATGTAAACAAACTTTGGATTGAATGTTACGTTTTTGCTCTTTTCGAAAAAAAACTTTTATTCCGTAATTGAAAAACGCTGTGCAACTACGGAACTCGCATTTCTAAATGCAAATAAACAATATTATTAATAATAAAGGAAAAAACGCCAAGTATTTCTTTTAATCGGAAAGAGAACAACGAATGAATATACAAAGAAGGTACGTACATTTACGACTATTTGAAAAATAAAGCATCCTGTATTAAAAAATTAAAATCACCGACTTAAACAATTAATTGCAGTATCTTTAAATACCCCTGTAGCAATGTTATCAAGATCATAAATAAATATTTAAATTTTAATAAAAGCTAAAAAGCATGATGATGTAGAATTTTTTATGAAAATCATTTAGCCCGTGACAGATGGAAACCTATTGCGACAATTGGTGAATCATGAATCTATTTAAATGACTGTAACAAAAAGAACAAATCGATTTACTATTGCAAAAATGGAGAAAAAGACCTAAAAGATGTTAGAAATAAATGATCTCTCATCGCTACGAAAGACTGACAAACGCAAAAACACTGACTCTCGCCTTTCCGCCAGAAGAGGAATGTGTTTACTTCGAGAAATCTGCGCGCGCAGCAAAGAGACTATACCGGTACACTTACGAACTGAAGTTCTGTTCTGTGTTGTCGATGCTTCGTTTGATGTGGCAGCAAAATGCTTGTTTCTTTGTTTTCCTATGTAATTTTTAAATGCAGAATCTAATTAAATAATATGTTTTTTCTTCCAATCAAGCGAAATTATTCCTGATATCAAGATGGTAAACAAATACACTAAAACTGATATTTTTTAAGACTTTAGGAGGAACGAAGTAAAATTGCCCTACGCCCTTCAAACAGAAAGGTAAGCATTTTACCTATTATAATTATGCTGTGGATAAAGTAAAATGATATTATAACATTTATTCTCATTGGCGAGTCAGAGTGCCATTACCTATGCACAACCGAGCTCCTATATTTTTTATCAGATTATGAGACTGAAGTTGTTGCCTGTCTCGCTGGAGAAATTGGTACTAACAAAATAAAATAGCAGCATTTTTCATGAACAATAAAATTATTATTTGAAAAAGGGCATAAAAATAAGTAACCGAAAAGAAAATTGATATACAAATATATCACAATTATTTTTTCGTTCCCCATTGACTTCGTAAAAAAAAACTTCCAAACCGAAAGTGATTTTTTTTCGGAATAAGATTAAAAGGAAATATCGCACTGCAAATAAACAAAAAAAAAAGGGAAAATATTTCTCAAGGAAACTAAAAAAAAAATATATAATGGCATCTATCAAGGAAAGTCACTTGATCGAAAAATTAAACCAGGGCAACTATTCCAATTGGAAGTTTAAAATGGAAATGACATTATTGAATAAAGAATTATCAGAAACGATAACAGAAGTGGCTCCGGACCCAATTACCGACGAATGGCAGAAAAAAGATAGAAAGCGCTCATAAATTTATGTATAGAGGATTCCCAAATCGTTCACGTCAAGCATCTCACCACGGCGCGCGATACTTGGAATGCGCTTCGCGCAATACACGAAAGAGCTAATTTATCCAGCAAACTATACCTTTTACGAAAGTTGTACAGTATAAAGTTAGATGAAAGGGGAAACATGCAACAACATATAACCAAAATTCTGGAAACAGTGGATAAACTTAAAGCAATCGGGGAGGAAATAAATAATTCGCATATATCAGCACTATTTCTGTGTTTGCTACCCCCCAGTTACGAAACGCTGATAACGGCGTTGGAAGCGCGACCAGAGGATGAACTGACGCCGGAATTCATTAGCAGCAAACTGATTGATGAATATAATAGACGTAGGGATCACCAAGAAATGCCGCAAAACATGGCAAAGGCTTTTCACGCGAATAAAAAATTCTCTAACACCTATAGCTACAAAATGGATAACAAATACTGCTCACATTGCAAAATGAGGAACCACAACAAATCTGAATGTTGGCGTCTAAAGAATAAGACCAATGAGCCCGGCAGATGTAAAGATTATAAAAATAAATTCAGACACAACTCATCACAGTTAGTGTATGAGGGAAACGACAGACCGGCCGCGAAGTCACGAACACAAGAAAGATATTCAGACACTGTAGATAAAGTAGGATCGAAATTTAGAGACTTAGCGCTCATAACTAATCAAACTGAAGAAGACAGCTGGATCGTTGATAGTGGTTCCTCATCCCACATAACAAATAATGAGAATCTATTCACTAAAATAAATAATGAAAACAAATCGGAAGTTATCGTTGTTAACGGTAAAGCCTTAACCGCCTATGGGTCAGGCGAAGTAAAAATAAAAAGTCGAGCCTCGGATGGAAAGATAAGACAAGTAAAGCTACAGGAAGTACTATTTGTGCCAGAACTGAAAGCTAATTTATTTTCCGTACGAAAAGCAACACAGCGTGGATGCAAAGTAACTTTTACTAAAGACAACTGTCAGTTAACTTACAATGATGAAATATTCTTAGAAGGAAAAATAAAAAATAACCTATATGAGCTAGACCTGCTCACACCACAAAACAAAAATGTTACATATATGGTAAATAACTGTAACAACCCCAATTGTGTTACATTATGGCACAGAAGAATGGGTCACAAAAACTTCGGCTCTATAAAGGAAATTAAATCGAAACAGTTAGCCGAAGGCATAAACATCAACGAATGTAAACATGAACTAAATTGCGAAACTTGTATAAAATCAAAACTCACCTACATGCCATACCCCAAATCTACTCAAAACAGGGGGACTCATATTCTGCAACTTGTGCACAGCGACGTATGCGGACCAATGCAAACTCCTACTATAGGAGGAAAATCATACGTGCTAACATTTATTGATGATTTCTCCAGGTACACAATGACCTATCTCTTATCAAAAAAGAGTGAAGTTTTGTGTAAACTGAAGGAATACATCGCTTTTACGACAAACAAATTCGGAAAAAAACCAGAAATACTGAGAAGCGATAATGGCGGCGAATACGTCAGTAAAGAATACGAGGAATATCTAAGTGACAACGGCATACATCACCAGTTGACCGTGCCACACTGTCCATCCCAAAATGGCGTAGCGGAAAGAAAAAACAGGTCACTAATCGAGATGACACGAGCTATGTTGTCAGAAGCAAATTTAGGCAAAAAATTCTGGGGAGAGGCTATAAACACTGCCAATTACCTACAAAATAGACTTCCCACAAAGGCCAATACAAAAACACCCTACGAAATGTGGACTGGTATGAAACCAAATCTTCGTCATTTAAGAGTCTTTGGCTGTAAAGCATATTCCTACATCCATAAAAGCAAACGAGGAAAATTAGATGAAAAAGCCCAAGAAGGGATTTTTGTCGGATACGACGACAGATCAAAAGCTTACAGAATATATACAGAAGGAAAAAACATAACACTTGCTAGAACGGTTAAATTCCTCGAAAAATCAATGCAAATTTCAGAATTAAGCTCAAAGGAATTATTCGAAGGAACAGATAGTGAAGTCGAAAAAACTAATGCTCAAACAGATGAAAAACCCGAAGAGAGCGAGATTGAGTTTGAGGCACCGTCAGATGATGAACAAATAAATTCTGATAACATAACCGCTAGTCAACCTCGCAGATCCGAGAGATCGAACAAGGAGTACCTCCCGATCGACTCATCTACTTAGCGCAACAAGCTAACACCGTCGAACCCAGAGACTATAATGAGGTACTAAAAATTAAGAGCCCACAAGAGAAACAAAATTGGCTAGACGCAATGGAAGAAGAAATGCAATCTTTGCAAGAAAATAACACATTCACATTAATGGACCCCCCGCATGGAAGAAAAATTGTAGGTTCAAAATGGACCTATAAAATTAAACACGACTCTCGGGGAAAAATAGCTAAATACAAAGCTAGACTGGTAGCAAAAGGATTTTCACAAAAATACGGTGAAGATTATTACGAAACTTTCGCACCAGTGGTCTCACACAGCACAATTAGAGCATTCCTGGCAGGAGCAGCATATAGAAAATATAACGTACAACACATTGATATCAAAACCGCTTTCTTACACGGGGATTTAGACGAAACAGTTTACATACAACAGCCAGATGGCTACATCTCCCCGGGTAACGAAAACAAAGTATGGAAATTAAATAAAGCTATATATGGGTTGAAACAGGCCGCAAGAGCCTGGCATCTAAAAATAGGTGACTCTCTAAAACAACTAAAATTCGTGCAGAGTACTACTGATCCATGTCTATTCAAAAAGGGAAAAGGAAGAGAAACTATCTATATAATCGTATATGTGGATGATATTCTAATATCAGGATCAGAAGAACAAATTGACAAAACAACGAAAGAACTGGGCAGACAATATGAATTAAAAAATTTGGGTGAAGTTAATTATTACCTTGGAATTAGCATAAGAAAAAACCATGATGGAGATTATCTATTAAATCAAAAAAATAAGATTGAAGAAATTGTAAATACATTTAATTTGCAAGATTCAAAACCCTATAGTACACCAATGGAAACTGGATATTTGAGAAATGAAACAGAAGAAAACCTGCTTCCTAATAACACTAAATATCGCCAAGCTATTGGAGCTCTTCTATATATTGCCACGGTCACAAGACCAGACATCACAGGCGCAATAAACATTTTAAGTCGGAGAAATGAGAAACCACGTCAAATGGATTGGAACGCAGTAAAGCGTCTAATAAGTTATCTAAATCATACAAAGGATCTAAATTTGGTAATAAAATCAACGACAAAACCAATTCTTACAACATACGCTGATGCTGACTGGGCAAGCGATAAAACGGATCGGAAATCCACGAATGGTAATCTTTTCTTAATTGATGATTCTCCTATACACTGGTTAAGCAAAAAACAATCATGTGTTGCACTTTCCTCAGCAGAGGCGGAATATATATCCGCTGCTAACGCAGTTCAAGAAGTACTGTGGTTAATCAACCTACTCAAAGATCTCGATATGCTTCAACAGCTCCCGATTACTATTTTCGAAGATAACCAGTCATGTATAAAAATGATTGAATCACCGAAGTACATGTCAAGAACCAAGCATATTGACATCAGATTCCACGCCATAAGAGATTTTCAGGAATCGGGTGTAATCCAGTTGAGTTATCTTCCAACTAAGCTAATGACAGCGGACATGATGACAAAACCACTGCCAAAGCCTGAATTTCTGAAGCACAGATCCAAACTGCTACAGCCGTGATATGCAGCTCCAGAGATCAAGGGGGACTGTTAGAAATAAATGATCTCTCATCGCTACGAAAGACTGACAAACGCAAAAACACTGACTCTCGCCTTTCCGCCAGAAGAGGAATGTGTTTACTTCGAGAAATCTGCGCGCGCAGCAAAGAGACTATACCGGTACACTTACGAACTGAAGTTCTGTTCTGTGTTGTCGATGCTTCGTTTGATGTCGCAGCAAAATGCTTGTTTCTTTGTTTTCCTATGTAATTTTTAAATGCAGAATCTAATTAAATAATATGTTTTTTCTTCCAATCAAGCGAAATTATTCCTGATATCAAGATGGTAAACAAATACACTAAAACTGATATTTTTTAAGACTTTAGGAGGAACGAAGTAAAATTGCCCTACGCCAGGAGTCGGCAACCTATTGAAACGGAAGAGCCAAAAGTTACAATTTACAAAATTTCCCAGTTTTAAAGAGCCACTAAAAATTTTCGTTTCAATATTATAGTATTTGCTTATATATATTTGATTTTTGATTTAAAATAAACGGCTTTAAATACGGAATAATATTTATTCATATAAAAACACAAATATAGATAGTTACATCAATGGGAGCATTGGCTTTGCATACCTTTTGAAAGCTTGATTAAATCTGGCTTATAACTTGTTGTTTTAAGTTTCAAGCACGACTCTAGATTTTTATTTGTTAGTTGACTTCTAACTTTACTTTTTATTATATTCATGCAAGAGAACGCTTGCTCGCACGAATATGTCGACCCGAAGATCGTCAGCACTCCATATGCCAACTTCTTCACTTCATTGTAGCATTCTGGAAGACTATTCCATGCGCCGAATATGAGGGCATCAACTCGCGGAATTTCTTTTAGAATTTATTTCCACTTGTGCTGCGCGATGTGCATGCATTTCTGGACCTCCAACTCTTCCAACTGGCTCTTGAGTTTTGTGAACTTGCCCCTGTGAACCACGCAAGTCTTTGCTTTTCAAATCTAGCAATTGCATTTGGAGCGATCCAGCATCAATTCCAAATGGCTCGATGTTGATCTCATTTGTATTTGTGTTGAAAGGATTTACTATGAACGCGAGATACTTTTGTTTGTTTTGAATTGCTCGAATCTCTCAGCGAATCCATCCTTCATGTTTTTTAAAGCTATGCTGAAGTAATTCGTGTCAATAGTTGCATTGGTCTCATCGCGATATTGCTTCAGATTTTTAAAATGAAGTAATTTATCGCTCTTCAGTCTTCTACAAAAAAAATTAATTTTTTTTCGAAACAAACTACTTCTTCAAGCAAGGCGTAGTCTAGGTTGCCCTTTCCTTGCAGTTTTAGATTTAGTTCATTTAGTTTCATTGTGGTATCTACCATGAAGTTGAATTTTTGCAGCCATTTGTTTTCTTCCAATTCGGGATGGTCAATGCTTTTTTCATTGAGGAATGTTTTTATTTCACTCAAGCACAAAGCAAAACGTTGCAATACGTTATCTCTGGAAAGCCATCGCACTTTATTGTGCAGAAGTAGGTCAAAAAACTGGCTATCTATTTCTTCAAGGAAATCTTTAAACTGGCAATGGTAGAGTGCTTTTGCCAAGATGCTGTTAATAATCTTTACCAAGTTCATGACCTCAACTACTTCGGCCGGAAATGTTTGGGCACATAGCGCTTCTTGACGAATTATGCAGTGAAACGTTAGAATTTCGTGGTTTATTTTTTTTCAGAAGAATTGATGTTACCCTTCTGTATTCCTGTCATACTTCTGGCTCCATCAGTTGCTATAGAAATGATTTTATTTATATCGATTCCATTGTCTTCCAGGCATTTTTGCACAGCATTTGCTATATCTTCTCCACGAGTTTGCCCTGAGAGCGGTAGCAATCCTAGCAGTTCTTCTTTTGGACCTTGGGACGACATATACCTGACGAAAAGGGTAACTTGTGCCGTGTCTTTTATGTCGCAAGACTCATCTATAGCAAGTGATAAGGCAGAAACCAGTTGAATGTCTTTCACTTGCATATGTGTTACATTTGAAGACATTTTAGCAGTTCCATCTTGTATTGTTTTAGCAGATAATGGCAAATCTTTGATTTTTTTTCATGATTTCTGCTTTGATTTCAAAATCACGAAACATTTCTTCAGATGCATGTATAAAATAATCTTTGACGTACTCACCATCTGTAAATGGTTTTCCTCTTTTTGCAATTTTTAATGATACTGCAAAGCTTGCCAGATTTACATTATTGGAAGATTGCGCCCAGTTACTTAGCATGGAACTTGACTGTTTTTTTGGAGCTCTTCAACAGCTTTTTTTCGTGCGTTACCGGTTGGATATTTACCAGCAAACTGGGTATGTTTGTAGGGAAGTGTCTCTCCAAATTTGACTTCTTATTGTGTGCAAGTTTTTCGTGGTAAATGAGACAAGTCGGAAGGCCATCTGTGTTGCATATGAATGCAAACGACTCCTTCCAATCCTGATTGAATTCTCGGTTTTCTTCTTCAGTTCTTCTTTTTTTTTACCAGATGCCATGCTGGCGGCGGAGCTGAGAAAATGATTTTTTAAAATTTTACTTAGCTATCTAAAACGGCAACCAATTTATTTACCATTATTACTTCGTTAACACGATCCTCAGATATGTAATCCAATTCTGTTACTGATTTTATATTATACGCGTACATACCTTTGAGAAGATAATTCGCTTCTAAATCGTATTCTTCTTGAAACAACAAGTGAATAGACACGCAAAAACCGCAAGCGATTAAATTAACACACATGCAAGGTAACGTCGACCGCGCTATCCGAGGATGACTGACTGACAACACGTCCAGAGTCTAGCTAGACGTGTTGTTTAGACTCTAGAAATGGCTGTTTGGATGAGACGAAAATGGAATGCAATTGGCTGAAAGATAAACATGGTCACGGAGTCTCATCTCTAAGAACAAAACAATAGTTCAAATTTATCTCGTTACGGTCATGTTAAGCGTAGCGCTTTGTAATTAACGATTATGAAAATAGAAGCTTTTGAGAAATTAGGTACTTAAAAATATATTTTCTTATTTTTTAAGGGTTTTGATAATAAATTATTAATTTTTTCGTATGGAACTGGAGAGCCGCAACTTTATATCAAAAGAGCCGCATGCGGCTCGCGAGCCGCAGGTTGCCGACCCCTGCCCTACGCCCTTCAAACAGAAAGGTAAGCATTTTACCTATTATAATTATGCTGTGGATAAAGTAAAATGATATTATAACATTTATTCTCATTGGCGAGTCAGAGTGCCATTACCTATGCACAACCGAGCTCCTATATTTTTTATCAAAAGATTGGTTCCAAGAATATAAAAAAAAATTCAGTAAAGGATTTATGATTATTGCTGGATTTTCATGCAACGGTAAATTTTAGTTAAGAGAAGTAAAAAATATCAAAAGCAATTCTACATATTACCAAGACGATGTTTTAACTCCTTTATTGAAAGAAAAATTACCGTCCCTTTATCCAGAGTTTTAATGGAATAGAACTTCATCAGGATAAAGCCATACCATCAAAATATACTGCTAAATTTCTTAAAAAAGAGATAAATATGCAGGTATTAAAGATATACCTGATGTCTCATCATGGATTATTGTCCCCTGATGTGTCATCAATAGATTATTGTCCTTCTGGATTTTTAAAAAGAGGACTTTCTAAACGCAAACCTAAAACGATGGATGAACTATTGAAAACTGTAAAAGAGAAGTCGAATAAAATACCACTCATAACTTTAAGAAAAGCTCTCTTATCTTGGAAATCAAGGAGTAAAAGTCCAGACAAAGGATCAATAGATAGAACAGTTAAGATATATATAAATATTGTTACTTCCAACCTTAATTATATCGCTTTAAATTTGTTCTAAATATGCGTAAACAATATCTGTAAAATTGTAGATTTTTCCCGTTGATGAGACAGACCGAAATTTTAGCTAGAGTGGAATTACACAAGTACCCGATAATTAAGCTAAGTGGTTTTTAGTTTGATTATTCCTTTACATAGTCAGCGTCCTCTCAAATTCAAATTTTTGAATGATTAGATTTTTCCGTTGACCTAAAAGCCGAGACTGACTAAATGACGAAAGACCCAAACTGAGATTCTGACTCGATCATTTAGAAAAGTGGTTTTGAAGATTTTGATTGACTGTTTGCAGAGTCACCCCGTATTCGAATTTTCAATATTTTACAGATTTTTCCTTCGGTTCTGAAGATGAAACGGATCAAATGACACAAAAACCAAGACTTTAGCTACGGTAAAAGTGCTCGATAATACAGTTGGAAGTGTCGTTATTTCTTTAACATGGCCACTCCTTTTTGCCGGATGTTATACAACCGTCCTAAATTCTGAACTAATTAACCGTTTTCCGTTACGCAATCAAATTGGAAGTATTGCTTTCATTCGCCCCTTATAAATAAAAGAATTAAAAACAGAGAAGTTAAATAGAAATAATACAGAATAGAAATACTTAAATATAAATACAGAATAGAATACTTAAATAGAAATAATACAGCAAGGCCTGGAATATGAAGGTTCCACGAACAGGAACCGAAGTTGACGTAAAAAGGATTAAAAACTCTTTTAAAAGTACACCTAAATAAACTGCACTCATTTGTTCATTCACAGAACCCCCCTAAAGAGCGATTTCTCAAAGCTAGGATCACGCCCCTATTGCATACACCTGCATCTTTGAACCGGTCTTGCGCTTTTTAGCATAAAATAGGGATACATTACAATGGCAGAAAACTTCCTGTGTGCCATATTTTTCGAACCTGTATGGAGACAGAAAAAATTCCGTCTTACGACTCTGCAGGCATCCAAATTTATACAAGTCTGCAATGATCCAGTGGAGTAACCAGGCAGCAGAGCCTGATATGCAGTAGGGCCCGGGCTATTGAAAGTTCCGCAAAGGGGGACTAGAGTCATTAAGAATATCATGAAAATACGGAGAAAGGAGCCTGACGAGAGGATCCGAGTTTAATTTGTTATAAAAGGTAGGATCAAAAAATTCGGAGACTGTGTTGATATCTCCAACCCTGATTGGAGGAGAGGGGGTCTATTTTACCATGACGTAGAGGCACATGTGACGCGAGATGTGAAAAGGAAGAAGCAGGTGTTTTTCCAGACAATGCGTATCAGTGAACTGTAGTCATTCGCGTTCGTCGAAAACGAAAATGGCGTTTGAAGAACAACGTGCGAATATCAAATTCTGCTGGCAATTTCCGCAAACGCTGGCAGAATTTGATATTCGCATGTTGTTCTTTAAAAAACACTTTCGTTTTCGACGAACGCGAACGACTACAGTTCACTGACACGATGTGCAATGTTTCTGTCGGCGATTTCCCCAAACGTTGGTAGAATTTGATACTTGCACGTTGTTCTTCAAACGCCATTTCCGTTTTCGACGAACGTGAACGACTACAGTTCACTGACATGCATTGTCTGGAAAAACACCTGCTTCTTCCTTTTCACATCTCGCGTCACATATGCCTCTACGCCACGGTAAACCAGTTCCCCTCTCCTCCAATCAGGATTGGGGATATCAGCACAGTCTCCGAACTTTTTTATTCAACCTTGTAAAAGACTATATGTGGCGTCTGAATTTCGGCGACAAAAATTTTAAAATATACAGAAACACGTGTAAAAATATTAAATTATAAACAGTAAAGACTACATTTTCAGTAAATAAATAAACTTTTAAAAAGTAAATTTTCTTTTTAACAATACTTTTTACTGAAAATATAGTTTTTACGGTTTACAATTTGACAAAAGTTTATTTTTAAATTGGCCCCCTTTCACCTAACTTGCAGACTTAATTTTGCTCCAAAATTTCCAACTTACATGCGAGTATACGCAGTATTTTCTTTGTGTTCGAATTTGTTTCTTGTGGCTCTGTTCCGAATTACTTTGGCTTCCGTCCCATTGATTCACAGCAAATGGTGTTGAAAAATGAGACCTGCCTTCAAAACAAATGAGTTTCCCGTCAAGACAGGATGCCAAGCCCACTGGTAGCTAACACCGCCAAATGAGGGCGCCACAACGATCGCCTGTTTGGCGATCTATTTATATATGGGCGGAGTCCTTAAAGGTGTCCCAACGGGAAAAAACTCAATTGGATTAAAACTTTCTCCGATTATAATAATTACTCAACACTTTATTATTATTTTTTTTCTTGTGTGTGTCTAAATATTGTAACAGACGTGAGCCAATGCTACTTTCGTTATCTTTTGGTGAAATCCAATGAGGAAGTGTATTTTGATCAGGGACCTTAAGAAGCGAAGACCACCTCTATAACGTCATAATATTTTTGACATCATAAAGTGTAATTCTTACTTTCACATACTAGAGAATATATAGAGCATAGAGAAAATATTGTTTACGCGAAAATGTTCGATTTTGATACGAATATATGTTTCAGGACCTCTTGAACATATTTTAACTATTTTTAGCGTGATGTCTATCTGTCAGTAGTCGATTTCTTGCGTATACGATGGCTGCTATAATTATTAATGGTGTTCCGCAAAATTTTATAATAGGCTTTGTTTAACGGAAAATATAGAACTAGATAGAATTTTTTAAAATTCGAACGAAAATTTTAAAATTTTATATTTCCTTAACATGGCAGCACAAGAAAAAATGTGTGCATTTATCATGCGTAAAAGGTGTTATTTATGGCTTAATGATCACGAAACTTCATAGCTTCAAAAGTACAGGGGGAAAACAGCTGCGATACAATTATTGTGCTTGTGACATCATTAGTCCCTCTTTCGGGGCATTGTCACACTTGATATCATTCGAAAGATTTTTCAAGCCCTTTGAAATGAAGAGTAGCATGCTATAATTGTGGTCCTTTGGACCAACGATACAGAGCTTTCAGAATTTTTCTTGTAAAATCTGCAAAAATAATTAAATAAATAATAAGGAGAAAAAAATTAAAATTCACAAGCTACTTAAAAGTGGATTCTGGTATGAGAAAGTCGAGTGGAGTCACACTCCAGTTAATTAAAGTTCTGAGAGATTTAGACAAAGCTTTTGTGAAAAATCGGCGGTGGCTCCAGTCGGGATTCGTTGTTTCCCCTTCGCTTACTGGGCCTGGCCCTTAAATTTAGGGCGTTTGATAATGTTCTTCCAGCCATTCTAGCGAAATGACTTTTCTCATAAATTATTTTGCAGACATTATAGTTAAACATATATGTATGACATCATTTAAGAACAAATTTAGCACACAAATACAGAGAAAGTACATAATACTTAAATTAAAGTTTTAAGAATCCTGTTTTAAGCACTAATTACCATACAAGAAAATATAATATAGCCGTAGAAAAGTTGTATAGTGCATAAAAAGAATATAAACAGTACGTTAAAAATTGACTTGTGTATAGAATAATCACTGACAGAGAGAGAACAATTGAACAAAAATTGACTATAAACGTAAAATGTGTGTTGTTGTTGTTGTTGAAACCCAGACCGTCCGACCTACCAGAAAGGTGTAAGGTAACAGTTTGGACGGTCGGGAAGTACCACCCAATTTAGACCGGAATCCAGTGGGGGGAGGCATCCACAGGGACCGTACCCTCCTTCCCCTACCACCAACCTCTCGGAAGGACTTTCGGATCCACATGTTTAACGTGATCGTACTCCGCATGAACACGGCGGCAGTTTTGGCAGTGGCTGGAATCGAACCCGGGCCTACCGAGTGCAACTCCTGCGCGCTACCCAATGGGCTACCGCGCCCCGTAAAATGTGTGTGTACTATGAAACGCATGCCCCTGACCGCTCGACCACCGGATCGGCATGAACGCAAAATGGAAAGGTTATATCCAGTTTGAAACATTCTCTCAAATGAAATGCAATTCAATGTCTTTTGGACTTTAAAAGAATGCATGAAAAAGCAGGTATAATTAATATAAATTTTGCTTTCACAAAATTAAACAAAAATTGTTTATAACAAGTTACTTGTATACAAAGTGAACGAAAGAACGTGTATAAAACAAGAATATGAAAAACGGAAAAAATGGAATCAGGATAGCACCGTTCGGGTTCGATGGAAACGAAAATGGTTTTGCGTGAATTATATTTTGCAAAACAAAATTCCAATAAAGTTCAATAAGTTTATTTGATTTTTTGGGGGATTCATTTACTCATTTAGAGGCTTTCAAAGCGCTACACATTACTCACTAACAATTTATAGCCAGCCAGCACTATTAGTTTTCACCCCGATTTCATCTGGATACTCGACCATAGACTTCATTTCAAAATATCAAATTATTTTACTAACTTGCTTGGCTGTATATAAATAAAACTTCGTCAGATTTAATGATCTTTTGTCAAATACAATATATCTAACGAAATTTTAAATTAAAGTTAATTATACTTGTCTGGGGGCACATGAATACTTACTTGAATACGTACATGAATACGTATATCTTTACCTATTCTGTTCAAACGTCATGAATCATAAAACATCTTTAGAATCTCCAAGTCAGTTAACCACCTAATTTTTTTTAAAAACAAAATATTTCGTGTTTATGCACCAATATTTCACTTAGGAATAAAAAAACAAAAACGGAGACGCAATACTCATGACACTTTGAATACAGCTTTCCCATCCAGTAGAAAATTCAGGTTAAAAATTTAAAATATTTAAATTATAACCACTATACTTCGAAAACTAAGAGTTCGATTTAAAATCTAATTACATGTTGGATTTTCAAAGAGCTACAAATTCTTGTTTGTTATTTATAGCTAGCACTTTTAGTGTCTGAGTTATAAGTATTACAAACTTGAAAAGCTGAAAATCTTCAATCTTATTCAGCTTGACAAGACAATTATTCGAAAATTATAAGAGCCTTGTAAAAAAGAATTTTAGTTCTAAAAACTAGATTTCTTAATACATATTTTTGTTGTTTACTATTTATATCTATATTTCATAGTTTCGAAGATATTTCAAGTAAAACTATACAAAATGAAAAAAAAAAAAACCCCTGAATAGATGCTTTTAAGTTTTTCTTTTTTTTAAGTTCAAATTATTAAAATATTGTTTATTGTTTTATCTATTCAGTTCGGAGATATCAGCGTCCAAAGTGTTTACATTTTTCGCAACGTTCTGATTTCCGCCACAGACACCTCAAACATGGATGCTATTCACATCCAAAAGTACAGTTTGTCATCTTTTTTGTAATCAGGTAAATTTTTTTAAGTAATCTATAAAGAAGCGAATAAAGCATTTTGAAAGTTTAACTTGGTTAGGTATTTACGTGGCAGTTAAAATTTTGTTTGAAGTGGTTGAAGCAGTTTAAGGTGTTTAGCGACAAGTACAGGGTGAGTTTAAAGTCGCGCATATCAAAGTTCATTTCACTGCTGGAAATTGATGAACGTCACTGCTGGTTCCAACAGGTCGGTGCTACTTGTTACACATCAAACAGCACTATCCATCTTTTAACTGATTTTTTCGATGAGCGCATAATTTCCAGGGGATTGTGGCCCCCTCGCTCCCCAAATTTATCACCCCCCTGATTTCTTCCTATGGGGGGTATCTGAAAAATGTGGTTTACGTGAATAATCCACACACAATTGCTGAGCTGAAAACGAACATCACAACAGCCATTTCAACATCAATACTGACATGCTTTGCAGACTCTCACGAAATTTGGTAAAACGAACACGCTTTTGCATTCGCAAAACAGGACGTCATTTCCGACATTTATTGTAACACCTAAAGTTTGTCTGCTAAAAATAAAAGGTAACATTTCAACTAATCTCTGTAATACTTTACTTTCATTTAAATTCTCATATTGGTACTTTTACTGGCAGTTAAACTTTGATGTGCGCAACTTTAAATTCAGTTCAGCTGCCATTAATAGTAGTATTACCAGCATTTCTGCCAAGTACTTAGCGTTACCAGATAAAAATGTAGCAAAACAAATAATAAAAATAAATAAATAAATAATTTCAAACCAGTTAAAATATATTTCTTAACACATCGCATGCAAATGCATCACAAAACAATGTAATGTAACTTTTTTTTTTATTAACAGTTTTATGAGAAACAATAATATTTACACAAAATCATTACAAAATGTCTGATATGTGCAGCACATGATTTTCCCTACATAATGTAACGATTTTGCTTCTTTCTGGATGAAATAATGATGTACACAAGATATGCGACAAAAATTTTTTACCGTTGAATATACACTAAAATTTGGAGATAAGCTTATATTTTGCGCATTTCTAACTTAACAATGGGAAATACTGCTAGCATCTACGAACAGCAACATTTTTGTTAACTTTGGCACCATTTTCAAAACGTCGCCAAGTTGGTTATATTTCGTCAAATGAGTCGCCATAGTCGTTAAATTTATCGCTAAAATTTTATGTATTTTTTAATTTTCCTACAATACATTGTAATGTACACTCTTTTGCAAAAAAAACGAAGCACCCCTAAAAAATAATCCGATCATCTGGAAATTTCGCATGCACATTTCTTTATACCAAGTATGCAAATAATTAAATTTGCAAGGCCAATGCGTGTTAATTTCGGTTATAGCGCGTTTTTTTACTGAGCAACTAGCATCCTGTATAAAAGAGGTTAAAAATGTGGACGGTTTATCTTTGCTCGTTATCTGCGTTGCAGTTCCGTGGAAACATAACTAATAATACCATTACGACGTTGCCGAAGACTTTAAGTAATTAGACGAATTCGAACGGGGTCGTATAGTCGGGATGTGTGAAGCTGGCTGGTCATACCGAGCAATAAGCAGCACCGAACGGACACTGCCGTGCAAAAGTGCTGGCAGCAATGGTTGTTGCAAGGAACTCATCTGCGGAATGAAGGCTCCACAAATACGAGAGGCCAAGGGGCACAAATGCGAGACAAGATCGGATGATTGTGCGACAGGCCCGAACTGGCCCAACGGCATCCTTGTTCGCCATCCAACGTTCTACAGCCTCTTCCGTACCACCCGAGGTACCTTCCACCATCTTACGGCGCCTGGCTGAGGTGGGGTTACGCTCACGGTGGCCTTTAAGGCTTCTGTCCATTACGCCACAACATCGACAGAGTCGTTTGGAGTGGTGTCGTAGCCGAGTAACATGGTTGTCAGCAGACTGGCATCGCATAGTGGTCAGCGATGAATCACGCTTCAGTCCTTCAGCAGGAGACTATCAGATGCGTGTGTGGAGGCGCCAGGGCCAGCGGTCCCAATTTGTTTTACACAAGCACACAGCCATTACCCGTGGTGTGATGGTGTGGGGTGCTATCTCTTACGACAGCAGGTCGCCCCTAGTCATCATGCGTACAACTTTAACAGCTCAACGATATGTTGATGAAATGATGAGGTCGTTTGTGTTACCCTTCATGGCACGTCACTCTGGGGCCATTTTCCAACAAGATAATGCCACGCCACATACGGCTGCATATCTGTGGACTGTTTCCGTACTGTTGATACTGTTCCTTGGTCAGCAAGGTCACCAGACCTTTCGCCAATCGAGTATGTATGGGACATGCTAGGCCGCCAGATTCGAGCAATCTGAAATGTAGCAAATCTGGAGCAACCATTGAGGAATGCCTGGCAAAATGTATCGCAGGATGACATTAGGAAACTTTATCACTCCTTACCTAGACGTATACACATTCATTGCCGCCAAGGGGTATTTCACCAATTACTGATTTGATAATTCAATGTGCAATTGCTAACCATTGATGGGTCCTGCAGCCTTGATTTTGTAATCATTTTATTACCTGTGTATGAGCTGTACGCATATTTAATTTCAATAAAACCAATCACTTTCTTCATTGTGCTTCTTTTTTTTTTTGCAAAAGAGTGTATAAGGAAAGTTTTAGTATCGTGTTGAAAATTGCAATTCGAACTTTCGATGAATCTACACGTTTAGTACACTCTAGAACCCTATCATACTATTTTTAGCATGATATCTCTGTGTGCGTTTGTGTATTTGTGCAATGTATGCGTCCACTCTAGCTAAAAGACTAAAAGACCAAATTTCACAAAATTTGGTAAATAAGTCACTTGTATGTTTCCCTAGTGTCGATTAGATTTGGTACTATTCGTTAAAAAAGAACCTGTCCCTTTTTATTGCGAAATGGCCCGTAAAAATATAAAATAAAAGTCGACGTACACTCAAATGTATCCATTAAATGCTTGTTTTACACGTAATTTGTTTTATGACGAAAGGAACAGAACCAACCCCATAGCTCTAGGATGAACCGTTCTCGTGACATTTGAGTTTTATCTCATTCTTTCAACGTCGCCTTTGAAAATACGCTAAATGGAATCGGAAATAGAATTAAAATTGCCAATTCAGTGTCATTTCAAAATAATCCATGTTATTTTGTGCAATGAAACTCAATTTAATGAATTGTTAAAAAAAGAAAGAGAGCATGAATTTATCTCTATAGAGAAAGTAGTGTCAGTTCACATTAGATATTTTAGAAATATTTATTCGGAAAACCTTGCGATATCTCCAGAACGACTCAAGCTAACGTTCTAAAGTTCGTGTTATTCGCTTACTAATGAAAAATTGTGCATAAAATGATTTTTTGTTTGACATTGAATGTCCTAATTTTTTATGATTTTGTTCAAAAATTCATTCGAAAATTGGGGCGTCCGGACGTTCGATCGCTTTTCAAATAAATATCGTTCTAGTATACATTGATTGTAATAGACGTACTATTTTTTTTTTCGAAAAGCTTCATTCGTTCGTGAGATATTATACACGCACACAAACTAACAGACACACACACCACCTCATATTCATAGATCCAAGTTCAGAGGTGGTAATGAAGAGATGAAGCCAGGTCCTGTAAATTTTTGTATTTTTAAATCAATCGTCTCAGAAGACACGACTGTTGTAAAACATATCCTTTGATCAGTAGTTCGTGATATGTATCTGGTGATCGGCCTGTCGCCAAAAGCTCCGCTTCAACGAAGCTGGTCTTGCACAGAGTGTTGGTATTTACAACACTCTGAACAAAACCAGTGACTCGGAAATACAACAGTTTTACTTTCCTTGTATAATAGTATAACATATAAAGAAAGCAATGTGGTCGAATATTCGAATTTGAGTTTTCGACGAAAGGGCAGATTTCAAGCATCCCCGAACACGAATACAACGTTTTTGAAGAGAGAGAAAGTGTGTGAACGCAATATCTCACCAACGAATGTACAGTTTCGAAAAATACTCTCTCTCTCTTTTTTTCTTTTTATCAAAAACGTTGTATTCGAGTTCAGGGATCTTTGAAAATCTTCTCTTTCGTCGAACATTCCAATTCGAATATTCGACCACATTACTTTCTTTATACATTATACATACTATTATGTAAGGAAAGTAAAACTGTGTTGGATTTCTGAGTCACTGGCCGGTCACCAGATACATATCAAGAACTACTGATCAAAGGATAGCTTCACAGCAGTCGTGTATTCTGACACGATTTAGTTAAAACACAAGAATTTACGGGACTTGGCTTTATCTCTTCGTTAACAACTTTGAACTACTCGAATCGACGTGTATGTGTGTGTGAACGCAATATCTCACGAACGAATGGATCGTTTCGAAAATATTTGGTAAGATTATTGCAGTCAGTGAATACTTATTGATCTTAAAAAGTCTAACGAAAAAAGTTGAACGTTCAGAAGATCTCCAAATTTTGAAATGAATTTTTGAAAAACCATACATGAATCAGGACATTAATGTTAAATAAGCAATTATTTTATACGTAATTCATTAGAACACGAATGGCACAAACTTTAGAACGCTAGCTTGAACTGTTTTCGAGATATTGCAAGTTTTTCTAATGTATTTATCTAAACAATTACATAAAATTGAAAAGTAGTATGTATCGTCCAATATGTTCAATTTCCAGATGAAATATTTGGCGACACATTTAGAGAAATGTCGCCAACTTGTCAACTTTTGAAAATGTGCCAAATTAAGAATTAATTATTGAAATATCTTAATGGACTATATTGCTTCACACGGATGCCATAGCAATATTTCTAACTGCCATGCTAGATTTGTTCGAAATGTAAGTTAATTTGGTGTTTTTAAATAGCTTTAAGCCTTCTCATCCAGAAATGCGCTAAATGTTGATGCACAATTCAATGTTAAAAACATTGTACCGTTGAATTTTGTACATCATTATTTCACGGTGAAAGAAGTGAAAGCACTAAATTATGTATAGGGAAAGAAAAAAAAATGTATAACGTGTTAATTTTGGGTGCTTCCCACATCAAATTATTTAGCTTCTGAAATCATCTTATACACAAATTGCTTATCATTTCTGTTTTATACCAAGTTTTCTAAACGTTTTTGTAAAATGCCTGTGTTTATGTGCTTCTAGGGATTCCGCCTTTGTTAGGAGGTTTTTGACTTGCAGTTCTTTTATCTAAAAAAACAAAAAAAAAACAAGACTTTTCTTATTTTCTTCCAGTAATCTCAAGAAATGTTTACCGATATGTACCGATCATATGCACCGATTCAGTAACTGAAAACCCGTCAAAAGGGGCACGCATTTCAAGAACTAAATTTCCTCAACAGTCTTGATTTCGCAGCTGGCCATCAAGCACCATCTGTGAAGCCATCTGCGCTTTTTCTGCGGCAACGTAAAATGAGGAGAGGTAACCGCCATCGCTTCTTGTAGAAGAGTGACGATGCTGTCTTGGTACATCTTGTTGATCGTGCAGTGGACGGTGGTCAACTGCCACGTCAACCATACGCACCAGATGAAAGCTGAGAGACTGAAGGAGAAGTGGGGTGTAGACTCAGTCATAAGAGACCTCGAGTGAGTACTGAGATACGCTAGGGTTTATCCAGTCTATCTATTTTTTACTGCGGGATAACAATACTAGAAATTTTAATTTTCATATGATTCAATCTTGTTCTTATTGTTGTTTCCAATTGCATTTATCAGTCATCATTAGTGTTTTAAAAAGTTGGAAATATTGAAAAACTTGGAAAAAAAGCATTTTCTTCTCAGAAATTTTGGAAAAATATTTGGAAATTTCGCTTCTTCCGATTTCTTACTATTCTTTTCAATGGGGGTGTTAAAAATGCTAATTTTGGATGTAAAAGTTTATACTCAAACTCCATAAACGTTTGTTTATTACAAAATGTCAAATATTAGTAAAATATTTAATATCATTTTCGAATTATCACATACTATGCAATGTTTGTGTGATCATTAAATAAAAGCAATAACCTTTTATATGCATTTAGGGATTGTTTTCTTCTTTTTCGCCAATAACCTGCTATCATTTTTAAAAGTGCAATAACTTTTTTAAAAAACTTTATAATTTTAAATGCATTAAAAAATATTACAACGGAAAAGTTTCCCCTCTGATTGTCAGGAAAGAAATAAGATCAATGTATCGGTCATTAAATAAATATTTCAAATTATGTAATTTTAATAACTTTTAGCCAACTCCATTCTCTCAAATTAAAAAATTTCGTGGTTTCGGCGATAAATCGGGCACCTATCAAGAGCGGATCTTTAATGGCCGAGCCATTGTCCGTTCTCCTTGAGTGTTCGTCATCTCAAAATTTCACTGCCATGATTATTGAAACAAGAACAGTAAAACTTGGTGGTCACTGTAGTATTGCCAAAAAATTCAGTCTTAACACAAAATATAATTTAGATTCCCTTCAAATTAAAGTCAGAGTTACATAGCTCAAAGTTCGGTTTTTTATTTCTCTTCAAGAAAATGTGTATCATTCACGAAATCCTATGTACAAGAAATCTATTTCTCATTTAAATACTACAATCAGAATCTTTATATGTATAAAAGGGAAAAAAATCAAGGTTACGCATGTTACATTCTTATCTTACATAAACGTCGCGTGATTGGCTATCTTGATAGGCAGGTTAATGATAAATTTATTACATAAATTAACGATTATAAGTTTAGAAAAGTTATTCCAAGCCTTTCTTCGCTAGTTGTAAGCAGGTTTTACTCCATTTCAATACCTTTTGCATGCATAACGAGTTTCAAACTAACAATTTACTACACAAGGCCACCTTGTTTAGACAAATCTGGCGATATTGGAAAACGTTTATAGCTTTGTTTATATTTTGATTAATAGTTATGCCTTTCAAAGACAGGGAAACCAAGACTCTTTAAAAAAAATGAAGTTGCGAGTCTTTAAATAATCTATATATTCTGTTTAGCAATGTGCGACACTTGGCTTCGAAAATAGTCATCTTTATTAAAAATCCGGCTTATTTCTGTACAGTGATCAAGTCTATAAGTGCGCAAAGATTCAGCCTTCTAGGTCACCGTCTGAAATGTCTAGAAATATTTTTCGAATCTCTCCCCCCATGTGTCTGGCCCCTGGAGGAGAAATCGAAATTTAACTCCGTTAGTTGCTGTCTCGTGTTCGATACTGAAAGTGTGCAAAGATTCGCAGTTTTCTAGGTCACCGGAAGAACTTCTGGTGGGTTTGGAAATCCTGTTCGTATAAACTCCATTTTCACCCTCGAGAGGAGGTGGAGAGGGGGATTGAAAATGCGGCATTCCATTTTAACCGTCCCTGAGGGGATCGAAATTCCAGCTCCGTGAGATTCGATTCTATTTCATTGTTGATACTATAATTGTGTAAAAATTCCATGTATATATCAACAAGAAAGATCAATCATGCATAAAGCATTCATTATGAAACACTTTCCAAATGAAATTCATTCTTATTTAAACATCTCTAAAATGCGATACATTCAGCGATGATATTTTTTTTAATTATTACAGAACTACAATAATTTATTTTACTTAAAACTTTATCGAAAAAAATGAACTTTATTCAAAAGACGTCATCGAAATGTAAATTGTCTGGCTCTCCATGTAAAAGCAATGAATATTTCATGCATACACTTTTATTCCAGATTCCATAGTTAAATAATTTTGTGTGAAAAAAATTCAGCAATTCTTATACAACTCATCTTGCAATCTCTTGTTTACAATCTCTGCATCCATTAAAATTAGGCTTCGTTGTAGAAATAATCAAAGTCTGATGATCATTTAAACTCAATATTGTAATTGCATTGGCGCAGAATATAAATGCACAGAAAATACGCAAAAATAAAGCGATTTTAGGACGGATGCAACACTAAAAAATCTGGTGTCGGCAACATATGCTTTCCTTATATAATGTAATGAATTTACTACTTTTGCAGTAAAATAAATAGGTTTTTCTTATAGTAGATACTAATATTCTTTCCAAGATATTGAATTTTCGACAATTTGTCGTCATTTTCATTGATTTAGCGTCATTTTTATCCATTTGGCGAGATTTTCGTTAATTTGGCAACATTTCAAAAAGTCGCCAAGTTGGCGACATTCCACCAAATTCGTCGCCAAAATCTCGCCAAGCGTTATGGACGAAGAAATAAGTTATTCTTACAGCAGATAAATGACTATTGGCGTTCAAATACAAAAGTATTACTCAAAGTATCCTTTTTCAAGAATGGAACGAGCTAGATCCACGAGAATGATGTCATCCAATTTATCGCATGGAATTACATATGAAAAGTGAACATGTTTCTCAAAAGGAAATATTTTTATTTTATATGACTTTTTGATAATTTTTTTTAAAATGTGCAATATCTCGAAAACAGTTCATGTTAGCGTTCTAAAATTTATATCAATCGTTTTCTAATGAAAAATTACATAAGAAATGTTTATTTGCGTAACTTTATTAGTGGTTTTGATTTTTTGACGATTTTTTCAAAATTTCACTCGAAAATTTAGGGGGGTTCTGAACATTCGATTGCGCATAAAAACAATAGACTTCCAGTGTTTAGGGATTCTGATTTCTGTACAAAATTTGGTTCGAATCGGTCCATTCGTTCGCCTGTTATCGTCTCCACACACACACACACACACACACACACAATATTACTAATATATACTAATATTCTTTCCAAGATATTGAATTTTCGACAATTTGTCGTCATTTTCATTGATTTATCGTCATTTTTATCCATTTGGCGAGATTTTCGTTAATTTGGCAACATTTCAAAAAGTCGCCAAGTTGGCGACATTCCACCAAATTCGTCGCCAAAATCTCGCCAAGCGTTATGGACGAAGAAATAAGTTATTCTTACAGCAGATAAATGACTATTGGCGTTCAAATGCAAAAGTATTACTCAAAGTATCCTTTTTCAAGAATGGAACGAGCTAGATCCACGAGAATGATGTCATCCAATTTATCGCATGGAATTACATATGAAAAGTGAACATGTTTCTCAAAAGGAAATATTTTTATTTTATATGACTTTTTGATAATTTTTTTTAAAATGTGCAATATCTCGAAAACAGTTCATGTTAGCGTTCTAAAATTTATATCAATCGTTTTCTAATGAAAAATTACATAAGAAATGTTTATTTGCGTAACTTTATTAGTGGTTTTGATTTTTTGACGATTTTTTCAAAATTTCACTCGAAAATTTAGGGGGGTTCTGAACATTCGATTGCGCATAAAAACAATAGGCTTCCAGTGTTTACGAATTGTGATTTTTGTACCAAATTTGGTTCGAATCGGTCCATTCGTTCGTCAGTTATCGTCTCCACAGGCTCACTGAGACACACACACACACGCACACATACTTGATTACATATTTGATTCGTGATCAGGGATGCTTGAAACATGCTCTCCCATCGAAAACTGGAATTCGAATTTTCGACCCCGTCACAATACTTTCCTTATACATTATGTATATAAGGAAAGTAATATAAATTCAGAAGAACTTTTAAAAATCACGATTTTTACTCAAGAAATAAAGATGGATGCTATATTTTATTTTGAAGTGGGTCACGTGACCTCTTCATATTATTTGAATGTAATTATTGTTTTAATTTTAATTTAAAAAACTACCGAACATATATTTTGTTGAAATTTTTTTTATATATTTTATGAGATAATTTGAATATTTCCTAAAATTTTCGAAGCAATTTGTGAATTTTAACTTCCCTTAAAAAATGTTTGAAAAATTAGGTCCCAGGGTTCAATGTATTTCATTTTTTCAACCCGGGTTGAACCCAGAACTGTTTGGGTGATATTATTCATTTACATTCCCATATGTCCCACAGATCGCCTCAACAATATACTAAAATTTCATTTTGATAAAGTCATTTTTACGGCAGTTATCGTGCGAACGGACAGACGGACAGAATGAAAAGTCAAACATTTTTCAACTATGTTGTACTTTTCAACTATGTTGTAAAGTGTTAAAAATGATGGTTGGCGATCTTAGAGAGCAAGAGGCAGAACGTAAAGTCAATTTATTCTTCCCTTTTAAATTGAGTAAAAAGTTCGTTTTTTTCTTGAGTAATTCGAATTTAAGAAAACATCCCACCTACACAAGCAAATTATTGTGCGCTATTGTCAATGATAAGTACCGTTTGAAAATAGATTAAGTCATGACCAAATCCGCAACGTTACTTTGAAACAACCCATCAAAAGATTAGGCAACTCCTGTCCATTTGCGCAAACAATTACCGTAATTCGGGAGATAGATGGCCTTTCATCCGGGTACAGAGTCCACTTTGTTGAGCCATTTGTTAGGAGGAGTGTATTTAAGTGGTGGAAGTGACACATTCACAGCCACTCATTAAAGGAAACGAGACTGTTGATTCAGTTGTCATGGTTACAACTCAGTTGAGAACAAGGTAATGCTATTGGAAGTTGCGTTTTTCAGTTGTACGTTTGTAGCCATAGTACACTGCCTTCCAAAAGTGGTAGTAAATCTGACATAAGTCAAAAAGTTCTGCTTTGTTTCACTCACCATTTCACAAGAAGGTAGTCAATTGAGTAATATATTCATCAGGATAATAATAAAATTTAAGAAAATATATTTAGGTTTATTTTTACCCTTTAAGTGCTTACTTTACACTTAGTACATTCGGAAAATTTTTGTATGCTGTACAAACAAACCAAACAAGCTTTAATATGGGATATATCCTCCCCTGACTTTGATCGTTTCATCCCTTCAATCAGATGATACAGTGCAGCATAAAACCATAACTGTCATTCCTGTAGAAAGGTAGTTTTCAGCTCTTAGATAATAGTTGGAGAGGATAGATGGGCAGAGACTTCTCTTCCAAGAGCATTCCGAGGATTTTCGATGGAATTAATGTCCGGAAAATACGCTGGCTGCTGCATGCGAACAATACCTTTGCTCTCAAGGTACTCGTCCACCAGCTCTGCTCCGTGTGAATGAGAGTTGCCGTCCACCAAAAGATAGTCTGGAACCACTGCTGCAGCGTAGAGTTTCACGAAGAGTTCAAGGACTTAATCCAGATACTTTCGCCGTGACAGTACCCTCTGAGAACATGTATCAGGTTGGTACAATATTCCAAAGAAAATCCAGTCCATACCATAACACTACCATGACTAAAAGAGTAGGGTTTAACGGTGTTATTAGACTAGTTGCGTGTTCTTTGCTCTTTCCAGACCATTTCACCTTTATTGTCTGAATCTAGGGCCATTCGTGACTCATCCGTGAAGATAAGATTGGACTATTGCGCTTCTGTCCAAGTCGCATACTGACGACACCACATTCAGCGTGCTCTTCTGGTCTAGCGCTCAAATGAATACAAACCCGTGGTACCCTGGCATAAATGACATGAAGCCTTCACCTCACAGTACTGATGGATATCGACTTTCCTATTATTACAGTAGCCATTGGTCGGAAAGCTGGTGCGTCGCTCGACTATTGCGGACTACCTCTCCCAACAGCAGGCCAGATTTGAGAATTTTCTGAACGTATTCTTTGTGTCATAACAAAGCTAATCCAATACAAATAAACCTTAATACTCTTAGAACATTTTTCTTTGTGCATTGAAACTCTGAGGTCATGTTGAAACGAGTCATCTTCACCCCACGTCTAATTTTCATGTTGTTCGAGGAGCGAGCAGATCGCTACTGGAGACATAATTTTCTATTCGAATATCCCCATTGACGACAGCAGCAAGTTTCACCCAATAAAATCCACGGGTGCCATTCTCTGTTTGAGAATTTGCATCGAGTGCAGTGCTTAACTTTTGGAAGGCAGTGTATGTAATTATTTTAATAGATTATGTAGAAAGAAAGACTTGAATGTTAAAAAATAGACACCAAATTTAGAGCGTTTTGACTTCGATTGGAAGTTTTCCACAATATGCAATACGAAATCCCCGCTCCCCTTAAAATGGTGTATCCAACACAGGACTTGCAAATTAAGCCTACGGATAAATTAATTTAGAACATATAAGAAAATAATAACACAGACTATAGATTTCTTATAAAACAATCTAGCAAAAAATCAATTAGTTTATTGTTGTTTCCGATTAAAATAGGCATATTCAGTTTCAAGAAAATCCTTCAATTCTTTCGAGAGATTTCATGCTCCTTGTTAAAAGAATTGAATACCTCGAGAATGACGCGTAATAACTCCAAAAATTGTGCACCTATTAACAAAGCCTTCGACCATTAAGGAACATATTTAACATTTTTGATTTTATTTCATTATAAATACAAAAGTGAGAGGTTAAGAACGGCTCATGTTACAAATAAGTAACGTGTGTTGGTGATAAACGTGTGTATAACATTATAACGTATAAGATAATATCTAAACGCACCTCCTAAACCATCAGTGGTTATACTATTTTTAACGTTCACAGCACTTTTAACTTAACAAGGACATGATATAACACAGAAGCTCCCCCCCCCCCCTCCCGTAAAAGATAGCTATAATCCATTTTCTTACGTTCATTAATTAGGAAGTGGATGTAAAAAAAGTTTTGCGTTGGCCAGTTTCTCTTGTTATCGAGACCAGACTGTTGATCGGGTTGCTATGGTTACGCACCCAGTAAAATGAAAGGAAATTTAACTGACTGGGGTGAGGTCAAGAATTTTCTTTGGTGCATACGATGCAAATATAGAATGTCGTAAAATCTGTAAAATATCGTCTATATCTATCCATTATGGGACCGAATAATTTATTCAAGAGTCCTGTGAGGTAAAAGATAATTTAATATTAATATCAAAAATATTATGCATTACATTTTCTCCTGTTTGCTTTGTCGATTTATCCATACTTCTAGAAAAAAGTGTTTACTTTTCTGTAACAATGCGAACATTAAACTGCTATAACGATTTCAATATAAAAAAATTATGGATCATTGTAAATTTTGTACATTTCAAAAATTTTAACATATTTTATTTATTATATACCGGGTGGTCAGAATTAAAACACCCCTACTCTGAGCTCTCTATACATCGAACTACTCAGTGTAAAGGCTCCAAAATTGTTGAACCTACTATTCAAGACATGGGGAAAGGATACGCCAAAAAAAAAAATTTAGTTCCAGAAACACCAATAGGTGGCGCTGTACAACAGAAAATATGCTGAAAAGACACAAAATACACATTTGTAACACATTTTATTCGAACGTACCAAACATTCATATCACAAGGACCTTATCGATGCAGGGAATGCTCAATATGGTTTCCTTCTTCAAGATGTAAAATCTGCAGTCTGTGGACAGACAGCTTGTTCAACTGCGGATCGTAATTGGTCGATTGAGATGCTTCTCACATGCAGAGTGATACTGTGTTTCAAATCTGCCAAGGTTACCAGACGTCCTCGATAAACAAGACTTTTTAAGTATCCCCACAGCCAAAAATCACAGGGATTAAGATCTGGAGAACGAGATGGTCAGGTTGTCGGAAACGCATGATTAATTACTCTACCCTTAGAAAAATGTTGCCGAAGAAACTGCTGTACACAGGTCTAATGTGTGGAGACGCTCCATCTTGCATAAAGGTAATTGAATCAAGATATTGGTGCTGTTGCAGTTGGGGTACAACAAAATTTTCGAGCATGTTTTTGTACCTCCTGGCCGTCACGGTGCATGTTACACGGCCATTGGGATTAGCCTCTTCGAAAAAGAAAGGTCCAAGAATGAATGTGGCTGTGAATCCACACCAGACTGTAACTTTCGGTGAGTGAAGTGGAATCTCTTGGAAGGTACGAGGGTTTTCCGTGTCGCAAATGTGACAGTTATGGGTGTTGACTGTTCCACTTAGATGGAAATGCGCTTCATCGCTCCATAGAATCTGTCATGGCCACGATGCATCCACTTCAACTCTAGCCAGAAATGTCAACACAAAGGTCAGTCGCTTCTCCCTGTCGATGGTCAGCAAGTGGTGATTGTGATCAATTTTGTACGGGAAAAAATGCACTATGTTTCTCAGTACGTTCTGCACTGTGCTGTAGGGAACATCCAAGTGTTGTGACACTCCACGTGCATTACTACAGCCTATAACGTTATCCATTGATTGTTCAACAATAGCGGTAGCAACATCGTCAGAGACATCTGAGCAAGTCGATTTGCGTCCTCAACCCGGCTGAACTCCAAGATGTCCAGTTTTCTCGAATCGAGCGATCATTCTCCCGAGAGCTTGTGGAAGTAATGATTCTTTGTGCAAATTCTGAAGTCGACGAAACTCTCGAAGTGCAGCTGCAGCATGTCCTTTGTTTTCATAAAACAGCTTCGCAAGCAAAGCGCGTTCTGGCAGTGTGACAGCCATCACTGATAAAAATGAAAATTTCCCAGTTTTATCGCCTTTTATGCCCAGAACATAGTAGCTGCAAACCAAGGGTTTATGCAAATTTTTGCGCTTACAGTGCGAAATTGCAGTTACAATGACAGTTTAAGTTTCTTCACTTTTTTATCTTCTTTTTTTTTATATGAGCAAAAGAAATTAAAAAGGAAAAATTCCATATCGCATGTTTTTTTTTGTGATTATTCTGTGTCTTTTCAGCATATTTTCTGTTGTACAGCGCCACCTATCGGTGTTTCTGGAACAAATTATTTTTTTCACGTAATCCCTTTCCCCATGTCTTGAATAGTAGGTTCAACAATTTTGGAGCCTTTACACTGAGTAGTTCGATGTATAGGGAGCTCAGAGTAGGGGTGTTTTAATTCTGACCACCGGATATATATACATACATATATATATATATATATATATATAAATTAAAATAACAAAAACTAAAGTGCAAGAGTGTGAATCAGTAACCACAGTATCTAACCGCGAGCAAAATAAAAGCGTGTGTGAAAAGCAAAAAGCAACGAGGAAGGGCCGAAAAAGCAGAGCACGGAGAGGCCAGGACAAGGAAAATATATTAAAAAATAGTATATCTGCCAGAAACGTCTTCAGGGGCACATTCTAGACAGATATACTAAAATCCGTTGTTTCTATGATTGCATAAAAACACGTGGTTAAAATATTATGCAATCTGTGCCCAACAACGGAATAACAGAAAAAAACCAAATAGGATAAATTCAATTATATAACATAAAATACCACATAAACATGAAATATATATATATATATATATATATAAAGAAGAATTGAACTAAAATATTTGAAAAGAAATAGTAAAGCATCCATAACAAACAAAAGAATTAAATTTCTAACCAGAAAAATACTCAAGAGAATGCTAGTCATCAATATGAAAAACCAGGAAACAATCCTTGTAATTTGAAACGAATATTTTTTTTAAAATGAAGTGACGAATAAAGGATTAAAGGTGATGTAATTATGAAATCGTCAGGGGGTGACTACAATACATCAGCTTCAAATAGCACATTTCATTTAATTGCCATGTTACTCTGAACAAAAGGCTATTAGGCACTCACCCCAATGTGCTTTAAATTGAAATTGATTGAGAAAATTGAAAAACTAAAAAGAATTGACTTACGCGTGTATAGATTATCAACCACCAAATACTAACTTAACATAATCTTCAAACAAGGTGCCGCCAATCATAAATAGCAATGTCCAAGTTGCCAATCTTAAAAATTGTAAAAATAAAATCCATTCTAAAGTATAAGAAGGAATAAACACCAAACAAACTGCATTCAAAATGCATCAAGTGCTATTTAATACATATTAGATAAAGATGATTATTATTATTATTTGATGATACTTATTTCATCTTAATTATATGCTGCACTAGCGCAATATATAGATGCAATTTTAATTGTACAGTTTAATATATTTGTTTCATTAAACATAATAGTTTTATATGCTTGGTATTTTATATTTAAACTTGCTTTTATTTAAACTTGCATCCATAGTTCATTAGCATTTAAAATGATAAGAATTTCCACATAACTATATCTTAAAAATAGGAAACAATTATAGCTGAGAAGTATACATTTGAATTCTAAAAATATAACTTAAAAAAGGAAAAGTGCATAGGAAAGCTAGGTTATATTTAACAAAAGTATAAAATTATTTTAACCTCTATAATAAAGATATGACACAAACAATAAAGAATGGATTTTACAAGACTAAACCTAAGCACGTACATCAAATAGAACAAGAAAATACAAGAAGCTCAAAAAATTAAAATGAAAAAAAAGCAGTAAATAACATGAGATGGTATCGGATCGAGTATACATAAATGCTACTCTTCAGAGATTTATATATCCATGGAAAATTCTTAATATGTTTCGTAGTATAAAGCAACACCCGTGGTTGAAATATTATACAAAGATCTATTGTGAGCAATTATAATCCTTACTATACAGGGTGTCCCAAAAAGATTGAAATGCGCTTTAATTCTTTACCTGTTGGAGATAAGTGGGCAATGTAAATCGCAAAAATGTTGAAAGTAAGGTAGGAAATAAGACAACGTTAATGAAATAGTGTTTCCATTAATTTTCAAAAAGTTACACTTTTTAAATTTTTATGCGATCCCCTTAGATAAATTGGATCAATTAGAATTTTTTTTATTTTTAATGCAACAAGATCATTAAAATAAAACGCATATCTGTATCTTTAAAATCAACTGAAATAAGATAAAGGAAAAAATCTGACTTATGCCACTTTTCCGTACCATGTGAAAGGCTGTTTCATCAGTGAAAATAGGGATCATAAACAAATTGACGATGGAAACTATTTAGATAAAAGAAAAGTACTTAATTATTGAAAAAGTCCTTAGTTATTGAAAAGCACTTAAGAATCCGTGATTGCATCGTGAGCCTACGCGGAATTCGCAAAAATATCTATGTATTACCATCCAGTTTTATCTTTTTTGTGATCTGTCACACATTTACATTTCTAATTTGATATAGGGTCCCCATTCACAATGTTCAGTTTTCAATTAAATATAACTCGCTCAATTTTAAAGATACAGATATGCGGGGTTTTTTAATGATCTTGTTGCATTAAAAATAAACATTTTCTGATTGACCCAATTTGTCTAAGGGGATCGTATAAAAATTTAAAAAGTGTAACTTTTTGAAAATGAATGGGAAGACTATTTCATTAAAGTAGTCTTATTTCCTACCTTACTTTCAACGTTTTTGCAATTTACATTGTCCACTTATCGCCAGGTAAAGAATAAAACCGCGTTTCAGTCTTTTTGGGACACCCTGTGTGTGTGTATATATATATATATATAATCTTAGACACCTATAAAAGAACTGTTAGCAGTTAGTAGTTTCTCCGCAGCTGCCCCACTAGACACTTCCTCATACGATCCACCCCAAAGAAATTCCTGCACTTACCTCTATCCATAGCGTTTACTTTCTTAAGAAAACTTTTAGAAAATGTCTTATTTTATTAGTTTTGGGACAATATCGCTATGATCCATGTCACAATACATGTTCTTACACATAATAGTTGTTCGAACTCGAAATATGAAGTGCCGAGAATAAAATGAGAAGGTTAAAGAGAATGCTGAAACACACAACACGAAACATTTTCTTCTTTTACTGAGAACCATTGTAGGAAGAAAAGGGGCTTGTCACTAACCGTCCTCACTAATAGGAACAAGATTGTTGATAAGGTCACTATGGTTACCACTGGGGACAATTTTTCAGGAAGATCTTTTTTGGAAATAAATATTATGTAAGGAAATGTATTCAACGTCCTGGTAGATAACTGTCACAAGAAAGGAAAAGCATATTTAAGACCCTCATCGATACTATACAACAGGGTGTCAAGGAAACTCGTGTACCAGGCTAACATATGGAGAAGTATTAGAGTCATCGTGGGAAGTATTAGGGTTATCATGAAAAGTATTAGGGTTATGATATATTTTTTAGGCAGATGTATAAGAAATTCCTATGGAGCTAGACGATGAAATCATTAGAAACATTAGGGAGCCGAATCCTTTTTCGGGGAGTGTACGGGGACAAGGTATATAGAAAGACGGATTTTCTTTGGATACACACAGAAAGAAATTTTGTTTGGATACACACAGAACCCACCTAATTTCATTGGATACACACAGAACCCACCTAATTTCATTGGATACATACAGAACCCACCTAATTTTATTGGATACACACAGAACCCACCTAATTTCATTGGATACACACAGAACTCGCCTAATTTCATTGGATACACACAGAACCCACCTAATTTCATTGGATACATACAGAACCCACCTAATTTTATTGGATACACACAGAACCCACCTAATTTCATTGGATACACACAGAACTCGCCTAATTTCATTGGATACACACAGAACCCACCTAATACTAGAGACTATCTCATTTTTTATTAGGGATAAAGTAAAAAATTCAATTGCAAAGTTGTATAGCGTTGCAAAATGAATAAGTACTAAGCAAGCATTTTTATACCACAGCAAAAGCTGCAAAATAACGATTGAAAAGAGACAATTTTATGAATCTACATGTAACTGTGTAAACTTATAGATATTTATAATAATAAAGGAAGATGCCTCTGTGTGTCTGTATTGTTTGTAACAGAAAATCGAAGATGCTCGAGGTTAGAAATGAAAAAAGAAAGTATTTGGACGTCAATATAGTCATTTATCTGCTATTAGAATAACTTATTTTTCCGTCTATAACGTTTGACGAGATTTTAGCGACTAATTTGGTGGAATGTCGCCAACTTGGCGTCTTTTTTAGTATTGCCAAATTAACGAAATTGTCTCCAAATGGATAAAAATGGCGCTAAATCAATTAAAATGACGACTAATTGATCAATATCTTGGAAAAACATAAGAGTAGACTATAAGAATAACCAATTTCTCCGTCGGTCTGTAACGCTTGCCGAGAAATTTAGCGGGACGTCGCCAATTTGGCGACTATTTTAAATGTTACCAAAGTGACAAAAATGACGCCATATGGGAAGTAATGTTTCGCAAATTCTGATTTCCTTCACATGACCGGCATACTTTCTAGTATACGAGTATAAGAAATGCTTTTCTCTCCGTTTATCTGTAACACTTGGTGAGGAACTTGGCGAATAATTTAGCAAGGTATCGCCAACGTTGCGATATTTCGCCCCAGATTGACAAAAATATCGTCAAAATTGCAAAAATGACGCTAAATTAATGAAAATGACGCTAAATTAATGAAAATGACGCCAAATTGATGAATTAATTATTAAAATATTTTAGTATATGGACTATATTGCTCATAGAGGATGCTATCAGTATCGATAATTGTTTATTTAGAGTTGCGAGAAATATAAGTTAATTGGATACTTTTAAATAGTTTTACATGTTGTCATCCGGAAAATCGCCAAATGTACAATTCAACGATAAAAACACAGTGCCGTGGATCTTTCATATTATATTTTGACTGTAAAAGTATTAAATTCATTGCATTATATAAGGAAAGTCATGTGCTGCCCACATCAGATTGTTTAGCTGCACGTGGAATGGATGAGCTAAAATTAACACAAAGTTCTGGAAATTGGGGGGAGAAAAATCGAATGATGATAAATTTGGATTCAAGGTAAAAGTGGGTAGCTTTTACATACTATTTTCTTTACTCAAACTGTAGCATAGACAGTCCTAGATTATGGTGTAGTCTCACACGACCCATGTCTAGGGCCCCCTGATTTTATGTAGCCCCAAACACGGATCCAGCATGAATCTTAAGGGGTGGGGACGAGTTGTATTAACATAGTTAAACAACAATACTATTACAACAATAAAACTACAACAATACTACAGCAATAGCTTATATAGTGTTACGACGTATTCTCTGGAATCGTGGGTGTGCACTTAGGATACAAGAATGAGTCCAAATTTCTGGATAACTGTCACATTTATTCACAAGCACTGTGTAAACAGTAACAATATATAGTAAAACAACACTTAAATGCTTCACTAATTTTACAAAATAACAGGTACTATTCTTAAAACATTGCGAAAGTCACAGTTCAATGTAGCTCGTATCTCGTCAACTGCTCTCCCACTGAATGATGATTCCTTTTATACAGTCTCCATAGAAGGGCGCGGTAGCCCATTGGTTAGCGCGCTGGAGTTGCACTCGGTAGGCCCGGGTTCGATTCCAGCCACTGCCAAAACTGTCGCCGTGTTCATGCGGAGTACGATCACGTTAAACATGTCGGTCCGAAAGTCCTCCCGAGAGGTTGGTGGTAGGGGAAGGAGGGTACGGTCCCTGTGGATGCCTCCCCCACTGGGTTCCGGTCTAAATTGGGTGGTACTTCCCGACCGTTCAAACAGTTACCTTACACCTTTCTGGTAGGTCGGACGGTCTGGGTTTCAACAACAACAACAGTCTCCATAGAAACTTCTGGAAATCTCTAATATCTCGTAGAACAATGCGGTATAGGGGTGCTTCTCGAACCTTCGAGAAGTCGCTAAATACCGTCAAATTGACGACAAATCGTCAAATATGGCAACCCTTCGTCGACATTCTGGAAAACCTAGTTTCACGTCATGAGAAAGCATGGTTGTACGGGTGTTTTCTCCGTCTGGTAGTTGGAAGAGACGAAAGTAGGGCGGAGGAAAATGGACTCCAAAGCATTTTATGTTCGCAACAATATGCATGGCAAGCAACAACTACAGCAATATATCTTATATACTCCTTTTCAGTTTTTCACAATACTACTGCAACATCTTATATATACATAGTCGCATATATAAAACAGGCTTTTGGTATAGTCAAGGTAGATTGTAGCGTATGGGTAACTATTTTTAAATTTAATAAATATTTTTATTTATTTATTTTTTAATTTTCGTTTTTACTATTTAATAAAGTTTCTTAATACATTTTTTCTATAAATATGGAAGCTAATCAAAATGATTAATTTCGTCATTTCAACAGTTATATCAAAATCACATTGTATTAAATTATAATTTAACATACTGATAAAGATCGGAAATCAATACCTTTAAAAGTAAAAATTTTCAGTGCTGTGAAAATACAGTACATAATGTTATGCCAGGCGATCGACTCTTCTGAATCAACCCCCGGGGGCTCCAAAATCGTTTCATAATTGCATCTCAAATCCTGGCTGTTGCATGGCAAATATGTAACGTTGTGTGTTGTGGAGGGATTGCAATCGATAAAGATGGTCCCTGTGGTACTTCCACAATACATATATGATTCCCTAGGAGAACACCTGCAAAAGAGCGAAGAAACAACGCTTCTTCGAAAAATAGACAGAGAAGTCTCAGTTTCAGAGGGGCCCGCAGCAGGGCGCCTTGGGGAGAGCTGATCCCTTGACCGTTTCCGGCCGCACGTGCGCCCGGGTACGTGGGAATTCTGGCCCAGATGTCACACACTAATTCTGGAGAGCCAACGGACGTACCGTGCTGAAAACACGGGTTCTCGTTAGATCACCGAAGTCAAGCAGCATCGGACGCGGTTAGTACTTGGGTGGGTGACCACCTGGGAACACCGCGTGCTGTTGGCAAATTTCGGGAGCGGTAGCCCGGTGGTTTGCGCGCTGGATTTTGCACGCTGCCCCAACTGCCGCCGTGTTCATGCGGAGTACGATCACGTTAAACATGTGAGTCCGTAAGTCCTTCCGAGAGGTTGGTGGTAGGGAAGGAGGGTACGGTCCCTGTGGATGCCCCCCCACTGGGTTCCGGTCTAAATTGGGTTGCACTTACCGGTCGTCCAAACAGTTACCTTACACCTTTCTGGTAAACAAACTTCATCCTCTTCTTCAAACTCCGCTGTGACTTCTCTTACTCCCTTGGACCCACCCAAATCTTCAAAAATCCTCTCGAAACCTGTTACAACTCCACTTCTCAAACCTGCATGGACAACTTCAACCAAAAACTTTACGACACCTGCGGTAAAATCAACTACCACTTCAACCTCTCCTGCAATTACCAGATCTACCCAAGTACTCCTGGTTTAGTATCCTGCACTCCTTCCCACTCTGCTCAGTTCTCTGCTCCAACCCTTCAAGACATCCCATTGGTTTCTTCTCCGGTTCCTGGCTCTCTCTCTCAGGTCGCCTTGGACTCAGCATCTATTCCTGCCGCTTCGGCTTCGCCGGCTCCGACGTCTCCTGCTCTCGACTTTCCGATTCTGCCTGGTTCTTCAAAATCCACAGATATTCCCTCTACTCCTGCCCCTTCTACCTGTTCTAGTCCTGGCTCCACCGCTACTGATAAAGATGCTCCACCTTTTAATCTCAATAACGAACATGTGGCTAAGATCATGAAAAACATTGATAGACTTGAGAAATATTTTACCAAAAACGTAAAGTTAAATGCCACTCATAAAGCATACACGGAGGACAAATTTAGAGATATTAAAATCTCTCTTCATACTCTCGAAAGTAACGTTGGTTCTGCTCCATCACCTCGTTCTCGACCGCTACTGGTAGATGCTGTAGCTTTCTCAAACCTTTCCAAGAAACTAAATGATGACTTCGCAAATTTCCAGCATAAAATCAACAATGACCTAAAATCTTTCACTACAAATATTTTGAAAGAAATTCCTACACAGGTCAAAAACTCGGTACAACAGTCATTCAAAAGATCAGGACCTACTGCTCCTGCTCCTTCCTCCTACGCTGCTCAATCTTCTGCTCAACCTGGAACCTCTTCTCGCCAGTTCTCCAGCGTTCTACTCCAAGGACTGGATCGCTCAAAAGATAACCTACAGCTGAAAAAAGACCTTATCTCACTCCCCTGTCCTCTTGGAGTCAACATTAAAAACATCACTACACTGCCTAACGGTACGCTCAAAGTTACATGTAAAGAGGACAACCCAGCGAAACTACTACCAAAATTTCAAAATTCGGCCATCAAGAGCAAATTTACAATTAGGGTCCAGGAGGAACGTAAAAAGGCACTTATAATCTTCAACCTTCCTCCCAATTTCAATGAGGAGAATGTAAAAGCATTGGTGGTGATCAACCATCCTACTTTGAAAACAGAAGATATTAGAATTCTAAAAAATTTCCCAGCCAGGTCTGGCAACTTAAATTGGGTACTTCTCATGAACACTAACGATGCAAATCAAATACTGGAAACGAAAAAACTCTTCCATCACTTCAAGTCTTACCTAGTAAAAAACTATATTGCATTAAAAATATGTCACAAATGTAAGGGCTACGGACACGTGGCAAGTTCCTGTCACCATGTTACCGGTAATTGCAGCCACTGTACCCGTAGCGGACACACATACAAAGAGTGCAAAGCTCAGACCTTAACCTGTGTGAACTGTACTACTTCTAACGCAGGAGACTCTAGTTTAAAATACAAAACTAATCATACAACCTATGATAAAAAGAACTGCCAAACTTTTCAGGCTGAGATGGCGAGAATTAGAAAACTTCAGAATGAGGCTTAACAATTTTTTGGTTTCCTTAATTCTGCATATTATATGTCTTTTGTTCTGTATGTTTTGTTATTTCATGTTTTTGTTATTTCTTGTTTTTATGTAATTTTAGTACCTTTTGCTTCCCCCTCCGGGCTTTTTTTTTCTTTCTATATTTTTTTCTTTTTTAATGAACTTTTCCGGTATTCAAATTAACGTTAATCACTCGCTCTCTGCTCACTCTTCATTATTTAAATTCGCCCTCGATAATTCAATAGATTTTGTTTGCCTTCAAGAGCCATACGTTAATCATAATTTAATTCTCTCTCCCCCCCCTGGGGTTCGACAATATTCTTCCAACTCACAAAAATCAATTATTCTAATTTTTAACCCCCAACTTATAGTAAACTTTAAATATAAATCACTAACATCAAAATTTGTAGAAATTTTACTACCACATCACGCTCCAATTAATTTAGCGAGCATATATTTTCCCCCTCATGATGATTTTACAAACATGCTATCAGAAATTGAAATTTTTAACTATTTTAATGAAATTTTTTTACTCCTTGGAGATTTTAATGCCCGTGCCCGGATGTGGGGATACGGTTTCACCGATCAGAGGGGACTCGACATGATCGACTTTTGTCTTAATAATAATCTTGTAATTTGTAATGATGTTAAATGTGGTCCAACTTTTGTTTCACATACTGGAAATGGCTTCCCCGACTTGTCCCTTGTTAACTTTTCACTTTTCGATTTTATTCAGAGTTGGGAGATTCTCTCGAGTGACACATTCAGTGACCATAAATATATCAAAATTATTTTTAACCTTGATCCTCCTTCAGATAATACTTTCTTCTTAAAAACTCAATACGGTATAGGCAAATTTATATACAACTTCAAAAACAACCTTAACTTTCTTAATCCTCTATTAGATAAAATTCACGACACAAATTCTCTTGACTCCTTTGTAAAAATTTTAATTGAATCCGTCCAAGATTGCGCCTTTAAATATATTAGAAAGAAAAAGACTAAAACTATAAAAAACTTCACTTGGTGGACCCCAACCCTTTCGAAACATAGAAATTTTGTCACTGCCCTATATAAAAGAATTCGGTCACTCGAGAGAAATGATGCTTCTCCTGAAACTATACTTTCTGCCAAAATTCTTTACAAGCTTAATAAAGCCAAATATAAATTACTCCTCAAAAAACCCGAATGGATTCCTGGAAGGCTTATTGCACTAAGTGCAGTAACTCTTTCGGCTCACATTTCAAATTTGCCTTCCAGAAACATAGAAAATTCAATAATATTAATCTTTTTTTCCCTGACTCCCCCTCCCTTAACTATGAAGACAAATTGAAACGATTGATGGACCACCACTTTAAAATTGATACTGACTTTAGCGGTTTTCCACATTTTAATTTACCTTCTGATGGGTTGGGGGTTGTCTCGGATGAGGAGCTTTCAGCAGTAATCAAAAATTTAAAAAACGGAAAAGCTCCCGGTCTCGATAACCTGGACTTCACAATATGGAAAAAACTTTTTAAATCATTCCCTTTCTTTTTTTCGAAATTCATTAACCTTTGCTTTAAACTTTGCCATTTCCCCTCATGTCTTAATAATGCAAATATCATATTCTTTAATAAACCCGGTAAGGATCCCACCCTTTGTTCTTCCTACCGCCCAATTTGCTTATTACCTACCCTTGGAAAAATTTTGGAAAAAATATTTATTAACAAACTCAACTTTTGGCTTTTCTCTGCTGGGGCTCTACCACCAACACATCGTAAATCTACCCGGGTTCGAAATAACCGGTTATTCCGCACGTGAATCAAATTTTACGAAATGTGGTACCACGAAGTCTTATTTGGGTGCCTAAAGTTGTACGAAGGTTCGTAAAAACCCCTTGATAATTTCACCCTCTAAGGAGGCCGTGAAACCTGAAATAAGGTACGTAATAGCAGTATTCAAGATGGCGGTCTTGTATTTGCGAGTGATCGTTTTTGAAAGGAAGAAAAATTCAACCACAGAAGTTAAATTAATTATGCTAAATGACAATGAATTTGTTTCATTGTTCAGGTTAAATTACCACCAAGTTGCCGACTAAATTAGTATCAAATGATTCGATAATAATTTCCTTGGAATATGTAAAACGACGATCTTGAGAAATTTTATAAGCACCAATTTTTCATCAAATCTGAAAATTTTGTTCCACATATATTAAAATACAAGCTTATTTATTTACTTCAAAGGATCTGCCCTTTCAATTTTCAAAATATTTCTTTTCTTTTTTTCTATTTGGAAGTTCGTATAATTATTTAGGTTTCAGCTATGTTAACGTTATCGAACTCAACTATCTCTCTTTCATGAATCGTTAAATAAACATCTGACAGAATTTTAAAAACAAAACCTGTATTTTTTCTATACAATTTTTTCCCCCAAAACTATATTAAAACAACTTCAAAATATAATCTGCTTTTAAAAGAACATCCTGAAATAGCACTGTAAGGTTTAGAGCGTGTAATTTCTTATTACACTCAACATGGCATAGCACTCTTGCTAAGGCGGTAGGAGAGACGCTCAGCAATCGAGAGGTCTCTGGTTCGAATCAGAGTGGGTTTCATTTTTAAAACTTGTGCTGCCATCTGTTACTACAATATTCAGGTGAAATGTTTTACAATAACATGCAGAGCTTTCTGTTTAAAGTTTTATCCTCAAATTACCTAACTTGAATAAATTATTAAGTTTACGTTTTCGTAAAATTTATTTTGAAGTTAATTTGAAAATTTTTTATACTTTAGTTAAGTATACTTTATACCAACCAAAGATGAAATATACATTTTCTACTATGACAGATGATGTTTACTTTGAAATTAATTTTCCTGTAGTCCGTAGAGAGCTAGCTCATCATTGACACACGCAGATGTAAAATTTTGTTCAGGTTCAATTATTTAAGAAAAAAAAAAATAACATTTTGCTAAATATATTTCATTTTTTTTAATATTATAACTTTACTTATTTGTGTTTTACTTTTGTAAATGATTTTCGCTTCTTTATGTTGTTTATACTTGAGAAGAAAACTATAAGATTTTCCTAAGCATTTTACATGAATTTCATCATATTTTGTGAAAGGACCCCCCCCCCCCCCCCCCCAATACTTTTCAAATACTAAAAGCAAGTACAAGATATATATTTTACTACTCATCACATTTTCAAAAAAATTTTGTATTTTTTATATTTGTAAAAGTAAGTACAGCACAAATAAAAAGAATATACAGTAAAAACTCTGATATTTAAAATGTATTTCTTAAATATGAAAGATTTGCAACTGCTTTACAAAAACTGTTAAAATATTCTTAATTTGCTTTTCTGTGGCACTGATATCAAAACTAAACCATAATATATTAATCCTAGTTTAACTTTTAGATACGCAAACTGTGAATAACTTTAGGTAATATAATCCTTTTTGGGACTTGGAAAACAAGTATATTATAGTTTTCTCGAAAATTGATATCAAAAGCATTTAGTACATTTAACATTTAGTAATTCATCTAAAAAATGTATTTCTTTTCCAACTTTTTATTTATTTATAATAAAGGCAATTATGATTAATGTTATTGTCAAAGTATTCTTCATCTGCAAAAAAAAGTATTTTTCATCGGTGAAAGAAAAGTGTTTATAAAGCACTATGTTAACTCCTTTCGTATTTAACTATTGACTTCAATTGGTCCAGAGAGGTTCCGCCTTAACTCCACCCCCCTGTCCATCAAAGTGTAACGAAACCGAATTCCGACGACTTCATAGTACGGTTATCGCAGACTTTCGTAAATGACGAGGTGGAATAATATGGATTTCCGAACGGTGAGAAAATAATTCCGGGCAGTTGGTGGTAGGGCCCCTGGAGCTCTTCATCCCCTGCAATTCGGTTTTAGGGAACTTACTAGTTGCGAGGATGCAACCCTCAGGCTGATTAATAACATTTCTACTCACAAATCAAAAAATTTCGTTTCCCTGACCACCGTGGACATCTGCGGGGCCTTCGATAATCTCAACTGGAATATATTACCTCAAACACTTTCTAATATCAATCTTCCACCAATTTACCAAAACTTTATATTCTCTTATTTAAATAATAGACAAATTTCTCTGGCTAACGGCACTTCCTCTATCACTAAATGTATCTCCTCTGGGGCTCCGCAGGGTTCGGTTCTTTCTCCTACCCTGTGGAGTATTTATTTTAATGATATACTTAATCTTAATGATGATCTTTTTTACCTGCAGGCCTTCGCGGATGATCTTGCGGTGGTCACTTTTTCCACAAACTTGAAAACATTACGTATTAATACTAATAATCTCCTTGATCTTATCTCGTCCTCCCTTTCGGCCCTTAAACTCTCCGTCACCCCCGAAAAATGTAAAGCTATCGTATTAAAAAAAAATAGATCTAAAATTAAACAGAGACCCTCATTTAAAATCCAAAACGTTAAAATTCAAACTACTAGACAATTAAATTACTTAGGCATCACGATCGACGATAACCTTAAATGGAGTTCCCATATTTTTAATCTGAGAGAGAAGTGCTTCAAGTTCGCTAGCACTTTTGGGAGAGTGACTGGCAGTAACTGGGGTGTTGATAAATCCTTTCTTAAAGTTTGGTATCTTTCGGTTATCGAAAAGATAATTACTTTCGGCTCAGGAGTTTGGGGAAAAGCATTGACTGGGGCACAGGTCAAAAAACTTATCTCTCTTCAAAGGATTTTTCTTTTAAAAATCTCATCTGGTTTTCGGACTACTTCTAACATTTCTCTCTTTTCTTTAACTGGAATCCCCCCCATTCACTTTGTAATAAATTCTTTGTACAAAAAATATACCTTTTGGAAACTTCGCAATAACCTTTTTACAAATCCTGCCCTTCCCCCCCCCCCTGAAAAATTTGATCATAACTGCCCTTCTTCCAGTATCCCTCCTTCTCAACGTACAGTGACCTTTCCCCCATTAATCCACTTAACTTTTCCAAAATAAATATTTACACTGATGGTTCCTCTATTGAAAACAATACAGGATACGCCATTTGCATCTTTAACGAAAACACACTGGAAGAAACTTTCACCTTTAAACTTGAGCATGGGAACACAGTTTTCCAAGCAGAAATTGCTGCGATCCATTTCTCTATAAATTGGGCATCTAATAGAAACATTAAAATTAATATCTTTACAGACAGTCAATCGTCAATCTCGGCCTTTAACTCCATCAAAAACAAATCTTTTTACTTATCCAAAATTAAAACTAATGCTAATCTTAATAAACATTTAATTAATTTATGTTGGGTTAAAGCCCACTCCGACAACTCGGGTAACGAGGTCGCAGACAAAAATGCAAAACTAGCTACTACCTCTGGCTCTCCAACTTCTTTACCTTTCCCTTATTCACTTCTCAAAAAACATTACAAACTTGATATCCTTAGTAATTGGCAATCCTTTTTAAATGACTATGTCTCCCCCCGAACTCACGATCCCGCTAGAATTTTAAATTTCCTTCCAAAAGTTAACTTTAACACACATATTACTAATAAATATTTAATCTACTTTATTACGGGCCACGGCCCATTCCCCGATTATTTGTTCTCTTTCAAATGTAAATCTACTTCCTGCTGCTCCTGCGGCGCTTTCGGCGACGCCGATCACTACGTTTTTTCTTGCCCCCTTACCAAAGCTTTTCACCTTTATAAACCTTCACCCCATAATACGGCGACCTGGTTCTCGAGTGTCTGCTCTAACCCTTCTTCAATCAATAAAATAAAAAACTGTGTTCTCATAGCGAGAGAAATCTCTAATAAAATTTCATAATCAGCCTGGGGATCTCTGCTTTTAATTTTTTCGGTCGGTGACTCCTCTTCTTGTTGTTTTTTTGTTTGTTTTTTATGTTGTTTTTTATGTTGTTTTTTTATATGTTGTTTTTCTCGGTGGTGTCGTCTGCTTTTGTTGTGTTGTCTTTAGTTGTTGCACCCCATTTTATAATATATAGTCAACTTCAAAATGTTTTCAACTACTATCATAATACTTATATTATCTCAGATCATTATGTCATTTGTAAATATACTATCAAGTCTTCAATAATGTAAATAAGTCAACAAAATGTATTCAAGTCTACAAGAGTATAAATGTAATCAAGTCTTCAGATATATTTTCATATTAGCAAAACTATGTTATTAGCTTATATCCTTGTAACCACTCCTGTAAAAATTTTTTAAAGATTCAATAAATTTGGTGTTGGTTGTTGTGGACACCCGGACATCGGCCGGACGCCTGCCAACTCCTCTCCCGGCCGTCCAAATAGATGCTCAAGTCCTCAGGACGAGTCGGACGGTCTGGGTCTTCAACACCTTTCTGGTAGGTCGACGGTCTGGGTCTCAACAACAACAACATTAATTCTGGGGTGCTAACCAACCCTCTGTGATGACGACACCCAATAGCTGGATGCAACCCTTTAATATCCAACGAAAATACCAGGGGCTACAGTGGGGGAGCCAATAACAAACCTGGGGCGTAATTGTGTAGGAGGTGACATTTTTCGGATGTTCGAGAGAGAGTCAGATTTCGAGAAAAGGAACGTCAGTTGATTTTCTGATTTTGGAGAGAAGAGTCTCCTAAAAACGACTGCAGAGATGATGGGCATCCGATGATTCCGCACCCGACGACGGTCCAACGAAGTGTCGAAGATACGAAATGCACGTCCTTTACATTCAGTTCGGTGACACTGTGTCACTCTCTCTCGACTCCGTACTAGCTTTTGAACTTGAGTAAATTAATCAGTGTGTAAATTGTTTTAAGTGTATTTTGATAGATGCATAACGTCATTACTAGTGTGATTTTAAATATAACTTTAATGAAGGAATTCGATTAGATTTCCCAAATATGGATACTCATGAGAAGGAATTCAATTAGATTTCCCAAATATGGATACTCATGAGAAGGAATTCAATTAGATTTCCCAAATATGGATACTCATGAGAAGGAATTCAATTAGATTTCCCAAATATGGATACTCATGAGAAGGAATTCAATTAGATTTCCCAAATATGGATACTCATGAGAAGCGTGCGTATTGCCCGGAGCAATTATTGTTATAATGAGAACAGGCGGGAATGTCAATACGAGCATGAGATGGGAAAACAATTATGATTTAGTGAAAGTGTTAATTAAATATATTGTTATTATTTTAATTTCTTTTGTAAATAAATGTGTTGTTGTTTTAGGTTTGGTTCGCTGTCCTCATTTCCAATTAATATCTTATCTGATTGATTGATTATATGTATTTTATTCCACGCGGCCAATGTCGGAGATCACTTTAATGGGAGAGAATAACAATGAATTTTGCGTTCTGACCGAACGCGTGGTAGAAATCCACTTTTCATTCATGCCGTTCTTCGAGGAAAGCAGGAAAACAAACCATTCCAACAATTCCATTCAAATTTTTAATTTTTGAAAAATCAGTAAAATTGAATGGCGTTTAAAATATATTTTTTTTAAAGATGGAATTAATTTTTAAAGATTTTCCTAAAGACTGCATTGCACTTTTATACCAAGTACTTTAACTTTTTCCGTCTGCGTAAAAACATTGATATGGATAAAATTACCAATATTTTTGTTTGTATCCTGTAAAAACTGGGCGTAGGGTGGGTGAAAGAATTCTGCGTCTAGGGCCCACGCCTCAGGCTGCCTTACTCGGACCCTGAGTATAGAGCTTCTAACTTTGCTCCGCGCAATTAGACTTTCTATACCATCCTGTATTACCATCGAGATGAAATACATTTCGAGTGCTTTATCTCAGATTGAAGTGTATCACAGAAGAAAGAAAAATAAATACAAAAAGAAAAGCTTAAAACTTATATAATCAATGACTTCAGCATTAAATTTTCATTGGATACACACAGAACCCACCTAACTTCATTGGATACACACAGAACCCACCTAACTTCATTGGATACACACAGAACCCACCTAATTTTATTGGATACACACAGAACCCACCTAATTTCATTGGATACACACAGAACCCACCTAATTTCATTGGATATACACAGAACCCACCTAAAGGTAGATAATAGCCATGGAAATATCCTTCTGAAGTATTTACTGATCATCTAAGAGAACAAATGCTAAGTCTAGGATAGATCACCCATGCCAACTTGAATAGATTTTACCTAACTGACCCCAATTAGTGCCTTATTGCTCTGTGGAAGAGGATAACCTGGAGCAAATCTTGTTCTTCTGCACTGGATAGAACTTTTCTTAGAACTGCTTTGACAAAAATTTGTGTTCCTGTCTCTTTTATCTATCTTGTCCAATGTACGTTTTATGTGTATTGATTTTTGGTCTATAGAAGACAGATTAATGATCAACCCTCGTGGCAACCTGTGAGGTTTTTGATAATTATTAAGAGGGCGGCTTTGGCTACAAATATCTCCTATCCAGCGAGACACACGACCCGAGGAGCAAAGATCGGTGGAATCATTCACCAGACAGTGTGAAGCTATCGAGTCTTGACTCCACTCGCCGACGGGTCTGGTCATAAAAGGCCTGCACCTCTTCGCCACCTGGAAACGTCTGCTTAAGAGCCTAAACCACGTTAGCAGCCGGCCCTCCACAGATTTATTTCCCTACAGGTCAGGAGGATCAAGGTTATGAAGAAGCCAAGTTCCGTACACCGCCATCTTGTGACGGTCTCCCTGTGAGGGGAGTCTATAGAAGGCATCGTGAAATCGGTCGATAATGCGCCGGACTCGCGTATCAAGTTGTATGTATTCACGAGAACAAAGTTCATTAATATAAGGTTGCGCCGTCAGCCCGGCATCCAATCAGAAACGTTAAAATATGATTTCATTGGGAAATGCTTTGTCAAATTACAGAAGACTTTCTAATAATCAAATCAACAAATTCTAATAATCTTTCCTTATCAATTTTTTTTAAATATAATTGTTTTAATTATTATCTGTGCTAATGCAATATTTTTTTCTATTTTCAGCAAATACCGAGCAAAACATACAGTTTGCTATCCGTACTTGCACTGCTACGTGTAAATGTTACTTCAAATATAGAAGAGTGCAATTTATAACATAAATATTTGCGATTTATTAATTGTCAACACATCATTTTTGTAAGAAACCAATGCTTGTCTATGCTCCAGACACTTCATTCACGTTTTCATACCAGTGGAAATGGCAACTGAAATCCCCTGAAAATGATATGTATAATGATGTGATCACTGTCAACTAAGGTTTCTATATATGCAGGTTGACGCAACCGTCATTTTAACTCCCTCAGGTTCAGTCTGTAATCGTCTACCTGTGCTATTTCAATGGCGTGCGCTTGTACATGGCTGATATTTGATACGCAATTTAGCTGCAAAAATGTGCTTCTGTTTTCAAATAATTATACCAATCATTCAAGAAAGTAGTCTAGAATATTTTGATTAGCTCGAGATTCCGGGAAAAGGATAAAAAATAACTTCATTTTCGCCACGTACAGCCATCGCTTCAACTGAGAGTTAAGATGATCGCTGTTGCGCCAGACTGTATATTTAGGAGCCTTACTCTCAACCACTGATATCACGAGCAGATCAAAATGAGTGATATATACTATCGGACGAAATCCCTTCGAACGAATAAACCTGGTTGGCTTCATGTTCTTAGCTCGAAGTTGCCACGTTACTCGGTCATCCTACTCCTATCCTTCTCACCCCCTCAGCGATGAGTTACTGAAATATATTTTGGTAATAGATTTAAAGAACTCATAAAAGTTCTGTTTCATAATTAAAAACTTAAACGTACAATTAATTTAACAACTAAATGTTTTCAGGCGTGAAACCCATTTCATCAAATGCAGATGATATTGCACGCACATACACACATTGCACAATCATATTGGAGATACACTATATGGTCGAAAGTATCCGGACATCTACCGTTGTGGAATCAGAGAGGCATGTTGTACGTATTAATATAATCTTTTGCATCCATCACAGCCTGCACTCTTCTGGAAAGACTTTCCACTAGCTTTTGAAACATTTCAGCAGGAATTGCCTTCCATATGACGATGAGAGCTGCAGTGAGTCCGGCCACGGAAGATGGGCGATTTGGGCTGACGCGTATTTTACATTCCAATTTATCCCAGAGATGTTCAATGGAATTCAGATCGGGACTCTGTGAAGGCCAGTCTAATTTTTCAACACCCATCTCTGCAAACTACGTTCGCATAGCCTTCGCTGTATGGACAAGACAGTTATCCTGTTGATACAGAAACGATCCTTCCCCGAACTGTTGCCAGAGAGTTAGAAGTGCAGAGTTGTCAAGAATCTCAGCATACATTACAGCGTTCATGTTTCCCGTTACAGAAACTAAGGAGCCCAGGCCGAACCACGAAAAACAGCCCCAAACCATAACGCTGCCACCACCAAACTTTGCAGTTAGTTGCACAATATACTCGGGCAAGAAACGTTCGCCTGGCATCCGCCAAACCCAGACGCGTCCGTTGGACTGTCAGTGTAGCGGGATTCATCACTCCAAAGTACTTGTTTCCACTGCTCCACAGTCCAATGGAGGTGAGCTTTGTACCACTGCATTTGACGTTTCGCATTGACCGTGCTAATGTTGGGCTTGTGAGCGACTGCACGACCGTAGAGATCTATTTTTTCAGCTCCCGACGAACAATCCTCGTGCTACAGACGACACCAGATGCATTTTGGAACTCACTAGTGACCGCTGCGACTGGGGCCTCGCTATTTTTCACCACCCTCTTCAGGGTTCGACGACTGCGATCTGTGAGTTTCTGCGGACTACCACTTCGTTTTCCTGCAGTTGTAGATCCCAGATGTGTCCATTTTACAATGACGTCACTTATAGATGATCGAGGTACCTGCACGAATGCCGAAACGTCATGAACCGATTTGTTGCAACGATGGCATCCAATGATCATGCCACGTACAAACTCACTCAGCTCTGCCGATTTACTCATTGTCTTACTAATGCACATTTATGACCGCCCAAGGCTATGGTGCTGACTTTTATTTCATTCTATGACGTACATGGCCACATCTACTTCGGCGGGGGTGTTTGGATACTTTGGCCATATAGTGTATATACACAACGAAAAAAGAAATATTGCAATAAGCCAAACGGCGAAAAAGATTGAATAAGAATTAAAGAGGCATAAATAAAAATTTAAAGTTTAAGAAAAAACGAAATATAAAAATACAAATAAAATATAGAGAAAAATCGGACGGAACAATGTTTTAAATGGATAGGTACGTGGAGAATGGTTTTACTTCTTTAAGTTCAGGATCAGACGCCAAGCAAAAATAAATTTTTGACCCGGGTCCTAATTTCAGATAGAATCACGATAGAGATCAATAAACATAGGTTCGAAAAGTAAAATGTTCCGGGTGCTATCACATCGAGTTAAAAATTTTGTCAAAACAATCGGCAAAATGATGGTTGAGAATAGTTTGATATAAAGAAGTAAAACTTTTTTTTTTGTTCTTATAATGGCCTGATTTAATAACCACTGATATATTCTGCTTTTTAAATCTATGTTTGTTTATCTCTATCGCGATTCTATCTGTTTAAAAATAGAAACAAAAAAAACTTTTGATTGGCGTCTAATTCTGTAAATAAAACCACTGCCCAAGCATCTACCTATTTAAAATATCGTTATCACTGCTTTTTCTGTATATTTTCCTTGTATTTTTATATTTCGTTTTTTCTTTTACTTTTAAAATTTTATTAACGCATCTTAAATTCTTATTGCGTTTATTTTTTCCTATTTGGCTTATTGTAATATGCACATTTAATTCATATTTTCGTATATAGTATTTCCAATATGTTTGTGTTATATCATATGCCTCTGATGAAGTTCTTGGAACAATTTTATGCATTTTGCATCCTTAAGTGTAAAATAAAGTCCTTTTAATCTATTTAATCTTGAACGTGGCGCCCAATTTATTTGATTATCCTTCCTTAATGTTAACGCATGATAGATGTTGAACATTCCTGTAAATATTCCTGCTCTTAGCTCAAGCGGTTGGGGAAATACGGCAGACAGTGAGGTCTTTATCTTTTTATATGTATAGAAGTAACTAAAATTATTTTTTACCTTTTACAGCCACATCAGAGAAGACATGCAATCAGTCATAGAACTTGCGGAAGAAAGACATCTATCAACAAAAGATATAATCTTTTACATGATCAGGTAAAGTTTAATTTATTTGCTTTTGACCTCCACAAACTCAATGACTCACCTCGAAAACTTACCCATATGTGTATTTCGATTATATATTGTTTAAATTTTTGGTTTATTAGAATTACCGTTTTAAATTCGTGGTCTATATATGGGTCCACATATAAACCTGCCGATTTAAATGTAGACGATTCATATCACTAGAACTTTTGGATTCGAACTTTTTTTTATAAATCTCTAGAGAGATTATATTTGCAGTAAATGTACCAAATATTTTTCTTGGCGTTTAATACTTGATTCCATAAGGATTAAACCACGATCAAGTATCTAAAGGGTACGATATTCAAAAATGTAGACAGAAAACCCACATTTTTCAGCTTAAAAATGTTATAGAGTTTCTAGAATCAAACAACATAAATCGCATGTTTCTACTATGATTGCACCCATTTTTACTTTCTCTGCAATACATGGTAATGTATAGGAAAAGTATTGGAATTATGTCGATAGCAACTCGAGTTTTCGACGGATCTACATGTTTTGGGACCTCTAGAACACGAAAATACTATTTTTAACGTGACTTCTATGTGTGTCTGCCTGTCGGTGCAATGTATGTATCCACTCTAACGTAAGAACTAATGATCAAATTTCATAAAATTTCGTAGGGATGTCACTTGTGTGTGACCCTGGTGCTGATTAGTTTTTGATACGATTCGGAAGAAAATAACCTGCCTCTTTTTGCGAAATGGCCCGCAAAAATCGTCAAAATCTAAAATAAAAAACTGCGTATTCTCAAATATATCAATTAAATGCGAAAAGAAAAGGACCAACCCAATTACACTAGATTTAGTCGTTCTCGAGATATTTTAGTTTTTTCGCATTTTCGCTACTCCACCGTTGAGAAAACGTCCAGTTACCAACTGAGAACGAAAATTGGATTAAAAGTGCAAATTCAGTGTCATTTTAAATAATTATGGACATTATTTTGCGGAATTAAACTCAATATAATGAATTATTGAAAAAATGAAGATAACGTGAATATGAGTCTGCAGGAAAGTCATGTGCTGCTTAGATCAGATTTTCATATATCAGGTTAGTTGATATAAGCCATAAGCGTCTGAAATGTTAACATTTTGTAGTAAGGTTCCGATTACAGCCGAATACCCTGACCACAGACATTATTCACTTCATAATACTCCCCCCCCCCCCATTTTGCTATTTACATTATTTATTTTTACTTTCCCTACAATACCTATAATGAATAGGGCAAGTATTGGAATCGTGTCGAAAATTGCAACTCGAGTTTCCGACGGATCTACGCGTTTTGGTACCTCTAGATCACGAAAAAGCTATTTTTAGCGTGACTTCTGTGTGTGTGTGTGTGTCTGTACAATCTGCCACTCTAACTCGAAAACTAATTCACCAAATTTTATAGGTAAGCCACTTGTGGGTGGACCTAATGTTGATTAGATTTTGGTACGATTCAGAATAAAGAAAACTTGCCTTTTTTTTTTTTGCTAAATGGCCCGCGAGCCATTCAGCAAAAAAAGGCAGGTTTTCTTTTCAGCAAAGTGTATTCGGTTGTCTTTAAAATAAAAATTAAAATAATAATTACGCCCATATTAGAGAAGAAGAGATCACGTGACCCACTTCAAAATAAAATAGGGCATCCAACTTGTGTGAAAATCATGATTTTTAAAGTTCTTTTGAATTTATATTTAGTGTGGTATCCGTCCTAAAACCGCTTTATTTTTGCTTAATTTTTGTGTATCTGTATTCTGAAACAAAGCAATTACAATATATTTGAGTATAAAAGATCATAAAAAATGATCATTTAAACTCAATTAAATGATAATTAAACTCATTTAAATGATCACTTGTACATCCATGGTTTTAAGTTTTTTAAATAAAATAAATTATTGTAGTATTGTGATGAATAAAAGGAATGGAATAAAAATGCATGAATGAAATATTTACAGCTTTTACATAAAGAATCAGGCGATTTATATTTCAATGACGTCATTTGAATAAAGTTCATTTTTTTTCTATGAAGTTTTTTGTTTTCAAATATAATAAATTATTGTAGTATTGTGATAATTTTAAAAATATTACCGCTGAATGTATCGCATTTTAGAGATGTTTAAATAAAATTGCAATGCAGTTGGAAAGTGTTTCATTATTAATGCTTTATGCATGATTTATCTTTCTTATTTCTTTTACTCTGTTTCCAGGAACATATTTATACATTTAGAATCTATGTTTATTTATCTTTATCGCGATTCTATTTTCAATATCGACAGAGTTCAAAATTTTAATCTTGTTTGGCGTCTTATAGAGGAGAAGAGGACCCTTTTCGGACATGGGAGATTAGGACAGAGGCGCTCATTTGCAATTGATAAATATTGGAGAAAAATCCTAAACGATGACAGTATGCTCATGGTTCTCGTGTATTTATGTTTAATTCAGACGGTACTTGCGAACACAGTAAAATAAAATTGCTTTTATTTTTATACATGCAAAGTAAATATTATCCTTTATCAATGAATGCATATATTACTTAAAGGTATCTAGTTATTATTAAACTTTGTTGAGCATATAAATTTTCTATAAGCACTAATGTAGACTCACATTTTAGGGATTACAAATATACGGTTCAATGCACATGGCGTCTGGGTTTCGGATTTAATTTCTCTGTTCTGTCTGATTCGACTGAAGTACAACATGCATAAAAAAAATCTGATGTAGACAGCGCATGACTTTGCCTACAGATTCGAATTCATTTTATTATTTTATTTATTTCATGATGCATTAAACTGTAACATGGATACTTTTCTGATGTTATATCCAATTTGCCTTTTAATGCAGCTTCATTTCATTTGACAACTTAATCCACTTTAAAGCCTTCAGCTAAGGAAAATTCTGAAAAACTAAAGTATCTCGAGTTGGTCTTATTTTTTTTTCATCGTCAAAATTACGTATGAAACAAGCATTTAATTGATACATTTGAGCATATGTAATCTTTTATTTTAGATGTTGACGAATTTTGCAGACCATTTCGAAGTGGGGAGAAAAAAAACTATCTTTCCGAATCATACCAAAGTCTAAACAGTACCGGGGTAACCCACATTTGACTTATCTAACAAATTTTGTGAAATTTGGTCAATTTTTTTTTCTACTGAGTAGTTACATACAACTTTGAGGGCTATTTTGCGAATAGAGGTAAGTTCCTTTTTTCCGAATCATATCAAAATCTAATCAGCACCAAGATCACCCACAAGTGACTTATAAAAATTTATAAAATTCGGTCCATTAGTTTTCGAGTTAAAGTGAATACAAAACATTGCATGGACAGATAGACAGATACACCCATACACAAACAGACACACACACAGACATCATGCTAAAATATATTTTCGTGTTCTAGAGATCCCAAAGCGTGTAGATCCGCCGAAAACTCGAGTTGCGATTTTCGACATGATTCCAATACTTTCCATGTACATTACCATGCATTGCAATGAAAATAATAAAGCTTAATGCTTCAAAAAAAAAAAAAAAATGGGATATGAAATTTTTCTTCTGTCTGCTTTCTTTAAGGGAGTATTATAAAGTTTTATTCTCACAAACAACAGTTTTATTTATTGAGATGTACAAAATAATTGCAGATCTTTATTTTTCATACCAGAATAAAAAATCTGATGTGGGCAGCACATAACTTTCCCTGCAGATTTATATCAACGTTCTATTTATTTCAATTAAATGTAATTCACTTTTAATTCAATTTTCATTCTCATTTGATAACTGGACTTATTTTCAAAGGTGGGGTGGAAAAATACGAAAAAACTAATATATCTCGAGAACGGCTAGTCCTAGTGTGATGGGGTTGGTCTTATTCTTTTCTTCGTTAAAAATTACGCATTAAACAAGCATTTAATGGATATATTTGAGCATACGTAGCTTTTTAGTTTAGAATTTGGCAATTTTTGCGGGCCATTCTACAAAAAAAGGCAGGTTATTTTTTTCTGAATCGTACCAAAATCTAATCAGCACCAGGGTGACCTATACGTGACTCATCTACCGAATTTTGTGAAATTCGGTCCATTAGTTTTTCAGCTAGAGTGGATACAAGCTTTTGCGGGCCATTTCGCAAAAAAAGGCGGGTTCTTTTATTTCGAATCGTACCCAAAACTAATCAGCACCAGCCCCGCCCACACGTGACTTACCTACGAAATTTTGTGAAATTCGGTCCATTAGTTTTTTAGTTAGAGTGGATACAAAATCTGCACAGACAGACAGACACACAGACACACACACAGACGTCACGCTAAAAATAGTTTTTTCGTATTCTAGAGGTCTCGAAACGTGTAGATCCGTCGAAAACTCGAGTTGCGAATTTCGACATGATTCCAATACTTTCCCTATATATTACCATGTATTGCAGGGAAAGTAAAAAATACTGCCTAGCCAAAATACACAAATTAAAAGGAAGAAAAAATTGGAATTTTGACAGATTCCCCAGAACAAAATTTATAAAAAAGTGGATTAAAAAAGAAAAAAAAAGAAAAGAAAAAAAGAATGTGTAAAAGAAAAGCAGTATACAAGAAAATGTCATTGAAAAAGTAAAAGGGGCAAATATATTTTATGAAAGCACTGTAAGTGAAAGCGATACTCCTCCAGGAAGTGACAATGATTATTATGACATTACAAACTATAACTTTTAATCCAGCTATTCATTCTCTACCAAGATAATGACTTAAGTCTCTTGAAATTAAAAACAATGTCAGGCACATTGAAGGTATCAAGAAAAATAACCAAGAAAAATTTAATTTCGCTTTTAAGAAGACAGGGAAGGTCCTTTGTATCGCAGGAAAAGTAAAAACAGATTTATTCATGGGATTTCTTGCTATAATTGACTTACTATAAAAAATAACACTCAATCGCTGTTGTCATAAGGTAAAGTTGCCCTTATCAAAAATTACTATACCAGGACTTACCTTTGATGCCTTCACTAAGGGTGGAGCATGTAAACTCTCTGTTCTCAAGCCGGAGAGACAAATACACAAGATATAAAATAAACACACTTATCTAAATTGACCAATGTATTTAATATTTAAGTTCATAGATATCTATTTATCTTGATTACTAAGATTATTCATCAATCCATTTTTATAATACATCTAGAGCTACCAATATTTCATTAATAAACATATTTATAACACATAATATAATTGACACATATATTTAGACACTTTCTTTTAATCTACCGAAACTCAAAATAGTTCTTTTAAGTTAAAATACAAGAACTCGTTATTACGACGTAGATTCGTACGAACTAATTGTTCATTATTAGATAACCGTTAAATGTGTGCCTTCCGTGATAATTAGTGACAAGTGAAACACATAAATACCTACTCTCTTGCATTTTGACACTTATTCGCGCAATCACTATGCTGCAAGATTCTATTGTACATCACACTTCTGAGCCACGCTTTCTTTGTGTGCTCACTGTAGATACTTTTCTGAACAACTCAATTGACATGTTACTAGGTCGTTGTCGAAAATTCAAATCTGTCGAACTTTCTGGAACAAACTTTGGGGCACTTTTTTATTTACCCCTTTGGTTTCATACCACTTTTCCCATTTGCCGTTGATGCAGAAGGGGATGAACGCTGTTTATCTATGTTTGCGTTCCAATTGGTTTCCTCTGCTGCATTTACATTGCTCATTATCTTTTTTAGCATCCGTAATTGCAATTTCAGCATGTCGTACAAGTATTGTACGACAGCTGTCTGTATAGCTACAACACAAAAGGAGGTATTATAATATCTATCGTTGTAATAAATTAAAAATGAGTCCAATGTCCGGCTTTGATTTCAGTATGTGATGTTATATGCAACTTAAAGCTCCAGAATTCCTCATTGTAATTGAGTCCATGCTTCTTTAACAGTATCTGAGGTCACTCAACGTAGAACTTCAGAATACTGTTCTTTACAAGGTAGAATCAAAAAGTTCGGAGACTATGCTGATATTTCCAACCCTGACTGGAGGAGAGGGGAACTATTTTACCGTGGCGTAGAAGCACATGTGACGGGAGATGTGAAAAGGAAGATCAGGTCCGCAGCGCAGGGTTTTTCCAGACAGTGCGTGTCAGTGAACTGTAGTCGTTCGCGTTCGTCGAAAACGGAAATGACGTTTAAAGAACAACGTGCGAACATCAAATTCTGCAACCGTTTCGGTAAATAGTCGACAGAAACATTGCATCTCGTGTCAGTGCGTGTTCGTTGAAAACAGAAATGACGTTTGAAGAACGTGCGAATATCAAATTCTGCCAGCGTTTGGGGAAATCGCCGACAGAAACAATGCACCTGTTGTTTTTGACGAATGCGAACGACAACAGTTCACTGACACGTATTGTCTGGAGAAACACCTGCTTCTTCCTTTTCACATCTCGCGTCACATGTGCCTCTACGCCACGGTAAAATAGTTCCCCTCTCTTCCAATCAGGGTTGGAGATATCAGCACAGTCTCCGAATTTTTTTATCCTACCTTGTATATATATAGATAACATTAGGTTTTTAGATCCAAAATATGAGTGAAATAGTTTTGCTTACAGATTTTGCATTAAAGTCACTTCACACTTAAAAAAAACATTGTGTTATATGCTAAAATATTAACGTTGGTTTCGAAATTTCCAGCCAAAACACCTGTCTGGGCTTTTCCGAAACGACATCATTCTTTAAAGCATGACATCGATTATTTGTCCGAAGAAATACGCATTTAAAAATTTATCTGTACTTCTCTTTGAATTATTAATGCTATCTGATGCGTGAACAGAGCAATACTGCGCACGGTTACCTTTTCTGTGGCCTGTATATATATATATATATATATATATTATTTTTATATCCCATTTCGTGACGATCATTTCGGAGTGGCTCTGTCGTTTCTTCCGCAGTTCTGTTACTTTGATTGAAACAGGTAAACATTACAGGCGGTTGCGAGCGTTGTAAAAATTCGCTGATCGAATTTTCATAGATTGACGAGTCACAGAATACGCGAGGAAATTCACACGGAAATGTCATTTAGTCTCTGCTTGGTGTACCTGTGGCGAACATTTGAACAGAACTTTGGATTCTTTTCATTACTTTCCCTGCATATATAGTATACTGTATAGAGAAAATATTGTGAAAGGGACGAAAATTCGAATTCAAATTTTCGACATAGGAGCACATGAACTCCAACAACCATCCATGTTTACAAGCATCCAAGAACTCGAACTGAACTTTTGTTTATGTGTGTATATGTTAGTGTTAGTGTTAGTGTGTGTGTGTGTTAGTGTGTGTCGAAAGCCCAGGCCAGCCGACTCGTCCTAGGACTTAGAGCAACTGATGTTAGTGTGTGTGTGTGTTAGTATATGTGTGTGTATGTTAGTGTGTGTGTGCATGTTAGTGTGTGTGTGCATGTTAGTGTGTGTGCATGTTAGTGTGTGTGTGTATGTTAGTGTGTGTGTATGTTAGTGTGTGTGTGTATGTTAGTGTGTGTGAGTCAATGTGTGTGTGTGTGTTGTTGTTGTTGAGACCCAGACCGTCCGACCTACCAGAAAGGTGTAAGGTAACTGTTTGGACGGCCGGGAAGTACCACCCAATTTAGACCGGAATCCAGTGGGGGAGGCATCCACAGGGACCGTACCCTCCTTCCCCTACCACCAACCTCTCGGAAGGACTTACGGACCCACATGTTTAACGTGATCGTACTCCGCATGAACACGGCGGCAGTTGTGGCAGCGTGCAAATCCAGCGCGCAAACCACCGGGCTACCGCGTCCGAAATGTGCCAAAAGCAATGTTAGTGTGTGTGTCAATGTGTGTGTGTGTGTGTGTGTGTGTGTGTGTGTGCTTGTGTATGTTAGTGTGCGTGTGTATGTTAGTTTGTGTGTTAGAGTGTGCTTGTGTTAGTGTGTGCGTCTGGTAGTGTGTAAGGACTAGATATTTCACGACAGTAAGGAGAGTTTCGACCATAATTTGGTTCGATTATTACAATCAGTGAATACTGGAACTTGATTGATTTTAAGCACATACAAACCTTCCCATTTGCGAATGGATTTTCGAAAAAATCCATTACTTACAAAATTTAGACCTTTAATAATGATAACTAAATATTCGTTACATACATAATACTTTATTAATGCCATATTTCGTATTCCTGCCAATGTTAATCGCAATTATTAAAGAAACTCTTCTGTTTTTAAATTTTACTCTTTATATAATCTATGTTTGGATGATATTAATTTGTTTTTTATGTCAGGAAAGAATTTTGAAATATTTGTTTGAGGATTTTGCTATGATTTATAATTTTTTCCCCTTTTCTCTTACTTTTATTTTTATGTGGATCATTGTAATTTAAATTATTCAGTTTTATATGGTTATAGGAATAAATAAATAATAGGAATAACTAATTATGAGAAAAAATAATTATAGGAATAAATAAATAAATATTTTTATTAAAACCAGAGGTCAACCGCAGCAAGTCGCTTCGCGAATCGGACGGCTTTGCCCTCTCTACTTGCCAGCGCTCGCTGAGCGAACTCTTAACGGATGTATGCATTGCTCTTAACGTGTGTATAACTGGTGTATTACACCCGTTAAGAGTGTATTATTATTTCACTATTGGTAAGGGCGCTCTAAAACTTTAACTTAAACCGGATAAAAACTTGCTGAGATATCAATTAATTCTCTGAATTTTACTTCTAGGGTAAAGGAACAACAGCTTGATTTCTTTCTGCGACATCAGATATTTTCATTTATCACAGTTTATTTGAAACAGTTCAAAAAGCCCAACTTTTTGAATTGTTTTTCTAGCTTCACGAATAAGATATAACATATAAAGCATATTATAATAAGATATTTTTTGTTCTTGTGCAAACTATCGGCGATCAACGAACCAGACGTTTGCGCCCATACATGCATGGAAAATTGCGACGTACTTATTTGGGGTGTATCAAAAAAGCTTATTGAGTGCAGAGTACACCCGCGTTCTATATATAACTGGCATGGTTGTGCATGAAGAAAAACAGAGAGTGGAAATGATTTTGGTTCAAAACAGGCGATTTGGATATTGAGTAGTGTTAAATGTATCTCAGTGGAGTAACTAGCATTAAGCGCAGTTAAACTGATTGAGGGTCTAAGAAACATAGGGGCCCAGAGCAAGCTGGAATATTTGCGGAGCGCAGAACAAAACAATTTTTTCCTCAAAAATTTTTATTGGAAAATAAAAGTATTTTATTGTTGTTATAATATATATATATATATATATATATATATATATATATATATATATATATATATATATATACACGTTTTACGCTATTTATGATATACGCATTACGCTATTTATGAATAGTTAAACTGATTTATTATGATAAATACAAAACAATTTTACCTAAAATATTCATTCCATTCACCTACGAAAATGTTCCCAAAAAATAAGAATATTTTATGCTTTTATCTTTTGAGACCAAAATAAAAATTTGGAGCACCTCAAAATGGAACATCTTCCAACACATGCTATTTCCTTAAATGCTTTTATTTGAGGTCAAAACAAAAATTTTGACCCCAAAATTTAGGAAAACAAACTTTGGGGGGTGGAGGGCTCTTACATATTTTGTTTAATTGATTAACTTCTAATGACGCCACTGCTGTATCTGTATTATTTAAGGAGCGGAAGCCTTTTGGAGGACTCTGGAAACGACGGGCAATTCATTCTAGTTTAATAATCTGTAAAATTTTAATTTTAAAACTGTGTGATTTTGTACTTCGTAAAAAGGACCGTGTGATTTTGTACGTCGTAAAAAGAACTGCGTGATTTTGTACGTCGAAAAAATGACTGTGTGATTTTGTACGTCGTAAAAAGGACTGTGTGATTTTGTACGTCGTAAAAAGAACTGTGTGATTTTGTACGTCGAAAAAATGACTGTGTGATTTTGTTTGTCGTAAAAAGGACTGTGATTTTGTACGTCGTAAAAAGGACTGTGATTTTGTACGTCGTAAAAAGGGGATTTTATAAAATACTTAAGCCTATTTTTGGTTGTCTTTGATTTTAATGTTATTAATTAGTTGACGTGTTTCATACTATTTCATGTTTTCTTCTTTTGTATGATTCTTTATAGGATGCATGACTTCGATGACAACGGTGGCCTGGATGGCATCGAACTGCGAGTTGCCGTGGGACACAGCATGGAACACATTGAAACAATGAAAGAATATGAAGAAGAGGGAGAATTAGAAAGTACGCTCATTTTCGGAATCCAAAACGTTTACTCGCAGCTACTTCCAGAACCAATGAACATCGCTGAGTGAATTTTTAACATAGGCAGTTGCGAAGGCGATAAAATAATTTAGGAAGGCATAAAACCAGGAATCCTAATTAGCAAAAAAAAAGTTGAATGCTTTATATCTTAACACGGTTTACAAATAAAATAAAATATAATCAATGAATTATTTATAAAGAAAAAAAAATGAATGACGTTTTGAAATTTTATTATGACAGTGGAACCCCCGGTTTTGCGTTCCTCTGTGAAATCGGCTGAAAAACGTATCATGCGGGAAAACACAATACAAAGGAAACTATTTTAACGAATATATAAAATTCAAGGAAAGCAAGTAAGAAAACGAAATATACCTCACCCAGCTTTTCTTTTTCACTTATTAAAAGTGATTATAATTCCTGCCATTAGGAATTATAGTCACTTTAATATGTGACAGTTTTACAATCACTTTAATAGTTTAATTTATACTTCACATAAAAAAATTCCAAATTTTTAATTTATAATTCACATAGAAAAATTATTTAAGCGATTCTCTAAATCCAATTTGCTATTGATGTTTAAAATGCCTTTCTGGAGTCATCCGACAATGAACTATGTTTGCGAAATTCAAACAATCCAGACAAAAAACAAAAATCCGTCATGGAAGGGAAGGTTCACCGCCTCCAAGAAACCCTTTATCCTAGACACGTCTACCTGGGCTACGGCAGTTAAAGTTGCGCTCGCATTCCCTTTCAGTTTCAAATGCAATATCACCTGAAAGGTTGGACCTCTCGAGATATCTCTCCCCTGTCATTTGAGGGTCTGCTTGTCCCCGCAACTTGCATATTGTCTAACTTATTTAACAAATATCGGCAAAAAAGAGTTCCGAAGATTACAAATCGTGAGTTAACCTTTACATAAACCTTTTAACTGTCGAAATACCTTAAATGCAGCAGAAGCATCGCTATTTCATTGATAGAAGATTTTAACAAGTAACGCTCGATCCGATAAGATGAGCCTTCGCCAGTCGTAGACTTGTAAAAAAAGACTTTGTGACTTAACTTCTTCCATAGACGGTGGTTGTAAGATGTACTTCCCAATATGCAAATTACGGGGATAGCAGCTCCAGATTTCAATCCTGGCGGCCGAATTTTTAATCTTCAATTTAAAAATGTGCACACCCGTGATATATTATAACAAGTTGTAAAATGTGTGTTCTGATACTAAAATGTTTTTAAATTTTATTTTCAGGAGTCATCGATGAAATTTTGGGCTATGATGCGAATTTCGACGGATACGTGAACTACGGCGAATTCATGAAACATTTTGATTACGATAAGCCTAGTTAAAAGAATTTTGGTGAAAAAAATATACAATTTTGTAAAGAAATACGATTAAATAATTTCATAAAGATTTTTGTCACTTAAAAGCCTCTTGACTTTAAAACTTAGAAGAGTCCGCATTGGGGATGCGAACGAACAATTTATATTAGGTGGAGAATGAGTTACTTTGTGCTGAACGTGGATAGAAATGAAACTGCATTTAACGCTTAAAAATGTTTTGAATTAGAGTCTCCAATGGTCCCAAGCAACCGCTAAGGGCCTCATATTTGCAGGGGACGTCAAAATTTTGTACATTATTTTTAATGAGTTTTTCTTGCATGCTTTTTTTTCTGAAGACTCGTTAGTGTATTATCCAACGTTTTCTCGTATTTTATGCAATTCTACATGTTATCTTTAGTCCTTTGTGTAACTTATTCATGTAGTCCTTTTGCATACAACTCGATGGGCACGACTTACTTTTTATAAGATTATAATTGAGCTTCTTGAGCTCTAATACTATCACGGTATGCTCTCTTTGTGACTTGGTGGTTTTAATTTAGGCTCTGTAACATTATATATTTGCTTAGGTTTCTTCGAGTTTAGGTATTTTATACGGATTTGATAAAGCTTATGGACCTCGGTCTAAAACTACTTGCATGCGTATTCTTTCTTTCTGCCTGAGCTATAACTATGGATATATAAGCATTAGATAGAAAAACTGTGCTTATACACTGGCGGAAAATAAAATCCCAACACCAAGAAGGGGTTGTGCTAGATAAACGAAATTTGGGAGGCTCGTTTGCGCATATGAAAGATGACTCCTATTCAATTTTTGAGCTAGACGAATGAGAGTGGCGCTAGCAGCGCCACTATGATCATGCAAATCACGTGTGCTTTAAATACTCGGTGTTAACTTCGTGAGCGTTATTTGTATTCCAGACGGGGCGTTGTGAGCTAGGTTTGAGTCAAGAATGCCTTTAAGGAGACGAATAAGGCAGTATCAGAAGCTTAGTGAGTTTGAACGAGGCCGTATAATAGGGCTGCGAGAAGGTGGATTTTCTTTCCGCGATATTGCAGAAAGACTTGGCAGGGATGTATCCATTGGGCATGATTGTTGGCAGCAGTGGTCTCGGGAAAGCACTGTCTCAAGAAGACTAGGGTCCGGATACACACGGACCACTACTGAGAGGCAAGACCGCCGTATTCGCTTCATGGCTGTGGCGGATCGTGCTGTATCTGCAGCAGCAGCTTCTATCGCATCTACAGCTTCTGTTGATTCCAGAGTGACACAGCGAACTGTAAGAAATCGATTACTTGAGGGACAGCTCCGAGCCAGACGGCCTGTAGCGTTCATACCACTAACTCCGAATCACTACCATCTGCGACGTCAGTAGTGTCAAGCTAGAGCTCATTGGAGGGCGGAGTGGAGATCTGTTGTATTCTCAGATGAGAGCCGTTTCTGTCTTGGTGCCAGTGATGGTCGTATGTTGGTGAGAAGGCGGCCAGGTGAGCGCTTGAAAGCAAGTTGTCTGCGGCGTAGACACACTGGACCTACACCAGGAGTTATGGTCTGGGGAGCCATTTCCTATGACAGTAGGAGCACTCTCGCCGTTATTCCAAGCACCTTGACAGCAAATTTGTACATCAGACTGGTGATTGAACCAGTTGTGCTGCCATTCATGAGCAGTATTCAAGAGGGTGTTTTCCAACAGGATCGCGCTCGTTCTCATACCGCTGCTGTCACCCAACGTGCTCTATAGAGTGTCGACTTGCTGCCTTGGCCTGCGAGATCACCAGATCTTTCTACCATTGAGCACGTATGGGGCATTATTCGAAGACAAATCCAGCGTCATCCACAACCAGCATTAACCGTTGCTAATTTGACTGACCAAGTGCAACAAACATGGAATTCTATTCCACAAAATGACATACGTCACCTGTACGACACAATGCATGCACGTTTGCAAGTTTGCATTCAAAATTGTGGCGACTACAGCGGTTATTAATGTACCACCATTTCACATTTGAAATGGCTCTTTTCGCGCATACTTTAACCTGTGGCCTTGAAACTTTAATCAAATAAATATGTTACCTACACAATTGCTTTGCCTAAATTTTAATCCTCTAAACTAATTTCTTCTTGGTGTTGGGATTTTATTTTCCCCCAGTGTATTACCGGGCCCGGATAATTCATTGGAACAAGGTAGTTTCAGGCTTGATGATATTTTTATATCATAAATAAAGATCCCTAAAATATTGTTATATTATTTACCGGCGAGGGAAGGTGGGGGTAATTCAATGCCAGAACCTAAAGTAAAAAGACTTAAAAAAAAGTAAAACTTGTAAAAAATAAAAGTACTTATATAATGAATCTGTCACATTAATGAATTGGAATTATTTATCTGATTTGTCTTAATATATGCTATTTTAATGCCTTATATACATCCACAGCGACATTCAAAATTATTTTACAGCATTGATTTCTTTTAAAAGTTGCCATCAACTTGGATGCATATATCTTGTTAATAGACATACTGTGATGTATTAATATACACTATTTTGATGTCGTTATCATTCATACTGTAGTTCAAATTACCAATTCCCCCCCCCCCCCATTTACTAGATATTAAAATCATTATTCCGGTAATTATCACGGGAAAAGTTTTTATGAAAAGCAGGAAAATCATTCAAAACTGATAACTCTATCTAGTTTTAAATTCTACTCGTATCTACGCATTAAACTTGATTGCAGTAGGTACATTGTTTCGTGCTCTCTTTCTCTCTCTCTCTCAAGAGCGTGTGCACATACACACGCACATTTCAGAAATAATGCAATGAAAATCTTTAATTTCGAAAATTTCGTGTTCTGAAAATCAAAATTACTTAAGATTTTGTCTAGTTCTAATTTACTTACACAATGTATTCACACACATAGGCGTGTGCAGGAGAAGGGGGTTTAAAATATAGTTTCGGTTCTGACCGAAGTGCTTTGGTCGCAAAGACGGCTTGGGTCACAATTATTCTGAAATTCAAAGCATAGAAGCTGCTATGTAAATCTACTTATGGTTTTGTTAAGAATCTCTTCCAATGATGGATATTATTATTCTCTTGATCAATATTTCTATGCTTCAGTGAAAAATTTATTTGATATTATTTGTCTCCATGAACTGTTAAATGTAATCGAAAAGTCATGGAACTGAAAATTAAAAGCTAATGTGTGAAGTAAATGATGAATTGTGGATGAAATTTTATTAATCTATTCTTTTGAATGGATATTTGTGATGTATTTTAACCAGGAAATTTCATTGAGTTTTAAATTTTAAAAATTTAGAAAATTTCTATGTGTATTTAAAAAATGTATATCCATGATAACACTATAACTGCATATAAAAGTGACATCTTTCATATTTTTCATACAGAACTGATATTTTTCGAAATATTTCCTAATATATATATATTGCTTTTCAATGCTCAAATAAATTCTTATTTGCCTTCCTTGTTACTTATTCTACGATCATGGTACAATGATCCAAATGGCGCAAAATGTAATGTATGGAATTTTACTGTTTAAAATGTGTTATTTGTTATGTGAGATATTTATGCATTCTTGGTCATTGTATTTCAGCGTTTATTTTAGACAAGTTCCTTAGTAACTATTCAAATATTTGTTTTCATCATCAGAACTCACGTCTAGGCGTCTTTCCCTTATTGCATAGCCGTTATGTTTAAATTGGTTTGCATTATGGTTAGTCCATTGGAAATTTCAGTGCTTAGTTAAATAAATGTATGTCAAGTAAACAAAAAGTTGTACAATTTAGGATTTTTAAGAATTTATGCAGTAAAAGATGCATTTGTGTTCATTTTACACGTTTAAAATTTGTTTGAGATTATTGAAATGGTAATGATATATGTGAATATAACAACATAAGCATTATCTCCAACATTTACAGAGAGACTTGTACCCCATAAAACTAGCAAGGATTGGTCGGCCTAAAGTTTTGTGACTCATCATTTTGAGAACCTCGGCCTGTCTTATTATATTTAAGAGGTGTTGGTTATAGCCCCCTCCCCCAATAAGAGGGGAAATTACTTTAGTTCTCCATAGACTCCCTGTTGGAAAATGAAATCAGCATTGTACTCCCCCCTAATCGGACATACCCCCCCTCTTTCCAAGATCTTGGTTCAGCCCATGTCTACACTTAAAATTTCATAATTACGAACATTTGTTTCAAACATTTGTTAATTAAATTCCATGTACCTGACATGATATTAAAAGAAAATGAATCTTCAAGTGGACTTTATTTTTTTTTCTTCTTAGATTATACCTCATTTGGCGATGGTAATCCCCATAACTGCCGTAAGAACGACATTTAGAACATAGAAGAAAGTAGTCCCCCCCCCCCCCCCCCCCGTACTCGCATTTCTTTTCAAATGCAAAACTATTCCGAAGTATCCAATTAACTTATTATTTCGCCCAACTTTAAATTAACAGTTATCAATATTGATAACATCTGCAATAAGCAATAGAGTTCATGTATTAAAATATTTTAATTCATCAATTTGACGTCATTTTCGTTATCTTTGTGTCATTTTTGCAATTTTAACGATATTTTTGTCAATCTGGGAGCGCAGTATCGCCAGTTTGGCAATATTTTGCTAGATTATTCGCCAAATTGAGTAAAATTAAGTTCGCCAAATTGATCGCCAAGCGTTACAATCAAATGAAAAGAAGAGCATTTCTTATATAAATGACTCTTGGCGAACTGTTAGGCGTCAAAATAAAAAAAAAATGTAACACAAAGTATTTTTCTCGTGAATTATATATGAAAAGTGAATATTATTTCCAATAGTTAATACTTTTTTAATTTTATGAGATTTTTTTATACATTTTTTTTAAAACGTGCAATATCTCGAGAACTGTTCTTGCTAGCGTTCAAACGTTTGTGTCAATCGTTTTCTAATAAAAAATTACAAAAGATACGATCATTTCCGCTACATTACTAAAAATTCTGATTTTTCATGATTCTTTCAAAAACTTCATCCGAAAATTTAGGGAGGGGGGGGGGTCCAAGCATTCGATTGCGTTTGAAATCAACAGACTTCCAGTATTCACCGATTGTAATTTTTGTACGAAATTTTGTTCGTAAGATATCGTCTCCAAAGACTCACGGAGACACACACACACATATACATACACCAGTTTAAAAATGTTCGATTCGAGTCCAGGGATTTTTAAAACATGCACTTCCGTTGAAAACTCGAATTCGAATTTTCGACCCCGTCACAATACTTTCCCTATATATTATACTATATGTATAGAATAAGTAAAAATCGATTTTTAACCGAAATATATACGCTTGCGTGATTCGACTAAGAACATTTAATTCTGGTGCACGAACATAAATTACTTAAAAGCTCATCAATATATGCATTAAAAAATGATTATTTAAACCATACGTCTGCTTTCATGTACTGCAACAAAGTACTATTTTTTTAATATTAGTATGCTTTAGATTGCAGTTAGCATTGTCATAAAACTCCTAACTAAATGAATTAAATTATTTATTTCATTTCCTTAAGTGGCGGTTGTGCTTATGGAAAGATTAGTTAGATAATGGAATGAGAAAAAAAAGAACATATAAAGCGAGTTTTCTTTCTATTTTCTCATACTGTCGAGGCCTACATTTATCTTAATCATCATCACAGTACATACCTAAAATATCTTCACGACATATTGCTTGCATCCGAGGAAAAACGACATTTATAGACAATCATCTTTATTTACGAGAAATAAAAACTTCGTAAATACAGCATACAAAAGTAAACTGCTCTACTAGTTTCAAAGGCAAATAACAACCTTCTTCCTCAAGACCGACAAGAAGCGCCACCTCACTCAAGTTAAGCCGACGAACTGCCTCAACGGAGTTTTTATAGTTAGGAAGAGTGCGTTTTATGCATCCCTGAACTCCAATCGAATGTTTTCGAGGAGATGCTATAGGTATGTATGTCAATGTGTGTACATGTATGTCAATCCGAGTGCATTTTAGTGTGTGTGTGTGTGTGTGTGTATGTATGTTAGTGCGCGTATCTATGAGCACGGCATCTCACGAAGAAACAAAGTTTTATAATAATAATTGGTTATAATTATTACAATCAGTGAATAAAAAAATCCTATATATTTTATGCGCAATCAAATGTTCGCCCCCCCCCCTCCCTAAATTTTCAAATAATTTTTTGAAAAAAAATTAGGATCTTCAGTAATGATAAATAAATATTAATTCCCGACGTAACTTTTCATTAGATAACGAATGATACATACTTTGGGACGCTAGTATGAACCGTTCTCGAGATATTGCATGCTTTTTGAGTAAATGTATACGAAAAAAATTACATAACATTAAAAAAGTGGTGAGAATGCCATCTAACAGGCTCACTTCCCACATGTAATATTATGTGACGATTTGTTAACAGCATTCTCGTGGATTTAGTTCATTCCATTCACGAGACAGGATATGTTATGTATTAGTTTTATATTTTAACTCCAAATAATAGTCATAGTCATTTATTTCACGGGACATTCATTAACTTTCAATTGGATTTGGATAATAATTTTACACGTGAGTATAAATAAAAAAACACCCAATTTCAACTGACATGCTGTTAATTCAATGCCAAAATCATAGTACTGTGGGTCTTGTACAGCTTGCGGGAAAAAAAAGCCCCAGCTCTTGTTATTCAAGCACCGTTCATCGTAGAGTAAATTTAAAGTTACTATTTGATTAGGAATAACGTCTTTCATAAATTCATGTGTGCAGGTTTTGTATAAGGGGCCGTTTTCATATCTACATGCGCACAAACTTTGAAGTTTTCAATAGGAATACCCGATTTTGATGTCATAAACAAATTCTAGAACCCCATAATAGTTTTCGAGTAATTCCTATCTTTATATTCGGAGATATTCAATATTCCGAAATGTGCAATTTTCAGGGGCAGCTCCATATTGAGAACATTAATTTGCAGGGAGAAATTTCGTTGGCTGACCACAACTGTTCTAATAAAGTGGGTCATTTGCTGTTTTACTGAAATATATCACTGCTTTACTGTGATATCTCATCTTGTTTTTGAGAACGTAAAACCCTCTTCAATAATCATCTTAGGGGATGATTTTAAAAGGGTCGAAATAATGGACGAATTATGCGAATGATGGAATCCATACATTTTAATAACATTCGAATATGTCAAAGTCGTGAGATTAGTTCATCGAATAGATATTTTAATGATGTCTAACTGTTCTTAGGTTGTTATAATAACTATCGTACTAAACTGCAAATATGTAAATGAGTCTTTTGACGTAAAGCTACGTCTTATGGTAATTAATATCACAATTTTATTATTTATTATTTTTTATTATAAATTTTTATATATTTATTATTTTTTATTATAAATTTTTATATATTTATTATTTTTTATTATAAATTTTTATATATTTATTATTATTTTTATAAACATTTTATTATAAATTATTACATAATTTTGCGACCGATTTAAACTCGCAATAGCTCTGAGATTATTAATCGTAGAGTACTAAATAATACATTATTAGATGACTTGTAGAATCTCATTTATAACAATACAAGTTTCAGCCCTCTCCCTCCTCCCCCTTCCTTAACCCTTCGATGCAGTTGCTAAATACGCTGATTGGGCTGCATCTGAACTACACATTTTATACAAAGATTAAAACTACGTCACACACACAAAAGACACGTCCATTATACTAAATAAAAATTTAATTATTTAATTTAATTTTAAAATTAATATACCTTTTTCAAATTTGTCATTTTTTAACTAATTAATATACGACTCCTAAAATCAACGGCATGATTAATATTTAAATATAGCGACAAAACTACAGGGAGGAAACAGCTGAAATTTTATATATTCATATAAAAAGTGTTTGTGAATTGATTTCCATCAAAAGATATCACGGTTAGTATTCGTATTGTTTCAAATATTAATTTCATAATTCATATTTCAAACGCAAAATTATTTTTAAAAAATATCGTAATTTGTGTTGCTTAGTAGCAACGTAATACAAAAAAAAAAAAAAAAAAAAAAAAAAAAAAAATCAGCGTGAAAAGGTAAATACAGAAGTTATGAATAAAAATCGGGAAAACTAATTTAACATTAGCTTAAACCTTTATATACTCATAACTCGGAAACGCTTCATCCAAATGACTTGAAATTCAGTATCGGAGGTTGAAATTTGCTCTATATTCGAAATATGTTGTCAAACTTGGCTGTTGCAATTGGAAATTTCAAAGTTTGTGCGCTTTTTTATGATGAAGACGGCCCCTTATGCAAATTTTATGCACGTGAATTTGTAGAAGGCGTTATTCTTAACCGAATGGTATCTCTAAATTTGCTGTGCGATGAACCTTGCTCGAATAACAAAAGGTGGGGTTTGTTTCTTCCGCAGCTGTATACCATTAATTCGCTGTGAAAGAAGTAAATTCAGTGCATTATGTAGAGAAAATCATGTGCTGCCCACATCCTATATTCTTCTTTATTTGACATTAAACCTACCCCATTTCTATGAGTTTGGATTCGCAGACAAGTCTTTAAAAACACACTTAGAGCTAAAATTAAATACGGAAATTATATTTTCCGTCGTTAACGCAGGTGTGGCAGCCAAAATTATACACGAATTTCTTGCAAGTTCGTTGCTCTTCTGAAAAGTATCGATTTTGTCTACGAATGGCACACACCACCCACATACTACGCGAAATAGGAAAAAAGTTTATCATTACATATTTATTTCTTCATTTCCAGACGCATGTAACCAGCTTCATTAAACGGTACCAGTATTCGCATTTAATGGAGTACAGCGAGAATACAAAGGAAAAATAGGAAATTTAGATTTGTTATTGGATAGAAATATATCTGAAGTGGGAAACTCCATTCAACTTTCATATATTGGTATTCTAGATTGTTTAAGCTCATTTTTATAATAATTATTGTCGTGCTTTTTTCTCTATCCATACCCTCCAGAAACCCTCCGGTGACTTAAAAGGCTTAATACTTATAGTATCAACAACCAGTAGCGTCGACAGAAACTTATTTATGTTTTGGGCGAGATATTTGTATTTGGTACACAAATATAATTTCTCTGAACTTCAATGGGTTCATGAGGGAGATTATGACCCACAACATCTCTTGGCGACAGAACTATCAATAACGGTACAGAAACTAAAGGAGCCGGATCTTTTATTTTCCCTCTCGGAGAGGGGGGGGGGGGGTGTATTCGAAAAGCCTTTCCAGAATTTTCACCAGCCCCCTGGTGTTCTAAAAAGCTGAATCTTTGCATACTTATAATATCGTCCACAGAATAGAACCTAGCTGGGCCAAATTTATATTTCCCTCCATGGACCCCAAAAATCCCCTCCCACACCGCCCGATATCTAGAAGCCTTACCGGTGACCCTATAAGTTTAATTTTTGAGTACTTATAGTATCAACGACAGTATAATCCAGAACCTAACAAATCTGGATTTTCGATTCTGGGGGGGGAATCAGTTATTTCTGTAAAGTTTTTCCAGACCTTCCAGAAGCCCCTGTCATTTAAAAAGCTGAAGCTTTACATACATAATCCAAATTACATTGAGATGCCAGCATCTGTAGATCGATTTCGCTCTTTTAAGCACTCTTTCGATTCTTTTAATGGCAACAGGAAAATTTTATATGTAGAGCAATTTTGCGAACCCCTATCGAGATCTTAAATTTAAGACTGAATTTGTGAGTCTCCATATAAGTTTTCAAACTTGAAGTATAGTAAGGTTTTTTTTTCTGCCATTATAGGTATCTTACCGTTCCGTGCTAAAAAGAGCTAAAAAGCGCAAAACCGGTTCATGGAAGTTGATCTACAATGAGAGCGCGTTCTTAGCTTTGATGAAAACCCCTTTAATCGATTTATGTGAGTATGAATATGAAAAGTATATGTATCATTGTAGACCTTTATATTTGAAAATATAGTAATATTGAATAGCATATTGCGAAATTAATTTAATGTTTTTATCATAAAAATATTAAATTTGATTTTATTTTAGCTTAAAATAAATATTTTATTCTACACAGCGTGACGGTTTTCTGTCGATATACATTTCGGGAACACAACTTATTTCCTGTCATCCTATATTCACGTTCAAAACCTGTACCACACAATTGAAATTTGTCTCGAATTTGTCAATAGAAAGCATTTATAATCGCGTGCAAAATACACATCAATATGTCATTAATATTTAATTAATATCGTTCGAAATACGAGAAAGAAGGAGACAAATTAGTTGTTGCCGAAGCGCAAAACTATATTACCAAACGTTTCTCGCTAACGGGACTCTTGTAACTGCACAAAAAGATGTGTCACATAATACTGCATTTTCTAAGGCAATAAACTTCATAATATTTAATCAGTATAACTTTTTAAAAATATAATTTTGAAACGTGCAATGAGTGTAGAATTAACTGCTCGTGCCAACGTTCTAAAATGCATGCCATTTCTATTGAATGCATTCGTTTTCTATTGATAAATTACACATAAAAGATTTTTAACCTATTCGACTGACTCGATTTATTTCTCAAAACATTTTACATTAACCGGAGTGCGACTCAACTCGACTTTCTCATACCAGAATCCATTTTTTAACTTTTTTTTTTCAAGTTTTACAAGAAAATAAAATAGTATGGCAACACGTCAAATAGTTGACACTTTAAAAAAAAGACCACCCAAAAATTGGGCCACAGTTAAAAGTCTTTTATTAAAATCGCCTTTTTACGACGTACAAAAATCACGCGGCCATAACGTTTTCGGGCATTACTGTGCCCTCGACTTCGCCACTGATGAAGGACATAATGCCCGAAAGCGTGTGATTTTTGTACGTCGTAAAAAGGCGATTTTAATAAAAGACTTTTAATGATGGCCCAATTTTTGGGTGATCTTTATTTTTAAAGTATTTACAAGAAATTTTTTGAAAATTCGGTATTGTGGGTCTAAATAATTACAATTACAGCGTGTTATCCTTCACTTTAAAGAGCTTGACAAAATATTTCGATTGATACCATACCTGACAATGCAGCTCCAGGGAGGTGAGGGAATTGCCCCCGAGGGGGGTTAATGACGTCAAGAACAAAAAGAAATTGCATCTAATTTTCACAACAATGACTGAAACTATTAAGTCTCGTGATCATTGAGCCATAAATAAACCCTTTTCTGCATGATTATGTCAAATGTTGTCCTATATGATGCCACATTAAGGAAATACATATTTCGAAGTTTTCGCTCGAATTTAAAATAAATCTATCTAGTTCTAGAGTTTTTTTTATATCAAAGCCGGATTTAAAGTTTCGTGAAAAATCCATTAATATGTGTGGCCGCTATCGTATACACGAGAAATCGACCACAGACATAAAGACAGACATCATTCCAAAAACAAACAAAACGTGTTCATGAAGTCTTAAAATATATATTGGCATCAAAATCTCTATTTCGAAAACTTTCGTGAAAACAATACTTTCTCTAACTATATTACATAGTATGAGCAAGTCAAAATAGAGGCTTCCCGAATGCACGATCGAGATCAATAGCATAACAGTATTTCTAGATTCAAATTCTCGTCCCCAATACTGTTCGAATTGCTCCATTTGTTCGAAATATTTCGTGTCCACAGTTGAACATATATATATATTTATATATATATCCATTCAAAAGCGCACAGATGAACGTCACATCAAGAACGTTCGATTCCGGTTCAATGATGCTCAAGGCGTGCAAATTCTTCGAAAACTGAAATTATCGACCCCCCCCCCTTCCCCCGCTTACAGAATTTCCCCTCACACGTTATACTTATGGATCAGCAACCAAACCACATGAGTTACTTAATAAGTTTGTTGATTACCAAAGATCTATAACCTCAATGCATGATGACAAATCATTATATAAACAGTAAAAATTATGTAGTGTTTTATGTAGGCTTATTCAGTATTATTTAACTGCAAATGTACGTATTCAAAACTAAAGTAATGAAGAAATTCAAAATAAACTTTAAAAATTCGAATTAATTTCTTAAAAAGCTAATTACAAAAAAGTCAAGGCTTAATTTAAAACAACTTATGTTCTACCTTTAGTACTTTCCAAAACAGTTCTTATCGGAAATATAATTAGGAATGCTTAGTTAAAAATGCATGAAGACAATATCGGCATTTGAATTTTTAATTGCAAATGTTTTTAAAACAAAATCAACACATGGCATACTATGTAAATAGTATATTTTAAATTAAAATTGGTAAAATCATTCAAATATAGAACCAAAATAGCTTTTACTGAAATAAATATGACGTTATAACAAAACTAGAACGGTAAAACTTTCGTATTCAATACTCGAATTGTATTCAAACTACTCAGATTACATAGCGAGAAAATTTTATAGCAACGGACTTCATTTTTAAACAGTTACTTACAAAAATATTTTAACACCCGAAATCAAAAATATCAAATTGTCATGGCTTGGAGTATTGAAAACAATATATTAAAAAAAAATCTGTCCGCGATCGACTGAAAATGGGATCGCAATCGATCAGCTTCGACGTGTTGCCAACCTCAACTTTATACTGTCTATGTACTATTGTACTATGTAGAGAAAGCATAATATGTACACATTTGAAAATTAAATATGCAACAGATGGGTAATGATTTGCATGCTGTTTTGCCCCTACATACATAATATAATGTACAGAGAAAGTATTGTGATGAGGTCGAAAATTTGAATTTGAGTTTTTGACAGTAGTGCATGTTTCAGGCATCCCTGAACTCAAATCTTTGAAATGATGTCTGTCTGTAGTATGTATGTTAGTGTGTGTGTGTCTATGTTAGTTTGTGTGTGTATGTTAGTGGGTGTGGATGTGTATATTAGTGGGTGTGCGTGTGTATGTTAGTGGATGTGCGTGTGTATGTTAGTGGGTGTGCGTGTGTATGTTGATGTGTGTGTGTATGCTAGTGTGTGTGCGCGTGTTTATGCTAGTGTGTGTACGTATGTATGTTAGTGTGTGTGCATGTTAGTGTATGTGCGTGTGTATGTTAGTGTGTGCATGTTAGTGTATGTGTGTGTGTATGTTAGTGTGTGCGTGTTAGTGTATGTATGCGATATCTCAAGAAAAATTAAATGTTTTTGAACGAAATTCAGTATTATTAGTTACAGTCGCTGAATACTGAAACCCTATTAATTTTAAACACAAACGAAGTTCGAAAGCCCGCTCCCGATCGAAATTTTGAAAAAAAAAATCATTAAAAAATCAGAACCTTCAGTAATGTTACATAATCATTGCTTCTGTAATTTAAAAAACGAATACACACACTTTAGAAAGCTAGCAAGAACAAATTTCGAAATATTGCTCGCTTTTCAAAAGGAATTTAAAAGCAATTGCATAAAATTAACAAGAAAGATCAATCATGCATAAAGCATTGATTATGGAACACTTTCCAACTGAAATGCAATCCGCTGAATGTATCGCATCTCTAAAATGCGATATATTCATGCGGTAATATTATTTTAATTATCATAGAACTACAATAATTTATTTTACTTGAAAACTAAAACGTCATCGAAAAAAATGAACTTTATTCAGATGACGTTATCGAAATGTAAATCGTCAGGCTCTCTATGTAAAAGGAGTGAATATTTCATTCATACACTTTTATTCTAGTCTTCAGAGTTAAATAATTTTGCTTGAAAAAAATTCAGCAATTCCTATACAACTCATCTTACAATCACTTGTTTACATTCTGCATCCATTAAAATTAGGCTTCGTTGTAGAAATAATCAAAGTTTGATGATCATTTAAACTCAAAAATATTGTAATTGAGTTGACTCAGAATATAGATGCAGAGAAAATACACAAAAATAAAGCGGCTTTAGGACGGATGCAACACTAAATATAAATTTAAAATAACTTTAAAAATTACGATTTTTACTCTGGGAAAAAAGATGCATGCCATATTTTATTTTGAAGTGGGTCATATGATCTCTTCATATTAGATGGGTGTAATTATTATTTTAATTTTTATTTTAAAAACTATCGAACCTATTTGGCTGAAATTTTTACTTTCCTTATATACATAATGTATAAGGAAAGTATTGTGACGGGGTCGAAAATTCGAATTCGAGTTTTCGACGGGAGAGCACGTTTCAAGCATCCCTGATCACGAATTAAACATGTAATCAAGTATGTGTGTGTGTGTGTCTCAGTGAGTCTGTGGAGACGATAACTGACGAACGAATGGACCGATTCGAACCAAATTTGGTACAAAAATCACAATTCGTAAACACTGGAAGCCTATTGTTTTTATACGCAATCGAATGTTCAGAACCCCTAAATTTTTGAATTAAATTTTGAAAAAATCGTCAAAAAATCAAAACCACTAATAAAGTTACGCAAATAGATATTTCTTATGTAATTTTTCATTAGAAAACGATTGACATAAATTTTAAAACGCTAACATGAACCGTTCTCGAGATATTGCACATTTTTCAAAAAATTATCAAAAAGCCATATAAAATAAAATAAAAAATTTCCTATTGAGAAACATGTTCACTTTTCATATGTAATACCATGCGATAAATTGGGTGACATCATTCTCGTGGATCTAGCTCGTTCCATTCATGAAAAAAGATACTTTGAGTAATACTTTTGTATTTGAACGCCAATAGTCATTTATCAGCTGTAAGAATAACTTATTTCTTCGTCCATAACTATTGGCGAGATTTTGGAGACGAATTTGGCGGAATGTCGCCAACTTGGCGACTTTTTGAAATGTTGCCAAATTAACGAAAATTTCGCCAAATGGATACAAATGACACTAAATCAGTGAAAATGACGACCAATTATCGAAAATTCAATATCTTGGAAAAAATATTAGCATCTACTATAAGAAAAACCTATTTTTTTTACTGTAAAAGTAGTAAATTCATTACATTATATAAGGAAAATTATGTGTTGCCCACATCAGATTTTTTTTATATATTTTATGGGAAAATTTGAATATTTTAAAAAAATTTCAAAGCAAAACTTTGCTTAAAAAATATTTGAAAAATTAGATCCCATAGGGTTCAATGTATTTCATTTTTTCAACCCGGGTTCAATCCAAAACTAATTGGGTGATATTATTCATTTACATTCCCATATGTCCCACAGATCGTCTCAACAACATACTAAAATTTCATTTTGATAAAGCCATTTTCACGGTAGTTATCGTGCGAACGGACAGACAGACGCACAGGATGAACAAAGTCATAAACACTTTTCAACTGTGTTGTAAAGTGTTTAAAAGATGTTAAACATCGTGAAATATGTTCTCTTTCCACATGCAATATTAAGAGAGAAATTTATTAGCATCATTCTCGTAGATCTGGTTTCCATTTACGAGAGAAGATACTTTTGGAAATAGCTTTTGTATTTTGTCGCCCAACAATTTGTCAAAAGTCGTTTATATTTTTGTCTTTAGCGAAAATAAAAAAAAATATCGCTAACTTAGTGACGTTGTTGAAGATTTCGCAAAATTGACGGAAATGTTACTAAACTGGCAGAAATGACGCAAGTAAAATTTGTGAATATTTCACAAATTATTCTTGGAAAATGAAGTTCAATTTATTTGATAATTTCCGTCGCTTTTGGGATAATTTCCGTCGATGATTTGATAATTTCCGTTGCGTTTAAACTACAAAATATTAAATTCAATATTGACATATGAAAAACATAGAAATTATAATTTTGACTTTTAGGAATCTATTGACTGGAACGCAAACCATTGGTTTCATATAATAAAGTATTGGTTTCTAATGATTATAATCGTTTAATATGTGAACCACATTGCCCAGCGGATACTTTCTATATTTCTAACTGCTATGTTAGATTTGTTCAAAACAAAAATTAATTGGGAACTTTGAAATAGTTTTACATACTGTGAACCAGAAAAGTGTCTAATAATAATGTACAATTCAAAGCTAAAAACATTGAGCCATGGATCTTTGCAGTGCCGCCCACATCAGATTTTTACTTTTTCATACTATGTAAAGAGAATGTATTGTTTTCACGAAATTTTTTTAATTCGAGATTTTGATGCCAGTATATGTTTTAAGACCTCCTGAATACGTTTCGAATATTTTTGAAGTGATGTCTGTGATCGATTTCTTATGTAGACGATTGCAACCACAAATATTAATGGATTTTCACGAAACTTTATATCCGGCTTTCTTATCAAAAAGTCTAGAACTAGATAGAATTTTTTTTTTTAAATGCAAGCGAAAACTTTGAAATGAATTCGAAACTTTATATTTTTCTAACATAACAGCATGAGACAAAATGTGACATAATTATGCACAAAAGGGTTTATTTATGGCTCAATGATCACGAGACTTAATAGTTCCAGTCACTGTTGTGAAAAATAGCACAATTTTTTTTATTGTGACGTCATTTGTGGGGTACATTGTCAAGTGTGGTTTTAATTTAAAGATTTTTTCAAGCTCTTTAAGGTAAAGAGTAACACGATATAGTTGTAATCGTTTGGACCCACAATACCTATGTTTGAAATTTTTTCTTGTAAAATTTGGGAAAAAGAAATTTTGGTTTGAAAAAGTCGAATTGAGCCACACTCCAGTGAATTTTTATTTTATCGTTAAATTACTCTTCAAATTACATAAAAATTTAACCTATCATGACAGCAAAAATATTGCTCCCGGAAGGGGGGGGGGCATGACCACAGCTCTAAAAAATATTTTTAAATAATCTTATGTATCCAAAGCATGATCTCCCCAAAAGATTAACAGCCTTCGATATTATGTGTAAACAATAACACAAATAAAAGTGTTCTTATACTCAGTCTCAATAAAAATAAATGAGCTTTAGCAGTTGAAGATTTAAAGAAGTATAAGAAATTTCATGATATATCGCGGAACCCTGCGGAAAACCAAAATTTCTTATATCTTCAGAATGGCTCATAATAACTTCTAAACAGTGTTCCGTTGATTTCTCGTTAAAAGTGCTAACAAAGAGTACACATATTTGGCAATAGTAAACATAGTTTATTTTTTACGATTAGAAAAAAAAAGCAACATCTCGAAAAGGTCGCTTTTTAAAGAACAAATTACATATAAAATGATGTCGCTGTAATAGTTTTTAACATATATTTTCGCTTAGAAAAAATGTTCTGCAAATTGAGAGCATTCGATTTCATATGCCTGATAAATATCTGGCGTTGATTGAATCATTGATCAATTGAAATAATCGCACAAAACTTCATTGGATTCATTCAATTTATTCGAGATGTATAATTGAAAAACTTGTTAATTCGTATTTCGAGATACTTAGGACGTGTTAGATCCATCATAATTCCATAATCGTACTTTTTGAGTCCATCACAATAATTTCCCTCCATCTATTTTGTGTACTGCAAGAATTTGATTAAAAACAGAAACTTTTAAAGATCAACACAAAGTGTAAAAACACGACTTACCCAAATTAGAGATCTATTTCGCAGTTTAAATATTCACAAACAAAATCGCATATCCCATTTGAATAAACGCACGAGAAATTACGAGAAAAGCGCAACAAGAGCTAGTTCATCTCACTACCACTTCGTGAATTCCGAATGAAGTTCAAAACGAACGATATGTGTTCTCAACGTCAAGTATATCGATTGATCGAAGAACGTTATTATCGATAGCAGCACTTGTGCAAAGGGGAAAAAGCCGCACGAAGAGTAAAAATATAATATGTTATTCAAATTTCCGATGAAGATGCGATAGTATAGTACGCGTGTGTTTATTCAATAAAATTCTCGAAAAATTTCGAAAGAAATTACTATGAAAAAAAAGTTTAAAAATCCATTGTGGGCAACACATGACTTTCCTTATATAATGCAATGAATTTACTACTTTTACAGTAAAAAAAAAATAGATAATTTTCATAGTAGATATTTAAATTTTTTCCAAGATATTGAATTTTCGTCAATGAGTCGTAATTTTCATTGTTTTAGCGTTATTTTTATTCATTTGGCGAGTTCTTCGTTAATTTAGCAAAATTTAAAAAAGTCGCCACGTTGGCGACATTCTACCAAATTCGTCGCCAAACTCTCGCCAAGCGGTATGGACGGAAAAATAAGTTATTCTTACAGCAGATAAATGACTATTGGCGTTCAAATACAAAAGTATTACTCAAAGTATCTTCTTTCATGAATGGAAAGAGTCCACGAAAATGATGTCACCAAATTCATCGCATGGTATTATATATGAAAAGTGAACATGTTTCTCAATAGGAAATAATTTTTTTTATTTTATATGAATTTTTGATAACTTTTTTGAAAAATGTGCAATATCTCGAAAACGGTTCATGTTAGCGTTCTAAAATTTATGTAAATCGTTTTCTAATGAAAATATTTTCTAATGAATATTTTCTAATGAATTACATAAGAAATGTCTATTTGCGTAACTTTATTAGAGGTTTTGATTTTTTGACGATTTTTTCAAAATTTTACTCGAAAATTGAGGAGGGTTCTGAACATTCGATTGCATATAAAAACAATAGGCTTCCAGTGTTTACGGATTGTAATTTTTGTACCAAATTTCGTTCGAATCGGTCCATTCGTTGGTCAATTATCGTCTCCACAGACTCACTGACACACACACATATACACAAACATCACTTCACAAAATGTTCGATTCGTGATCAGGAATGCTTGAAACGTGCTCTCCCGTCGAAAACTCGAATTCGAAATTTCGACCCCCGTCACAATACTTTCCTTATACGTTTTTGTATATAAGGAAAGTAACAATAAGTCAGATGCTTTGATTTTAGCAAATTGAATAAGTCTTTTTTCTTCTTATCTTTTTCGGGTCAGGGATTGATGAATTCAGCATCATAATAGATGCATTTCAGGGAAAGAAGAGGAATTCGTCAGGAAGGCGAATTTTTAAGTGGAAAATCTCTTTCTATTCATATATATAAAAAAATCTGATGTGGGCAACACATGACTTTCCTTATATAATGTAATGAATGTACTTTTACAGTAAAAAAAATAGGTTTTTCTTATAGTAGATACTAATATTGTTTTCAAGATATTAAATTTTCGACAATTAGTCGTCATTTTCATTGATTTAGCGTCATTTTTATCCATTTGGCGAGATTTTCGTTAATTTGGCAACATTTAAAAAGTCGCCAAGTCGGCGACATTCCGCCAATTTCATCGCCAAAATCTCGCCAAGCGTTATGGACGAAGAAATAAGTTATTCTTACAGCAGATAAATGACTATTGGCGTTCAAATACAAAAGTATTACTCAAAGTATTTTTTTTCATGAATGGAACGAGCTAGATCCACGAGAATGATGTCACCCAATTTATCACATGATATTACATATGAAAAGTGAACATGTTTCTCAATAGGAAATATATTTTTTTTTCTATTTTATATGACTTTTTTAAAAATATTTTTTTTAAATGTGCAATGTCTCGAGAACGGTTCATGTTAGCGTTCTAAAATTTATGTCAATCGTTTTCTAATGAAAAATTACATAAGAAATGTCTATTTGCGTAACTTTATTAGTGGTTTTGATTTTTTGACGATTTTTTCAAAATTTTATTCGAAAATTTAGGGGGGTTCTGAACATTCGATTACGTATAAAGACAATAGGCTTCCAGTGTTTACAGATTGTGATTTTTGTACCAAATTTGGTTCGAATCGGTCCATTCGTTCGTCAGTTATCGTCTCCACAGACTCACTGACACACACACACACATACTTTCACACACACACACTGCAATGCGATTTTATTTAAACATCTCTAAATCGCGATACATTCAGCGGTAATATTTTTTAAATTATCACAATACTGCAATAATTTATTATATTTGAAAACTTCATCGAAAAAAATGAACTTTATTCAAATGATTATTCGCCTGCTTCTATGACAAAGCAGTAAATATTTCATTCATACACTTAATTCTATTCCTTTCATTCATCACAATACTAGAATAATTTATTTTACTTAAAAACTTAAAACCATGGAGGTAAAAGTCATTTAACTCTATGCTTAAAACTTCATCGAAAAAGTCTGCTATAAAATCGTCTGCTTCTGTATGTAAAGTCAATGAATGTTTCATTCATATCAACTACATTGCAGACTCCAGAGCTAAATAATTTTGCGTTAAAGAAATTCAGCAATTCTTATACAACTCATCTGACAGCTTGATATGTTTGCATTCTCCATAAGTGAAAATTAGGCTGCGTTGTAGAAATAATCAAAGTTTGATGATCATTTAAACTCAAATATATTGTAATTGTGTTATTTCAGAATATAGATGCACAGAAATTAAGAAAAAATAAAGCGGTTTTAGGACGGATACGACATTAAATATAAATTAAAAAGAACTTTAAAAATCACGATTTCGACACAGGATGGATGCCATATTTTATTTTGAAGTGTGTCACGTGATGTCTTCATATAAAGGTGACGTGATCTCTTCATATGATATGGGTGCAATTATTATTTTCATTTTTATTTAAAAAACTATCGAAAATTTGCTGAAATTTTTTTTATATTTTTATGGGATAATTTAAATATTTCCTAAAACGTTCAAAGCAATTTGCGAATTTGAAATACGCTTAAAAAATGTTTGAAAAATTAGATCCCATAGGGTTCAATGTATTTCATTTTTTCAACCCCGGTTCAATCCAAAACTAATTGGGTGATATTATTATTCATTTACTATATTCTCGTATGTCCCACAGATCGTCTGAACAACATACTAAAATTTCATTTTGATAAAGTCATTTTTACGGCAGTTATCATGCAAACGGACATACAGACAGACAGAATGAACTAACTCATAAGACTTTTCAACTATGTTGTAAAGTGTTAAAAAGTGAATATATTTGACAATAGTTACCCTGTTTTAGATTTTATGTAAATGTTCCATTAGATTTATTTATAAATTCTACAATATCTCGAAAACGGTTCATATTTGCTTTCTAAAGTTTGTGTAATTCTATTTCTGATTTTAAAAAAAAATACGTATAAAATTATTATTTATTTAACATGATTGAAAATCCAAATTTTTCAAACATTCATTCGAAAATTTTGGAATCTTTTGAACATTTGATCCCTTTTAATATCAGAAGGATTCTCATATACACCGATTGTAATAATTGACCCAATTTTTTTCAAAACGTTCCATTTCTTCTTGAGATATATCTTTCATAATTTCACCGGTACACACACGTACAGACATCACCTCAAAAATGCTCGATTCGAGTTGGAATACTTGAAACTCGCTCTTCTGTCGAAAACTGAAATTCTAATTTTCGACTCCGTCGCAATACTTTTCTTCAGTTACCTTACACCTTTCTGGTAGGTCGGACGGTCTGGATCTCAACAACAACCAATACTTTCCCTATACATTATATACTATGTAGAGAAAGTAATATGTATAAAATAATTTTTTTAAGGAAATATTGGAAATTTTATTCTCATAAGCAGCAGTTTTACTTTTGTAGCCTTTTGAATGTTGAATCGTATGTTCGATTGAATGTTGGATAAAATATATAGATTTCCATCACTCACAGATTGTCCCCAAGTGTACCAATTTTTTGTATCAAATCGTTCACGAGATATCATGTTCAAACATACACACACACACATGTGTGTATATACAGGATTCCTATAAACAAGTCCTTGAACAGCCCAATAACTGCGGAATGAAAGGTCTCTGAGTACACTCGTTAGGTATCTTGAATAAAGGAAATATGCCCGATCGAATAAGAGGCATTGCAGCTCCCTCAGCGAAGGATTGGAGAAGTTGGAAACACGAACTCAGCAGCAGTGCAAGATAGAATAAAAGTGTCAATTACAGAGTTGTAGAGCATTATAAAATTGGGAAAAATCGACGCTAAATCGGTACAAAAAACATTTATTTGGGGTGGAACAACCCAGCAGTTAACGCGCTGGGCAAGAGGTTTGCAGATAAAGATAACTCGCTAGGCAAGACCGAATGAGCACTGAATCGTCGACCAGAGATCGATCGATTCCCGTCTCTGCTCAAACTGTCCCCGTGTTCACGCAGAGTACGGGGACGTTGAATATGTGAGTCCGTAAGTCCTTCCGAGAGGTCTGTAGTAAGGGAAGGAGGATACGATCCTTGTATGGATACCGCCCCGACTGGGTTCTACTCTAAATTAGATGGAACTTCCCGGCCGTCCAAACAGATATCTTACACTTTCGGGTAGGTCTGACGGTCGGGGTCGAAGAAAAGACATTTATTTAACACAATACGACGATTTGTTATTATATATTTAGGAATGATACAATAAGGAACATGCTTAGAAATTTGGTGTTGAGTCTGATCAAAATGTCCTTCGTTAGTGACAATACACATTTGAAATTGCGAAAAAATATCAACATGTACGTGAAAAACATAGCAGGTGTTACCGTGTTACAGCACCTAACAACCTATGGAATGTAACGGATATTTACTGCCGTCCATGCACACGTTTTGTGCGTTACTTGTGCCGATTCCTACTCCTAGGACAACTTTGTAATTGATATTTTTCTTTCTATCTCGCTTTGTTGCCGAGTTCCTGTTCTTCAATTCATTGTTAAGGATGTTGCAATCACTTTTATTCGATGGACCATAATCACCTCACTACAGATAGACCTAACGTGTACACTTAGAGACCTTTCCTTACGAAGTTATCTGAAGACTTTTTTAGAAATGACTATGACTTTCTTAGAAACCCTATACGTTATTTTAAAGTACCCGCGAGAAGTATGTAAATATGAGTATTTTAATATTTACTTTATTTACTTGGTATTAATTTTTCTGCGAATCCTGTATATACCTAGAAATTAACTCAAAAACATTCAATACAAGCTGAGGAATATTCGAAATGCGTATCTGTCGAAAACTCTAATTCGAATTTGCAATCCTGTATAGTTATCTCCCAATTCTTTATAACTATGCATGCATGGAAAGAAATATATTAAACAGTGCATCCTTCCCAATTCAATGCAAACTGAAACAAACTCCTTTATATTTCACAATAATTATGCGTGTCGTCTGTCTTTCCGTACAATTTTTGTACAAGTTAAACATTTGTGTCATCTTGATCAATAATCAAATTACATTCTGTTTTGGTCATTTTTCGGAGATTCGTGATATGTGTACACTCACTTAGTCACCTATCACCAATGGCATTGGTCCTTTATTAAAATTGCTACCTGTATATTTGCTGTTTGCTTTTAAAGCACTTGTCCATATAGAATCCATAGTTTTTATTTTTTCGATACAACAGCTTCTTAGTATACGCAGTAAACAAATAACATAAGTTTCATGAAAAAAAAATTACCATTCCAAATGCTGCATTAGTATCGATTAATCGAAAAAAAGAGCCATTATCGATGAAAAACTCGGCCGAGTGAGACGCAAGGAAGGACAGAGAGGGGTTCGTATATTTGTCTTTGATGAGGTCATGACGACATTCAGAATATGGATTTCTCGAATAATGGTTTACGTGTGGAATGTAGCAAAAATATTGGTCCACTTTTCCTTTGTTGGACAGGTGCAGAGGATGCATTATATTTTCGTGTAAGTGGGGGGGGGGGGGGGAATCATACGGTACGTTAAACTAGAGATCACTAACCGCGAATACTTGAATACCTAGAATTTTAGAAAGTATTAGATATTCAAGATCACGAATATAACGTCACTATATAGAAGAAACTCGAATACAGGGAGTATTACGTCATAATTTCTGGAATAAAAAGCCAGGATACTCTAGGAGGGGGGAAAAATCGAAAGTACAGAAGAAAGTTTGGTTCCACCAACTAAAACATCTCTGGCTACTGGAAAAGTAACGGTCTGCTGAAGGAATTATTTTTGGAGTTTGTAATCATTTCGTCGTCATCAGCTTTCTAACAGCCACTCTGTTTAATTTGTGACAAAAAAAAAAAGATCCTGAATGGGTTTGAATGTTTGTTTTCTTAAATAGAAATATGCAGTAGGTGATAAAGATTTACCATTATTCAAATTATCGTTGTTATAAGTACTTAAAATAAGACGCTAAGTAGCTTCTGTACTTACAGTACTGTAACATAATTAAAATTTAAAAAAAACAAAATTCTCAAATATTTATTAGCAATTTGAAATAACTATTCGGGGTATTCTAATAATCAAGTTCTGATTAATATTCAAATTCGAGAATTTTTTTTACCATCCGAGCTATTCGGAAATACTTCCAGGCCCGCATATTTAACATGTCCGTACACTCAAGGTTAACACAGAGACAGTTTGGGCAGAGCCGGGAATTGAACTCATGTCCTCCGAGTTCAATCCCCGTTCTCTAACCACTGGGCTGTCCCGCCCCGAGAAAAGTGTTTGTTATTCGCCCATCTCTACTTTAAACGCGTTCAACTTCTCGAAACAGACAATTTTGCTTCAAACGATTCGAATTTTATGATATCCGGATTAAGAAAGAAGCCTCACACGGAATGCAGATGATAGTATCGGGTTGAGAAGTTAAACGTTCTGCTGATAAAGGTATTTTTCAAAATTATAATTTCCTCAATATTACAGTTATAACCTCTAAATTGGACATGTACACACATTTCGACAAATGGTTAGGTGACTAAAATTCATACGATTCAGAGTTAAAATGAATCTCATGAGCGAAAGTTACGAATTTATTCATGGATTTTTTTTTCTTTCAGTTTATTTTGTTGGATTCTTGTAAAAAGTAGGCGACTATATTGGCGGTGAACTAATGCACCCTAATAAATATTTTGTGGCTTCGGGAATAGTCAACTGCATTAGTAAAGAAAGAATATTTTATTTTTGTACTACAAGGTAGGATCAAAAAGTTCGGAGACTGTGCTGATATCTTCAAACCTGATTGGAGGAGGGGGAACTATTTTACCGTGGCGTAGAGGCACATGTGCCGCGAGATGTGAAAAGGAAGAAGCAGGTCCTCAGTGCAGGGTTTTTCCAGACAATGCATGTCAGTGAACTGTAGTTGTTCGCGTTTGTCGAAAACGGAAATGACGTTTGAAGAACAACGTGCGAGTATCAAATTCTGCCAGCATTTGGGGAGATCGTCGACAGAAACATTGCACCTGTTGCAGCAGGTGCAATGTTTCTGTCGGCGATTTCCCCAAACGCTGACAGAATTTGATATTAGCACATTGTTCTTCAAATGCCATTTCCGTATTCGACTAGCACGAACGACTACAGTTCACTAACACGCATTGTCTGGGAAAACACCCGCTTTTTCCTTTTCACATCTACCGGTCGTAGTGTCGTACAAGACAGAGCACCAGGCGCGAAGCGCCTTTAATCTCCAGTTTCAATATGTGGTTCTTATCGTCAAACTGTGACATTAATTCAGTGACCCTAATTGGAGGTTCGAGGTTTTTATTTACTACTTTTAATTATTTGTCCTAGCTCCTAGTGTGGCAGTTTGTTGCACATTTAGAGTTTAAGCAGTTTGGGAGGTTGATGCAGATCTAAGGGTTACCTAGCGTTTTGGCAGTTTAGAGTTCAGAATATTTTTTTTTTTTTTTTATAAAATAATAGTCGCGAGTTTTATTTAAAAATCAGATGTTTGAGGTGGGATCTTTTAATTCCGATTATCGATGTTTAGAACAGCGCGGGGTCTCTTACGAGATTTGGCCGGCCTTACGATGATCATAGTCATGCAGATTGAATAACAGTTCGTTTGCAACGGATGGCAAATTTCTGTAAAATTTAAGCGCTAGCTTTTTAATTTGGGCTCTAACAGTTTTTATTTTGAAGTCATTCCTAATTACCGAGTTTCTTAAGTACCTGGGAGCTTTCCTGATAATCCGTAGGATTTTGTTTTGTTTTGTCTCTAGGAGGTCTATTGTAGTTTTACAGGCATATCCCCATACGGGTGCTGCATACAGCATTCCCGGGCGGATGACCGATTTATAAATTAGGAGTTTATTTTGATAACTTAGATTTCCGTTTCCTATCATTGGGTATAAGGCTCCTGTGGCCATATACGCTTTTTTGATTAAGTTCGTTACGTGCTGTTTCCAGGTTAGGTGGAAATCTATCGTTACACCTAGGTATTTAGTAGATTTTTCCGCTTTTAGGGCATGGTTGGTTTTCACATCTCGCGTCACATGTGCCTCTATGCCACGGTAAAATAGTTCCCCACCCCTCCAATCAGGGTTGGAGATATCAGCACAGTCTCCGAACTTTTTGATCCAACCTTGTAGAACGAATGACCCGACGTTGCTTAGATTCTATAAAAGCGTTCACTGCGTATAAATAATTAAATAAGCACCAGCTGCTTAAATAACATATTTGAACACAATTTAAAATGGCTTGCATCCGAAAAATGCACGAATCAAATTGCACGCACTGTCCACGAGAACAAAAAATATGAGAATCATAACTGACCGTACAAGTCAACCGCTGATGAAACAAGTGATTCCGCAGAACTTCACATGCACCCTAATAAATATGAAGCATCATCCGTCTGGAATTCCTGATTTCGCGACCGAAACACTTGTCTATGATCTTGTGCCTCGAATGAAATTCGAGCCGCATTTTTCGAAACGTGTTTTATTGAGTTTTTAGTGGTCGCAAAGGGAATTCAACCCTATAAAATAAATAAATACTAATTCGAAATTTTATAAAATAACGCCGAGATGCACCTATTCTGGTCCTGAAGTAACTGTGAACCAAATTTCATGGTCATACGATACTTTGATTCCCCTCTACAGATTGCACAGAAAGACAGACACCGTCCTTTATTAAGTAAGATTATTACAGATTACGAAATTGAGTGACGAAGGAGAGTACGATCCTTTTGGAAGTTGTCCCTACTGAGTTCCATTCGAAATTGGAGGAGGGGGGGATAATCCAGTGATTAAGGCACGGGAATTGCACTCTGAGGACCTGAGTTCAATTCACGGCTCTGCTCAAACTATCCCCATGTTTATGCAAAAGTACGGGCACGTTAAATCTGTGGGTTTAAAAGTCCTTTCGAGAGGTTGGTGACAGGGGTAGGAGGGTACTATCCCTTTGGATGTCGCCCCCACTGTGTTCCGGTCTAAATTGAGTGGCACTGTCCCGGCCATCGAAACAGATAGCTTACACCCTCGGGTAGGTCGGATGGGCTGGGTCGAAAGCAAGAAATATCGCCAAAGTGAAGGGAAAAATCGAGTATTTCCAGTTCTATAATCGATAGAAAAGAAAAACGTGATAACCGCAGCATGTTATCAATGAAAATTCGGGCTGGTGAGACGCATGCGAGAAATCAAAGGAAGGGCCGACAGGGCTCGTTTGTGTCTTTGATAAGGTCATGACGGCATTCAGAATATAGATTTCTCAAATAATGACTCACGTGCAAACTGTAGTAAAATTCTTGGCCCGCTTTTCCTTTGTTGGGCAGGTACATTTGGATTCATAACATTTTGAGGCAGGAATGGGAGAAGGTAACCCCCCATAGCTTGACTTACAGATTTCTTAGATATTGTGTGGAAACAATAACTCAAATTAGAGCTTTCTTATAGCTTGATCTCACTGCAAATCAATAGGCCTTTCGTTAACACCTCGCTCCCACTACAGCCGACAGCGTACAGCATGATTTTTGCCATTGCAGGTACCGGCTGTTCCATGTAGACGAGCGCATGAAAAACGCGATGGATGTTGCTATCTGCAATAGGAGCACGATCCTAAATTTTGGAACGCCCTCTAGGCTAGTTCTGTGAGCAGGGACTTGGTCATTTCAGCCTAAGCTCGATTTTTAAAGAATTTGAAGCTGACTGCGTAGTAGAGCTTAATTTGTCAGTCAGCACAGATTTGCAAAATTTCGGCACATAGCAAGTTTTCTTTCTACCAGTGCAGATATACGGGGTATTCCGTGAAGAGCGGTAAACAGAGCAATGTTAATCACTGCACTAGAATAATTCCAAATATAGAAATATTCGTACTTCAATGATATGATAAACTAACCATATCTACTCACGATTCGAGTAGGTGAAAGGCTAATGGTCACTGGGACACCTATATTCTTAATAAAAGTTATGAATATCAAAAATTGTTTCAAATTCATTTCATAAAAGTTATATACATTTGTTTAGATAGAAATATTACGTATAAAACAGTATTTCATCTCCGATCACTGTATGTAGACTTATTTTCAACATTTTCAGACATTTTAAACTAAATATCAATTCAGTATAGCAATATTTCCCAATAGTTTAATTAGAAGAATAGTCAATAAACGATTTGGATATTTGAAACCCAAATTGGTTATTGTAGTTACCACAATGGAATCAAATAGAATAAATAAGTTCATTGATAAAATATAATAAAAAAATTGTCTGCAGTAACCATAAATTAAAATATCTCGATAATAGTTGATTATACATCAATAGAGTTAATTAAGAAAATTTAAGATTTTTCTTTCTAAGCATGATGATATAAAAACGAATGTTGTGTGTCCAGCCATTCTCGGGTTATGGCTGAAAGAATGTCAGAACAAAAAAAAATCCGCGATTTATAAAATTTTCGAACAAAATTTCAAGATTTCAGATTTTTTTTTATTACTTGTTGGCCAAATCCAACATGCATGCAAAGTTTATTTAAAAAAGAAAAACTTGAAATTTAAATTTCAAAATTTAAATTTGAAAATAATTAACAAAGTTAAGTTATTTTTAAGTTTCTACCTTCAGCAGTTTGGGCTGTGCAATTCAGTCAGTCACTCAGCTGTATGATGCAGATGAAGATAGACGCCAGTGCCAAGTCTTCATCAAAACAGCTTCAGTGAAGCGATTTCAAATGTGACGGCAAAGACAACTCCGGGCATGTATTATTTAGTTTGTCACGTACTGCAGCAATTTTCCCTCTCAACGATTATATTTAACAGATAACGGAAGAGTGACTATACGTCAGGTTCATTTTCTTTATATGGGGAGAAATTCACGTGACTGGACTTTCAACTGAAACACAGGTCAAATACCTGTCCATGTATAACTGGAATCTCTGAATATTTCTAAAAAGATTATGAAATTCAACGGCAATTATGAATTTGTACGTTCATTTCAGTATTAAAAGTTCGAGTCAGAACCTTGAAAAAAAATTATTTTCTTTCTAAATCAATGCTATTTAAAATAAAATAAGATTCTAAAGATATTAAAGCTCTTCTTTTACTAACTTGGTTTTATGCAAATAAGAAAAAATCTGATGTGTGATGAGTTTATGATTCTTTCACAGCAAAATAATGGTGTACAATGTTCTTGAAATTAAATTAATATCACGAGAATTGAAACTTGGCACTTTCGGCAACTTACTATTGGCGACTTATTTGTTTAACAGTATTAAAGGTTCTAGTATTTCAGTGTTTTTTTTTTTGTTTTTTGTTTTTCAGAAATTCATTCAAAAAACATTGGGCAATATCTCAAGAACACTTTATGCTATCGTTTTAAAGTTTGTAGCATTTGTTTTTTAACAAGAAGATTACGTATGAAATAATTATTCATTTATCGATATTAAAGGTCCCGACTTTATGATATTTTTAACAATCCACTCAAAAATTGGAGGGTTCTCCGAATATTCGATTGCGTTTAATACGGTTCCAGGGTTCACCGATGATAATAATTGTATCAAATTATTTACGAAAGATTTTATTAGTTCGTGAGATATCGTGTTCACAGACTCTCGGACACATATAAGTGTCCAAAGGGAGTGAAAAGAGGCCACTTGTCCCCTCCTAGACGTTTAAGGTCACAACAGGCATCAAGTTAGTTTATATTATACTTCTTATCCTCGAGTTTGACCCCCCCCCCCCCCCCGCAAAAAGTTCTTTGGGCGCCCATGCTGACGCTTGCACTAACATACACACACTAGCATACATACACTAATCATCCAAACGCTAACATATTTATACGCTCACATACACTAACATACATATATGCACACTAACATACACATACATGCTAACAAACACATACATGCTAACATACACATGCACACTAACATACTCATTAACATGCACATACACTAACATACTAATATACACATACATACTAATATACACATACATGCTAATATACACATACATGCTAATATACACATACATACTAATATACACACAAACAGAAAGATACACACTAACATACACACATACTAATATACACACACACTAATGTACACACGCTAACATACATACACGTCTACTAACATAGATACACACACTAATATTCACATACTAACACACACACACACACACACACACACTAACGCACATACACGTAAACATACACACAAACATACACAAACATCACCTTAAAAAGTTTGATTCGAAACCAGGGATACTTGAAACTACCATTCTGTTGAAAACTTCCAATTCGAATTTTCGCCCAATCACAATACTTTCCCTATACACTATACTATTTATGATAAAAATAATGATGAAAATGTATCAAGCATTAAATCTCATAAAAAATTGTATGACTTACACATAAATATTGTACATAATCAGGTTACAAAATATAACAATATCATATGGACTCCTCCTCCCCCAAAGAGTATTTCTGTTTAGAGCCACCGATCAAGTTAATCTGCACCGGTTTCAAATACATGTTAACCTGTCATCAATGCAGATTGACAGTTCCATCACATTTATCTTAAATTTCCAGTTTATTAATTTAAACACCAATAATATATGAAAATAAAAATAATGAACAAAGTTCTAGCATATAATATTTGTATGAATAACTAAATTAATGATTTAAATTCAAAAATTTGTTCCAATGTCGCAGTACCATAACATATAAACAAAAGCAAGTATGACTGCCATTAAATGCACAGTTATAAATAAGCATGCTAATTTAAATTTACATGTGTTAGGGTTTATCTAAAACTCCAGTATTAATAGTTTTCATTTTAACAAAGGAATAAGAAAATAGAACTTACTATCGAATTATCGAACAGAATAAGTCATCTATTCTAAATTAATAAGTATATTTTAAAATTTATACAAAAATAAAGTGAAAAAGAAAAACAGATAGTTAAAAAAGGAATATGTAATTTCTCAAGTTTAATAAAATTTATGTTTGGTAACTAGATTATTTACATTTGCGACTTCAAAATTCCAAATTTCTTCAGATCAAATTCGTTTACTTAGCCGAGTATTCACAGAGAATTTTAACGATCACAGTTATTCAAATCCATGAAGCAGACGATTTTTTATAGTTTATATTGTTATGGTAAATGTAATTCTATATCATGATTCATATGATTTATCACGTGTAAATTATTTAATGTTCTGTCCCAAAATAGCAAAAGACAACTCCTGATACCAATAGTTCATAGAATGATTTTGAAATCAATTTTTTTTTAATACGCTCTTATAGAAGAATATTTAATTTTCATAAGCCGATGCATTAAAATACATGCTTCTTCACAAAAACAAATATTGTAAAATATATATAAATATCTTAAAAACAAATGTAGGTGAATTTAAAAAAATTGACCTGTTCTCGACTCCGCAAAATTAAAAGACGAGACAAATACTTCGCAAAAAGTCAACTTACATGGTGGAAGCTATGCGTCGCAACAAGGCTAACTTGAATATCTTGTGGATGCTATGACAGGCTTTGTGGATGCTTTTCTTTAATGGAATGCAGAGAAATATGATTAGAATTTTGAATATTTCATTACGCAATCGATTGTTTAGAACTCAAACTATCGGATTTATAAAAATAGTTTTAGTTTCCAGCATTCATTGGATGGACTATATAACTTAGCGGAAGCTTACAATTTTCCCAATACTTCTTGGTGTGAAGTTAGATTTTGCCGTAAGTAGACGAGTACTTTTTTACTCAGTTTTATCTTGCCTCAGTTTTGCGCCCATTAAACATATACTTGCTTGTGGCAAAACAAACTGAGTTGTAGAGAGAAAAAGGGCATATCTATGGGCGTATTTAGCGGGGGGGGGGGGGTCTGTCTCCCTCTTTTGCAGATATAAACATCATTGTTTGTTTTGAAAAACTCGTGTGACCTCCCCACCTCCCACCCCAAAAAAAATTCTGGATTTGCACTTTCATGGGAAGAACTATATAAACCTCCACTACATAATATAGTACCCATCAAACGTATTAATAATTAAAAACTAAAATTTTAATATATTGAACCAATAACTTCCCTTCAGCTCAAACAATTTTTATAATTTAAATTTCAAATTATATTCATGGTTTCTTCCTATTTCAATAATAAAAAAGTATTCTAAATTGATTGGAGGGAATTGACGGAATACGAGTCAAATTCCATTGTGAGTACGTCAGTATTTTGAGAACAGATTCATTCGTTTTGAGTCATTTGAGCATTTAATTGCTCTTTTATTGTACCTGACAGTTGTTCAGTGGTCTTATAAGATAGCAGTAGTGTTATTAACCGTATATTGTTCGTTGTTCCTGCCTGCTCTTATTGGAGCTTTTAAATAAAAGCGTTAGTTATCCAGAAATTTGAACTCATTTTTGTATTTTGAGAATACACTCGCGATTTGAGAGGATACGTCGTAACAAAACCAAATTGAAAAAATTAGAAGTGAATCTTTTAAATTTGCAAAGTTAGAACTTTGCATTTTAAACCCCTGTCCCGACTAAAAAAGGTCTAGACCAAAAATCTGAGATACATCGAAAGAATGAGCAATTTCAGCAAAATTGTCTGCTAAATAAATGGAATAAATATAACGAAAATTCGGAAAAATTTCTACTTTAAGTGTTCATAACTTTTAAACTATTTAAAAAAAAAAAAAACTCGCCGTGTTGTGTTGTCCGGGAAGCTGAAGTACCACTACGTTGAATTTTGTTGCTGTTAAAGGCTTCGATTTTTTCGCCACAAACGATACAGATACACAGAGAGACACTTTTTAAGATTTTTATCTTACATTAATATAATTTTGAATTCTAATTATGGAAATCAGTTGATTTGAACTTAAATCATCGGTTTAATACACGAAATATTTATTACTTCCTTGTATACATAATGTATAAGGAAAGTATTGTGACGGGGTCGAAAATTCGAATTCGAGTTTTCGACGGGAGAGCACGTTTCAAGCATCCCTGATCACAAATCAAACATTTTTGAAGTGATGTATGTGTGTGTGTTGTTGTTGTTGAAACCCAGACCGTCCGACCTACCAGAAAGGTGTAAGGTAACTGTTTGGACGGTCGGGAAGTGCCACCCAATTTAGACCGGAACCCAGTAGGGGAGGCATCCACAGGGACCGTACCCTCCTTCCCCTACCACAAACCTCACGGAAGGACTTTCGGACCCACATGTTTAACGTGATCGTACTCCGCATGAACACGGCGGCAGTTTTTGGCGGCAGTTTTGGTTCTGTGTGTGTGTGTGAAAGTATGTGTGTGTGTGAAAGTATGTGTGTGTGTGAAAGTATGTGTGTGTGTGAAAGTATGTGTGTGTGTGTGAAAGTATGTGTGTGTGTGTGTGTGTGTAAAAGTATGTGTGTGTGTATGTGTCAGTGAGACAGTGGAAAAGATAACTGACGAACGAATGGACCGATTCGAACGAAATTTAGTACAAAAATCACAATCCATAAACACTGAAAGTCTATTGTTTTTATACGCAATCGAATGTTCAGACCCCTCCCCCCCCCCTAAATTTTTGAGTGAAATTTTGAAAAAATCGTCAAAAAATCAAAACCTCTAATAAAGTTACGGAAATAAACATTTCTTATGTAATTTTTCATTAGAAAACGATTGACATAAATTTTAGAACGCTAACATGAACCATTCTCGAGATATTGCACATTTTTCAAAAAAATTATCAAAAAGTCATAAAATAAAGAAAAAATATTTCCTATTGAGAAACATGTTCACTTTTCATATGTAATACCATGCGATAAATTTGGTGACATCATTCTCGTGGATCTAGCTCGTTCCATTCATGAAAAAAGGTACTTTGAGTAATATTTTTGTATTTGAACGCCAATAGTCATTTATCTGCTGTAAGAATAACTTATTTCTTCGTCCATAACGCTTGGCGAGATTTAGGCGACGGATTTGGTGGAATCTCGCCAACTTGGCAACTTTTGAATGTTGTTAAATTAACGAAAAACTCGCCAAATGAATAAAAATGACGTTAAATCAATGACGACTCATTAATGATGACGACATGGAAATTGACGACTCATTGACGAAAATTCAATATCTTGGAAAGAATATAAATAACTACTATAAAAATAATCTATTTTTTTTTTTCTATAAAAGAAGTAAATTCATTGCATTACATAAGAAAAGTCATGTGCTGCCCACATCAGTTTTTTTTTTAATTATTAATAGTGTATAATTCATAGATTATATAGCTTATGGAAGACTTATACGTACCCCGTGCTTCTAATATATTGCCAAATTAACTTTGCAGCAAAATTTTACTTTTTAATTATCAATAGTGCTTAGCGGATATTTTCAAATTAACCAAACTAATTAACTCTGTCGTTAAATTAGCTTTCCGTAAAAATTTAGGTCTATAATCTCATCTGATAGAACTCAATGTATTGCTGCTCACGTTTTTTTCTGCGCAGCCGAATCTAAAATGCATACATTCTGTCTTGAATTTATAAACTGTCCAGAGTCAATCCACTTCGACGATAAGAGCTTGCAATTTCGCCCCAGTAGCTGAACGGTAGAACGTCGGCTAGCCAGTTCGGAGATCCAGGGTTCGAGTCCAGGTTGGGACAGCAAGGCTCTTTATAACTATGAATTCGAAACTTAATGCTTAGGATCCAAAATATATCTTTGTAACCTGAATGAGTGTTAAATACACAGTCTGCAAGTTTTAAAACACCTCCTCCCTTTGTATATACTACTGGTCAAGGGAGTCCATAAAGAAAACCCAATTACTACTACAAACCGCTTAAAGAGAACGCAAAAGAAAAATTTGAAACTTGGAAGATCTGCCTAAATGATCGCTCTGAATTTTTA